>JARQOC010000012.1:61132130-61752965 GCA_033576535.1 Allobates femoralis
AAGACGCAGAGTATTGGTGAATATATGCATATGTGATTGGCTTTACTCCTTTTGCAATAAGCATTATTTTTTCTGCAAGCCCTTAATTGTGGTGTATTCATCTAGGTAAGAGTATATATAGAAGCAGAGCTGGGCAGGCAGATGCAGGGCGCACAGAGATGCTTATTCCGGGTGACTAGGCGAGAACCTTTTGTAATAGGTTTTCATTCCTGCTTCTTCTGCATGTGACATCATTATGACACCGCCAGTTTCCATGGCAACCAGCCGATGGAGCATTGTGTATTTTCATTTGAGTGACAGGGAACTAAATATTTTATTTCGCTTTCATGCCGCTGGAACCTGGCTGTCACCATGACAACCAAGTTTCAGCTGCATGTAGGGCGATCATCGAAGGCCATCAATTCACGGCCTGCCGGGGAATAATTCATTCTATGAGATGGAAGGCGGTTAGACTATTCTTGTCCTCGCGAGGGTCAGTCTATGAGACAGCAATGGTGGATTGTCGTTAGCCTTCAACTTCATTGTTCTTATCTCCTTGACCAGTCCTATATTTCAAGGGTATGCGGTCTACTAAGCCCCATGGGGAGTCGTAGCTGCTGCATCGCAGTGTGCAGCGCAACCATTGGACGGGATTATATCTACCTAAGCAGGGGCGAACATATCAATGGTGCAATCTATGCAGCCACACTGGGACCTAAGAGGTAACAGAGCCACTTTTACTTCCGAAGCAGGTATGGGCTACTGGCCTGCAAAAGGCCCATTTGTTGCTCTTGCGCAGGGGTCTCTTCTGTCAGTGTGCGCAGGGCTACCTAGTGATGGTGGATTTGTATAACATACAGCCCAAATGATCCCAATAGCTCAGGGTCTATCTCCAGGTGCCGCCTATTTTCCTACAGGCACACAGAGGACCCCCTACTTTCACATAAGCATTTTTAAAATCCAGCAGAATTCCGTCTTTTTTCTTTTTTTAAACTGAATCTGGCAACATTGCCTTCTACCCAATGCATTTGTAATGGAGTTCCGGAAACGTGGTTTGACTTGTGGTTTCATCCGAATCGGACAAAAACTGCTTGTAACTGCTGTTTAAAACAAGCCTGAAGTGCCGAATCCGGATGAGACCCCAAGTCAAACCATGTTTCCTGAACTCCATTAGAAATGCATTGGTCAGAAATCAATGTTGCCGGATCCAATTTTTTTTTTTTTCAAGAAGGCGGAAATCTGCCGGATTTGAAAAATGCTGATATGAAAGTACCCTTACCTAGTGGACCTGGAGCGGATGCATGAAAACGGTCTAATACCAAATGAGCAAATCTATTAGCAAAACCTTGGTCCGGTGGTTACATCACAGTCCCGCAGCCACCGAATGACCTCCTGAACCTGTCGGCAGAAAGGTGCAACCTCATTATTGCAAAGTGACACGTACACCATATTGCGCAAGGCCACCTAATCAAATTAGGAAGTGCAGATAACAGCAGGTAGGAGGCGGCTTTCCCGGATTCTCATTCGAAATCGATTTGCTCATCTCCATTGTCTATATTTTTGGCCCACAACAGCATACCATTCATTTCTGAAACTTTTTCCAATTGGTCCTGGGCAAACAGTGCCCACCTGTAGGTCAATAGTAAGTAGAAAAATTCAGGCAGAACTCAAAATTATAGATGAAATAATTGACTTTTTAACGAGCCCATAGTGGCACAAGGTTTTAGTGTGGATTACACCTTCAAGTACTATCACACCGAAACGTCGTGCCACTTTGGGCTCATTAAAAAGTCTATTATTTCACCTATCATTTTAAATTTGTCTACTTACTGTATATACATTTATATCTATATTTTTTTGGATGCTTTTCTTGCATTTTCTGTTCAAAATACTCATTTTTTTTTAAATGGTCTCGTTTTTAAACTCTGAAGACTTTAGGTCTGACTTGTTAAGACTGGTGTTGTCAATGACGGAACTCATGAAGTAAGTGGAGAATTAGATGCATGTTACAACTGTCATTATCTAGACATACATTTTGAAGTCAAGGGACTCCAAAAATGTTACAGTCAAGCGACTTCATTACATGTCCGAGATAATTTACGGCACTTAAGAGGAGTATGTTAAGATGGACTTTCCGGGAAGACTTTGCCTCGCTTCACCCACTTTGGCGGAACTAGCAAGACGTTCTGTAGAAATGTCAAAGTTGCGTTTTTTTTTGTGCAAAAATATTGCAACTTTTTTATATGTTTTACACCGACTAGATGAATTAGGCCCTTAGACTTTAGAATTCCAGCGTATTTAGTTTGATAAACATGCCCCAATGTGCTTTAGTACCTGCAATGTGTTTTGCTGTGTGTGATTCGTGATCAATCGGTCACAATATTGTTTAAATTATCATCAGAAAGGATATGCAGATTTTTAACATGGAATTTTCTCGCTGTGAAATTCAGGTCTTCTCCCCCCAAAGAAGCTTAAAAAATAAATTTTTATGCAAGACTGTTGTGTATGAGGCATTTTAGTCTTCACCAGTCATAGTTGGAGCGAGGACTTCTAACAAAAAAGCCTCAAGCATCGCAGCACCATGTGCACTATTGGCGTGTTTTCCCCAAAATGTTTTTACGTAGATATTGGAGCAGGATCTATTCCAAACCCACATCATGAAACCAGAGCGTAGGAGTCGTGGGGTCGGTGTCCATTTTGGGTGGGATCGGATTCAGGGAAATTGAGGAGTCAGAGTTGGATGTTAGGCCTAATGACTTCACAGCTCTGGTTGTGGAAACGGTGTCCATTTTGGGTGACATCGGATTCAGGGAAATTGAGGAATCAAAGTTGGATGTTTGGCTTAATGACTCCCCAGCCATGGTTGTGGAGTCGGTGTCCATTTTAGTGGAGTTGGATTAAGGGAAATTGAAGAGTTGGAGTCGGACGTTTGGCTTACCGACTCCATAACCCTTGCAAGAGACCTGTGATCATACTCTTACGGACATTAAAATAATAACATAATAGGAGAGTGGAGTCTATGGGACAAAAACACCACCATTGAGTAGAAAAATACCATCAACATGCAGCTTTAAAATACAAAAAGCCTGTAAAAATGCATCGTGTAACCAGCATTTCACCCAACATCTGGCTGAAGTTTTTTTTAAACACCAGAAAACAAGGCACTTGTAAAGAAAAATGCTATAACAAATCATGCATAAAACATCAGTGTTCTCGCAGTGATGAGAAGAGTTAATGGTTCTGCCTGTGTTCTGGATGATCCGTCCTATATTTGTAGGTTCTGTAGCCTGCTGTGGAATGTAAAACCATAGGGAGTTCCAGGGCCTTAGTTTAAGCTGCAGAACGAGAGGAGACAGCTGTTCCTTTCCCAGCAATCATCATAGCTATTAAAATGAGGGGTTGTTCCTTATCTCCCTGACACAGGCCTCGTCCAGACATTCACTTTCCTCCTCTCAGTCCATCTGTAGTGGGGGAGAGCAGCTATTCGGACGACCCCTGACCCTATTCCCTCTACCTTTTCAGAACAACTGCTGACAAAAACACATTCAATATGGTGAAACTGAATCACCACAATATAATCCCATTAGTCCTTGTAGGAAGGGGGGGGGACGACGACGACAAAATGTGAGCATTAAAAATGTAACGGACAAAACAAATATTGACACCAGTGGGTATGTCTAACACCCCTCCATTATACTTCAGATCCCTCTGGGGACCCATACTACGACCCGCGGTGATCAAATGTAGGGAATAGGAGTTGTATATCTGGACAAGCTATAGATGGCTCAGGGAATGTATGAGATGTCCACCCTTAGGCCATGTGCACACGGTGAGTATTTGGGAAGTTTCTACCTCAGAATTTGTACCCAAATCCAGGAGTGTGTAATAAATACAGCAGTGCTGACATGTTTCTATTATAGTGATGATTGAGCACTATCAGGCTCCGGTGCTCGTAACTAGCTCTTGGACGCTTGGATGGACGTGACAAGTACCGTGTATACTGGAAGTCAATGTAAAACTTGAGAACCTTTCTGGAAGAGTTCACGGAAAAATGCCCCAGTTCTCCATTGACTTCCATTATATTTGGCTACTTGAGTCGCGCCCATTATGAGTACCGAGCACCCAAGCATGGTAGTGCCTACTTGTCACTAATGGATAAATCAATAATAATAATACAGTAAAATACGGTAATCAATCAAGCCAATCTGGGTGCCAAAAGGGAGACAGCCATTGTATTATTCCTCCCATGTCCACATGCCTTTTCCGTGGCCTTGTTTGTTTTTCCTGAAACATTACAGTTACTGTCGTAGGTTGGGCCGCATAAGACAGCTGGCAGGTCAGACACTGACTCCGGCGATGTGTCACTTTTTGCTTGCTGTCAATTTGACAAAATCAGTTTTCTCTTCGGCAGGTTTTGATGTTGTCTGCCTGCCCTGTATAATCCCACCCCATGCCACTGACTGAAGGTTTCTGTGTATACTGTGCATAGGCAGAAATCTGCCAATCAATTATAGGGTAGGGTTATATAGAGCAGGAGGATACCATGGCATGAGACAACTAGTCATGTGGTGATAATATCCGGGTGATAAACAGTCTGTTTATTGATACAACAACAAACAGCCCAGTAAGTGACATTACTAGAATGGGGGTCTCTGCCCATACATTATGCTGCAGATTTTATTTTATCAGCTTTCAGCTCAATCTCGAGCGATGGAAAGCTTGATGAATGCTCTGTAGGAAGATTGATCTTGCGCGAACCTGGATAGGTCCACCCAGGTCTTCTCTGCCGTTATCTTGACACTATCAAGCCATTGGGTTGCTGGTCTTCCTCCTCCTTGTTCCTTCTATTCTTCGAGTGATTTTTCTCTGTGTATGATGAGTCCAAAGTAGGCAAGTCGTATCTTGGTGATCCTTGCTTCCATGTCTGGCTTGATTTGTTCTGAAATGGATTTGTTTGTTCTTCTTGCCATCCATGTATTGATACCATCCTTCTCCAGTACCACATTTCTATGGTGTTGATTCTTCTGTCTTGCTTCTTTATCATCCATGTTTCACTTCTATGTTACTACAGAAAGGACCAGACTATGTACGAGCCGTGTCTTCATCACCAGTGAAATGTTCTTTGATTTGAAGACCTTGTCCACTGACCTCTTGTGGATTTTCTATATTTATCCTCCTCTTCTATCGGTGTCATCACTGAATCTTGAGTGATCATTGATCCGAGCACGTTGAATTCCTTTACCACTTCAAGTTCGTCGCCGTCGATCTCAAATGTGTCCCTGTCATACCTGGCAGTAGTCAAAATCTTTGTCACTTAGATTAAATAGCAAAAACCTGCTGACAGATTCTCTTCAAGAATTCACCAATGGGCTAAATGTCTGGTACACTTGGACAACCAATAAATAACTTCTCATTTTTCAGAGAATAGTAAAATGTTGGCTGCAGAGACCCAATATTTTCTATGTATTGGGCCCTGAAAGGAACACACCAGCAACCTTGACATCTGCTTAGAGCCTCTAGGTACTAGATGGTCCGCGCCAGGCGAAACACTGCACTGGCTGCAATGCCTGATTAACTGACCACTTCTATACAGTGCACAGATGTGGGCAACACTAGTATAATCCTAATTTATTCAAACCCTTTCCAGGTCTTTTGGGTCAATTCCCAGCCGGTTATTTGTTACTCTGCTCAGGGCCTCATTAAATCATAGCACCGCTCTGATAAATTGCTTGGTTTCATCAATGCCTCTAGAAGAACAATCAATTATTACGATAATGGCTGCATCATCACCGGCGATACTTTGTTTCTTAGCAATGAAGCTATATTTCAGTCATTCAAGATAGAAGTTGCTCCATTGAATCGATTGACTTTAGTTCAACAATTCAGTTTTTAGCCTATGTAAAAAGTCCAGTTCTAAAAGACATTTGTAAGATTCTCAGTAGTTTCCGATCTAGTCCAAATGTGCCCAGCCCAAAAGAAGTCTGAAAGTCCATGGTTAGTCCTTTGTCATCTGCAGCAAGCAGACGGACTACTGAGGGATGACAGTGCTGAGCGGTGCAGATAGCAATCACAATGAGGTTAAACAGGCCCCTCGCAGTGGTTGAGAGCAGCACTTTGTGGGTAAGTGCTTGAATCTGTCCCCATGGTTTTACTGGATCAATTTTCCAATTAATAAAACAGAAAAGCTTTGAGCGCTTGAGATGCTCTGCTAATGAAACTGTGCAATTAGACAAACTCTTACATTTAACCCATTTGTTACCAGAAAGATCTGTCCATCCCATAAGAGTTACAGAATCAGAGGAGAAAGTAGGCTTGTGTATGTGTGGCTCGGCATGCAACACTTTCCTTAATGGTTTATAGATTCGAGTTGTTTATTTGAAAACACTGGGGTAGGGTCCCAATTTGTAGACACCCCGTGACCTGCAGTCCCAAAATTGTTTTGATTTCTTGTTTTAGCATGTGATCAGTCAGTGCTGTAAGGGCCCATTCTAATAGTTAAAGGGGTATTTAAGGACTTTAACAATAACCTTCACCACCCGGCGATTTTTCCCGTTTTCCATTTTTGTTCCCCCCCCCCCCCTTTTTCCAAGAGCCATAACTTTTTTATTTCTTGTTTTGATGCGAGACGAGTTGTACTTTTAGATTAAACCATTAATTTACCATATAGTTGGTGTACAGGAAAGTGGGTAAAATACAAAGTGCGGTGAAATTGCAAAAAAAGTGCAATTACACGTTTTGTTTTGTTTTTATTCACCAAGTTCATTATATGGTAAAACTGATGTGATGGGGTGATGCCTCAGGTCGGTATGAGTTCGTAGATACCAAACATGTATACTTTTACTGGTATCTAAGTGGTGAAAAAAAATTCAGAAATTGGAAAAAAAAATAAAAGAATTGTACTTTTTGTCGCCATTTTCCACGCTCAGTAGCGTTCTCATTTTTCAGGATCTGTGTGATGACTTATTTTTTGCGACTTGAGCTGACTATTCTAATGATACAATTTTTGGGTGGATGTGCTGTTTTTGTCGCCCGTTATTGCATTTCATTGCTATGATGCGGCAACTAAATTAATGTAATTTTGGCATTTGCCACTTTTTTTCCATTACGCAGTTTACAGCTATTATTAATTGATTTTATATTTTGATAGATCGGGCATTTCTGAACACGGTGATACCAAATATGTGTATTTTTAATTTTTTTATACTTTTATTTTGAATGCTGCAAAAGGGGGGTGATTTGAACTTTAGTGTTGTTCTCTTTTTTCATATTTTTAAAAACTTTTTTTATTTTGACCTTATTTTACAGTGCCCCATAAGACGCCACAGTGTCCGATTGCTTGTGCTATGTCCTGATGAGATGCAGAACTTCCAACCATCCACAGGAAGTGATCCAACAGGATGCCAACCATCCACAGGAAGTGATCCAACAGGATACCAACCATCCACAGGAAGTGATCCAACAGGATACCAACCATCCACAGGAAGTGCTCCCTGATAGCATCCGGGGTCACTGCAGGACCCCGGGCTATCAGGTAACACACAGAGATCCCGTGATCTTATCGCGGGATCTACGATCACTGCGGGGATCGGAGCAATTCCTGCCACTGAGCTTCTGTATTGCGTTGTCAGTGATTGACAGCGTGATCCAAAGGGTTGACAGCGCCAATTGGACCATGGATCTGATTGGTGCTGTTAGACCCACATCTCAGCTGATGAGATCAACTGAGATGTCGGGGGAATGATGTGAGCTCACTGCGGGAGCTCACATCAAGGTGAAGGACATGACCTATAACATACCTTTATGTCACAGGTCGTGAAGGGGTAAAGGGAACTTGTCAAGTTCCCTGGGCTCCAAAAACCATGAGTAGTTCTGGGTGAATATCTATGATACCTGTCTAACAGTCCCTCTATGTAGCAGCATACATAAAACAAATCTTTAAAAAAAGTATTTCAAAAGACCGTTTATGAGATGTTAATTAGGACTTTCAGTAGTTGAAGGGGCATTAGTTACCCTGACTAGTCAGCCCACTTAGCATGTTATCACGCCGTGGTTGGAGTGATAACATGCTTTACAATGCCCAACGTCATTTGCATCTCTATACTAAGCAGCAGGTGTGCTTGGCTTTGTAATGCTCCAAATTGAGCATCTCTGTCGCCAGGCACATGCACCCACGGCTTCAGACAGGCTCACTGCACATGATTAGAAGTTGTCTGCACCTTCTGTCATGCGCACTACTCTGAATTCGGATGTACACATCCCGGTTTCAAAGAGGCACAGTGCGCATGACCAGAAATGTGTCGATTTCCAATCATATGCAGCGAACCTCTCTGAATCCAGGGTGCATATGTCCAGCGACAGAGACGCTCAATGCTGAGATGCAGATAACGTTGGGCATTGTAAAGCATGTCATCACTCCCACAGGGGCGTCATAACATGCTCAGTGAGCTGACAGGTTGGAGGAACTAATGCCCCCTCAACTTGTCAAATTCTTAATTAGCATCTCATAAATGGTCGTTAGAAATTCTCTTTCTAAAGATGAGTTCATGTATTCTACTATATGCTGGGACTGTTTGGAAGCGATTATAGATACACACTCAGAACTACTTGTGGTTCTGGGTGCCCAGGGGACCTGACAGGTTTTCTTTGATGGCCTATCCTCAGAACAAATCACCAGCGTCTGATTAGTGCGAGTGCCACATTCAGCACACCTACTGATCAGCAGTTCCTGATGCTACCGCCGGTTGGAACTACTCAGCACAACTCTATGGAGGTAATAGTGTACACGGTTGTCTACTGTATCTCTGGCCCCTATTGATGTAAATCGGTGGTGGATACGCAGTACCCAGCCGTGGCCAGTATACAGTTGGTATAGCTGTGCCGTACCGCTCCACAATTGAATAGTTCATGTCGGTGGCGGCATCAGGAGGAGCTTATTGGCAGAGGTGCCGAGTATTGCACTACCACCGATTAGACATTGGTGACCTATTCTACATCATCAATGTTAAAGTCTGGACATCACCTTTAAGCCAGATTCTTTCTTTGCCACCCCTGATGAAGAGAAATAGGAGCTGTCTAACCTAAAGACGGGAAGCGGCGCATCTCTGCCTCAGCTGTGTACATGCTCCTTGGCCAGAACTGGCGCCAACATCATGTACTCGGAGAAGTTTACATAATTCAAGTGCATTAGTAAATGTTGCTTCTTCCCCATTACACACATTAAAACAACTATTTTTCAAGCAGGACAACTACTGTAATGTTTTCCAGAATATATGGGTTGATAAGGCGCATCTAAGAATGTATATAAATGCTGGTTTTGACAAATCATGTATTTTATCAGGTATTTTTTCATTGATGATGTTTCTTATTTTATTGGAAACATATTCCGTCAATAATAAAACATGGTGAATAATAAAACATGTGTCTACACCAGAGCCAAATAGATCACGATTTACAACCAAAGCAAAAAATGGTTAATAATAGGAAAGGAAAGATTCTACTTTGTCTTCTAATCTCGTCTTAACTTTAGCACCATCAAAACAGCACTTGAAGGGAATCTGTCACAAGGTTTTTTCCTCCTAATGTGTAAGCAGCATAATTTAGACACAGAGATCCTGATTCTAGTGATGTGTCACTCACTGGGCTGAATGATGTAGTTTTCATGAAATCTTCCATATTCATGAGTTCTGAATGATGCCACCCATACCACAGTGTAGACAGAAAGCTGCCACTCAGGAGTGTGGGTGAGGTTATAGAAAGCTCAGCATTCAGAGCACTTTTAAATCTGCAGCAGATTAAACTGTGATTTTATCAAAACTTCAACAAGCAGCTCAGTAAGGGACACCGATGGAATCAGGGTTTCTGCAAAATGCTGCTATCAAATGGGGTAAC
The DNA here is from genome assembly GCA_033576535.1 of Allobates femoralis. Lineage (NCBI taxonomy): Eukaryota > Metazoa > Chordata > Amphibia > Anura > Aromobatidae > Allobates > Allobates femoralis. The sequence continues at coordinate 61,141,998 of JARQOC010000012.1, forward strand.
AAAAACCTGGTGACACTTTCCCTTTAAGGCTGATTTCACACATCCAGCCTTCACAATCTGAGTACCGACAGACGTCCGATTCAGTTGTGGGTCTACTGGTCCGAAGTGACATCTGTCCCAGCCTACAAGTACACATTAGGCAGAACCCCCAGAAACCCTGAAACCCTTTAACCCCTCTACAGGGATCTGGATTTACAACAGGATCCAGGAGATTGCTAAGTGAGATCAAAGCCAGGAGGTCAGTACAGGGACAAAATCAGGATCCGATAGTGTAGTCAGTGAGACAGGTCAAAACCAAGATGGCAGCTTGCAGCAGAAAGCTAAAGGTATTAATAGGGTGTGGTGCTTTCCAATAGGCTGCGGCTAGTAGTAAATGAGTTCAGCTGGGCAGCACATAGAGACACAGCCACTCTGTCAGACTGTGACGTACAGTAGGTCCCGGCCACTCTAATCTTAATGGATGAGCCTGTGCTCTCCAGAGTGTCTGGCTCTGATCTCTCTATCACCAGATCACCTACAAGGTGAATATGGCGGCACCTGGTGACAGAAGCATGAATCGATGGGGCAGCCTTATGGGGAGGTTACACCTTATCAGCTACATGTAACATGTTTAATAGGCTTCTTTGAGCCACTGTACCTCGATGTGCACAAAATAATCATTAATAAGATTATTTTATATAGACGATAATTAGTGAGTTTCCTAGGAACGTTCTTTAACTGATTATCAACCTGAATAAAAAACATTGTATAATTCTATGATAATTGTTCTCCACAGCACTCCATATTAAAAAAGATGATGTGCTGCTGAGAGTTATGATTTTTCAGCAGGTTTAGAAATAATTTCACATGACAACTGAACGTTTTCCTCGTTGGATAAATGCCGGACATTTAAGGCAGGCTGATAATCATTTAAAGAACCTTCCTAGGAAACTCATTACTGATTATCGCACCCAAGTGTCAAATGAGATCTTAAATGTTCACGGTTCACACTTGTACCTGTACATCTGTAGTATTGTGACCCACATAGTGTCACATAGTTATTCATCTACACTGCGGAGAAATGAATGGTCTGCTTCCCAAACACTGGTGTGCCTTCCCATTCTCTCTCGTCCCTGGTGTACCCTGAACTGACAAGGAGCCAGCGTGAAAATGTATGCGGTGTCCTTACTACGGAGGGGGATTTCATCACCATCGGTCCCATGCTGCCTGCTAATACGTAGAGACTGCACACCGCAGCGGGAGCCTTTCTGTCCAGCTTCTGTCGGCGATGTTAGTATAGTAGGTCCCAGCATGGGGAGTTTGCACTGACGTCTCTACATTACTCTGCCAGTCATGGACAAATGGAAAGTGGGATCATAAAAAAATATATATTGCAAGCCCGGTGTGATAAGAACACTGTCCGCATGAGAGCTATTAAGCATGCAAAATGTATGGAAATTCCCAAACTGAGAGACGTCTGAATCCTTATCCATTCATGGTTTCAGGAGTCTACAGACAAGTAAAGAAAACCTCTGAGTACTGCAAGAGAGTGAAAAGCATAGCCCGCCCAAATAATAGACGTCAATGGAGAATGGTTCATATCAGCAGAACAATAATACACGTCTTAGTATCTTTTTGTTCATGCCATATAAATAGTTGGTCTGATCAAGGTGACTGACACTGCGGAAAATTATTGACTTAGGCTGGTTTCACATTTGCATTTGTGAACGCAGCGTTCCAAATGCAGCCAAACACATGCGCACTGCGTTCCTATGTTTAACATAAAAATGCATGGTGCCTGCATTTGGTTGCGGTTACATTCGGATGTGCATAATTTGTGCGCCCTCCTCCGCCCTCCGAATGCAACCTGTTGCATTTTTTGTGCAGTTGCGGGCGCTTGTTTTATCAGCAAGCGCACAAAAATGCATGAATCACAATGGATCTGCAGTGTCCTCCGCATGACAGCGCAGGAGAACGCTGCGGATCACATTGAAATCACTCCCGGTGGCCACCGCTGATCTCCCGGAAATCAGCGGCAGCCGGGAAGAGGAGATCTCCGGCTGCTCCAGCTGATCTCCCGGTGGCTGCCGCTGATTTCCCGACGGATTTGAAGAAACAGCTGATCTGACAGTTGTTTAAATTTCCCGCGCCGACATCACCTCTTCGGGAGATTTAAACAGTTGTCAGATCAGCTGTTTCTTCAAATCTCCTGCGCAGACACCGTCGGGAGATCAGCCGAGATTGCTGATTGGCTGGCCGGGCACCCTACCGATGTGAACGCATGCGGAGAATCTCCACTGCGTTCACATCAGTATGGCAGCGTTTGCACTACGTTTGCATCATCTGCATGCCCTCCGCATGCAGACACAAATGCAAATGTGAAGGGAGCCTTACATCCCATTGACACGCATGGGCTACTTACATGCAGATATTTCCCAACACCCTGAGAGTCTATACATTACCATCATATCAACCAGCCACAATTAGGTTAGACATGATCTAACCAATTGGTGAAATATACAATGTGCCACAATCTTTAAAAGGAAACTGTCAGCAGGTTTTTGCTATGTAATCTGACAGTAGCATGATGTAGGGGCAGAAGCCCTGATTCCAGCGATGTATCACCTACTTTACTGGGTGCAGTTATTGTGATGGAATCAGTTTTCTCGGCTGCGGATCTAGCAGAGCTCACTTGTTGGGCTGTGTATAAACCCCTACACCACAGCCTTCTATGTACATTATACAGCGACAAAGAGCTTCTAATCAGTGCTGGGGACATAGATGGACCAGGAAGCACGAGACACCCTGTCCTGTAGTGATAATCGCCTGCTGAAGAAACACTGCACTGCACTGATTGTATTGAAACTGCAAAACACAATATAGTAAGTGACACATCCCTGTAATCAGTGTCTCTGTTCCTACATTATGTTGCTCTCAGATTACAAAGCAAAAGCCTGCTGACAGATTCCCTTAAATACATATTTAATACTTAGATATCTAAAGTTTCAGCAGCAATTCTTGCAGTGTAATGTTCATATACATATTGGAAAAAAACCTACCAAAAAACTCAATTGCGATAAATTAACGTATCCTACTGAGAGATCGAAGTCCTCTGAGGCTGTATAGAAGACATACTTAATTTGACACCCATTTTGTTTGGATACATTTTTTTCAACACACCAACCCCTCCTCCCTCACAAAAGTTAATAAATAAGATAAAGAATATGGGGTATTATGGTAATCCTTGCCTTCACAACTCCACATGTTTACAATAAAAGCAAGTGTCTGGGGGTAAGACCCCAGGAGGGGAGAGGGTGCAGGGGGGAGGGAGTGAAACATAATTATAGTGCATGGAAGGAAACGCTGCACTGCCCACTAATTAAACCAGCCACGCCCACTAGTTTGCTTTAATGACGCAACCCCCCCCCCCACCGGCACCCCCTGCCTGGGGGTCATACCCACAGAACCCTGATTCTATTTCCCTTCACGAAACACCAGGCCACACGCACAACCTAACAATGACGCCCCCTGCACTCCCCTCGCTGAGGGTCTTACCCACAGACCCCTGCTTCTATTTCCCTTCAAGAAACACCAGGCCACACGCACAACCTAACAATGACGCCCCCTGCACTCCCCTCGCTGAGGATCTTACCCACAGACCCCTGCTTCTATTTCCCTCCAGGAAACACCGGGCCACACGCACAACCTAACAATGACGCCCCCTGCACTCCCCTCGCTGAGGGTCTTACCCACAGACCCCTGCTTCTATTTCCCTCCAGGAAACACCGGGCCACACGCACAACCTAACAATGACGCCCCCTGCACTCCCCTCGCTGAGGGTCTTACCCACAGACCCCTGCTTCTATTTCCCTCCAGGAAACACCGGGCCACACGCACGACCTAACAATGACGCCCCTTGCACTCTCCCCGCTGAGGGTCTTACCCACAGATCCCCGCTTCTATGTCCCTTCCGGCAACACCGGGCCACGCACACAGCCTAAGCTGGTCACATCCACTAGTTTGATTTCATGATGCTCTCCTGTACTTCCCCGCTGAGGGTCTTACCCACAGATCTCCGCTTCTATGTCCCTTCCGGCAACACCGGGCCACGCGCACAGCCTAAGCTGGTCACATCCACTAGTTTGATTTCATGATGCTCTCCTGTACTTCCCCCGCTGAGGGTCTTACCCACAGACCCCCAATTCTATTTTCCTTCAAGAAACACCAGGCCATGCCCACCACCTAAGCTGGTCACGTCCTCTAACCTCCGGTCCCTGATACTATAAGTATGCCTAAATATTACAACAAATAGAAAGACCTATAACCATTTTGTGGATCAAATCAACAAAATAAAAAAGCTAAATAATCAGGGGTGTAGCTGGAAAAAAACAAGAGGATGAATTGTCCAGTTGTGGTTGAGACTTTTCCCATGTACATGTTATGTGGTGGCTCTAATTTGACGGGGACTCAGATATGTTTCAACTACAAATGATTTGTGAGTAATAAACCTAAATGCATTGTTATCTGCTGACCTCTAAAGATTTTGACCATTTGTAAAACAATTTTTATGCAAATCAAACACAAGGAGGCGCCAATCTATATCCGAAGCCTTATATTACGCTCAGCGGATGAGCAAGATGTTGTTTTCTCTGACTGCGACCTCACCAGCAGATGATCTTTGCAGGCCTCCCCTGCCTCCATCTGCTTTCTCGCTGGCTCTCAGCTATTCTCTGCAAGTGTTTCCTCTCAGATTAGAAGATGCCCTACATTCTGCCCTACTTCCCAGCAATACACAGAAATCAGCAGAGGATTTGGAGATCTGAATTTGCTCCCAATGCTCAGAAAAACACATGGGGGAGGTTCATTTAAAGTTTAATGAGTGACAATGAGCAAAGCAGATGTTGCGCTGATAAGCCGGTGTGTCCAAGTAACCTTCGGAGCCACACCGGGCGCACTGGTCCTTATGGGCTCTAATTCACTTATGTGTGTATTTTCCCCAGAAGATTTAATTATGTCTCAAATACTAGCTGAGGATTAACACCAAGAGGTCAATAATACCCATCTTCCATATGTCTCCCAATCACTACAACCTGCATGAGACTGCTGCGGCCTGAGGTGTAGGGTGCGCCATAATGTATACCATCATTGGGTGGGTCTGTATATAGTCTGAACGGGTTAGCACTGATGGGACATTGTCGGCACACACCCAATTGACATCTCCAATAAAAAAAAAGGATTCTATGAAACTTATTTTATTAGAGAAAAAAAGGAACAGCAATGTGAGCAAATCGTCTACGGATCAGGGCAAGCTTCTATTGGGCTGACTGCAGGATAGCAAAAACTCAAGCATTTGGCACTGTATAAGGGGGTCAAGGGTTGACTATCTTCTCCCCTTTAAGACTGTGGTGTATATGTGTCATGTATTTTTACATCACGTTAATGCATTTACGGTAATTATTTGTGTGTGGCAATCTAGTGACCAAGGTAAGGACTGCTGCTCATAATGGAAGTTATTAATAATAAATGGTGATATTACTTTGGGGTGGGGCATAGTCAATAAAAAGGAGCTTGCAGTGTAGAGGTTAGCAGGAGACCCCCAGGATAAAGGAGGGAAACTGGAACTGGATTTCTGTCCTAATCAATTCAGCTAGACCCTTTGGGCCAATCTGGGATTTGGGCCCAGTACACTGGACAGGAGCGCTAAGCCATATGTGGGTACATTCCCCTTGGTACTTGTACTTGTTTCCTGCCTCTGGCAGAACCCCGGATAGCGCCTATTTCCTCCAGTGCCAGTACAGTGGACCTCTGCCAAAACCCAGGTGAACGGGTCACCACGGTGTGGACAGTAAAGGAATTTTTTGTTTGGTAGAGGACCTAGTTGGTACTTTGGACAGTTCCCTGCAGGAGGGATAGAGCCTGAGTTACAGAAGACTGAATGAATTCATGGCAGGTGTCAGTAAGGCTGAGGTACAAGGGTCTGGAGGCAATGGGACGAGGGGAGCAGTCTACAGCAGAGTGTGTTGCTGTAAATGCTACCAACCAAGCAAAGCTTAAGATGAGTGCCTGTGTTTCACAAAACTGTGTAAGGGTGCGTGCACACGATCAGTGTACGCAGCGTTTTGAACACAGCGTCTTGCCGCTGCATCCAAAACACTGCGTAGTACAGTAATAGCATAGTGGATGGGATTTCAAGCAATCTCATCCTCACTATGCTTTACCCGCCTGCAGCGTGTTTGGAGCTGCGGTGTGGGTTGCCAGGAGTCCGCTCCTCCTCCGCATGTTTATTTCATGCTACGGAGTCGGAAGCGGCTCCCATCGGGTGACTGCAGGGAGAAGTCACCCTGCACCCGCCGCACACGGTGAGTACAGGGCGGCTGCGGTCTCCTTGCAGACACCCGCTGCTTCACTCAGGTCCGAGGGAGCTGCGTCCAACACGCAGCTCCTCCGGAACGTGTGCACGCACCCTAAATGAACCTTCAATGAGAACCTTGATAGACTCGATGTGTGGTTTAGCCCTCACCAAGGGTGACTGTAAATTTGCTTTTTGTACTCGGAGCCGGCCAGGGCAAGCTTAGTGGAATTAAGGCCCATCCTCGCCCTCCACTACCAGGGTCCTGTACAGCCGGCACCACAACAAATGTACGGTATTCATATATGTGCATGAGGATTAATAGAGAAATGAGACAGTTTTAAGATGCTCCACAATTTTTTGCTGATCATTCTACTATTTACTGGAGCAGATACATTCAGAGAAAAATGGAAGAGCTGGGATTTTATAATCCAGTCATGTTTGGTACAAAGCCCAGAGCACACCTTATCGGGAACAAAATTCAGAAAACACTAATTAACTATATTTAGCCCACAGTGTGTCTTCTCCGGCAGCCTAATACATAATGTATCCATTGCAGCTGTTAAATTTGCAGCAACTAGAGACTGTATCATCCCTAGAAATGTGTTCATTTTATTATTTATATGTGCACTCGCCCCAGCGTGCAATTAAATCTTAGTAAAAAGTCCAAAATTGGTATCAAAGTTCAAGTATGATGTCCGTAAACTGAGTCTGAGAGCACTTTGGTAACTGAGACTTCAGGAATGCAATGTGAACTTAAGAGTATCACAAAATAAGAGAAGAAAAAGATCCAGCATTCAGAGCAACTGACCACGCACTACTAGTTAATAAGTAGAAAAATAGTTACTTTACTATGGCATCAGGCCACGTCTTTCAAAAGTGGACCACAACCTAAATCAGGCCACTAGATCTGGTGTGATGATCTGATGAAGGCCCCAATCTGGGGCTGAAACGTGTAGCCTAATTTCTTTTTATAATTTTTAATGTGTTTGCAATAGTCTGCCGCAACTAAACAATCCAAAGGGAAAGAGCAGGATACAATTATGATAACTCACTCTATAGAGTTGTGTATGGTTGTTGTCCAACGCTTTCCGGTGAGCGCCCAACTGGTCACGTTTTTCCACGTCCAACCCTTTCTGGTGAGCGCAAAACCGGTCATCCTTTTTCACCTCTAACGTTTAATAACTGAAGATATATTGCCCACTTATTTCATCTAGATTTAGTCTGACTTATGGGATATAAAACTAAGCCACCCTATACACTATAGTTTTACAGTTACACTCTACAGGGTCAGGTGTACTTGAAATGGTCAATAAGGTTCTAATATAGAAGGGCCTTCGTCTTAAGTTGAATCTTAAGTAAATTAAATATTCACAAGGACCAAAAGTGAATCAGTCACCAGATTTATAATACAGACTTTATAAATAATTAAATAGATCTCTTAAGGTACCGTCACACGCGGCAATTTTGCAACCAATTTCACTGGCAATTTGCTGGTTGCAGAGAAATCATGGATACATGGTTCTGTTTTGTTGCCGTGTAGAAATGGAACAATGTGTCCATGATTTCACTGCAACCAGCAAATTGCCAGTGAAATTGCTTGCAAAATTGCAGCGTGTGACGGTACCTTTAGACCTGATGAGACTGGTGAATGTACTTAGAACATCCATGTCAGAATGGCTGAATAATTCAGATATGAAGATAAGCATTTTTAGAGTCCAGGTGTATGTAGCCTCTGTACAGCCAGCCTGACATCTACAGCTTGTACTGAGCAGTGAGAGATCTCAGCAGCAGGATAGACACTGATCTGTGAATCAGGCCAGTTGGGCAGAAATTGAGTTTAATTCTCTTAAGGCTATATTCCCACAATGAGTTTTTGATGTTGCAAATTTCATTTCTGCACTATTAGGTTACTCGTGTCTTTATCCCATTTGACGCTGGGTTTTCATTACTCTTGTTGATGTGTCATACTTTAAACAAAGCTGCTTTGTTTTTGATACTTCCTGTTGTGTGAAAAACTCACTTAACGCCCCTGTCACACTAAAGAGATTGCTAGCGAGATCGCTGCTGAGTCACAAATTTTGTGACGCAACAGCGACCTCGCCAGCTATCTCGCTATGTGTGACACTTAGCAGCGACCGGGCCCCTGCTGTGAGATCATTACAAACCGTTCTGGACCATTTTTTGGTCGTCAGGCTCCAGCTGGGCAGCATGCATAGTTGTGTTTGACAGAGACAACGACCAACGATCTCAATACTACAGGTCTGAGAAACAGGGTCCCGATGACTGCCATATCATTCCGGATCGCTGTCAGGATCACTGGTGCGTTGCAAAGTGTGACGGTACCCTAAAGTATTGTGGGCACACAGCCTAAATGATTATACAGTCAATCTGACACATTCTCCAAAAATCTACATACAGGTACATACTGTATCATAAGGTTTAAGATCTGTTTATTAATGCATGCTTTCTGTATTGTGAAATCTATACATGTGTTGTCCCATCTTTATGGCTCCCCCACTCTGGAGTTCACATTGGAGACAGTAAGAACTGCACTGATTTCTTCTTCAGTCCCAATAAACCAACAAGTCAATCAAAATGCATCATGACTTATTAGTGATCCACTAGAAAACAGATCAGTCATGGCTCCATTAAGGAGGACCTGTCACCAGGTCACTCTCCATAAGGATAAACTTTATCCCCTTGATCCCCAGTGTAAGCCTCTCACCCAGCCAAATCAGATCTCATGCTTTGCACTGATGAGGGGCAAAACCCCGAAACACCGTGTCTGCAAATTGAGACTCTGGTTGGCCTTTTATCCTAATTCATGTGGCAAGGCTGGTTAGAGGGTCGATACTGACTTTTAAGGTTGCTACTTACAATAGGCGGCGCTAAAGATCAAGTCCTCTTCCTCTCTGAAGAGGTCATTTGCATATTTAATTTCCCAGAGGAGCATTGTGTCCTTTAAGTCTCCTCAGGCTGTCATGCCAGACCTTAGACCTTACCCCTTAGATCCCCTCCTTTGCGCCTCTCACCTAGCCAAATCAGGTCTCACACTTTGCACTGACGAGGGACAAACACCCCAAAAACACCGTGTCTGCTAATTGAGATTCTGGTTTGGCTTTTATCCTAAGTCATGTGACAATGCACTTCAAGGGGGTCAATATTGACTTTTACCATGTGGGTATGGTTCATGGGGTAATTATGCAAGTCAGCCTAAAGACATGCCCCCAGAGAATGCTTTGAGTCCCACCCCCATGGGAAAGACCAAACAAATTTATGCTAAATAAAAAGGTCCATATATCTGGAACCGTATGGAGGGTCTACCAAAAAAACGGAATACTCAGGGAAGCAGCGGGAATGAGATAAAGGCAAAAACTGGATGCTTACGACCTGGTGACAGATTCTCTTTAAAAATAACATCAATGACATGGAAAGGGGTTGGTATAGATGGATAATAGCTAGATAAATAGATAATATAGATAGATACTAGATAGACAGACACAGGATAAATCCGTGTGCAGAAGCAGGTTGCAGGAGCGCAGGCACACTGTATAATTAGAACAGCATCCTGCCTCTGGCCTACATATTCCATATACCCAGGGAAATGCACAGAGATTTGAGGAGAAGAAAAAAACACTATTGTCACTGAGAGTCTAAATTGGCCTGGTCCCCGGCGACGGGGGAGCGCTATAAATAACTTTTTGGTCGGTTTCCATGATTTTCGAGTGTGCAGCAATGTTTGGTATTATTGAAGCAATGGCGGCCTGGAAGCTTATGTGAAGAACAGAAAATAGCAAAAGCACAACTGCTCACAAGGGGGCTCTTACCGGGCGAAATTATCTTTAAGGCTACACTTAATATATTCAGTAAGAAAGATGGGAAAAAGTATTTTAGGATGTGATGAAAGATTTGTAGACTTAAAAAATACAATATTAGTAGTCCCACGGCCAGGACGGTATTCATCTCAGCTCTAGCATCTACATCAGCCAGGGTTTCTGAGAATGTGGAATTGTGAACACCTAAAGTAAAAGACTCTCTACGGGTCCCCGAACCAGGGCTGTGGAGTCGGAGCCCCTTTTGGTGGAGTTGGAAGTTGGTGTCCGTACCCATTTTGGTGGAGTTGGAGTCAGTGCCTGTACCAATTTTGGTGGAGTTGGAATCGGAGTCGGTGACTGTGCCCATTTTGGTGGAATTGGAGTCGGTACCCATTTTGGTGGTGTCGAAGTCGGTGCCTGTACCCATTTTGGTGGAGTTGAAGTCACTACCCATACCCAATTTGGTGGAGTCGGAGTCAGCGTCCATTTTGGTCGAGTCGAAGTCGGTGCCTGTATCCATTTTGATGGAGTTGGAGTCAGTGCTTGTACCCATTTTAGTGGAGTTGGAGTCAATACCCGTACCCATTTTGGTGGAGTTGGAGTCGGTGACTGTGCCCATTTTGGTGGAGTTGGAGTCGGTGACTGTGCCCATTTTGGTGGAGTCGGAGCCAGTGCCCATTTTAGTGGAGTTGGAGTTGGTATAAAATGGACGGACTCCTAAAATATATAATGAATTGGGTACAGTAGTTCAATGCAGAATGTGCTGAATATTATTATTATGAATTATTATGTTTTATATAAATATCTTGATTATTGTATCATACTCATGATTAACAGCCTGATGTTCACATTGTACTACAATATATTTATCATCTAAACATGAGCCATGTATGAGGGAGTCGGTGTTGGAGGTTTGTCTTACCGACTCCACAGCCCTGCCCCAAACTGAGCTGTATGTACATGTGTGTGAGCACACAGAGGATTACAGAGGATTCTGTAGTTCTCCGTGTATCACATTCATCTGCTGTAGAAACAATCACAATCACATATATAGAACAGATCTTCACAAGTTACTGCAGCAAATGATGCTGCGTGTGAACGCTCCTTTAGGCTGAGTTCCTCTAAAAATATGAATTCCTGGGTCGGTCACATCTGTTAAAAGTTGATGTGACCGCATCCATGTGCAGCCGGTCTGGGAACAGTCCGTGTAGGAAATTGCTCATGCGCACTGCTGGCACATCAACGTCCACTACATGGACAGCACGTGGCACCAAAATCAGGTCATCAAAATGTACCCAAGAGGGATGTTCCACATCTCCTACCCTGATTGGGAAATACACTGTACTGCCCATGTCACCCAGAGCACACTTGATATGTCCTAATGTATCATCCACAATGCTGCCACTGTACGTGCATCTTTTCAGTGTGGGAACATGAACATACCTCACTGTCCCTGATCTCATTGGTGGGGGGGAAAGGCATGCTTTCAAGCCTCTTTCAGATATACTCACTGTCTTCTCCACAGTACATATTTATTTGCAATTATTTTTATTGCATAATGTATTAAAGAGGTTTTCCACTATTAATTTGACCCCATTTCATTTGTCCTAACTAACACTTTCCAAATATACTACGCAGTATATGCTGTCACTCACAGGGAAGCAGCCACGCCCCCACCAGTGATGTGCCCTGCTCAGTTTGTCCGATTCCGGTCTGCAGTCCGGAAGAATCAAAGCTGCAACAACAGTAAAGGTATTTTCGAGCCTACAGAAGCAGGGTAGGTAGAAGAAGTATATTGGGAATGTGTTAGTTAGGAGTAGTTAAGAAAAATTAAAGGGGGAGACATTAGTAGTGGAAAACCTCTTTAAATCTATGGGCATCAAAAATTGAGACCTTAACAGGATAAAAGTGTTCAGTTTTTGCATTTATTTTGTTGCTGTATTATATTATTATTATTTTTTTAAAACTCCTCTATATAGTTCCAGAGATACAGCCCTCTTTTAAATACTGATTGTTACAGTGGCTTGTCATTAGGCTTCCCTGTAATATAGGAGCACCACCCTCCTGCAGAGAGCACAACATTTTAGCAATAAAGTAAAAGGCCCATATCTCTACAACTGTATGACGGATTTAACAAAAAAGAAAACTGCCAGTCTCATACACTTTTAGGACATATTTTTCACAGATATATCACAAGCCCCTTATACTCTTTTGGTCATAGTGTTTTTTTTTTGTTTTTTTAGCAGCCAAGACGTTTAAATTCTTAGGCTAGGTCCACACCACGGTTTTCATCTGTCAGGTTCTGTTCGGTGTTTTGCAGGATGCACCGGACACGACCTGACAGCCCCAGACAAACAGAACCGGAGGGCATATTTGTTTTCTGCCGGAATCCTGCATGCGCGCGGCTGCCGCTGTCCAAGTGCTGAAACTTCAGCCGACGGCCCTTTTAGCTGCACTGTCCAGGTGCTGAACGAGCAGTGGCATGAATTTCAAAGCAGCCGCTCGTTCAGCACCCAGCATCCGGTCCGATTTTTTGATGGATCCAGGGCGATCTGGCGCCCATAGACTTCCACACAGGACAGCCCCAGATCCCGAAAATCATGGTGTGAAGCCGGTCTTAGTTACAGAACAAACTCACCTATAGATGTCTACAGGTAGCAGATGACTTGAACCATGCTTGGTTGCCATACTAGTGCTGTCCGGGTTTCACGGACTGCTTCAAAGTTCAAAAATCTTTAAAATTCTATTTTTTTCCTTACAAGGAACCCTAATGAAACACTGAAGGTAAAAGCTGACACTATACCAACACTGATGAACATCTGCTCCAAAACACTGATGGAACACATGAGAAAAAAAGAAGCAAAACTTATGAAACTGGCCTTAGACTGTACTCACACATTGAGGCCAAAAAATAAATAAAAAATGCATCATGGCGGCAATGTGTGAACACAGACTAATGGTCTTTATACACATAACTACAAATTACCCAGTGCTGATCAACAACCTAGGAAGAAGATTGGCACTTGTTTACTCTCATGTACATGGGACGGTTATATGAAGGGTGGTGTATAGGATGCTCTGCTCGCTTCCCCGTCATATAGGTTACTTTGTTGTCAGCAGAACATGGCAGTTACATAAGAGAATATTAAGTTTTTAAGCTCCTATGAAAGATTCAAAGACAAACAAGTAATTTACCGCTTGTGGCTGGGTTTTTACACTGGGAACCAACATTCATATGGCCCTGAAAAGGCCGCTAACACAATATCAGCCGCATCCACGGAGGATAAAGGTAACACACAGGCTCATACAGTCATTAGAATGGCAGAGGTGGAAGGGGCCTCCTGGTTCATCTGGTCCATCCTCCTGCTCACAGCAGGAGTCACTAAATCATCCCAGACAGATGTCTGTCCAACCTCTGTGTGAAGACTTCCATAGAAGGAGAACTCACCACCTCTCATGGTTGCCTGTTCCACTCATTGATCTCCCTCACTGTCAAAAAGTTATTTCTAATCTCTAATCTGTGATTTAGGTGAGATGTGAGATGGCATAGAAGTATTTCACACAGGCAGATATAGTCCGGAGCTTGTCCTTTATTTGTGCTCTACTGTAGTCAGTTATATAGGATCAGCCAAAAGGAGATGATGCAGATACAGAACACTGTTCAGACTGTATTTTTGTACAAGCCATTGTTCTCCTCCCATATGTTAGCTTGTAGTAAAGCATGTGTATGATTTTGCAGTATTTGCAAGGCATTTACTAGGCTCCACAATCCTGTGTGGGGTCACACCACTACTCATGGTACACATGTACAGTCATGGACAAAAGTATTGACACCCCTGCAATTCTGTCAGATAATACTCAGTTTCTTCCTGAAAATGATTGCAATCACAAATTCTTTGGTATTATATCTTCATTTAATTTGCCTTCAATGAAAAAAACACAAAAAGATTTGTCCTAAAGCCAAATTGGATCTAATTCCCCACCAAACATAAAAAAGGGGGTGGACAAAAGTAGTGGCACCTTAGAAAAATCAGTGATGCTTCTCTAATTTGTGTAATTAACAGCACCTGTAACTTACCTGTGGCACTAACAGGTGTTGGCAATAACTAAATCACACTTGCAGCCAGTTGACATGGATTAAAGTTGACTCAACCTCTGTCCTGTGTCCTTGTGTGTACCACATTGAGCATGGAGAAAAGAAAGAAGACCAAAGAACTGTCTGAGACTTGAGAAACCAAATTGTGAGGAAGCATGAGCAATCTCAAGGCTACAAGTCCATCTCCAAAGACCCAAATCTTCTGTGTCTACTGTGACGCAGTGTCATCAAGAAGTTTAAAGCCATGGCACTGTGGCTAACCTCCCTAGATGTGTATGGAAAAGAAAAATAGACGAGAAATTTCAACGCAAGATTGTGCGGATGGTGGATAAAGAACCTCGACTAACATCCAAACAAGTTCAAGCTGCCCTGCAGTCGAGGCTACAACAGTGTCAACCCGTACTATCCGTCGGCGTCTGAATAAAAAGGGACTGTATGGTAGGAGACCCAGGAAGACCCCACTTCTTACCCCGAGACATAAAAATGCCAGGCTGGAGTTTGCCAAAACTTACCTGAGAAAGCCTAAAACGTTTTGGAAGAATGTTCTCTGGTCAGATGAGAAAAAAGTAGAGCTTTTTGGGCAAAGGCATCAACATAGAGTTTACATGAGAAAAAAAAGAGGCATTCAAAGAAAAGAACACGGTCCCTACAGTCAAACATGGGGAGGTTCCCTGATGTTTTGGGGCTGCTTTGCTGCCTCTGGCACTGGACTGCTTGACCGTGTGCATGGCATTATGAAGTCTGAAGACTACCAACAAATTTTGCAGCATAATGTAGAGCCCAGTGTGAGAAAGCTGGGTCTCCCTCAGAGGTCATGGGTCTTCCAGCAGAACAATGACCCAAAATACACTTCAAAAAGCACTAGAAAACGGTTTGAGAGAAAGCCTGGAGACTTCTAAGGTGGCCAGCAATGAGTCCAGACCTGAATCCCATAGAACACCTGTGGAGAGATTTAAAAATGGCAGTTTGGAGAAGACACCCTCAAATATCAGGGACCTGGAGCAGTTTGCCAAAGAAGAATGGTCTAAAATTCCAGCAGAGCATTGTAAGAAACTTATTGATGGTTACCAGAAGCGGTTGATCGCAGTTATTTTGGCTACAGGTTGTGCAACCAAGTATTAGGCTGAGGGTGCCAATACATTTGTCCGGCCCATTTTTGGAGTTTTGTGTGAAATGATCAATGTTTTGCTTTTTGCTTCATTCTCTTTTGTGTTTTTTCATTGAAGACAAATTAAATGAAGATAATAATACTAAAGAATTTGTGATTGCAATCATTTTCAGGAAGAAACTGAGTATTATCTGACAGAATTGCAGGGGTGTCAATACTTTTGGCCAGCACTGTAGCTGCTGTGGGTGGTTGGGATAGGCTCCAACATTTGTAAACTGTCAACTCAGAGCCAATTTCCAGTTATTGGGGCGCAGCTCATATCAATACCAGTTATTACATTTATCTAGCCCTTCCTAAAAGGAATCTGTCAGCAGGTTTTTCCTACCTCATCGAGAGCAGCATGATGTAGGCAAAGAGACTCTGAATCCAACAATATCACTAAAGATTACTGATACAATGAGTTTTTAGATTGAGCAATACAGCTGTGCTCAAAAAGCTGCCCCACCCACACTAGGCTCTGTGTGTACATTGTGTATAGACAGTGACCTACTAAGCACAGCAGGGGGCGTTCCAGACTAGCTGACCTAGTCAGCAATGATAATCTACTGAAGCTAAAACAAACATTGCAGATAAACAACTGCACACAGTGTGATAAGACACACATTGCTGAAATTTCCATGTAAACCCCAGCAGCACGCTGTCTTTGAATTACATGGCAAAATCCTGCTGACGGATTCCCTTTAAAAGTGAATGGCATTATTTTCTACTACCCACATTATTACTGGAGAATTCACTAAATGAATGTAAGGAAAACAAGAGGACAACTCTATTAATTGCATGTACGTTGACTGACTATAGATATGGAACATGGCCTATAACTAGGTGACTGCTGTGAAGCTTCAATTCTTGGCATATCCTACAGCCATGGATCAGAGGGCACGGTTTCTGCTAATCACTGGTATGGTGGCGGACATTCTAGAAGGTGTTTGCTCAGTAGATTTTCCACTGCAGACTTGGACGCTGAAAATCATCAGTGCATTACAGCACAGGAGATTCAGAAATTCTCCTTCAACAGACTGCAGACAATATGAGCAGCATGATGAACTTGACAGATAGCGATTTTCAACTTTATGAACTATATATGTGGACCGGACTGTGGATTTGAAACCTGCAGCATATCAATTTATGTGGCTACAATGATTCTGCTCATCTGAAGACAGGGGAAATAATCACTTTCTCTGGTGACCTCACTGGGCCATCACCAGCAGGAAGTGATTCAGGACAGTTTCCGGGCCATCACAGGACCCCGGGCTGTCCAGGTAAAGCATGGAGATCCAATGATCGTGGGGCATGATCCAACAGGGGGAATGGCGCAATCCCCGCCAAGGGGCTTGGATCACGTTGTCAGTGATCGCGGATCCATTCAGTGGTGTTACTATACATCTCAGCTGAGTCAGCTGAGATTGGGGGAAGAATGTGAGCTCCGCATCAAGCGGAGGACTGACCAAGGACATACTATTACTGAACTTAGAGCTTTGGCCATTACTTTTTGTATTGATTGCTTATCTTTGCATTAGACCATCAATATCTGAACACAGTGGGTGCAATTCCTGTTACCCCACTAATCAACTGTCACCACCGATGGCTAGATGTTCAAAAATATAGTGCCCACAATTAAGTACTACAGATCTACCACCGTCATTTGCATAGATTTGCAGTACCCATCCGTAGCAAATATAGAAATGACAGTGCTGCTGTGTCCTGGCAGCATCCAAAAATATCTGTTCGATGTCGGTGACAGCTGATGGGCAGTGAGGTGGGAGCTGCACCGCTATAGATTAGAGTTTGAAGGCCTATCAATTAGAGAACCATATAAGACCTACAATATGGTGATAGATCACATCCTGACCAGACTTCCCACTTCGTATAATTGAAGAATAGTGAAGGGTCAGGGGATTTGGAACCATTATTACATTTCAATTCTTTTGCTGCCCTACTGTATTTTTGAGACAGTATAACCTTCAATTTGGGAATTGTTTTTTTTAATGCAGCTCTCCTACATAAAGTCTAGAGATACAGACCAATGATAAAATATGACCACTGTGGTCCTCTTCCCATATCCTTTCCTCATGTTGCACTCTAGATCCAGGTAAGACCCTTCTTAGTTAAACCAAGAGTAGCAATAGTTCTTAAACAGGATGTTTTTCTGTTGTTGCAACTTCAGCAGAGAATTTTTCTTGCACATACTTTTAGCATGATGTCAACACTATGAGGCAATGGAAATAAAGCATTCTGGGTTATGGGCATGGAGCTCTGAGACAGATAAGGAGGAGGCTGCAAGAAAAAGAAGGGAGGAGAGCCAGACACAAGAATGGCCATAAGCCAAACTAATATGTTCCTAGGATTACAACTTTTAAACTCGCTTAACTCGCGGGTTGCCATAAAGGCAGAATACAAAGCATGAGCTCTAAGTGTCATCACTGCCGGCAATAGCCATCTACGAGCACAGTATGGCCTCACTGTCGCTCTAGACCGCTCGGGGCCTGATCGGATGGCACTGCTGTGCGTGATGTTACGGCTCGCTGTCATCTCTGTGCACAGTGGGCAACTCATGTGAAGACACTTCTCGGCTAACGCCTATATATTCTTATTTTTTTAACCGATTTCGCAACCGTTTCTCACTTTCTCCCATAAGAGCGGTGTAATCATGGCCTGTGCTTCATCACGTTTACACAGTCTTCAGACCTGAAAAATCAGCCTCCCTGACACCTCCATGGCTGCGACCATGCTGCTATTCCCACATCACCTGACAAATGTATCAAATATTAACCTGACATGACATCTGCGGTCATCCACATCAAAATACACGCTCATTGTATGGGCTCTAGAAGACATTAGGAGAGCTGGGTGAGAATCAATAAGGCCATCATTACATCTCTTTCAGGGGTGTTATTCAACTTTTCCAAATTCTTGAACAGCATGAATGGCAAAGAATGTAAAGAGAGAAGAGGACATTCTGTGTGTGTGGAGGGGCAAGAGGTTTAGGGGGGACTGTGAGCTTATAAAAGTCTTACTAGCATCTATAATATTACATGTTAGGACGTAACAATCCATTTCATGGATCCCAACTACTGAATGATTGTTAGACGGACCAAACGCCCCATACATAGTAATGCAGAACTCGCAG
Source organism: Allobates femoralis (assembly GCA_033576535.1). NCBI lineage: Eukaryota > Metazoa > Chordata > Amphibia > Anura > Aromobatidae > Allobates > Allobates femoralis. The sequence continues at coordinate 61,160,535 of JARQOC010000012.1, forward strand.
ATATTGGCATGTTCACCCAATGGTCTAATGTGTACGGGGGTATTGGCCAACCAATGGCTTGTTGAGAAGTCAGTTGTCCATGTCTGTTTTCAGACTGCCAATTGCATTGCCTCCTGGGGATAAGCCACCAGTCGACTTGTCAATCGGAAGCTTTTTCATACAGAACACTTGCGCGCTTGGCCAAAAGCACTGGCTGAGATGGATGAAAACCATCTAATTTTATGGTTAGCCTAAAGGTGCCCGTACTATTTCAGTAGCTGTCATCTCCCCTGACTCCCGAATTAGTGACTGGTGTGGTTGAACATTCATGTGTTTCCAATGGCGAGAGAGGAGTACACCATTGCCAGACATCTCAGTAAGAAAAAGAGATGTATTTCTTGAGACAACAAAAACATCCTTCTCACTTTCAAAATCCCCCCCCACCACCACCACTACAATATTGTCTACCATCAGGTGAGCCGCCTACACATTACCCGGCTGGACAGACCTGAAAGCAGGGCTATGGAGTCAGTAAACTAAACCTCTGACTCCAGCTCCTCAATTTCCCTGAATCCAACTCCGACTCCGACTCCACCAAATTGGACACCGACTCCACGACTCTGACTCCATAGCCCTGTCTTAAAGCTGCGGATTCAGGGTCAAATCCTCTAATGTGTATAGGAGCCTGGAAGGCAGTGACATTTTCTAATCTATTTGAAGAGTCGTGGGTCTTCTGCTGTCTGTTTTTCCTCTAATCCTTTAATCCTCCTCAGATGGCTGTCGGATGAATGATGGTTCAGCCGATGGTTCGGCAATCAAGTGTTTTGGCCATCACTTTCCATACACAGGAGCGCTTCTGCGTTTTTTGTGAGATTGCCGCTGCCAGACATCTCTAGTGGGGGCTCATTTTTGGAAGAACAAATGGATTTGCAATGCAAAATCAGCCATGCTGGACTCTCCATCTGCCAATACATTATTCAGTCTGCAGATCCGGATTGGGCTGATGTTAGTCTAATGTGTATGGGGGGAGGGTTACTATGGGGGGGCTTTAGTATGCTGATATGTTGGTGCAGGAAGTCACTGTGTAATTATATAGACTTCCCATTCAGGAATCTAGATGTACGAGTTGTATTGGCTGCCATGTTGATTCCCATTCAGTTTTCCAAATACTGTACAGCTGTAACTTAGAAACAACTAAGTAGATTTGTTTTTCTCCAGTTTGACAGGTGCGAATGATTTAACCTAGATGTAGTGCTTAGATATCTAGATTTACTGCTTATTTTTTATGTGAATATGATTTTCTGGCTGGGTCCAGACATGGCGGATTTGTTACATCTGTGAACTCAATGCAGAAAATTTGTAGAAAATTCATAATAAAAAATATTAAAGGTACCGTCACACACAGCAATATTGCATGCAATTTCACTGGCAATTTACTGGTTGCAGTGAAATCATGGACACATTGTTCTATTTTGTTGCCGTGTACAAATGTAACAATGCGTCCATGATTTCACTACAACCAGTAAGTTGCCAGTGAAATTGCCTAGTACCTTAAGACACATGTATAGGAAAAAAATACACATTAAAATTGGAAAACGTTCCGGATCATTCTTGTGGAAAATTTGCAACAAAATCAGGATGTAATGCATACAGGTTTCATTGTAGATTTGTTGCAGATTTATGGTGGAAATTATCTTCCACGTCTGGACTTTCCTGTGAATGGCTTTAAAAAAAAAATAAATCGCCAATACAAAAGGTAAGTAGAAGATTTCCATTGTTTGGGAGGGGAATGCACTGCAAGGAAATACATTCACTGCAGCCATGGTGAAGTTAATGAGGGAAGCAAATAAGTAAGCAGTAAAAAGTGAAAGGGGGCAAACAATGGAGCTGAAAACAAAGAGGGGGGAAAAAAAGAGTCACTTGAAAGAGAGAAAGTGAAAAGAGTCCAGAGCCCAGATGAGCGAAGACGCAGAGGGTCAGAAACTCATGATTTGGCTGTTCTGACTCACGGGAGGTAGATCCAGGGAAAGAAGCCTGGAAAACAGCAGAGGCAAAGCCAAGAAGCCAAAGAAATTAACATAGAAAATGCCTTTAGTAACGCTCTCGAAACAAGCGCCCGGCCGCTCCCTGCCTGCATTGTAACCATGCAGACTGGCCAAGAGTCTGCTGTCATATGTTTGCTCAGAGCCGTTTGGGCACAGATCTGCGGCAGCCTTCGTCTCCGTATAACCATGAATGTGTGCTTGCAAGTCATTATGACATGGTTTTCGGGGAAGGGGGGGAAGCGATTGTGTTGTGTCCAGCGTGGGTGTGCCGAGCACCAGCAGTGATGTTTGAAAGCAAAGGCGGTTGCTGGGGATACACATTGTGCACAATTGCCGCCACCCAATAAAAGTTCTGGGACAGGGCCTTAAAGGGTTACAACAGGACTCCTTCTGCCAGTGACACACATCTGCCCAGCGTTATGTAATAGCACAAACATCTGTCTGTTCTGCATTAGCGCTGATTGTTTTCTTTCATCATTGCTCAGCCGATCTGCTGGATAAGAGCGTCTACAGCTTATAGGGCCCTCCGCTCCGAGGGGGGAGCGCTCTGTAGAGACTCCACGGTCAGCGAGCGAGAGGTCACACCACACTCAGCCTGCACCTGCCATCAACAAGTAGAAGCATTCCACATACTCGTCCCATAGCGAACAATGTACTTGGACCACAAAGCTCACAGCTAAGCCCTTCACAACTTCTGGGACATGCACAACACCGGGCACACGCTAGATCAGAATACTAAAAACTGAAACATGTACACCATTATTCATACATGCACTAATAATGTTGAAAAAATGTCATCATTGTAAACGTAACTTTCTAAAAATCTGAAATTAAACCTTTCCCCTCTGTGTGCTCTCAGCCATTCAGCAGAGTAGACACTTTACGTGGCCTGACCTTCTTCCTAACAGTCTGTGGGTGGAGCTTATTTATTTTACCGTTTTTTTAAGGTTGAAGGTAGACTTTAAGTCCATTGTGTCCACCCCATAGCCTAACATGTTGATCCAGATGAACACAAAAACCCAACAGGGCAGACACAAGCACGTTGGGGGAAAGAATTCCTTCCCCACTCCATGTTCAGCAATCAGACTAGTTCCCCGGATCAATCAAATCACAGAATCTAGTACACATAACCTGTAATATTGTATTTTTCAAAAAGGGCATTCTGGCCTGGTTAAATTTTAGTAGTAAATCCCCAATAAAACATCTTGTTGCAGAGATCTCCATAGTCTCACTGCTCTTACAGTAATGAATCTGTGTCTGTGATTATGATTAAACCTTCTTTCCTCTACATGTAGTGGACGCCCCTTTGTCCCTGTCATAGGCCTAGGTGTCAAAAAATCATTAGATATGTTAAAACAACTTGTACAGATATTCTACAATGTTATGTTAAAGTGAACCTGTCGGCAGTTTTTTCATGTATAAGCTGTGGCCACCACCAGTATGCAGGGCTGTGAAATCTGAGTCATGGACTCGAAGTCTATATCCAATTAAGGGGATTCGGAGTTGGAGTCAGAGTTGGGTTCAGAGAAATTGAAGAGTTTAAGTAGAAGTCAGAGATTTGGCTTCCAGACTGCACACCAGGGCTATGAAGTCGGAGTCAAGGAGTTGGTCTCCATTTTGGTGGAGTCCGAGTCAGAGATGGAGGGTTGGATGCCAGACTGCATACCGGGCCGTGGAGTCGGTGTTACGGAGTTGGTGTCCATTTTGGTGGAGTGGATTTAGGGAAATTGAGGAGTAGGAGTCAGAGTTGGAGGTTTGGCTTACCAACTCCATTTCAATGCCAGTAAGGCCTCATATATATATATAACTCTCTAGAATACTGCATATAAGTCCCAGGCCGATCTGTAAAACATAAAAAATAGCTTTCACTATTCTTACCTGTGTGGTTGTCCGGTCTGATGGGCATTACTGGTCTTGGTACGATGCCTCCTTTCTTCCTGTGAATGCCATCCTCCTTCTTGTGGATGACGTGTCCTATGTCATCCGTCACTGGCCTTCATTGTGCTTCTGTGCATGCACACCTCTTTCTGCCAAGCTAAGGGCATACCAAAGTACTGTGAGGTGTGGGAAAGAGTCAAAGAACACCTGCATAGAGTGCATGCGCAGTTGGTCTTTGACTTATGGTACGTCACACGTCGCGATATCGCGAATGATATCGCAGATACGACCCGTTTTTTGAGGCGTGGCTACGATGTCCAAACGATGTCGTAGCGTGTGACTCCTAGATACGACGACGATAAAGCGTTGTATCGTTCATCGCAGATTTGAGAACACGTTCTCAAATATGACGATTTTCGACCGTACCATCTGCTGCATCTGCTGTGTGACACCGTGCAAACGATCTCATTAACGATTTTGCCTATTCCGGACACTGGCTGGCCTCGATAGGTGGGTTGTGCGCTGGATCGCTGGCGTGTTGCCAAACGTGAAATCGTTAACGAGATCTATGCTTGTTACACCGCACAAGCGATATCGCAAAATTGTTCTAACGATCTCGATCACGTGACATTCCAGCCGATATTCGTGATCGAGATTGAAGCGTGTGACGGTACCATTACAGCACTTTGCTTTACCCTCCGCAGAACAGAAAGAGGTGTGCGTGCACAGTAGCACAATGAAGGTCAGTGAGTGGATGACATAGGACGCGTCATCCACAACAAGCAAAGAGGATGGTGATCACAAGAAGAAAGGAGGCCTTGGACCAAGACCAGCAATGCCCATGGACAGACGCCTGCGGTAAATATAATAAGTTGTTTTGCTACATTATACAGATCGGCCTGGAAACTTATATATATATTACAGAATGCTGTATATAAGGCCTTACTGGTGGCGGCTACAACTTATATGAGAAAAAACTGCTGATATGTTCACTGTAAAAAAAAACATGCATAATAGAGTCTAAGTTCTAAAAAAAAAGTATTTAAAAGAGAAACTGTGATTATTGCCCATAGCAAATCTTTCATTTAATTACCTAGTAAAATAATAGTTGTGCTGTGATTGGAGCAAAAAATAATTGTTTTTCTTTAAAGTGTAAACGCCATTTAAATTTTTATTTAATAATAATGTAGAGCAAGTGATTTTAATAAACTTTCAAGTGTACTCATAAGTGAAATCTGGAATAAAACCTTTCTTAAACCTTCCACAACATGTCCCCACTAGACTGTGTCTGAAGCAAACATATGTTCATTCTCAGTGAGATCCATCTTCAAGCTCCACACACTGAATACAGCCATGTAACCATGTAAGAGTGGAGGGGGCAGGGCTACACAGGATTATCAGCTGATCACTGTATCAGATTACCTCAAGGACAGGGAGCTCCAGGCTGTCAGCACAAAGCTGCTGCAATCTTATCAGCTACATTCAGATCGCTACTTCATGTCATTAGTGAGGAGCTGTGTGGAGGCAATCAGATGTTAGCACGAGCAGAGTGATCTGAATGCAGGAGATAAAATCGCAGAAGCATTCGCTCTGCTGACAGCCTGATGAGCCTCCCTTTGTATGCACTGCTTTCCTGTATGCAGTCACTCTGTGTAGGCTCCACCCCCCCACTCTTATATCTGAGGTTTAGAAACACCATAGGGGGGACATCTTCTAGAAGGTTTTCTTCCAGATTTCTCTTATAAAGTATATATGAAAGTTTATTATAATCACTTGCTCTACATTATTATTAAATAAAAATTTAAACGCCGGTTTCACTTTAAGACAATTTTCAGGAATCTGCCCCTAGATATTAATATGTCAGGTCAGTTTTACTTCTAATTTAAAAAAAAATATTCCACATTATGATGTTATTTTGTTATTATAATGGAATTATTTTTCGCCAAGAAAAAAATACTCCTCCCAGGAAGACAGAAAGTATTTCTGTGGCACCTCCCTCTACCATGAGACACTTAGTTACAATGTTTTGAGACCTACAAAAATATTTTTTTCCTGTATGAAAGGAAAAGATTTTCTGCAGCATAAATTATAGGCTAGTTTATGTGTTACATATTTAGCCAGCACTCAGAAGAATCCATGCTGATTTCCCTCCCCAGTGAGTTACTGACATTTGTTCTTTGGTCTGATTGACTCTAGTTGCTATGGTAACAGCATTACTAAATTGCTTTTTTAATAAGGTTTTTCTCTATCATCATAGTGTTGCTGCATCACTTTAAACATAATTCCAAACTAGACAAATTATACGTTCGATGGATCTTCAGCGCAGAGTATTCCTGTGACAATACAGCCCTGGGAGAACAGGGAAACTGATGAGAATTCCTAATTTGTATCTTTGATTTTCTGATGTTTTCAGACACAATTTGTTTTTCCTCAGAAACCTCTCCAGTCTTCAGGTATGGCTGAGACCATTCTTACTGGACATTTAACATTTTAGCTTATTTTTGTCAACTGAAAAAGAGGACCTATCACCCCCCTGTGCTATGCTAACTGAATGCAGCACTGAATGCAGGTGTTGCTACATTCAGGGAAGGGGTCTCCCAGGTCTCTAGCCCCCAAAAAGCTGTTAAAAAGACTTTATAAAGTTTATGGATAAGGAGTCCAGAGGGACTTACACAGTAATGAGTCATTGCTGTTGCTGGTGTCCTCCCCGCCTCCAGCCCTCTCTATTCAGCCTCCTGTATGTGTCATCGCTATTGCTGGTGTCCCCCCCCAGCCTCCTGCACTCCGCCCCTCTCTGTGGCCCACCTGCTCCAGCACCTCTCGCTCCTCTTATTCAGCCTACGTGTATGTGTCATCGCTGTTGCTGAGTGTCCTCACCGCCTCCAGCCCTCTCTTATTCACCCTCCTGTATGTGACATCTCTGTTGCTGGTGTCCTCTCCTGCCTCCAACCTTTTGTGTACCACCTTCAGCCCTCTATTATTCAGCTTCCTGTATGTGTCATCGCTGAGGGCTGGAGGTGGCACAGAGTGGGCTGGAGGCGGGGAGGACACCAGCAACAGTGATGACTCATTACTGAGTAAGTCCTTCTGGACTCCTTATCTGTACACTTTATAAAGTCTTTTTAACAACTTACAGGGGAGCTAGAGCCATGGAGGACCCCTTCCCTGAATGCAGCAACAGCTGCATTCAGTGCTGCATTCAGTTAGCATAGCACCAGGGGTGACAGGTCCTTTTTAAAGTACTGTATATGCCTTAAATACATTTTAATGGGGTCATGTAATAAACAGGGGTAAATTATTAATATGCTATAATCTTCACATCAGTAGTCTATTTTAAATTTTTTATACCTATGGGAGTACACAGGTGCAAAATACCAAACACTGATGTACTCACGCTTCCTGGGTCCAAACTATCTCTCCATCACTGCTCCGGTCTCTGCTGATTGGCTGCAGCAGTGACATCATGTCTACAGATAATGGCATATTGTGACATCTACATCTAGTCAGCCTCTCATTAGATAAGTGAATAATCAGAAATTCAGATTCACTGTCGTTGCCAAATATTCCCCAAGAATTTAATTTGCAGTAAAAGATTTGTGCAAATTTCAGTACATGTAATTGCTCAGAAAATACACATTGGGGAGAGGAATAGAGAGAGAGAGAGAGAGAGAGAGAGAAAGAGAGAAGGATCCGGAAATGAGAACGAAAGAGAGAGAGAAATAAAGAGAAAGAGTGAAAGAAGTAGAGAGAAAAAAATGGGAGAACGAGAGAGAGAGAACAAGAGAGTGAAAGAGTGAGGAGAGTGAGAAAATAAGACAGAACGAGAGGAGACGAGAGAGAGAGATGGGGAGAGAGGACTCTACTGACCATTAGAACTTACACTTTACATGACACAGATTGAGAGACGCCCCTTTCAACCATAAGACTTTACACTTTACAGGCAAGTGAGAGACAACCCCACTAATCAAAAGAGCTTACACTCTACAGGAGAAAGAAGACCTCACTGAACATAAGAGCTTACACTCCACTGAAGAGAGGACCCCACTGACAATAAGAGCTTACACTGTACAGTAGATAGAAAGAAAGGACCTGCGGACCATAAGAGCTTACACTCTACAGGAAAGAGAGAAGACTTACCCAGTCACTCTGGACATGGAAAATTACTTTGCCATACAATCTGTGCTCCACTGGGCACCGCTGATCAGTGATGTCCCCGGTACTGACAACCACTGTACAAGGTGTGAGAGTCCACTAGGTGTCATACCTGCAGGGTATTATGGGATGGCCCACGTGGTAATGCAAAATGACATTCGCCCATGCTCTGAGTCTCCAGTAATGTGGGAAATGGAGATGGGGAACTTTTGCGTTTTGCAAACTGCGAATTGGATCACAAATTGGTCAAATTTGGGTGAAACCATAAATTTCAGGAACTTTGGACTCAAACTCAATCCTCCACAGATCGATCCACTCAAGTTTACTTTAGTTCAGAGTCAAAACAAATTTAAAAAGGGATGACCCCTTTAAACAGATTGATGTAGACTAATGGAATAAGATTGATAATGGGACATAGGAGTCTGAATCTAATCAGTTAAGAAATTACTTAGTGCTGTCCATCTGCCAAGTCCAGTAAGGAAACAAACAAAAAAAGCTGATGAAATGCAGGCGGCATAAAACATTATATTCTGCTGACCCAGGTTCCAGCCTGAGTTGTGGCCGCACTCCCCTCCACCTTGGTGGCGGATCTCTCTCGTTTCCCTGAATGCTTGGGATCTGCACAAAGCTTTCATCCAGCATGGAGTCACGCACTTATTTCTTCAGGATCCAACATAAAATAATAAACTGCATTAGATTAGTTAAGTCAAAAAGACTGGTGAGGACTTAAAAATTAAAATAAATCTTAATTGTGCTATTATAAACTATCCCAAAAATGTCCCATTTTCTATGAAAAATTAGGTAGAGTCTCATATATTGAACCTTTGAGCCTATTATAACTTCCATATGTGCCGTCACCACATTCTCCCAGTGGAAAACCTACCTAGATGAAACATTTGTAAAGTTACTGGTGGGAATGGTTTTATTAGGCAGACGGCCAAGGTTAGCAGTAGGATGTGATGCACATGGGTTCAGAGGACCTGTAGGAGGACAGATTCTTAAGCAGTCTCTGTTGATTTGCCCCTGTCGTTCACCCTTATTGACCCTGGCGTGTGGAGTGGAAACATGAGCCGTGCCCCTTGTAACTAGCAATAAAATCAGGTTTCCATGTGCCGTTCTATGACAGACATTCGGTGGCTGCTAGCTAGGCAGGTCTCATCCCCTCCGCCATTAGCAGACAACAGAGGATGCCTCTGCGTGCCATAGTGCCTTGGAGAGGACATGTGGCACAGGTGACATCTGTTCCGCTGACCCTATAATGAGAGATATGAGCAGTGGATTTGCTTGGATTTAATGACGCCATGATCCCTCTCAATGCCTTGAGATTCACCATTTTTAACTCCATATGATACAAAGGATTACCTCTCCGACAAGAAGTGACACATACCAGGGCATGAGGCCCATCAATCCACTGGTAGACTGACAGAGACAGATGGCATAATGTGTCCTGCTCACCACGTAATACTACATCTATTGTGCCAGAGCTATGCTCATATGACAACGTGACCCAGAGAGAAGAAACCCTGGCCAAATGCTCCTCTCAGGGACCTTGGAGAATAGATGTATCCACCAACACAATCAGCAAGTCATACAACCTAACAACACACCAATATTTTATGGGGCCGACATAAAACCTTCCGACGTCTGCGCCCGACATCGATCACTCACTATACAGACGTCTCTTATACATGCACCTGTCATTGGGAAAGAGTTGGGGGCCCTCATATACACACACAAAATCAGGGATTCTATTTTACGGTCCCTCCTTTTACATCAAAATAAATTACGTTAATGGGAGAATCAGCAAGACCGATGTTATGTCTAAGACCAGCTGAAAGGGAACCTGTCATGTCCTTTCTTGGTATTAAACCACTCCTCAATCTTATTTGGATTATGTAGTGTTCACTAATAACCTTTTTTTTTTTAATTGTTCTATTCATCCCAAAAAAGCATTTTAGATACTTACATATTCATTAGCTAGCTGGGCAAACAGTCAAGCAGTCATCAGGCTGGTTAACAGCTATGTCACTGAACTCCAGCAATGCCGAAATTCATTGTATGCTCTGTATAAAGGACCTATGTGATGTCACCACCATGTGATCATAATAGGTGGAGCAAAGCGAGCTCAAGTCACATGGTCGTGACATTACACAGGTCCATTCAACATTTTCTCAATTTCAGCATTTCTACAAGTTCAGTTAACTGAACTGTTAACTTTTAACCAGCCGGATGACTGCTTGACTGTTTGCCCAGCTAGCTAATGAAAATATGTAAGTATCTAAAATGCTTTTTTTTGGGATGAATATGATTTTTTTCTTTTTAAAAAAGGTTTTTAATGAACACTACATGATCTAAATAACATAGGGGTTGGTTTAATAACAAACAAGGACGTGACAGGTTCCCTTTAAAGGATATCTCTCTGGAGAATTTCACACCCCAAACTACTTCTATGTGTATGTAGCTCTTTCAAAGACAAGTCCAGCAATACGTTTGATGATAGTCTGTTCTGTTACTTAGAAATAAGCATTTAAAATGACACGTAAATGAGGCTGAAGAGCTATGGTAGATCTGAAGCTTCCGTCAGTCCAGCTCTATTTTGCACCCAGCACTGCCTCTGCTTCCTTGACTGAGGGCTCCTTTGGCTAAAGTCTCACAGTATAGAGGCAGTCAGTCAGGCAGAGGAGGTGGTGCTGGAATAGGATTAGAGCTGGAGTGACAGAGGCTTCAGATTTATCATAGCATCATTTTCATATTAATTCAACTGCTGATTTCTCAGCTATGGTGAAACAGACAGACCAAGTAAAGGTATTGCCGGGTTGGTCTTTTAAAAAGCTACATGCACATATAGTCTAGGGTGACAACATCCTGCTGACACAATCCCTTTAACATGAAATTGATACAGAAGAGTGATAAGCGGTATGACTTTTGACCAATTCCTACTTGTGCTATTCCCCGCTACATATTTCTATCTGGTTTTAAGGCTTCAGTTTATACATATTGGTTACAGAAACAGTTTGAGGTTTGTTTTTTTTTTCCAGAAAAAATTTCACAGGAAATTACATGGAAGTCGCAAGCAAGGAATTGCAATTGCAGGCAATCTCATTATTTTCTATGGGGACAACTGGGTAAATCTGCATGCTGGTTTCTGGAGGTTCATTACAGAACATCTGCTGTGTGCAAGTAATTTACTCCTATAGAAAAAATCCTATGCTATGAAATACAGTTTCAAGCTTTTTCCAGGGCCAAAAAGGACCCCCATAGCACTACCCAATGAAAGAGATCCCATGGTGATCTAATAGTAATGCAGGTTGGGGTGTTACATCTAGAACCCCGTAGACAAGATATAGATACATGAAACTGACTATAGATAGCAAAAGAGTACAGGGAGTGGAAATATATCTGTATGGGAGCACAGAACATGGACATGACACAAGCATAAAACCATGACCAATACTGTTTACATGGCAATTTAACTTAAGATAAAAAATTAAAGACAAGTCTCATGGCAATTGCAGCCAAACTGTATTAGTATTAATGGAGGGTATAATTACCTGTAGTGACTTTACTATATATCTAAGGCTGGTTTCACACTACGATTTTGTGAAATCCGCCGCTGTCCGATATAAATCGGACAGCATCGGATCCAAACTGATCCCTGCAATCGGATGCCAAATAGGCATCCGATTCCGACATTTTGCAGGATCAGTTTGGCCGGCTCCTCCTGTCATCTCGCTCCTCTCTGTCTCCTATCACCTGTCTGTCCCCTGTTCTCCCCGGCTCTCCCCTGGTACTCCCGCTGGTCCCCTGGTACTCCCGCTTCTCCCCGGGTGCTCCCCCTCTTCTCCCCTCTCCTCCGGACTAAAAAATAAAATAACATCTTTATTCTCACCTGTCCACGAGTCCCCCGGCGTCTCCAGCTATATCTTCTGATCCCAGGACCTCGCGTGATGTCACAGTCACATGACCAGTTACCGTGGTAACCGTTCGTGTGACTGTGACATCACGGCAGGTCCTACAGGCAGGAGGTGCTGGAGACGCCAGGGGACTCGTGGACAGGTGAGCATACATATTCTATATTTTTAACCACTGCTTCACTTAATGTTACTTGAATGTATGCGGAAGTGAAATTAGATGGTTAGGAGCAGTTTTAGTGTACTGAGCATGCTCAGTACACTAAAATCGGGTCCGAGGAGACATCAGATGTTTTATTGGACCCTGCTCCATAGGGCACCATGTTAAAAACCAAGGATCGGATCGGATTTGGCCAAATTGCCATCCGATTTGTCAGATCCGATTCTATCCTGTTTTTGATTCGGAGGCAAAAATCCGAGCAGTCTCCGATTTTTGCACCGGAAAGAAATCGGAAAAAATCGGATCAGACGCAATTCGGATGCTATTTAGTGCACATTGCACTTGCAGAAATCCATGCACCGCCTGTGGAAACTGCCCACTGACATATAAGGAATGGATATTATACGTCTGACCATGCCCCAAATCTAATGTACGTGTTCTATACATGTTTCTCATGGATACAACATATTTCTATTATGGTGCAATTTATATGTCTGATATTTTGCAGACCATGTGTTGGTAAAGGGAGTATATGCCAACTGGAGGTAGTCACCCAGACATAGACATTTTTTTGAGTATATGTCTACTGGAGGCGGTCACCCAGACGTGGTCTGTTTTGGGAGTATATGTTTTGTGGAGGCAGACACCGAGACAGTCATTTTAGAGGAGTATACGTCTCTTGGAGAAGGACACCCAGATGTAGTCATTTTTTGGGAGTATATGTCTACTGGAGGCGGACACTCAGACGTTATTTTCAGTAAAATATAGGCGCATCTCAATGAATTAGAATATCATCAAAAAGTTCATTTATTTTAGCAATTCAATACATGAAGTGAAACGCATATATTGTATAGAGTAACAAACAGACTGATTTATTTCAAGTGTTTATTTCTGTTAATGTTGATGATTATGCCTTACAGCCAATGACAACCCAATGGTCATTATCTTAGAAAATTAAAGTAGGAAGGATGAACGGTCTGAGAGATAATATATGACCTAAATAGGTATCAGAGGCCTCACCTTGTGTGGTTGTGAGAGTCACAACCACTATGAAAGCAGATCACGTCTGTCGCAGTCCCCAGCGTGGTGCATATAGAGTGGGGGAAACGAAGGGTTAAAACCTGCGCTGCCGTTTCAATCAGACATCAAAGGGTGAATATAATATTGATTTCAGGGCTCCCTGGCTCCTTCCTCAGGACAAATCAATATCATACTGCCATGTTTCAGGGCATTTCAGGGAGCCCTGAAACGAGTTGACTAATTACATTCACTCTTTGATGTCTCAAGGAATACGGCAGCATGGTTTTTTACCCTTCATCCTCCCTACTTTAATTTTCTTGAGATAAGACCTTTGGATTTTCATTAGCCGTACGCCATAATCATCAACATTTACAGAAATGAACACTTGAAAAAGATCACTCTGTAATGACGCTATATAGTATAAGTATATGTGTGTACATATATACACTTTTTGCATTGAATTACTCAAAAAAATTAACTTTCTGATGGTATTCTAATTCATTGAGATGCACCTGTATGTCTACTGGAGGCGAACACCCAGACATAGGAATTTTTGGGAGTATTTGTCTACTGGAGGTGGACACCCAGACGTAGTCATTTTTTGGGGTATACGTCTACAGTACTGGAAGCGGACAAACAGACAATGTCTACTACGTCTGGTATTTGCCTCCAGTAGACGTATACTCCAGAAAATGGTGCACGACAGAACACAAGGTGACCCTGTCAATAGCCCGTCACACACATAAGCCTGAAGTCCGTTTTGTGGGGGGGGTTCGACGTAAGGCCCAATGGGACCACTGAACGTGTAGGAGAACACAATGTGAAAGTACTCTAAAAACGGAGCTAAAGTCCATTTTTGATCTGAATCAAGGATCAAAATTACCAATACAAGTCTATGGGTCCATGTGAAAATCACGGAAGGTACACACTTGTATTGTCCTCCGTGTACCGGCCATTTATATCATTGCAGTGCACAAAACAAACTTATTTTTTTCATACAAGAAATCACTGATAGAAATCTGGATGAGGCCTAAGTAGCTAAAAACGTTTTGATGTGATATCCGATTCTATTCACGATTAGGTCGTTCTCATTCAGGTTTGGGCTGAACTGGAAATGCCACAGTAAATCCATATTGGGGGGGGGGGGGGAGTTGGTTTCATGACACGGCCTTACTGAAATTCCTATGAATATTTATGAAGCGTGATCAATCTCATCAAAAGATGTCATTGGAATTTTCCCGCAGCAAATAAATTAAATCAACATAATTCTAGGGTGAGTTATTGCCAAAAGGTACCAAGTAAGCTGCCTGCGTCCTATCAGCCTGTCAGCACTCAAAGGACGATTTATCAGAAGCGCATTCTAGTAATTAACTTACATGTTCGGAAGCAGCGCCGAGACATAAAGGAGCTGGAAAACAGATTTCTGCACAGACATTCAGCTCAGATGAATTTCATTAATTGTATTTTCATAATGCACAGAGATCAAAAAATAGTTGCACTCTTAGGGTATATATGCAGATGATTTACTATACGGGGGGGTACAGTCTGCAATCTACCCGAAAAAGACGCTAAGAAGAATGAACATAATGACAACGCCTTGCTGTCCATATGCTTCATTTGACCGCCTGTTAACCCCTGTCATGTTTTTAAGGACGCCGAGCGGTTAAAAAAAGTGACCTGATCATTCAAGCGGATTCTGCTATGAAGCCACATTATTAGGCAGCTTTCACATCAGCATTTCCCGTCATTCGCGGCAGATCAGCCAGTTTTTGCGCGAATGACGCCTAACGGAGCACTTGCGGCAACACTGCGTCCGGCCTAATTCATTCCCTATGGGGCTTGCGGACACCGCACCGCACTTGCGGTTTTGCCGCGATCTAGCAAATCCGGCACTTGAAGCAACGGAAAAAAGTGCTTACTGACTCACCACAAGTGCTGCACATGTCCGCAAGCCCCATAGGGAATGAATTAGGCCGAACGCAGTCTGTGCCGCATGCAGCAAAACTGCCAGATCTGCCACGAATGCCGAGAGGCGCTGATGTGAAAGTAGCCTTAAACCCCTACCCCACAGGTGATATTCCGTTTTGTTTTTTACTTTCATTTTTTCCTCCTCTTATTCCAAGAGCCATAATGTTTTTTTTTTTTTTATGTTGTCGTCAACATAGCCTTGTGAGGGTTTGTTTTTTATGGGACGAGTTGTACTTTCATGACACAATCCAGTTTACTATGTGATAGCTGGAAAGGAGGATAAAAATCCACGCGTGTCGAAATAGCTAAAAAAGTGCAATTCTGCAAAGGTTTTTGTTATTTATTTTCAGCATTAATTTACAGTTAAATATGACCTGGCAATATTATTCTCCAGCCAGTACGATTACGTAGAAACAAAACATGCATAGCTTTTATATGAAGGGGTGGGAAAAAAAGCAGAAACTTGTAAAAATAAATAAATAATAATAATATTTACTTTTGTTGCCACTTGTGAGAGGTGTAACGGTTTCAATTTCCTGAATATGGGCTTATTTTTTGTGCCCAGAGTATGGTATCACTTTGAGGTAGATACGATGTTTTGATCACCTGTTATTACATTATTTTGTGTTACTGGGGTGGAACGAAGAAAAACACAATATTCGGTTGTTTTGACTTTTTTTTTCATCACACTGTTTACTGATTGGGTTAATTTATTTTGTATTTTGATAGATCAGGCTTTTACGAACACAAGCGATACCACATGTGTGTATTTTTTTTCTTAATTTTTCATTAGGGAAAAAAAGGATGATTTGAACTTTTAAAAAATAAAAATATAAAATAATTATTTTTCACTGTAGATGTCAGTCCCCTTAGAGGCCTAGAACCTGCGATCATCTAATCGCTTCACTGTATACAGCAGTATCGCAATATTGCTGTATATAGCAGAAATCATGGTCTCCTATGAATGCTAGCCACAGCAGACTTCTGGCTGTCATGGCAACCCATCACATCACGGGTGTTGGGCACTTGGAATGACATGACCCTATGCGGTAGGCGTTAAATGCTGCCGTCAGAGGGACTGCTTAGTTTAACAGGTTTACAACTCCGGGTGGATTAGATGCAGCTGTTAGAGGTGGATGATGGCTGAGTAACACAGCCATCATCTGCCAGGAAGGATGTTGGCTCGACGTGCGAGTCCACATAAAGTCATGGAGCCTACAGAGGATGTAGGGGTTAAGAAAAAAAAAGATGAAGGCGACAAAAAAAACCACCAACCTTGTGCTGAACTCTTTTCCACTTGAAAAACCTGGTGGGTATGCCTGCATCTAAAACAATGTAATGTGCACATACTATTAGGCTGGTTCTCAGTACGTTTTATGTGGATTTTTAAACAAGATCCACCTAAAAATCCACATAAAATAAACTAAGTTAAATAATCTTGAATGCTTTTTGATGTGGAATTTGAAGTGAATTTGCTTCAAGATCCCCATAGAAAACTGTGTGAACATAGGCTACATTCAGATGGGACATTTCCGACTGAGACTTCAGATAGCAGAAAATCTGCATGGACTCTACAGCAAGATCTCAATTCTACAGCATTGTGTAATTCACTCTATAGATTTTCTCCATAGGGTTAAGATGAGATTTTGTAAAGTTTTATCCATAAACTTGCTACTGAAATATGCACTGGATAGTCCACTGGGAAAATCCGGACAGAATATATGCTGCACTTGTGGTCATTCCATGAATGTTCAAATTTCCATACAAGATTCTCATGTAGAAGAGTGACTGAATGCCAATGTCTTGGATTCAAGCGGTATGGTGCCAGAGGAGACTGAGGATCTAAATGGATGTTTTATTAAAATGAGGGCAAAAACAATATGTTTCGGAGTTACAACTTCTTCTGAATTCCAATGTCTGGTAGAGCAGGTATGGAGGACATGGCCAGGGCAAACCCACTTCACCCAGTCGTAGCCAAGGCCGATATAATACAAAAAAGATGAGCTTCCTGAACCAACCATTTAGCTCATAACGTTAATATGTAATTCTAAGAATTAGATTGATAGTTGGCATGGACAACTTTAGAAAAGGCATGCCGAATAGACTAGGTGGGCACCACCACTTCCATTTACAATGATAAGCATCTCTTGAGGCTTCATTACACTTGGCGACGCTCCAGCGATCCGGTAAAGATACGACCTGGTAAGAATCGTGGAGCATCGCTACATGGTCGCTGGTGAGATGTCAAACAGTCAGATCTCAGCAGTGACGCAGCAACGATATGGCGGTCGTTGGGACCCTGTCACTCAGACCTGTAGTATTGAGGTCGTTGTCACTGTCAAACACACCCATGCATGCTGCCCAGCGTGAGCCCGACGATCAAAAAATGGTCCAGGACATTCCAACACGATCGGCGATATCACAGCAGGGGCCTGGTCGCTGCTACTTGTCACACATAGTGAGATTGCTGGGGAGGTCGCTGTTGGGTCACAAAAACTGTGACGTATCAGCGATCTCGCTTAAAGTGAAGTACCCCTAAATCAGTTGCATAAAGTTGTGTCACGATCCATAATCCTTTGAACAAACATATACTCCTCCATTTACATAAACCATGGGGTTCTCCAGAACAAAAGATGGTAGATCTGGGAGAAGGAGATCTGCATGCATACTAGATTTCTTCACCTATCTATGTAACAGTATAAAATAAGAAGAGCTCTGTGCTTCCAATCCCTGGGTGGGTCCATGTAAAGAAAAAAGGAATGTTTTCATTATAGCAGAGTGGATGTTACCATCACATGACAAAAGAACCATTTCCACCATGACAGCTCTCACATCGGTTGTCGCATACTCTCCAGACCTAGTCTCCCAGACCTAGTGCTGATCGCTTGTATTTCCCGTCTTACTTATGTGCTGTAATAAAAAATTTACACAACAGTACAGTGAGTGCCGCAACTAGATTCCCTTCAAAAAGTTAGACTTGTCTAAAGTCTCCTTGACTAACCTGCTGATTACCAACTCTAATATCATTGCATATCTCGGAAATCCCTGTTATAGGGAATCTGTCACCTTGTAAAACGCTACTTCATAGGGTCAGTTTGCAAGTAATGTTACAATGCTGCCTGGACCCCTTACAGAAAATGCGGCTACTGAAAAAAAAATGAACTTATCTCCTCATGTTAGCACTTTGATTGGTCCCTCTACAAAAATACACTGCTGAACATGATGTAAATTATAGTGCTGGGTTGTGCTTACAGCCGGTGCTCACAATGTAGCGAGTACTGCCTCCACGTATGCACCATGACTGAAAGCCGGAGGCTCCCAGGAGGAAATCATTTTATTTTCTCCCTGTAGCTGTACTTTTAGTAAGAGGGCCAGGCAGCACTGGAACACAATTTACCTTTAGATTGACAGATTAATCCTATATCTGTAAATAGCATTAGCAAAGGTGACAGGTTGCCTTTAATCTTAGAGAGTTTAAAAATCATTCAGAAGAGCAGAAATTAAGAGTTATAGACCCTGTATGAAACAAGTGACTGCTTTGTATACCAGACAAAGAGGATGAAAATGTGAAACCTTTTTGCAAAAATCTTTTAGTCAAAAATACATGTAGAAAAAAATATTGCCAAGGTTGTCCAAGTCTTCAAGTATGTGTGAGATCCATAAAAATCCATGAAATATTAGTCTAATTAAAAGACCTATTACTGAGGAGATGATGGTAATGGTATGAGTTCCCAGCCACAGCCATAATGTAAGGGTGAGTAATAGTGATCTGGTTTCTTTGGGCCTATCCTGACATGTTCCAATACATGCTATAATAAGAAGGCACCAGACACAATCAACTGGTCTACTAAAGGAGTGCACAGCTGGTGGCCTGGAAGCCACATGTAGCCCTTGATTTCTTTCTGTGCGGGCCTCAGCTATCTAGTTGCAGACATGCTTGACACTGCCTGAAGTATTTTTCATGTTATGGAGTAGAGGAGGGTCAGGTAGCACCATAGGGACGGATAACTATTAGGGCTCAATCACAACACCATATAACACGGACGAGTGCTATCTGATGTTTTATCGGACAGCACTCGCTCCAATGCAAACTATGGGACAGTGCCGGTCAGAGATTTTTTTGGCAGTGCATCTTGGATCACGTGCACCCATTCATATCTATGGGTGCGTGTGATACATCAGACTGCACTTGGATGACATCTGAGTGCAGTCTAATGTAAGTGGACATAGACAATGGAGAAGATGGAGAAATTCAGCTCTCCATCTTCTATGCACTTGTAATCCAATTCTCACATGTTCATTGAAGATCATGGGAGAAGAGAAATGCTTGACTATGTCAGCGCCTCACAAACTATAATGGACAAAACTGAATCCATGGTCTCTTCCTTCCTGATCTGTGAATTGTAGAGAAGAGGACCTTTATCCTGATGAAAAATGAGAGTCCAAACAAAGGAATTTGCACCCATCACATATTTACCGTATGCTACTGAGGTTTTATTGTTATCCATAAGGGTACCTTTACACGCGGCTACATTTCTAGGGTGGCTACAGGTAACTTACTGGTTGCAGTGAAATCATGGAGAGATTATTCCATTTGTACACAGCAACAAGATAGAACCTTGTCTCCATGATTTCACTGCAACCAGTAAGTTACCTGTAGCCACCCTAGAAATGTAGCCGCGTGTAAAGGTACCCTAAGGGTGGTGCAATCTGACAATGTGACTCTTGGATCGAAAAAAGTATGTGTACCCTGGTGTTTTAGAAATACTGCACAGGGGTTTATGTGTAAGTGATTTTGTACTCACCACCCCAACAAATTGGTAGCTGTAACTGAAACCGAACATCTGTCTGCACTTCGAAACACAAAAAATGAGCGTCACAGAGTAATTCTATAGCCATCATTACCATCATTACCATCACAAGAAATCACCTGTTACATCAGTGAAAAGCCTACAGAGATTTACCCTTGTCATGATATGTAGGTACATAGGCATAACAGGCTACAGACACAGTCTGCAATCTGTTATCCGAACTGCAAAACAACAGCTCCTAGCAAGACGGTTGTAAGTTTGCAGACCAGTGGACTACAGCATTACCACTAGGCAAAAGCCCCATCTACTATGAAGAATCTGCAGAGTTCATTTCTGAATGAATAAAAAGTGAAAAAAATAAACTTTGGTTAAATGATAAAACAACTAACAGACTATGAATGAAGTGGCAGGATACATGTGGGATCGACCACTTCATTGGACTCCTAGTCACAGTCTTGTGGCCAGTGAAGAATAGATGATATCAATCCCTGTTCTGGTCATTGGTGGAGTTCCCCTTCAATGGAAGTCTTCACACAGATGCTGGACAGGGATGATTTAGTGAATCATCTTATTATCATTAAAGCCAGAGTCAAATGAGCGTTTGAAAGGTCTGGTTGAAACTTTGACGATTTTCATGCATATTGTGACCCGTGTGTCTGATTTATGTCTGTGTGGCCGCTGATATTATACATCACTGGTTTAAAGTATATATGGCCAAATGCAGATTCCTATCATAATATTGGCAATGTGTCTGGTAAAATCAGATGACACACAGATTTTTTTTTGTGCAGCCATAGACTTCTATAGTGAGTGTCATTCAAGACTGGGAAGAGAATAATGCATGCTGCGATTTATTTCACAAGCATACTTGGTCCGTGAGAAAAAAAAATCAATTGTTGTCCCCATTGGGGCTCACAATCTAAATCCGATATCAGTCTTTGGAATGGGGGAGGAGGCCCTCTATAAAGTGCTAACCAATGAGCTACTGTACTATTCTCTATACAGTGTTAAGCCACTATGCTGCCCTCTATACAGTGCTAACCACTGAGCTACCGTGCTGCCCTCTATACAGTGCTAACCACTGAGCCACCATGCTGCCCTCTATACAATGCTAACCACTGAGCCACCATGCCGCCCTCTATACAGTGCTAACCACTGAGCTACCGTGCTGCCCTCAATACAGTGCTAACCATTGAGCCACCATGCTGCCCTCTATACAGTGCTAACCACTGAGCTACCGTGCTGCCCTTTATACACTGCTAACCACTGAGCCACCATGCTGCCCTCTATACAATGCTAACCACTGAGCCACCATGCCGCCCTCTATACAGTGCTAACCACTGAGCTACCGTGCTGCCCTCTATACAGTGCTAACCACTGAGCCACCATGCTGCCCTCTATACAGTGGTAACCACTGAGCCGCCGTGCTGCCCTCTATACAGTGCTAATCACTGAGCCACCGTGCTGCCCTCTATACATTGCTAACAACTGAGGCACCGTGCTGCCCTTTATACAGTGCTAACCACTGAGCCACGGTGCTGCCCTCTATACAGTGCTAATCACTGAGCCACCGTGCTGCCCTCTATACATTGCTAACAACTGAGCCACCATGCTGCCCTCTATACAATGCTAACCACTGAGCCACCGTGCCGCCCTCTATACAGTGCTAACCACTGAGCCACCGTGCCGTCCTCTATACAGTGCTAATCACAGAGCCACCGTGCTGCCCTCTATACATTGCTAACCACTGAGCCACCGTGCTGCCCTCTATACAGTGCTAACCACTGAGCCACCGTGCTGCCCTCTATACAGTGCTAATCACTGAGCCACCGTGCTGCCCTCTATACATTGCTAACAACTGAGGCATCGTGCTGCCCTTTATACAGTGCTAACCACTGAGCCACAGTGCTGCCCTCTATACAATGCTAACCATTGAGCCACCGTGCCGCCCTCTATACAGTGCTAACCACTGAGCTACCGTGCCGCCCTCTATACAGTGCTAACCACTGAGCTACCGTGCTGCCCTCTATACAGTGCTAATCACAGAGCCACCGTGCTGCCCTCTATACATTGCTAATCACTGAGCCACCGTGCTGCCCTCTATACATTGCTAACAACTGAGCCACCGTGCTGCCCTCTATACAGTGCTAACGCTAAGCCACCGAGCTGCCCTCTATACAGTGCTAACCACTGAGCCACAGTGCTGCCCTCTATACAGTGCTAACCACTGAGCCACAGTGCTGCCCTCTATACAGTGCTAACCACTGAGCCACAGTGCTGCCCTCTATCCAGTACTAACCACTAAGCCACCGAGCTGCCCACTGTACAGTGCTAACCACTGAGCTACCGTACAGCCCTTTTATACAGTGCCAACCAATGAGCTACTGTACTGCCCTGTATACAGTGCTAATCACTGAGCTACTGTGCTGCCCTCTATATAGTGCTAACCACTGAGCTACTGTGCTGCCCTCTATACAGTGCTAACCACTGAGCTACCGTGCTGCCCTCTATACAGTGCTAACCACTGAGCCACTGTGCTGCCCTCTATACAGTGCTAATCACTGAGCTCCTGTGCTGCCCTCTATACAGTGCTAATCACTGAGCTACTGTGCTGCCCTCTATACAGTGCTAACCACTGAGCTACCGTGCTGCCCTCTATACAGTGCTAATCACTGAGCTACGGTGCTGCCCTGTATACAGTGCTAACCACTGAGCTACCGTGCTGCCCTGTATACAGTGGTAAGCCACCATGCTGCCCTGTATACAGTGCTAACCACTGAGCTGCCGTGCTGCCCTGTATACAGTGCTAATCACTGAGCCACCGTGCTGCTCTCTATACAGTGCTAAACAGTGAACTACTGTGCTGCCCTCTATACACTGCTAATCACTGAGCTACTGTGCTGACCTCTATACAGTGCTAACCACTGAGCCACGGTGCTGCCCTGTATACTGTGCTAACCACTGAGCTACCATGATGCCCTGTATACAGTGCTAATCACTGAGCCACCGTGCTGCCCTCTATACAGTGCTAACCATGGAGCCACCGTGCTGCCCTCTATACAGTGCTAACGATGGAGCCACCGTGCTGCAATCTATACAGTGCTAACCACTGAGCTGACGTGCTGCCCTGCATACACTGCTAAACACTGAGCTACTGTGCTGCCCTCTATACAGTGCTAAACACTGAGCCACCGTACTGCCCTGCATACAGTGCTTAACCACTAACTTACATTGCTTCACCATGGAATAATTAATTAAAAAAAAAGATGTAGATGTATAAGTCGAAATTTAAACAAATGGAATTTGACAACCGACACATACTTTTGTACATTTTTGATGTACACGTCCTACACACACATACGTCTGCGGACTTACATATGTCAACCCCGCCTTAGGCATGTGATGAGGAGCAATGCAAGAAAGGTGATTACTTTAATTTGACGCTATAGTTTTGGTGCACATTATATAAAAGGTTCACTTTAATTGGGTTTGTTAATTATCGGGTAAAATAGCTGTAATCATGTGGAACAGAATCTGATGGAGCTGTAATTGCTGGCAAAGCTGTGGGTTTGTGTGTATTTATTAATTATTGTGTCAAAAGCAAACATTTGATTTGTCACACAGCAGATGGGATCTGAGAGCTGAAAGTGCGAGGTAAATATCAATCCGCCACCATTATTACATTTGTCCATTGCCAAAACCAGCTGTGATTGCAGCGCCATCCACACGTAAAGAAGGGTCACTACAAATGGCGCACATCTCCGGCTCAGTGGTCCCAATATTAAAGTTTACGGGTAGAACGGCAACGTATTCTGTATGGGGGCTGTCAGTGGCCTCTATCAACACCATCAGAAAATCAGCATCGAGCTTCGCACGCGGCTAATTAATGACAGCGTGCGGATGGTTGTTTGGTTGATTTTTACTCTCCAATGAGCCAAAGAAAAAATAAACTTTACGCTAATTGAGCAATTACTACAACATCAGCGACAATCTTAAATTAACAAGCCCTGTTCACCGTGCCAGATGACTTTGCCAGTGCCCAAGTGAGAGGCGAAAGGAGGCTCTATAGGCCGATACGGTGACGATAACACAAGGACAGCGGTTTAGTCATTTTTCTCTCAAAAGGGTTGAAAATTCATCCATTAGAGGAATGGCGCTCAATCTGCCAAGCACTTGTCAGACAGGGAAACTGAGAATAAACCAATACTTTACTTGTTCTCATATGTTTGGCTGTAAGGAGCAGGGTGTTGGCTCGTATGATAACAATCTGGATTTGTTAGTTTAGGAGCCCTTGTCCAATTAAACCCAAGGGAAGTCCTGTAATCACATAGTACCACAGACACCACACGGCTTGTAGCATGGTTATTCAGCTCCTACTGCGGTGCCAAGGTTTCCTTACTTTACACATTAGTGGTTTCTGTAAAAGGTTTCTGTGGAAGATTAACCCTGTTATGGCCAACAATGCTCCGTAGCAGGCTAACCAGTCTTTGTAGTGTGAGGATAATCTGGTTTTCAAATGTAGATAACAGTACGGCATTGATTTACTCTAACATATGGGGCGTCTGCATTTACCAGATTAATAGGAATTATTGATCACCACGCTTGAAGACATACATAAATTAAATGGCCAAAATGCAGAGTTATCGGATTTATCAGTGTCTGGATGACCCTGGTATAAAGGTTCTAGGATGCTCTTTTTTTAATGACATTTTTTCTTCTGCAGATGGAGCAGAATTCGTCCTTGTCTTTAGGAAGACATTGTGCATTGAGGTCATTCTCCTCTAGTGCAGGGAGTTATCACAGACAGATTGGCAGCTTAGAGACATGGCATCCTTAGGCCATGTGCACACAGTGAGGTTTTACCTCCGTAATTGTAAGGTCTCGTGCACACAGTGAGGTTTTACCTCCGTATTTGTAAGGTCTTGTGCACACGGTGAGTATTTGGTGAGTATTTACCTCAGTATTTGTAAGGTCTTGTGCACACGGTGAGTATTTGGTGAGTACCTCAGTATTTGTAAGGTCTTGTGCACACGGTGAGTATTTGGTGAGTACCTCAGTATTTGTAAGGTCTTGTGCACACGGTGAGTATTTGGTGAGTACCTCAGTATTTGTAAGGTCTTGTGCACACGGTGAGTATTTGGCGAGTATTTACCTCCGTATTTGTAAGGTCTTGTGCACACGGTGAGTATTTGGTGAATATTTACCTCCGTATTTGTAAGGTCTTGTGCACACGGTGAGTATTTGGTGAGTACCTCAGTATTTGTAAGGTCTTGTGCACACGGTGAGTATTTGGCGAGTATTTACCTCCGTATTTGTAAGGTCTTGTGCACACGGTGAGTATTTGGTGAGTTTTTACCTCAGTATTTGTTTTTTTTAATCAGATAAGTTTTTACTAATTCACAATTTGTTCATATACAAAGTCAACCAGTACAACAGATTACATTTCGTATAAAGAAGTAGACTTTACCTCAGTATTTGTAGCCAAAACCAGGAGTGGAACAATCAAAGGAAAAGTATAATAGGAACACGTCACCTCTTCTGTATTTATCACCCACTCCTGCTTATGGCTGCAAGTTCTGAGGTAAACAACT
Organism: Allobates femoralis; assembly: GCA_033576535.1. Classification (NCBI taxonomy): domain Eukaryota; kingdom Metazoa; phylum Chordata; class Amphibia; order Anura; family Aromobatidae; genus Allobates; species Allobates femoralis. The sequence goes on from JARQOC010000012.1 coordinate 61,186,050, forward strand.
CACCAAATACTCACTGTATGCACAAGGTCTTACAGATACTGAGGTAAAATGCCACCAAATACTCACCGTGTGCATGTGGCCTTATTGAGAACCATTATTGGACTCACGGTGAGTATTTGGTGAGGTTTTTACCTCAATATTTGTAAGACCACAAGCGCACGGTAAAAAATGCTCAAATACTCAACATATGCTTTTCAGACCTTTTGGTGCACACGTGGAGTATTTGCTGACCTTTTACCTAATTATTTGTAACCCAAAACCAGGCTACAGATACTGAGGTAAAAATCTCAACAAACACTCTCTGTGTGCAAGTGTCCTTACAGATAGTGAGGTAAAAAACTCACCAAATACTCACTGTGTGCACGTGGCCTTAGGCTGCCTTCACATAACAATTTTTGCACATCCGTGGTGATCCTTGAATTTCAAGGATCACATGGACAGGCATGTCCAAATGCCGCTGATGCCCACGGATGCGTGTTTTCCACGGATCCATCATCAGTTAGCAGAGATAGGGCTGTACCTTGCTTCTGAGTATGCGCAGTACAGAAAATCGGATCTGTTTTACGGATCCGATTTTTTGACGGATCCAAGATACATAGACTCCCATGTTATGTAACGCGGAACACAACAGATCCGTAATGTCCGATTTGAGTCACGTAGACCAAAATCGTAGCAGGCTACGATTTTGGCTCCGTGATTTAATCGAACAGCAACGGATGGTGCTAAAATCGAATGCCAATAGGGACACATCCGATCCGTTGCCCATAGGGATACATGGAAGGCAAAATGGGATCCGTGTGTATCCGTTTTGACACGGATATACATGGATGCAGCAAAATCGTGATGTGAAGGCAGCCTTACAAATACTGAGGTAAAAAACTCACCAAATACTCACTGTGTGCACGTGGCCTTTGGCTATGTTCACACTGGACGTTTTTGATCAGTTGTTGGTGTTGGTGCTGCATGTTATTGAAAACTGCATCAAAAATGGATCAGTGAAAACGTCTGCCAGCAAAGTGAATTGGATTTTCAATTTGCTGTGCAGACATTTTTGACTGCGGCGTTAGTGGTGCAGAAAGCGCATCCAGAAAATAATGAGCGTCAATTATTGCTCTGTTTTTCTGGTGCTGCTTTCTGCACCACTAATATCGGATTACTCGCCATCCCCGGCGATATCTCCCTTCCAGGCACCAGCAGGACCTGTGGGTAGTATGAGTACTGACAGGACCTGCCTATGTGACTCAGCCAGAGAGTCACATGAGCAGGTCCTGTAACTACTCGAACTTCTCACAGGTCCTGCCTGGAAGGGAGACATCACTGAAGCTCACCGTGGGATGTGTGTGTCTCTCTGTGTGTCTGTCTTTCTGTGTCCCTCGAAAACAGCATAAAAGCAGCACAAACAGATGATGCTTTTGTGATACTTTTTTTGCAAAAAGAGGATCCATTTTTGGTGCAGAAACTGTACCAAAAATGGATCAACAAAAAACAGAGGACAAACGCTCTGTCTGAATGAGGCCTAAGACTTCCTGAAGCATGTATTTTTGGTAAGCTGCCTGAAGAATGATCACTTGTTTTAACCACTTTGCAACTTTTCACAGCCTGAAGCGGTTAAAAGAAGCTGAAAAAGACTGAATATATGTACAGTAAGGGGCCCGTCACACCAGGTGACGTCGCTGGAGATGTCGGTGGCGACGGGCGGGAGCGCGCACGTTTTTAGCGCCCCGCCAGCGTCGCTGTCGCATGTTTACATGTGGCGACACCTCCGGCGACTCACCGGCGATCTTATAGGCGGCGTTGACGCTGGGGTGTCTAAGAACCCCGGCAGTGATGCCGTAAAATGGGAGCCTATGGCTCCCATTGCCTACGAGATCGCCGTCCCCTGTTTACATGGGGCGATGTGTACACATCGCCCCAGAGTGGTCGCCTGGTTTCAGAGCACTGCTGTGAAACCAGGCAACCACTCAAATGTGTCGCCCTCGACCATTCACATTAGGTGACGCATCGGCGATGTCGGCGGCGATAGGCCACGCTCCAGCGTCGCCTATAAAATTGCCGTCGACATCGCCAGGTGTGACGGTACTCTAAGTCATTCTGACATTATAGTGTAGGTTTTGCCTGCAGAAAAAAGCAATGTGTGAACAATGCCTTACCAAGACAAAATGAATGTTATTCCTCCTAGAAGCTGCCACCATCAGTCATAGAGATGAAGGTTCATAGGTTATAATCACCGTTTCGGTTACAGTCACCGCTCAGTACACTCGCCAGTGGCTGTAACCACGCAGCTCTTTTACAGCTTGCTCTGCAATACTTCTGTGCCAGGCGTGCTTATAGCTACCGCTCACAATGCTGTGAGTAATGGCACACCTCTATGACAGAGCCAAAAGCTCCTGGGAGGAAGAAATATCATTTTCTCCTGGTAGCCAGACTGTCAGCAAGGTGGCCGGACACCATTGGTATACTATTAACCTAAGGCTGGAGACACACTGAGTATGATGCAGGCGAGATACTCGCATGAGTCTCGTATGACTCACCCGGAATGGCTGTCATCTCTCTGGACAGGAGCGCGTCAGCTGCATAGATATACATGCAGCTGATGCGTTCCTGTCCAGAGAGACGACAGACGTTCTGGGTGAGTCATGCGAAACTCATGCGAATATGTCGCATGAATCTTGCTCAGTGTGTCTCCAGTCTAAGACTAAGCCTATATATCTAGGTAAATAGCATTTGGGGACAAGTAAGGGTTTTTCAGGCAGATTTTCAGAGCAGCCCCATCAAAAATAGACTGTGTGCACATACCCAATTACCGAATTCAGACAACCGTATACATACCATGATGTATAGACTTTACTTTTATACCCCATGGGTTTAAAAAAAAAAAAGAAAGCTGGATCTAGCTCATGTTGCATTTGGAAAAACACCAATGGCTCACATAAAGTTAAAAAAGTGGGGAAAAAATAGTGCATTATTTTTCCTGCAGAAAATCTGCTGCATTTAATAGTTTATACAAAATGTCTGCGATTTCATGAAAAGTCCTGCCCAATGTGTGTTTAAAGCCCTTGTTGAACTGGTTTTTGGGGGTGCATTTATACCCTATAAACTTCTAAGAGCCCGAATAAAAGGCATGTAAAAAAAGATTGCAGTTTAAAGGCAGAATCTCATGTTCCTGCACTATAAAAAAACATAAAAAGGAGAAAATGCACAAAAATGCAGCAAAATTCAGAAAGGTTTTTAGTGTGTATTGTGATGTAGACACCTACGGAAAAAAAAACAGAAAAAGAATGCAGGGTCTCCTCAAGTCGTAATATGGCATTAGCGGTATGTATCAAGAGTAGTGGCTGCAGGAATAAAAATAAACTGCTACAAAAAAAGACTCAAGTCTGGAAAATACAGAATTTTTGAAAAGAATAAAATAAAATAAAGAAAACGCTTTGTTAAGAAGTTCTTTCTGCCAGTCACTCCACATTGGTTTTGCATTAATAAGACAACATTAGACCATTTCATGGAGTATTGTAATAACATTTTTTTCCTGGTAGCAAATACAATTTTAATTTACTATTTAACATAGGCTACACGGTGACTTTAGTCATGGCACATCACAAGGCCATAGTTACCTATGTGTTGCTGCTGCATTAGAAACCTTCGAGAGTCATCTGAAGACCAACCTCTTCCAACAAGCCTACAACCTACAGTGATCCTCAATCCACTATACCACCGCACAACCAGCTCTACCCTCACCTACTGTATCCTCACCCATCCTTGTAGACTGTGAGCCCTCATGGGCAGGGTCCTCTCTCCTCATTTAATGTATCCTCACCCATTCCTTGTAGACTGTGAGCCCTCGTGGGAGGGTCCTCTATCCTCACCTACTGTATCCTTACCCATCCCTGTAGACTATGAGCCCTTTTGAGCAGGGTCCTCTCTCCTCACCTACTGTATCCTTACCCATCCCTGTAGACTGTGAGCCCTAGTGGGCAGGGTTCTCGCCCCTCACTTAGTGTATTGTCACCCATCCCTAGTAGACTGAGTCCTCACAGGCAGTGTCCTCTCTCCTCTTGTACCAGTCTTTGCCATGTATTATTCATAAATATTGTACTTGTCTATGTATGCCCCTTTTCACATGTACAGCACCATGGAATAAATAGCGCTATAATAATAGTAAATAAATAAATAATAATAATAATATTGCAGCGCATTGCGACAACAAGGGATAAACATGTCAGAAAAAAATTCAGTTTCATCAGACGATTTTCACCTTGCTATTGTGCTGCGATGTAGCAACCGCACACAAACGTTGGTGTTTCAATCAAGGTTTGATAAGTGTGGCCCTAGTTTTATTATTCACCTGCTATACATACTGTGAGAAAAAAAAATTGGATATCAAAACCACAAGACACTGGACCAAAACAAAGACCACAATGGAGAATTAAATAAGACCCAAAATCAGACTGGTCATCATCTGCCTTTGGGTCTGTTCTCATGTTTTGAAGTCAGTTTGACGCCATCATATTTCATGGACTAGCCGGAGATCTCCTGACCCAAACTCTACAGCTTCGTATGCATCTAAGACCCTGCCAAGTTTGTGTCAGAAGACAAGTGGATGAATTGTGCATTGCTGTCTATACTCAGACCATAAACATGGATATCTGGAAGGGCTTTTGTCTGGTTTCTCAAAAAATTATCAGTAGTTTCCTGAAACCTCTGCACTCTACCATCTACCTTGAAAACCTATATGGACTATATAGTCTACAACTATGAACTCACTTATCATAATAAGCTCAGGGCTACACGATCTCAGATAATTTGTGTAAAACGTTTCATCAATTACTGTTTTTTCACAACTATTTTAGAGTTGTGACTTGGTTGTCAGAAACAGACAGCAGACCGGGTCGGTCACAAGTGAGCCACAGTCGTACACAACATGGGTGACTTGTGACGAAAAATCCAACCTGTGAGATTTTTGCTACTGTCACACTCCGGTAGGGTTAGGTTACAATGTAACCCTACTTCCAGCCATTAAACATGCGACAAAGAGGTCTTGAAGTTGAGCGACGCATGTTGTGATGTAGCACCAGCCTATCGTTCAACACAGCCCCCAATGAGCTTCAATGGCCAAAAAATTCTCAGCACCTCTAGCATACTTTTCATGGTCTCCCATCCCTTCAGGTACCTTTACACGCCGCGACGGCAGGCTGGATACATCCCGCTACTTCACGTGCACGAGCACGCTCAAACGGTTACAAACGGTCAACGCACCCTCTTTACACGCCGCCACAAGGTGCGCTACGCCACGCTACATCTATAGCTAGCTACATCGCCGGGTGTCTCAAGTAGCCAGCTGTAGCTCATTTACACACCGCTACAACCAGCTACTATGGGCGGACCTGGTGCAGCAGGGCCAGCACATAGGCGTGCCACAATTGTGGATTACGAGCCGTCCGTACGCTGATAGGATGAAGCAATAACATCCTGATTGGGCAGGCAACGCAGGAGGCTGAGTAATACAGCACGCTCGAGCGATTGTGTAGTGTGACTCGTCAGCTCCTTAAATATGCCTCCCTATGCAGCGACTACCAATCGTCATGCAGCAGCTTCCACCAATGATCGCACATGGGGCGCGGTAACACGGAGCCAGGGTCACGCCTTAGCTACATTGCATCTACATCGCAGGCTGTCCAGAGTTGCCTTCCGTTGCTTCTTTACACGCCGATACAGCTCGCTACCATCGGCGTTGTAGCCATCAGTTTTCGAGCAGAGCTAGGAAACAGATGTATCTGTTGCCGGCTGTAGCGTCACGTCTTCAGACGCCGCTACGACGGGCTACATTGGCGCTACAAGCTACATTTGTAGCCTGTAGCGGGATGTATCCAGCCTGCCGTCGCGGCGTGTAAAGGTACCTTTCCCCATACTCTTAGGATGGTTTCACACAATGAATACCTATTTCTGAATTTCGAGTTTGGTATTTGTATCAATGTTCCCCAGTAAAGTGCAATATAATGTTAGTGAATGATATTTAGTGAAATATCAGCGCAGATTGCAGGCATGTGGTGGGTGTTGAAACCACACTATGCCAGGTCTGGGATAAAAGTGCAGTTGATTTCACTTAGGTCAGTGTAAAGCCTGAAATATAGGGCTAAATTCTGCATTAAAATCAACTCTTTTCACATAACATATGAATGTGCAATGAAAGATGATGGCGCCTTGTATAATGCAGTTAAAGTGGGGATTCTCCACCTTGTTGGTGTCATAAAAAGGCCACTCGCCTTCCCTATGTAGGATCCATTGCTGCTGCCGGCAGTCTAGGGCAGGATCCCTAGTTGGAGACGGATAGGGCCTGGGATGAACATTTAAAACTTGAAGAGGATTAGAGTTTTGGAAAAAAATATACCTATTGGACGCTGCTGGGTAAACCAATGGATTCTCAGCATGCAGACGAAGTAGAGATGTCTTTTGTAATAAACTATTTTACTAACTTTGCCATCATATTAAAAAGATTCTCCAGGTTTGGGATGAACGTCTGTCCGTCTGTGTGAATGTGGAGCTTTGAGTCCTAACAGCGTGTTACATAGTACTTGGCTAAGATTATCAGGTGCCGGCAGCATGAGCGGCTGTCATATGACCGCACGCATGTAAATTGCATATATGTAGTCAAGTAATGACTAGACATTCAATTCACTTGTATTCATCTTGGACGGACATGTCTAGTTGGAATGTGATTGGAGGTATGGAAAAAGGCATACTTGCGCTCACTTGACCACCTCTTTACGCCAGAGGTCTGGAGAATCCTGACAGCTTTCAACGTGCACACTGTGAAGATTCAGAGGTCTGCGGTCACATACAGTCACACTGAGGATTCAGAGGTCTGCGGTTACATACAGTCACACTGTGAGGATTCAGAGGTCTGTGGTCACATACAGTCACACTATGAGGATTCAGAGGTCTGCGGTCACATACAGTCACACTGTGAAGATTCAGAGGTTTGCGGTTACATACAGCCACACTGAGGATTCAGAGGTCTGTGGTCACATACAGTCACACTGTGAAGATTCAGAGGTCTGAGGTCACCTACAGTCACACTGAGGATTCAGAGGTCTGCAGTCACATACAGTCACACTGAGGATTCAGAGGTCTGAGGTCACATACAGTCACACTGTGAAGATTCAGAGGTCTGAGGTCACATACAGTCACACTGTGAAGATTCAGAGGTCTGAGGTCACATACAGTCACACTGTGAAGATTCAGAGGTCTGAGGTCACATACAGTCACACTGAGGATTCAGAGGTCTGCGGTCACATACAGTCACACTGAGGATTCAGAGGTCTGCGGTCACATACAGTCACACTGTGAAGATTCAGAGGTCTGAGGTCACATACAGTCACACTGAGGATTCAGAGGTCTGAGGTCACATACAGTCACACTGAGGATTCAGAGGTCTGAGGTCACATACAGTCACACTGAGGATTCAAAGGTCTGAGATCACATACAGTCACACTGAGGATTCAGAGGTCTGCGGTCACATACAGTCACACTGTGAAGATTCAGAGGTTTGCGGTTACATACAGCCACACTGAGGATTCAGAGGTCTGTGGTCACATACAGTCACACTGTGAGGATTCAGAGGTCTGAGGTCACCTACAGTCACACTGAGGATTCAGAGGTCTGCAGTCACGTACAGTCACACTGAGGATTCAGAGGTCTGAGGTCACCTGCAGTCACACTGTGAGGATTCAGAGGTCTGAGGTCACCTGCAGTCACACTGTGAAGATTCAGAGGTCTGAGGTCACCTACAGTCACACTGAGGATTCAGAGGTCTGCAGTCACATACAGTCACACTGAGGATTCAGAGGTCTGAGGTCACATACAGTCACACTGTGAAGATTCAGAGGTCTGAGGTCACATACAGTCACACTGTGAAGATTCAGAGGTCTGAGGTCACATACAGTCACACTGAGGATTCAGAGGTCTGCGGTCACATACAGTCACACTGAGGATTCAGAGGTCTGCGGTCACATACAGTCACACTGTGAAGATTCAGAGGTCTGAGGTCACATACAGTCACACTGAGGATTCAGAGGTCTGAGGTCACATACAGTCACACTGTGAGGATTCAGAGGTCTGAGGTCACATACAGTCACACTGTGAGGATTCAGAGGTCTGCGGTCACATACAGTCACACTGAGGATTCAGAGGTCTGAGGTCACATACAGTCACACTGAGGATTCAGAGGTCTGAGGTCACATACAGTCACACTGTGAGGATTCAGAGGTATGAGGTCACATACAGTCACACTGAGGATTCAGAGGTATGAGGTCACATACAGTCACACTGAGGATTCAGAGGTCTGAGGTCACATACAGTCACACTGAGGATTCAGAGGTCTGAGGTCACATACAGTCAGACTGTGAGGATTCATAGATCTGCGATCACATACCATTACAGTGAGGATTCAGAGGTCTGCAGTTACATACAGTGACTGTAGACTTTTATCACAAACCTGGACAAACCTTTACCTCCTCTTCACTAGCTGTAGTAGCTAAAAATATTTCATCCCTTACAGTACTTTACAGAATATGAACATTTACTGTAGTAGTACATAGCTGCTGTGCTCATTACACCAGTTTGTCATTATCATCGTGCTGTTCAGGTAGACTCTACAACCAGCAGGTGTCTATGCTTCTTTCTCAGATGGTGGCAGTCGACCTACTATTCTGCTATATTGCCTAATAACCCAATGCAGTATTTAAACCCTTATCTTGGAGGGGTTGGGAAATGAGCATTGTATCGTGCATATTGTTAACAATATGATCCAATCTGTGGAACCCGTCCCCAAAAAAAAAATCAAAGCCTTCATTCCAGTGATTAGGGTCTATAGATGGCCGGGAGCTTTGTCGCACTGGATGAACTTGTTAAGGACTCGTCACTCTAAGGATTGGTAGACGCTCTCGCTACTGGACTCACCCTAATCAAATAATGGCATATTCTAGCATTCTTCCTACGGTGTGCAAACCTGATTATGTCTTGGTTGTGTGCAATAAAATAAATCCTGTAATTAGAGAATTTCTGAGGTTCAGTTACTTAAAGGGGTTTGTCTCCTGAATAAAGTTCATTTTAATTAATAGATGTTGGAATAATAATGTTTTCCACAATTGGATGTGTTTAATAAAAATGTTTCTGTTCTGAGATAATCTTATATATGTGTCCCTGCTATGTACTGTGTAATAAATGTGTCGGACCATACAGAGACATGGTCTGATCATACCACATCTCTTGTGCTGAGATAATCTTATATATGTGTCCCTGCTATGTACTGTGTAATGGATGTGTCTGATCATACCACATCTCTGGTGCTGAGATAATCTTATAAATGTGTCTCTGCTATGTACTGTGTAATGGATGTGTATGATCGTACAGGGACATGGTCTGATCATATCACATCTCCTGGGCAGGGGAGGAAATAAAAAAGAGTCTATAGACATTACAGCACTGTATTGCAAATTATTCTTTGAGAAATAATTACAGGCAGGAAAATGTTTTATTTCACAACAAGAATCAGCTATGATCCCGTGCTGTCCTATCTATATACTCTTTTGTGTCCTTCCCTACCCAGTAGATGTGGTATGATCAGACCTTGTCCCTGTACAGTCAAGATACATCCATTACACAGTGCATAGTAGGGACACATACATAAGATTATCTCAGCACAGGATATGTGGTATGATCAGACCATGGTCAGACACATCCATTACAGAGTACATAGCAGGGACACATATATAAGATTATCTCAGCATAGGAGATGTGGTATGATCAGACCATGTCCCTGTACGGTCCGACACATCCATTACACAGTACATAGCAGGGACACATATATAAGATTATCTCAGCACAGGAGATGTGGTAAGATTAGACCATGTCCCTGTACGGTCAGACACATCCATTACACAGTACATAGCAGGGACACATATATAAGATTATCTCAGCATAGGAGATGTGGTATGATCAGACCATGTCCCTGTACGGTCAGACACATCCATTACACAGTACATAGCAGGGACACATATATAAGATTATCTCAGTACAGGAAATGTGGTATGATCAGACCATGTCCCTGTATGGTCAGACACATCCATTACACAGTACATAGCAGGGACACATATATAAGATTATCTCAGCACAGGATATGTGGTATGATTAGACCATGTCCCTGTGTGGTCAGACACATCCATTACACAGTACAAAGCAGGGACACATATATAAAATTATCTCAGCACAGGAACATTTTTTTTTAAACACATCCAATTGTGGAAGTTATTAGTATTCTAAGATCTATTGATTAAAATAAACTTTATTCATGGTGGCACCCCTTTAAGCAGGGTTTACGTCTTTCTGGAGAACCCTACTACTTTCATACTGTTTTAGTTAATAGATGAAGTTGAATACTTGGAGTAGAAATGGTGATGGAGCATTGACAATACTTTATTTCCTACTGTCACAGAAGTGCCACAGCGTCCTGTCACTTTTTATTGAAGAACGAAAACAAGAATAGGGTGACAGGTTAGTAAAAAATTCTGCTGGCCTGGCTCCTGCTAAGATCTGTATACAGTAGCTAGTCCCTGCAGATGAAAGGCCGTCATGTATCCTATGGCATCCTGACAGATAAGCTACCTCCCTTCCTTCTCCGGCACAAGCCTTGCCTCATTAGTAATATACCACAGCCCTTGTTCTCCGCTCCATACCGGCTTCATTTGCAGGCAGAGCCTGGCTTCTTCACCGTCCCTTCCTCTGGATATATGTCACTTGTCATTAGATTTGCACCGCTTTCCGTGTTTACAGATCACACAAAGACTTCGTTAAAATAAAACCGGCGATAAGGAGATGTGAAGCCAAATTTTGGAGCAATCAGCAAAAGAAAAAACACAAAGCAAAAAAAAAAAGTCATTTCTTTTGTCAGCAGGACGTCCCTCTGTCCTGGACATGTAAAACACTTAGAGTATTGGGGGAGAGAATAACGAACGAAGAGAGCGCGGCAAGACGAACAGATCAAGACTTTCAGATCTTGGCTATGGTGGCTGAGACACAATTCCTCCGCAGCGTTTGAAATGTGACATAACATAATTGTAATTAAATCTTTAATAGCATAAAATGATGGCATGATTATTTACCGCCTTTTCTGCCAGTTTGGCAATGGACTGTTTCAATATATGGCCTAGATATCAAATGAACATTCAGCAATTACTGATGAATATGGATACCTCAGCAATCCGAGGCGCATTACAAATGGGCTCATTATAAATAGAAGTGCCATACCCCATACAAGAATATAAAATCCAGCCGTGACTAGTATCTAAGAGAAAGTCGCAAAGGAAGGAGTTTTCTGCGGTAGATAACCATCACTCTCACATAAAGACTGTAGGATGCAGAAAGCAAACAATACTGAAATAGATGCCTATCGTTTGCCACTGACATCCTATCAGCTTCTCATTTACAGCATGATCTCAAACATCAAGATTTTCATATTAAGTGGATTCGCCAACAATCCCATGTTCATGGTCACCACAAGATTTGTCTAACCATGTATATCCAGATCAATTCTAAATTTTGCTACAACCAAAGAAATGACTTATAAATCGGTATTTATCATACTTTTTTAAGAAACTGGGTGGTTGGGGGGGACAATTCACCTTAAGTAGACCAGCTGAGCAAATAGTCTTATTGGCAAAGCTCCATTGGGAAAAAAAAGCAAATTAGCGCTATCACTAGTGTCTGTTGCAACAGGTAGCAGCCCTGTAAAGGCCCCGTTACACACAACGATATCATTAACGATATTGTTGCAATGTCACTGATTTTGTGACGTTGCAGCGACGTCGAAACGACATCGTTGCGTGTGACACGTATCAACGACAAACGATAAGTGCGTTGATCGTTGAAGAATGGCCAGGACCATTATTTTATCGTTGATCTCCCGCTGGGCGGCCAGCATCGGCGTGTGTGACAGCGGGAGATCAACGATAAATGACCTCCCAGCGCCCCACAGCAAACGCTGGTAGCTGGTAACATCGGGTAACTAAGTGTAGCGCTGCGCTTTGTTACCCGATGTTTACCTTGGTTACCAGCGTTCTCGCTGGTTGCTGATCGCTGGTGAGTCTGCCTATGTGGCAGCTCACCAGCGATCAGATAGACATCACAGCGTGTAACGGGGCCTTAAGTCAAGGTTGAACCTTGCAATAATCCAGACACTGCCACCAGTGGGTGGCGCTAGTGAAAGTTTTCATTCCTTCAGAGAAGGAGCTAATTAGCATGATTTTCCCACTAACCACTGCCAATAAGATTAAATACACAGATGGTCTCCTTATTAAAAAGTTTGTTTACACGGGCCGACCTGGGGCAGTAAACGACCCACTGCTGATAAACTGCTTGTTTGCCGATTGGTAATTCCTTAGTACCCTGTTTAAACAGGCCAACCCTCTGCAGACTGAGTGATCTGTAAGATTGGAACCCTATACGCACGGCATTTTTCTCAGCAGCGCAGGTCCTGTTTACAGGGGACGATGTGCTTCCGAGAACGATGAGTTTTTGGTCAAACCATAGGATCATTTTGTTTGTTAATCAGGTGTTTAGCCTACAAAATCTTAAGATTCAGTCACAAACCAAAGGGTGCCTCATTCAGCCACCAAAGCCTTCATCTGCCATGACGAGGGGCAAAGGACCCTGAAACAGCTGTCTGTAAATGGGCATCTGTCTTGGACAATATCTCTAGTTATGTTGTAACTATGCCAATAGGAAAAGTATTGTTCCTGCTGGTAGGGATCTAATACTAAGAATGGGAACTGGAAAACATTCAATGGATAGATTTGTACCTCTTCCACATTTTGAACTTACTCCTGGTTTTGGCTTACAAGAAATGAAACAAAATTCTGCCCGAAACATTGCTGTGTGAAAGTGTCCTTAATTCCATACAATTCTGTAAATGTTGCATTCTTCCCAGGGCTGTGGAGTCAATGTGGAGTCGGAGTTGGTGTCAATTTTGGTGGAGTTGGATTCAGGGAAATAGAGGAGTCGGAGTTGGGGTTGGAAGTTTGGCTTACCGACTGCACACCAGGGCTGTGGAGTTGATGTCAGCGTCCATTTTATTGGAGTCGGAGTTGGAGTCAGAGGTTTGGCTTAAGGACTCCACAATCCCGATTCTTCCACACTGACAACAGATGAAGCCAGTAATGGACACACTGCTCTGAGCAATCATTCCAGTATCTAAGGTTTTTAGTGCCCCACCGATATCTAGTTTGAAGAGCAGACTCATTTCTAGGCATATCGGTTAGCTGTTATTTTATAGTCCTGGACCAAACTATGCCTGGACATCATTATCACAAAGCCACGTTCTGCACCATAAATTGCCACTTCTGTTACATTGTTTCGACTCGGAAAAAGCAACCAGTGATTTATCTCGACTAAATCACTACATAATTGCTATAAAATATCCCTCTCAGTGAAATAAATAGCATATTTGCAGAATAATCCAATAAAGTTGTGTTATCTTGAAGCATGGCGCACTTGTGGTCTGGCACATTTATACTCTGTTTAGGAATTAATATGATCTGAATTTATTACAGCAACACAAACATGACTTCCCAGGAGAGGACACGTCAGCCTCTTCCTGAATATCACAGACAACAAAAACAATAGGCAGCAATCTCCGGAGAACAAAGAAGAATGGATTATTGTGGACGGCACGGAGATGACTTCTACAACATGAGAACAGCCTTGAAATACCACTCAGTGTTTTCCAAATCCACCTTACGTAGACCTTACAGATCCATAGCATAAGTGTGTACAGTGGTCTACATTGCTATATACATCTGCCGAAGGGTTGTCCAGTTTGGCGGGAAACGGCTAAGCTCTATGGGTCATCATGTTGGTTGCCGGACTCCATGGGTCATGCTTCTAGGAAGCAACTGGGCCTATTGGTATCTATGGCCAAGAACAATCTCCAGTGGATGTTGACAGAGAGCTGTGCCGGATAGGGCTATCGGTCTTAGCTACTAATAATGGCCCTTGTTGGCAAACCTCCCCCCGCTATTAAAACAGAAGGGCAAAAGCGAGTCTAAAATATACAACTCCTTGAATAACCCAGCTGTAGAGAGGAACAATGGATTTCTAAGACTCACATTTTTTAGGGGGAGGGGAGGATTCGTTTTTCCTTAAAACAGATTAAAATGGATTGTGGCATTGATGCAGTGAGTCCATCAGTTTTTCATTATGTTTAGGGTAAATACAGCACTCTTCTTATTCTCCTATTAATACTTTAAATATTTTATCCTACCCCAGTGGCTTAATAAGAAACATACTTTTTGTTAATAGACCAAATATGTTGCATCATTTCCCATGTTAAAAATGAATATTAAATAAAGGAATTTATATAGACCGAGATAAAATGGGTGGTTATTTTGTCATTTTAGAGGATCCTGAACTATAACAAACAGGTCATAGTATATCAGAATTCAAAGGAGGTCATACACCCAGGTTGAACTGGATGATTTTACAGCAGGGGCGGGGAACCATTTTTCTGCCGAGGACCATTTGAAAATTTCTACAATTCTTAGGGGGCCGTACAAAATTATCAACATGAAAATTACCCGCTATATTTGGTTAAACAATCAACTCGCCCCTACCCTGGTGGCTTGAGCTACTTCACTTTGGCGTCAGGGATATTGGTCATGTTGCTTCTCAACTGCTTTTCCAGGTTCGCCAGAGCCCTAGACATTACAGGAGAGGCTGGATCATATACCTCACTGGGGAGGCCGAGGCTGGGGTATAGAGATTGCTGGAGAGCTGGATTTAAAGGGCAAACCGCGTCTCCCAGCCTGAGCACTTCGGTCCCCAGGAATCTCCCCGGAGGCCAAAAAAAAGCCATCAAGGGCCGCATTAGGCCCTGGGGCCTGAGGTTCCCCACCCCTGTTTTACAGGGACCAGCTATCTAATATATATTGTGTCCTCCCAACCCTTCTAACGGCACATACAGTAAGGGTATGTGCCACTAGGCGTTTTTGCTGCAGTCCTGAACGCAGGGAAAACCTGAGGATCTAGAGTCCTTGACAGGAGAAATGCTAAAATCTTGTCTGCGTTTTTTGCGCGTTTTTTGCGCGTTTTTACTGCGTTTTTGGTGCGTTTTTGGTGCGTTTTTGAAGCTGCGTTTTTGCCATTGACTGCACCAAAAACGCACAAAAGAATTGACATGTCCATTTTTGCTATCTGCACCAAAAACGCAGGTATTTGACAATTCTTGACACTTGCAAAACTAGTGTGTGGGCACAGCGTTTTTGTAAACCCATAGGTTTTGCTGGGAAGCCCAACCGCAGGAACAGATTAGCATACATTAGCATAAAACCAATGGTTTTCTGCAAGCGGAAAACGCACCAAAAACGCAGCAAAAACGCCTAGTGGGCACATACCCTAAGAGAAGGAGCAGATGGCGGAATGTCAACTGTCAATGAAGTAGGGCATCATCAGAGATGTCAAGGTGCATTTCACAAATATCTAGGATTGCTTGTTTTACATTAATCATACAGTCTAAAGAAACTGGGTGTGTGTCCCCTTCCCCCCGATAAATGAGCCAAACACTCATTTGTTGGGTGAGATGACGCTTTGATTTGCCCAAAAGATCATCGTTAAGTGTAAACATGGTATGCACTGACAAGAATAGTGGCAGCCTATATTACTGATCTATTGCTAACCGTTCAGTGCACAACTGTGTTTATGGTATTAAAAGCTGCGGATTAGGAAATATTTACCTATTGGTGATTGTTTAATACAGAAAAATCAGTAAAAGTAAATGCACCCTTACTCCACTTTCCCAATTAAGACCAGGTGTGTTCTTGGCTGTAAGATTTTATAAGGAGGGGGCGTCAAGAAGTTCAGAAAAGCCAAGTGCGCTGAGCCTCTACGGGGGCTTGTGGAGTCCTTGCTACAAGTCAATGGCAATCAATCTGTGATGTCCTTCAAGTCACCATGTCCTTATATAAGCAATGCCTTATTCTCCGTGATACTTCTCTATAAGGACTTGTTGCAAACGACTGTATCTCAGTCTGAGTACTATTTGTCAAAAAATCGTATCACACACTGATTCGGAGTGTGGATAAAAATTGTTAGCATGCACAATTTGCCTCTGATAATCGGATGACATTCGCCTCGTCAAGTCTATGGGCCGTGAAAACAATGGGACAACACTCAGATGATATCCAAGTATATTCAGATTTTCAAGACTGGGATAATGGAGAAGATCAAAAAAGTTTCTCTATTCTCTTGTCCAAGAAAAAACGTATCCCACACTGAGCAAAGTCTGATCAGCATACTGGACCATTTTTCTTGGATGGATGAAAATACGGTTGTGTGACCCTCCTTAGGGAATCTGGTGGAACATAGTAGATTCTCCATAAATTCAACAGATAAAACCTCTGTATGTGTTAGCGGCATCAGAAGCTTAAAGATTTTAAGTAGGGCCTCAAAATATCTACGGGTTCAATAATATGATCCCACACTGCTTAAGAGACAGAATCAAACCATCAAATTATTGTATGCATAAAAATACAGCCCACCTATCAAGAAGTAAAGGCAATGTCTTTGTTGAATAGGAAATATACCTTGCGTAGTGCTGTCTGTCTGGTCTTTTGTGTAATAACATATGGATGCAAAACCTGGACAATAAAGGAACAAGGTAGAAGAAGAATCAGTGCCTTTGAAATGTGATGCTGGAGAAGGATGATATCAATACCATGGATGGCAAGAAGAACAAACAAATCCATTTGGAAAAAATCAAGCCAGACATGTCACTCGAAGCAAGGGTCATTAAGCTGTGACTTGCCTACGTTGGACACATCATACAAAGTAGAAGATAGGTAAAATAAAGTGAGAGAAGGAACATTATGGTAGAAGAATTGAAAGAACAAGGCGGAAGAGGAAGACCAGCAACCCAATTGGCTTGAAGTGCCAAGATAACAGTGGAGAAGACTTGGTTGACCTATCTAGGCTTGGAGATGACCTAGTGGGAACCTATCTAGGCTTGGAGAAGACCTGGTAGGGGCCTATCTAGGCTTGGAGAAGATCCTATGGGGACCTGTCTAGGCTTGGAGAAGACCCTGTGGGGACCTATCTAGGCTTGGAGAAGATCCTAGTGGGGGACCTATCTAGGCTTGTAGAAGACCCTGGTGGGGACCTATCTAGGCTTGGAGAAGATCCTGGTGGGGAGGACCTATTTAGGCTTGGAGAAGACCTGTGGGGACCTATCTAGGCTTGGAGAAGACCCTGGTGGGGACCGATCTAGGCTTGGAGAAGACCCTGGCGGGGGACCTATCTAGGCTTGAGAAGACCCTGGTGGGGGACCAATCTAGGCTTGTAGAAGACCTGGTGGGGACCTATCTAGGCTTGGAGAAGACCTGGTGGGGACCTATCTAGGCTTGGAGAAGACGCTGGTGGGGACCTATCTAGGCTTGTAGAAGACCCTGGTGGGGACCTATCTACGCTTGGAGAAGACCCTGGTGGGGACCTAGCTAGGCTGCACAAGATCGATGTCCCTACAAAGCGCTCATTCATTAAGTCACATGGCTCGAGGTTGAACTGAAAGCTGTTAGTAATACTACTAATAATAATAATATTTAGTGGCTACAAGCACAGTCCTTCTTTACACCATACATTTAGAAATAAAAAGTAATGGGAGCCGCAAAGTGTCCGCTCTATTGGTTGTTGTTGCCATAAAAGTAGAGTATATAGGAAAATGAAGCTAACTGATAATAAAGGGGATGTACGAAAGCAAAGTAGTAAAACATATATAGTCAAAATGTGCAAAGTGGCAATGTTTTCCTTAAACCTCTGAGCTATATAGCTCCACATTATACATTAATATCAGATGGCCAGAGTACTGAGCATCCGAGCAGCGAGCGCACAGTCTGTTCACTGGAAAAAAGTGACTTTTCATATCATGTGTAGGTTGCAATGTAAAAACAAACCAAGATAAAAAAAGAAAAGAGCTCCGTTATGCTGTTTTTCCAGTGCAACATGACCTTGATCCGCACAATCACTATTGTGTATTCTAATTGTGCATTAATACATCTCTTGCAGCTTATTTTGATTTCAGATCCCCCAGCTGGCGCTTAGTGTCACTTCAGCTGTTCACAGGCCCCCTTCAATTCCCCGCTCCCCCCCTTCCATTCTTTATACAAGTAGCCAGAAATTACATTCTCCCAGCCAAGCAGGGAACCCACACCTACCAAATACACAGATATACAAGATCCAAGGCCCACCCATCACCAGGCTTCCTGAGGAAATCAGACCTCCGGCACATAACCCCATCACTGCCAAAGGAGAAGCCTACACATATCTATACACATCTATAGGGTAACACAAAGGGGGCACGGAGGAGCGCGTCAGATAAAACACCGCTGATCAATTCTAATATGTACAGGTGCATCTCAATGAATTAGAATACCATTTATGTCAGTAATTCAATACATCAAGTGAAACGTATATATAGAGTCATTACAGAGGGATCTAGTTCAAGTGTTTATTTCTGTTAATGTTGATGATTGTGGCTTACAGCCACTGAAAACCCAAAAGTCATTATCTCAGAAAATTTTTTATAATATATATATATATATATATATATATATATTATATTTTTTTTTTTTTTTTTTTTTTCATAACTTCCACATCTAGTAAGGAGTAAAGTACGTGTTTATTTTTCTTTACGTCACACAGTTCCACGTTGTGCGTCCATCACACGCCAATGCACAGCCTATTCACTTCTTGTGTTTTCTGATACCCTTTTGTAAGGAATGCCCGTAGGTAGAAAAATAACAACCATGGTATCATGGAAATAGACAAAATGCCTCATCTAAAGCTATTCTGTGTAAATAGGAGTCAATGTTGCTTCACTCCCATAGATCATGCCTTCGCTTCGTTTCCTTGCCCTCTTCTAGATTTGGAGATGGCATGACGTCATTTCAATTTCTAATGTTGGAAACCCATCATAGACGCGGCGCTCGTACTGATTTAAGGGACATCGGCTGTCACAGAGCTATCGATCTGAAAGGTTTAGGCTGCGGCGATACCAAGCCCGCGGTATATTCCAACATAAATAAACATGCTATGGTTTTCCGCATAGGAGACGCAAAGGAGGAGATCTTGGGGCTCTTTATGAAAATGACAAACTCAGGGGTTAAAGGACAAACCCTAAGAATGCACTTGAGAGTATACAAGAATTTACTATCCACCACCATCTACCGCTTATGCGGCCGGCAACAGGCTGAAAAGAGCGTATAGGGGAAGGCACTATAAGATAGTGCTATGGATTTCATGAAAACCTGATCAAATCAAATGAGTAGAGGAATAAGAAAAGTATAAACTAACAAAGGGGAGAGGGAACGTCCTACTTTGGATACAGGTCTCTTTACATTTACATAGCCATGCATAATATATGTATAGATGTCACTATAAATGGACCTTTTATATACATTCAATGTAACGTATATAATCAGAATGTTAGGTAATAAAGATGATGGTAGTAATGTACTAGAATAAGATAAAGATGATGGTATTACTGCATTAGAATGTGGTGTAGAATACGTTGATGATCTATCCATCTCAAGCATCTGCACATGAATGTTACATATATATATATATATATATATATATATATATATATATATATATATATATACGATAAATGTCTCTCTCTCTATATATAATATATATATATATATATACGATAAATGTCTCTCTCTCTCTCTATATATATATATATATATATATATATATATATATATATATATGTAACATTCATGTGCAGATGCTTGAGATGGATAGATCATCAATGTATTCTACACCACATTCTAAAGCAGTACTACCATCATCTTTATCTTATTCTAGTACAATATATATCTATATATTACATATACTGTAATATATATTACAGTAAGATAAAAATCCAATATATAATGTAGTATACAAAACAAAAAAACGCATAAAGCATGGTGCAGCACCCGCATGAGTGATGTCATTCCATTCCTGAAACATGGCGCACATTTGTTGATCACACTGTAAATGGATAGTTCTCAATTCCATAGACAAGTTTTCCTTCGCTTGCGATAAACATTGTTTTTGGTATCTTAGTGCTGTATTTCGGTGCAGTAAAGTAGGGCAAATAGCTTGTTGGTGCCCTCCTCCCTGCACTCATACTTCATAATAGATTATTCTTTTTGTGAGGTAAAACATTTCCCTGCCTGTTTCTTTTTTATGTTTTACCTCAAAGAAATAATTATTTGTCATCCCATGCTGTAATGTCTGTATACTCTTTTACTTCCTCCCCTCCAGGAGATGTAGTATGATCAGACCATCCATCCACATCAGACCATGTCCCTGTACAGTCAGACACATCCATTACACAGTACATAGCAGGGACACATATATAAGATTATCCCAGGAGATGTCATATGATCAGACCATGTTCCTGTACAGTCAGACACATCCATTACACAGTACATAGCAGGGACACACACATAGCATTATCTCAGCACAAGAACATTATTTGTGATCCTGTGCTATAATGTCTATACACTCTTTTGCATCCTCCCGGCCCAGGAGATTTGGTATGATCAGACCATGTCCCTGTACAGTCAGACACATCCATTATACAGTACATAGCAGGGGCACGTATATAAGATTATCTCAGCACAAGAGATGTGGTATGATCAGACCATGTTGCTGTACGGTCACACACATGCATTACACAGTACATAGCAGGGACACATATATAAGATTATCTCAGCACAAGAGATGTGGTATGATCAGACCATGTTGCTGTACGGTCAGACACATACATTACACAGCAGAGGCACCTATAGAAGATTATCTCAGCACAGGAACATTTTTTATTAAACACATCCAATTGGGGCCGTTTTTATTATTCCGATATTAATTAAAGTTGACTCTGTTCTAGGTAAAAACCCTTTAACCCCATCCAATGCATGCTATCTCTTTAGCATGTGTGCCTACCCTTTGTATGAACGATTTCCTTGGCGTCACTACAACAATGAGGCGCAGACATGTAAGGCATGTCTACAGAATGTCTCTCCTCGTTGGCAGGTGACTGGACACATATTCGGGAGGTAACTGCCCCTGTGGTCAACCCATGGCTGTGAAATTACAGGAATATCCTCACTTCCAGTAAGGGGGGAGAAGAAGCGCCCTAAAATTTGGCTGGGGTCCAAATGTGTAAATGAGACACTCAATCTGACTGTTCTGCTCCAAGGGTATATACGAATATAGATGGTAGATATGTGCAAACTCAATGTGTCTGCAGAAGATTTGTTACGTAGAGCAATTTGTTGCCAACCCCTTAATAACGACGTATGAGCCCTCATTGTGCCAAGCGTAATGGCCTGCAAAATGCTTTCAGTGCACTTTTTAAACATCATTTGAATTAAATTCACGAAATGGAGAAAAAACTTAATGTACAGTGAAGGAAATGTAGTTATCCATTCCTGTTAAGCTGGGAGGACAGCACCTGACATTGCCTTCCTATAGCTGTGAAATATGTACAATAGCGGCTTAATGGGCCGAGCGCTTACGCAGACTAATTATATAGAAAAGGACAAAAGTGAGATAGTCTGGACGTAGGCGACAGCAAATGAGAATGTACCATTCGATTAGGTTCTGAAGAATTCCGACAGGTGTTGGTGACAAACCCGAACGGGAGCGTATCGGTATGTGGCGTCTGTCTCAAATCAACGGCATGACTTGGAACAAATTGAAGTCAAGAGAAGATGGACATCAAGTGCTGATTACATTGTTGACCATAAGCCTAGTGGTCATCTTATAGCTGTAATAATGTAAGGTTATTGGGTTGTTCGATACAGCAAGCTCTATGGAAAACCAAACACGAAAAATATCAGAGTCGGGTTCGTCATAGAAGAACCGGCAAATCAACTGATGTCCATGCGTGATGAAAGCTTGGACGTTCACGTATCCCCTTCACTCTCCATCGCAAATGGAAACCACCAATGGAAAAAAATAGATCCTACTACTTTAGAAACTAGAGATGACAACTTGTGTCATACTATTCTGGTAAATTAGATTGTGGGCATGAAAGGAGTTGTAGAGGGCGCGAGCAGGCGGTTACTGCCCACTTTCCTTGTTGAATGCAGTGTCTCCTCCTGCCCCACAGGTCAGGGTAATTAAGACCAACAGCAGCTGCAGTGAAACCAGACACTTGTATGGTTATGTTCCACCAGCCGGGTCCCAATTACCTGCTGAAGCTTTCTACTCCCAAATATCGGACCTCTTCCCTTAACTCGGGGTTAATGCTTGCCGCTGCAAGAAAAGGGGTTAACATTGACGTCACCCCGCCATTACACTAAGGCACGAGAGCCACCGGATCAAACCTGTTACATGGTCTCCTGATGAGTGACAGCTCCTAATCTTATAAATCCTGCTTTCCACGCGGCCATATTCCTTTCACCTACTCCCTGCCTCATATGTTCTTATAGAAAAAAAAAACCCTGATACTAAATGATATAGAAATGCTCCGAAGAGTGATAATTCGCTACGAGGCAACGAAGGATCTAACAGTTGTGGGCAGTCAGCCTTTACTGCACTCGCACGTCTTATGTGATTTACTATCATTACCGCAATGGGGCGATTATTCTCCGACCCCCTGCAACTATTGGCAGGGTTATTTCTAGCTTCAGGTAATTAATAGTGATCTGTCGGTATGGTCCCAACTTGTACAAAATTTAATAACAGACTTTTTATTAATATTAGGGTTTTTTTTTATAAATTTGTTTTTTCGCTAGTTCATGAGTTGACTATTGTGTCGTAGGTTTGTAAAAGTAGAGTAAGGCACTATTAGATATGGGACTGCGGATTAAAAAAAATCGATATCTTCAGATTGTGGCTGAAGTGACTCTTTTATGTATGACGTTGTATCTGTACATGTGTGGTCATGGGCAGGTAAACTGTTTTATGTTTTCCGCATACATTGTTTGTTCGGCTAGCTCATTGGTAGACTGTTGTGCCATAGAGTAGTAAATGTAGTACGGCACCATAAGACATAGGACTTATGTTGGGATTGTGGCAGAAGTGACTCTTGTATGTACTATGGGTACACATGAGTAGTCATGGGCAGGTAAATTGTTCCGTCTTCATTGGGTTTTTGGTCATGATACGTTTCCGAACTCTACTAGATGCCAGACGTTACGTGCCAACTCTCACCTGCCAACCACTCTCGGCTGATGTCTACAAATATAATGCCGATTTTCAGGCTCAATGTTCTATAGATTTAGGAGTGGTACTAAATAAGTTTACCTCCCTGGTAATGATACGATTCTCATTTACCAGTCTGGCATACTTGATGTTAAGTATGAAATGTTATGAAGGTGAGTGCTAGATTTTAAAGGAGGCACCTAATCCATATCCCCACTATCTGTTGTGGGATTATTCGGCAGATTTTCTCTCCTGGATTATTGGATCAGACATAGACCTTTCATCTCCTTATAAACAGACAATCGTTCGGCGTAAGGTGATATAAACAGAGAACTTTCCAGGTCCGGTTCCTGACACAGTCCTGAATGAGAGCCAGAGCTAACAGCCAGTCCTGATCACTATGACATGTCGCCTCTCATTCTCCGTATACTGCTGGCTGGGGCCCAGAGACGCACACATACTCAGATTAGCACACAAATAAATAGCTGGGGCAGAAACAAACAGACTTTCAATCGCTCACACCAGGGCTAAGGACGCCCGTGATTGTGTTACAGAGTTGGCACAGGCAGAAGAAGGGAAACTGGCCTGTGGTGCTCACCAGATGAACCAGGGTTCTGCGGTGCAGCCTGCCGCTTGGACGTGCTGCCAAGTAAAACGTAAACTAAGAGAGTTTTCAGCTTTCTCCTTTTCTGAGATAGAACTGGCATGTGGGGATTAGTGATAAAAATCCAGGAGAGTCTGAGCACGGCCGTCTTTATCTGCGCTAATAACTGCCGCCGTGTAGAACAGATCGGGAGCAGAGTAATTGCGTGATACGCTTCAATGAACCCTTTCTCATATCTGGGCATATCGGCTTGCATGTAGATAACTGCTAGTCAGTCGTGCCTGCATACCTTTATGCCCTAGAACAGCAGGACGAGGGCGTCAACTGCTCCAAAAGTGGCCCCAGAAAAGATGGCTGCTGGGGTGAACCCAAACTCTCAGAGGGCTGGAGCTCTGCTCGTCATTGCCTACAACTCGCACTCCTCCAAGATGGCCGCTGCCGGAATCACCTGTGCGTCATTACAAATTTTTTTTTTTTTTGACGACACGTGTCCCTTTGTGAAGTTCTGTATGTAGTTATTGGGGGAGGAGGGGGCTGACGGTAATAAAAGGTGCACACCCCAAAAGAGAACTACTATGGGTCAAAACAGTAAAACCAGGATGGATTCTGGGTTATATAAAAAATTAAGAAATGCTGACATCTGTGGATTCATAAAGAAACTTATACCACATGTGAGCATAACGGACTACACCTGTAAAATACTAAAGCAAAAAAATTAAGCAGGAGCTCCTATACAGACCATGCAAAGTATAACAGCATGTTCATACCGGCCACTAAACAGACAAAACCTATGAACAAATACCCGGCTGTAAATAAATAAAAAGCAACTGCATATAAATAACATAGGGGACTTGGTAAACACTGTCTAAAAAGCATAAAGCCATCCCACCATGTCAAGGTGTACCCATATCAGGACAGTACCTAACACTCCCTAATGTTAAAAACCTTCCCATGTGTCAGAATGGATCTCAATATGGCTAAGGGTGGACACATGATAAGGTAATGATATTAGGGAGTGTTAGGTACTGTCCAGGTATGGGTACACCTTGACATGGTGGGATGGCTTTATGCTTTTATGATCAAAAATAGTGTTTACCAAGTCCCCTACGTTATTTATGAGAACTTGCTTGTTATTTATTTGTAACAGGGTATTTGTCCATACATTTTTTACCTTAGGTGTGTAGAAAATCAGCAGGTAGGATTATGGTGTTAAACAGACAAAACCTACTTAAGAAACGCTCAGGTCTACAACTTTATAGAAAATGTGAAACCACAATCACCTGTACTTTATTAGGCATCTAAAGGGGAAAATGGGATTTGTATATTTTTACTGTTTCATTTGTCCTAATTGTTAAACTATGTGCACACCTAACAGATTACTTATGCACCAAATCTGCATCTCCCAGCAGGAAAACATTGCCTTTTTTAGCATCATAGTGCATTTTGCAGTGCATTTTTTCCATTGTGTTTCTATCATATAAAAACTGAGAAAAAAGAAGAAACAATAGACATGTGTCTTTTTTTCTGCACCAAAATCTGCAAGTCAAAAAAACCTGAAGGTGGGGACAGCCATTCATAATTCTCATTGACTTTGCTGGCATAGGTTTCCCCTTGCAGAGTGTAGAAAATCTGCAAGGAAAAATGCATCGAAAACGCACAAGGAAAGCTTGGCAGGCACAAAGACTTAGAGATCATTATTAGAATAGAAAGAGGTAGATGGCCATAACGCCACCTCAACGTGCAGGCCAACACCGGTACTGCACTATGCCTGGCACTGCATGCAGAGAAATAATGAGGAGCATTGGGGAGAATTAGAAAAGGTGATCAGGAAACACAAAAGCCCATCCTTATCAGTGTAGGTCGATCGCTAGTATACTTATATCTCAAAGGAATATGAAAAATATTATATATATATATATATATATATGCACACATACACACACACACACCTATACATATGTGTATATATATATATGTGTATGTTAATATATATATATATATATATATATATGTCTCTTATGCTTGAAAAATACTAATAGAGAATAAAAAAACTTGAACATATATATATTTATAATCAAGTTTTTTTATTATTTTTGCATTTTTTGCAAGCATAAGAGACATATATATACAACACACACATATATATATTCTTGTTGTTATTTTTTAAACATTACAAACACAAGAAGCAAGGCAAAGTGGAAACATATATACATATGCTATATACATTGTATATATAGTTAACCGTAATATAATATATATATATATAATTTTTTTTTTTTTTTTTAAATAGACAGGAGCAATCAAAAAGAGACTTGTATATATACATACACACACATCAGTGTGACGAATAGATGCCAAATAAAGCCTAAAATTGTAGGACTGTATGTTGTGTCTGAATATTGATGCATATGAACACTGGATGGATGTGAGCTACCCCTCTAATTGTTTTCACATCTTTCACGATTAAAAAAAAACTAAATATTGACACTGCAAGTGCCTGGCATACAAAGGGTTAAGTGGCCCCCCATCACCACCAGCTGCCACCGAGCGAAGACGGATAAAGTGACTTAATTTCATTCCTGATTGTCTCAGTAATAATAAAGCTCGAAGGCATCTAAAGAAAAAAAAAAATCACATGCAAAATTAAAACATTCATTATCCAACTAATCTATAGAAAAAGTTCAGAATTTTTTATTTATTTTTTTTTTTAACCTCAGGATTTTTTATTGGGGGGGAGGGAGGGGGTCTTCTGCTTTTGAATGTTTTTTTAATCTATTGGTTTTGTACAGGAGATAATCGCTGCACAGCATTGATTGGGGGAATTAAGAAGGTGAAGAGCATGACGTCATTCCTGCGGAGCTCGATTTCGAGGTTCCCACTCAGGGACCCCACGCTACGAGCCTTCTGGACATCAGCGTTCTAGATTATATATTATTAGTATTATTTTAATTTTTTTTTTTTCATTGTTTGATCTTGATCTTTCTACATATTAAAAATACAGAAATAGATAGTTAAAATAGTTGCTGTCAACAGGTTATTAGTAGATAGGATCAAGAAACTAGTTAGGCCCCAATATCCTTTTAGAAATGTAATGTAGATCTAAGTAGTCATCCCATTCGTGCTGAACATACTGCAGTATGGGGTAATCGCCTACATTGCGCCTATGGATGTAGCAGAGCTGAGCAGGTTTACGGAGGACCACAAGCAATGAATGGGTTGTGCCAAATGACAAACTCAGCTCTGTGTCGCATCTGCATGTGATAACGCAACCCATAAAGGGAAGCCATTATACTACGTGTGTATCCTTGATAGCGGATACAACCACAGAACAAAACCAAATCTCGGCCAGCCCCTTTTATTGAGTAATTTGGACGGTGTTTCCGATAATATCGCAGTGCATTTAATAGAAGCTCATGTATAATGCAAGAAATGTGATTTCATTTTCAGCCGTTAAACAGCAAATTCAATTTGGCTGAGCGCTTGTCTGCCAGATATATTACCTTATTAAATTTGAGCGGTAACCCCCCTCGTGTTATTTGGGATCTGCTTATGCGGTGAATTCCTATTCTTGCTTTTGCTGAAATTCAGATTTTCCGGGATTATAGACGCTCCCATCAATTCATTATTAATGTCGCCCCTGTCTTCCTGTGTCCGGATGAGCCCAGGTGTGACACCTCCGCGGCTCTCTCCATCGTACCCATTGGTAGACTATGACCGATCCACCCTATAAAGGCTGGGCAGGGGGGTAGGGGGACAACATTGCAGAAAATCACCTAAAATCCCTTCCTAAATTGCCATTAATGAGCCAGCGAAACCTTCCAAGGTGAAAAGCTAATCGAAATGTCAAACGTGACAAGAATGAGTCGAGAAAAAAGAAATCCTGTCAAATAAGAATAGAAAACAATAATAACAATAATGAAAAAATGTGCGGATCTGACAGTGAAGCGAGCGGCACCTCAATGAATGAGATCCTGCGCGCTGACGGAGGGTGGCCTCCTTTAAAACAATGTTTTGTCTGCAAGGAGATGAGCACCAAACATTTGCATATCTTTATCTGATTCCTATTTGCAAACATTGGCAGCGAATTTGGGCAAAACAGACGTCGCGTGAACCCTGCCATTTGCATGACACTTTATATGGTGGATCGCGTTCTAAAAACCAATTCTGCATATCTAATAAATGGCATCTCGTGACGAGTGTTAATGACAAGGGGGATCTAGGGTGATTAGAATGGATTTTTGCGCGGTATCGTTCGGCCTAGCGCCTTATTGCAGCTCATTCCCCATAAATGTCTTTGTAGTGTGAACATATATTTATCCGAGTGACCTTTAACACTGGATTCTACACCACTGCCCATAGCAATTTGCTGCAATCACAGTCCTCGGACAGAGGTTTTAGATTTCCTAACTACATTGCTGATCATTCGCAGCTGATCTGTGACATGAGTTCCAACCTCGTTATTTCGGAATATTTGCAGACGTTATAACGAACAAGTTAGCCGCATTAGGATAAACCATGAATATCACATATAGTAAACCGAATCCTCCCACAATGCTGCCTCTCAATGAAAAAACACCTCCTAAAACCCCCCGAATGAAGATGTAGCAGAGCGGAGTATGTCCTGGTCTTGGGCTGGTGATTTCTATTGCATTCTCAAAATAGATTGCAAGCTCTTCTGCTCAGGGCTGTCATTATTTTGCTTTAATTACTGTATTTTCTGATCACCGTTACTTATGACTGTTTGAATACGAACCTCTGAATGTACTAAAGATTATTATTATCATAAAAAAAGCACCCCTAAGGCATCAAATGACAAATTGGCTCTGCTGCATCCTTATACAAAACTAAACATAACCTTGTCAGTGTGCATTCATCAATATAGAACATCAAATGCAATATCAACTGCCTGTCAATCATCACTTGCCGCCTTACCTGGATAAAAATCTTTGGATTTGGACAACTTGATTGTGGCTCCCGTCTCTTTCTGTAGCTGGACGATGGTCTGCCCACCCTTTCCTATGATAGATCCGGCTGCATAACTAGGAATGAGGACCTTTAGGAAAAACTGGCCGTCTTCTGCAATGCAAGAAAAGAGAAAAAAAACAAACAATAAAGTCAACAGTTAGCTCCAGTGTCAATGGGAAAAGCAAAATCTCAAAAAATAAATGCAATTATTAACAGAACATATAGCATATGTGTATCTATCTACATAGATACATATATCATTTCTAAATCCCATACCCAAGACGTAGCTACAGTTTAACCTGTGATGGGAAGGAAATACATGGCTTGCAAATAAGAAAGTGAGATCGTTAGAATGGGAAGCGATGGAACATGAACATACATGTGGAAATGAGGCATCAAAACACCGGATGAACCTATTACAAAGTCTCACCTCTGAACAGCATGTTTAATTTGTAAGCATTAAGAGGTTGCCAAGAAAAAAAAAACCCTCAGTGTAATGTGGAATGACTTCCACGCTAATCCCAATGTATTTCTTTAGCTTCTTGCAATCTCTCGTGATCCTCCTTTAAGCTTATTAATTAAAGCAGTTTAAGCAGATTTCCCCCCCCCTTATTTCAAAGTGATCTACAGCTTAAATCACGGTTGATCATGGGCTGCTCACAGGTCATCGGATGTGCCCAATGCAAAAATGAGAAAAAAAAAAATGTAAAAATAAAAAAAAAACAGGAAAAGAAAAAACCCCTTGAAAATATGTAGCATAGAAAGGAAATATGGAGGTGTATCGCTGAATGAAATGACAGGAAATGTGGTATGGTATATTTTTTTAATATATAACAAGTCACTGACTTTGCATAACCTCAACATGTTCCAGTAAATATATATCCCTGTACAGTTTATGATAAAAGTGCAGGTCCATGTGTGATTCCTGTGATGGGAGCATACATCCAAGCCAAGAAAAAACCCACTGATCTTCCTTGCAATTCCTCAGCAAATGCATTCACCTCTGCATCGTTGCATTGTTATGCCTCCAATAGAAATGAACGTGAAGATGCTGGGACACATCACCAGGATGCAGAAGAAGCACCCCCCAGCTCTTGTGAGCTGAGCCTCTCTCTCTCCCCCCCTCCCCCAAGCCTACAATTAATGATTGGGGGATAAAAAAAAAGGCACACAGTATTACTCCAAAAAATCCAGGCACTCCAGTAAGGGAAGGTTTGACTTGCTAAATAAAAGGATGCCCAGAAACAATGAGAGGGGACCGAGAGGTGCAGCCACTGATGTGCAGCTGACTGGTCTGGTCCCTGCCTCCTCCATGCATCTTCCAGCACTGAGAATTAACCTCTTCGTTTCGGGAGGAGTGTGAGAGATTGCAGTGTCTGTACCCCTCCGCCAGCAGCGGGGTGATTCCCGCTTAAACCCATAAACCAGATTTCCCTAAATCACCCTGACATGCATCTCAAGAAGAGCGACCACTGCCAATCTTTCTCTGAACCCCCAAAACATATGAGGGGCGTATGCCTGCAGCGTCTTAACACAAAGTCTATCCCAATGAGAGGAGAGTACAGGTTGGAGACATCGAACATATAAAAACCACAATAATAATGATACAAGACGCCATTTTGACCACATATTATAATACTGGACCCCCGACATGTAGCGCAGACCTGCAATATGATGGATATATTGGGGGTACATTCAAGGCCAGGCGAAGAGAATCGCACTCAATGCAGAACAGCAGCTAGTGCACTCACCTCCTGTGTTGGTCCTTTTCGTGCTTCCAGCCTCCGGTGGGGCTTCCAGGGGTCTTTTCCTAGAGTCTGGGGGGTCTAGGTCTATAGGGACCCCGCTGTGGGTCCCGTTTTGCTGGATGGGAGCTGCCGCCATCATGATTGTGGGCTGCAGCAAGCTGAGAGCACAGGGGGACACGAGGGGGGCACAGGCTGGGGAAGGAGGGGTGTGAGTGGGGGAACCCCACTACCTGCACTGCAAGCACTGCAAAGGGGGGAGCCCCCTGGTGCACCTCCAAAATATACAGACACAGCAATACAAGGGAGAGGGGAAAACGGAGACAGAGAAGAGCAACACAAAATAAATAAATAAAAGAGAAGCCAGGAGGGGGAGGAAAGGGATGGAGAGAGAGGGAGAGAGAGAAAGAGAGAGAGAGAAAAGAGGGGGAGGAGTGCAGAACGGTGGGGGTGGCAAGGAAAGTGTGCAGGGAAAAGGAGAAGGGGGTGATAGAGAAGGATTGGGGAATGAGAGAAAGATAAAGGAGGGAGGGAAGCGGAGAGGTAGCAAGCAGAAAATAAAGCAAGATGGCTGGGACTGAGAAACACAGAGAAGAGGGGAGGGTGCAGAGTGATGGGGAGGGAAGGGGTGTGTGGAGGAAAAGGGGATGAAGAAGGGCTGAGGAGGAAAGAAAGGAGCGAGTGCGAGATGTGTATGTGTGTGAGAGAAGAGTGGTGCTGATTGCAGCCTCTGACTTGTTTCCTTGCTTTCTCTCCTCCTCCTCCTCTCTCTTTTGTTTCCTAATAATCCCCCTGCCTGCTGCTCACACTGGCTCTCTTGTGGGCTCTCAGTGATCCAGCGCTCTGTCCTCTCCTGGCTGGCCTCAGAAGTGTCTGCTGGGTGTATTAGGGATGCTGAAGCACATCCCCAGCATCCCACACAAAGCCTACCTACACCTACCTATATAGGTCAGCTGTAGGAGCATGGACTCCAGGCGGTCTTCAGCTTGGATTCCTGGTGGAGATGACATTGCCATTTAACGCGTTACTGGCCGGATGGCTCTCAGGGAAACAAACAGAAAAAGAAACTGTTATTCATGCAAACCTACATAATGTCATTCTGCACATCACACCTTATACAAACACTAGGTATTACTGATGTAGAAAATATCTGCAATATTATTACTATATCCCATAATGCAAAACAGGACATTTTCCACAAATACTCAACGGCGGTGTGAATAGGTTACTGGCAACGACATGTACCATTATTTCAGGGACCCTATATAACGCTTATCATTAATTCCTATTATTTCGGAGCAGTTACTTTACATTTTAGCGATGGCCCCTATATATTGAGATAAGTCTGGGTCCATCGAACGCTTAGACCCTGTCCTGGCTGCAGAAATAGACCAGAAAACCAAAAACTGGGCCCGTTCTCCTCCGATAAGTGGCGTTGTATGGTTCTGGCAGCCCCTTATGCATTTTTCCCCCAAAATGTACATTTAGTAAGGTTATGAGCCCCAATGGGGACAGGGAGAGGGTACAGCATACGTTAGCGCCATGTAAATAACATAGAGGGAGATGTAAGAACAAGACTGCAGTATATAATGCACCTTGTGACCATAACTATAGGATATAATGCATATGCATTGACTGTATACTACACACAGCAGGCAGGCAGGCAGGCAGGCGGGCCTGTGCACTGAGCTCATGGAGGATGGATGCTGCTCCCACAAGGCACAAGGACCTTTGCTGATGTCAGGAGCACATGACCAGCCCCATGACTGGGAGGAGGAGCTGCTCCATGTACAATGCAGGCCTCCTCTGCTGGGGTTTGTGCCGTCAGGTGCATTGTGTACTGTTCACTGGCTGCTCAGGGATTTCACGTGCAGCAGCTCCCATCTAAACAGAGCAGGGCCATCATTACTAGGCCGCCATTATTGTGGAGCCGGAGACATTAACATTGCAGTGTGTGTGACGTGTTCTGTATCAGTTACACAGCAGGGGAAGGTGCTCTAAATGCCGCTGCTTTCATTTTATGGCATCCATTGTTTATAAAACCTGCAATCTGATCGGTTGTCAAGCACATGAAAGCTGAGCCCCATAGCAACCTATCAGAGCTCGGTTTTCATGTTTTAATTTGCTCTGGTAAAATGAAAACTGAACTCTGATTGGCTGTCAAGCACCACAGACGAAAGCTGAGTCCCATAGCAGCCTATCAGAACTTGGCTTTCATGTTTTAATTTGCTCTGGTAAAATGAAAACTGAACTCTGATTGGCTGCTATGGAAACTCTGGTTCCCAAGGGCCATACAGATGCATTCAGCATCCCATAGCAACCTATCAGAGCTTGGCTTTCATGTCATAACTTGCTCTGGTAAAATTAAAGCTGAGCTCTGATTGGCTGCTATGGCAAAATGTTGCCAAGGGTCATACAAATAAGCTGGGTTCCATAGTAACCTATCAGCTTGGCTTTCTTCTATCTTGTTCTGGTAAATTAGAACCTCAGCTCTGATTGGTTGCTATGGGCAAGAAACACAATTTTACTCAGTTGTGATAAATGAGGCCCATAGGCCCCAAATTGCATTTTCCCTATGTTTTGCACTTAATTCTTCAAAATGGTGACATTAAGCGATTAACCCCTTCATGACCCGGGAATTTTTCGTTTTTCATTTTCGTTTTTTGCTCCCCTGCTTCCAAGAGCCATAACTTTTTTATTTTTCCATCAATATAGACATATGACGGCTTGTTTTTTGCGGGACGAGTTGTACTTTCATATGCAATCATTTATTTTACCATATAGTTTACAGGGAAATTGCAAAAAAACTGCAATTGACACGTTTGTTTTTTGGGTATTTTAGTCACCATGTTCACTATATGGTAAAACTGACATGACGGTGATGCCTCGCTTCGGTACGAGTTCGTAGACACCCAACATGTATACCTTTACTGGTAGCTAGGTGGTGAAAAAAAATTCAGAAGTTTGAAAAAAAAATAAAACTGACTTTTTGCGCCATGTTCTGCGACCCTTAGCGCCCTCATTTTTCGAGATCTGGGGCTGGGTGAAGGCTTATTTTTTGTGTCTTGAGCTAAAGTTTCTAATGTTACATTTTTGGGGGGGATCCGCAGTTTTGATCGCCCGTTATTGCATTTTATAGCAATAACGCTGGCGACCAAAAAAAACAATTTTTGGCGTTTGGACCATTTTTTCCGTTACGGAGTTTACAGCTCTCATTAACGGATTTAATACGATGATAGATCGGGCGATTCAGAACGCGGCGATACCAAACGTGTATTTTTTTTTATATATATACTTTTATTGTGATTGGGGGTAAAGGGTGATTTGAACTTTTATATTTTTTTTCTTTTTTACTGGTATTAAAAACCTTTATTTTTTTCATTGAATTCTTATTTTTATACTGCCCCATAGAGAGGCACCTTGCTGCACAGTCCGATCGCTTCTGGGAGATACAGATGAGCTGCAGCTCATCTGTATCTCCCAGAATCGCTACCTGCTATGGTCACAGCTTTGCAACCACAAGGAATGCTCTGTGACGATCGGGGTCTGGCAAGACCGGGCTGTCCCGTGAGTCGGAGATCGCGATACTATGGATCTACTGGCGCAGGCGGGACGGCATTCCAGCTGCAGCCGCTTGGATCCCGCTGTCAGGATTGACAGCGGGATCAAGGGTTAACAGCGCGATCAGACCGGATCGATCGTGTGTACCTGACATTCAGTTGATGAGATCAGCTGAGATGTCGGGCTTTGATGTGAGCTCCGCTCCGGAGCTCACATCAAACACCCCTTACCGGCCCATGACGTCCTCCTACGTCATAGGTCGGGAAGGGGTTAAATTGATAAATTGATTTATAAAAAAAAAATGGTTGATCAATTTAATGCAAAATCAAAACTGCCATTTTTCTTTTTATTATTTTTTTTGAGGCTTTTTTAGAGCAAAAAGTCGCATGATCCTCCAAAACGTTACACGTTATTCTTCAACTACATAAGGAAACTAAAAGGCTGGTTTCACACGGACGATTTTTTTGAATCGGGGGAAATGCACGAAAGACCTGGATCCCCCGCAATGGTTCAACTGGATGCACCTACACCGGTGTTATCACTGATCCAGCTCACTAATCAGTGATAACACCGTTGCGGGAGCATCCCATTGCATCCAGATGCATACCTATTTCCGCAGGATCTAGGGGGTGCATCATTTAGAACTTCTTTCTGGGCATGTGCAGTTCAAAAATCAAGATCCGGTGTCCGGACAAGTGGGATCCGAAATCTGCCGGATCCGGGCCACATTTTAATTCAACCTGTAGTGCCCCGAATCCAAGTGTTCATGGTTTTTGTTATGGAGTCCAAATTCACAACAAAATGTGACCCGCCCCAGGGCCTTGGGGTACCCGGTTCCGGGCGTTGATTTACTGGGGATGTCACAGGGCCTGTTGCCTGGTCCTGTGGCCCCTGGTGATCGCTGAAAAGGAGAATAGTCAATAAGAATAGTAGAAATAGTGACTCGTGACGCCACCTACGGCTCCGGTAAGGTTACCGGCGCTGCTGGACAGCCTCCGGGGTGATGGTGAAGCAGCAAGTTGGTTTCACTCCCGTAGGTGGAGCAGGACCCCGGGGCAGTAGTGGATGATGAGAGTTGTGGATCAGTCTTTTATTCACACAGTTGTGCAGCTGCACCAGGCCATGTTGCATGTGCTTCTTAAGCTGCGGT
The DNA here is from genome assembly GCA_033576535.1 of Allobates femoralis. NCBI lineage: Eukaryota > Metazoa > Chordata > Amphibia > Anura > Aromobatidae > Allobates > Allobates femoralis. The sequence continues at coordinate 61,221,316 of JARQOC010000012.1, forward strand.
CGGCGGCTCCTCAGGCGCAGGTGAATAAAGTACACCACACAGTTTATAACTTGCAACTGGTTTACTGGCAGTTCTTTAAACACAGTTTTTTTGGGGTCTGCCTGGCCTGGGTAGTCGCTGGAAGTTAGGATGCTGCACTTGCTGTTCCTATCCGGTCAATTCCTGCACTCTCTCCTGTCTCCCTCAGCGCCTCCGCGTGCAGAGCTTGAAGCCAGCTCCCTTGGATCCTCTCTAACTGAGCAACTCCTTTCCAGGTGCCCTTTCCTGGGTGCGCCGGGTGTCAGCCACGACTTCATAAAGAAGCCCAGGCCTCAGGTTCGGCGGCTCGTGGGTGAACACCCATACCGCTTTCGGAACTGGTCCCCGTTCCGAGGCTGAACCCCTCTGGCCGGTAGTCGTACCACGTGCGGATTCGGGCACACTGCAACACCTGGTGCCCCTAGGGCCCCCTTCGGTCCTGATGGCTCCTCCGCAATCTCTACTCCTCGCTCCCGAACGGAGCTCTCCCTCTCACCATCTGACTAACGCTCCTCACACCCTCACACTTTTCTACCCTGTTACTCTTCCCATGGGACTGGGTCCTCTCTATACTGGGTCACCCACAATCCCCTACCTAGGGTATGTGTGGATGCGTGTAATGAGGGTCCTTTATGCAGCATCCTAATTCCTCAGCCACAAGAATACTACACACTCTTTTAAGGGTGCAGTACCTCTCTATGGTGTCACGACCAGTGTGGCGCCACAAATGCATTTTTGGTCTCAGTGCACAAACCGTGGACACCTGGATCAGCGGAAACCGTAAAGAACTGGATGCACCCACAAGTGCCTGTGACCCCATTAAATGTCAATGGGGCATCCAGTTTCAGCCGGAGTCACAGGAATGCTGAAAATCAGTAATGTTAAACCAGCCGTAAACACACTATGCAATTTGCATGCAAGATACTCGTACAAGTCTAGCAAGACTCACCTGGCCAGCTCCTTGGTCTCTGGATGGTAGCGTGTCAGCTGCTTGTATTTCTATACAGCTTTATGCTCCCATCCAAGGAGGCAGGGACCGGGCCAGGTGAGTTATGCAAGATGCATGCAAGACGAGTCTCTGCCCTTAGGCCCCTTCACACTGCGTTTTTGGGGAATCCGTGTCTATCTGTTTTGAAATGGATAGCTAGGGATCCGTTTTGGCCTCCCATGTATCCCTATGGCCATGGATTGGGCCTTTATGGCCATCCGTTTGTGTAATTTTTGTCAGGGATCCGTTTGTGTACGCTTTTTTCATGTACCCAGAATTGGAGACTGCTCCAATTTTGGGCTGATTTTAAAAAAGCGGACAGAAATGGGCACAATCCGTGTCAAATAACTTAGGGGTCTATGGAGACAGATCCGTGAAAGTCCTCCCACCTATCAGTCCGGGCCTGTCTGTAGGTCCTCCTCCTCGGGGCCAATATCTCTGCTCTGTATTCACATTAATTAAAGTGAACCTTTCTTCTTACGATCATATCCTCTCCCTCTGCTTCATTTGGGTGACGTGTCTTACGTCACCCGAACAGCCTACTCCAATGCACTCCTGGGCACGTCTCTCTGCCCTAAAGATAATGCGCAGGTGCGGGGAAAGATCAAAAAACATTAACTCATGCACACTACGCCGGTGTTCTTTGACCCTTCTCCATGCCTGGGCATTGCAATATTTTGGTCTGCCCTCATGAGCAAAATGGAGGAGACTGTGTATGGATGACGTAGGACGCATCACCCACTATAAGTAGAGGAGAATGGAGATAGCAAGAAGGGAGGAGGCGCTGGACCAAGACCTGCGACACCCATCTGACCGTACTATCCCTCAGGTAAGTATAATAAAAGCCGCTTTTTGAATTATACAGATTAGCCTGGAACAGTATATATAGTATTCCAGAATGCTGTATTTAAGAGCTTACTACTGTAGTGGTGGCAGTTTATATACAGAAAATCTGCTGATAGGTTCACTCTGAAAGGAATCTGTCAGCAGGTTTTTGCAATGTAGAGTGAGGACAGCATGAGGTAGAGGTTAGAAAACAAAATCATTTGTTCCTCTCTTATCAGGCTGTGTGCTATTACGTAACTAAAGGCCTTATCACCTGGTGAATGCCATTACTGGACTACGTTGTCACAAACATGGCAGTCCAACACACCACCCCCTGCTATGATTGATACCCCACTGTCAATGTACTATCACTGTTGAGAGCCTGGTGGAGGCGGGGGCTGCTCTCTCAGCCCAGCTACATGGCTAAAATTGAAACCTTTGATTGTGTCAGAAATGCAGCAGCCAGTAATCTAAGGCAAGGGTCAAACTAGCGTGTACCCTAGCGTTCAGGGCGTTTCTTCTAAAACATAGAATTTTTCAGCCTTAGCGCAGTGTTACTGGAAAGATAACACTGCGTTAATGCTGTCAATGCATCCCTATGGCAAAAGGAACCCACGCGCATTGTAAACGCCAGTTTCTCACTGCCGGAGTTTCAAACCTCATGCTTTTTCCAAGTGCATCACATGATGCGTGCTCCCGCGTCATGTGATGCACTTTGAAAAAGCGCGAGATTTCAAACTCCGGCATTTAGATGTCGGCATTTACAATGCGTGCGGGTTCAGTCTGCCATAGGGATGCATTGACAGCATTAACGCAGTGTTATCTTTCTGGTAACACTGCGCTAATGCTGCAAAATTCCACGTTTTACATGGAACGCCCTAAACGCTAGGGTAAATGCTAGTTTGACCCTAGCCTAAGTGATACATCATTAAATTGAGGTTCTCTTTATCTTTAATGGTACCTTTACACGCCGCGACGGCAGGCTGGATACATCCCGCTACTTCACGTGCACGAGCACGCTCAAACGGCTACAAACGGTCAACGCACCCTCTTTACACGCCGCCATAAGGTGCGCTACGCCACGCTACATCTGTAGCTAGCTACATCGCCGGGTGTGTCAAGTAGCCAGCTGTAGCTTAGCGTACCATGTTTACACAGCGCTACAATAAGCTAATATGGGCGGACCTGGTACAGCAGGGACAGCACATAGGCGTGCCACAATCTTGGATTACGAGCCGTCCGTACGCTGATAGGACAGCGCAATATCATCATGATTGGCCAGGCATCGCAGGAGGCTGGTTAATACAGCACGCTCGAGCGATTGTGTAGTGTGACTGGTCAGCTCCTTAAATATGCCGCCCTAGGCAGCGACTACCAATCGTCATGCAGGAGCTTCCTCCAATGATCGCTGAAGGGGGGCGGTATCCCAGAGCCTGGGTCACGCCTTAGCTACATTGCAGCTACAGCCCCGGGTGTCCAGAGTTCCCTTCCGTTGCCTCTTTACACGCCCATACAGCTCGCTACCATCGGCGATGTAGCCATCAGTTTTCGAGCAGAGCCCATAAACAGATGTATCTGTCGCCGGCTGTAGCGTCGCGTCTTCAGACGCCGCTACGACGGGCTACATTGGCGCTACAAGCTACATTTGTAGCCTGTAGCGCGATGTATCCAGCCTGCCGTCGCGGCGTGTAAAGGTACCATAACAGTCTGCTCTCAGATGTGCGGCAAAAACAGATTCCTTTTAAATAAACTATCATCTTCTTGTGAACTGATCTTCCTAGGAATCAAACCAAGAACCTGTGAGATTGCAGGCAGCAGCTAATGCTTTGAACCACAACATACACTGACTAGCTTGGGAGGATAGGATAGGGATGACATCATCTCCAAAAAGGAAACCTTCTGGATCTTTAAACTTGGTTCCTTAAAACCTAATCACCTAAATGAGGTTAATGATCTTTTTTTCTAGGTGGTACACTCGTAATATATCAGTTCCCCTTTCCAGTTTTGATCATGCGGAGATCCACTGGGTTCCACTTTGGAATTGTGGTTTTTCTCCTCTGCATATCCACATGCACAATGTTACAGTATTGCTTTTCATCAACTCCTTTTAGCTAGTCCGTTTATCTCAATTATAACTTCTTTATCACCTATATGTTTGACCCAATCATTAGCATTACCTGTCTTGTATGTGTGGCGTCCCTGCGGTCTGGTCGCCACAGAAGTACTGCACCTAATCCATAGATGTGGTATCCCACCCCCAGGTAAGGAGGAAACACCAACCCGAGACACACACACCTGCACCCAACATCCATCCAAACTCCTGTTGAGGAGACAGAAGGGGGTGGAAGTGACCTCATACGAGGAGCTCCATCTGCTGGAAGGAAGAGGGAGTAGGCACAGGAGGTGGGACAGAGGACAGTAGAAAATCAGAGAGGAAGAGGAGAAGTTAGTTCAGTTGGAGAGAGAAGTCTAGTCAGTGAGGAACACCAAGAACGATGGAGTTCTAGGGGAGGCTAGTGCCATGGGAGGAGTAGGACCAGTGGGTAGGTCACCACGGAACCGTGGCCAGAGGGACCCCGTTCCAACAATCACCCCAAGGTTGTTTCTGTAGGAATTATGTGGCGCCCCGCAACGAGTGCGTCACAGGAGGGTATTGCAGCCACAAATGCAGCCGCAATATCCTCTGACTCATCAATGACCTGGTTAATTTAGAAATCCAACTCAGCATACATCACCTAGAATAGAGGGCCAATCCTAGGTCCTGGTGGGCGGAGTGCTAGGGTAGTGCAGAAGAACAGACACATGGTCTAGAGAGAAGAAGTCTAGAACCTGAAGAGAGCAGACTAGAACTTGGAGAGGAGCGGGGGCTCCGCACCCAGTGCGGGCCCCTGGGCCGTCACCGGTCGGGTGTCAGCACCTGAGGCCTTAACCACCGGGATTGGGCATTTCTACACGGGTTCCCAAAAGACTCCCGTGCCCACAACTCACAGCCGGTTCACTGGTACCGAAGCTGGCAGCAGTTCACCTCTGCTACGCGAACCAGAAGAGTGGAGGATCAGCTTTATAGGAGCACCCCACCACCAGCCAATTTCCAGTCGTCTAACCAGCGGTGTACCCACTGAGGGACCCAAGGCTCCCCAAAACATCCAGAACGTACAGCATGGATAGGGCATTGAAGCAGCCTCCCCGTACCCGATCTGGTATTCCTGGGCGACATTGGTAACCACTTAGCTAGAATGGAGGAGCACTACGGATTTCTAAGGGACACCATCACTGCTGAGTCCACCCGGTCTACTACTCAACCACTGTATACCATGTATTGCCTGCTGGTTACAGTAAAGACCGTTATAGAGACAATCTGTGTCCGTGATTCCTTATGAACTGTCCGTCATTAACTGGAAGGTAACCGCAGCTGCCGCACAACATCTTGAGCAGCTCCAGCCCCTGGGGATCACCGCTCAGCCTGTGGGGAGCGTAACATCTTGCTGCTGTCCATCCCCCGGGGGTTCCGCAGCGTCGGTAGCCCTTACCGAACTACTCATAGGTGGCGTCACGAAGAAAACAAATTAAAACCCCTTTAATCTGTTCCCGCAAGACGTCTTCACTTTTGATCTGCACTACACCGGGCCCCACTACCGGCAGGCGCGGTCCACCCGTGACAAGGAAGGAGAAGAATCGCCTGTCTAAACCGGAGTCAGCCGGCCGCAGTGAGTCAGAAAATGGCGTCACGAACAGGATACGAGCAGGCCCGTTACCCAACGGGTATATTGTGCTTAAACTGGACTTTATTGTCTACAATTGGACTTTGTTCGTCCCTAAAAGAACTTTCCCGCCTTTACACCATTGGGTCAAGATGGCGCCCAAGATGGCGTTCCCGCCACAAGAAGCCGCCACGTGAAGCCCAGGAGTGAGTCAACCCCCCCCTCACAGTGGGAGGGCCAAAGACAAAAGGCGCCAAACTCTTTGTCCGCCCTGATTGCTCGAATCAACCATGGGGGCGGACCCCAAAGACTTTTCCCACGATTGGACTACAAAGCCCAGAGGAAATGGGAGTGTCATAGACACACCGACAGACAGAGAAGACTTCTTCACCAGCTCTACCAGAACGTCTTACCGGTTGAACGGGTGTGGTTTCCCTCCAAGAAGAGAATGGCCAGCACGAGACTCCAAGACCTAATGCGGGAGGTCGAGGCGGAGGCCAGAGCAGCCATAGGCCAACCGGGTCCGGATCCTGCCCTTACCATAGACGGCAGCCCCGACTTCTGGCTAGAGGCTCTACAAGACCTCCGGGTGCGACTACTAGAGACTGTGGAATGGATGATTCGCAGCTGGAGCGCGACCCTAGGCAGAAGACTCCATCATGCGATGCAGCAGAGCCGACCGGGTACAGCTTCTCCAGGCCCAGACGACATCGCCAGCTTCTCAACAGCCTCACCGTCGCCCACCACCTGTCCTGCTTCGTCACCGGAGCCCATAGACTGTGTTATTCCAGTGAGGACCACAACTCGACCCGTTCCAGCGGACGAAACCGCAGCCGACCCCGTTCCAGAGCTGGAGCTTCCAATACGCTCCCACGAAGAAGCTGACATCTACCTGGTTCCACCTGCGGAACCCGCGACTAGTTTCCAAACTACTGAGACTATCGCCTGTTTCTCCCCTGAACCGGAGGCCTCCTCTGCAACTACAGAGGCCTACCTGGTGACCGGGATTGAAACACCACTTCCCGCTGCTACAGAAGAAGAGGCAGGCAGCCTGGAAGTCCTGCACAACGTTCCCGAGAAGAACTTTGCCGCACAGCCACCCACCGATCCAGAGGATTCCATCCCATCATCTTCGCCAGCCGAGCAGCCCGACGTAGTCATCGAGGAGGTCGAGGAGGATGACGAGGAGACCTACAGTCCAGCTGAGGATCTCTACACCGGGTTTGCCTGGGGAGACACAAGGAACCCTTCTGCCGGGCGATCAGCTCGGGTGCACTGGTCGGGTGCCGCCGCAACAGCATCTTCTCCGGTTCCGTTGAACCGGGCTCCACTCCAGACTGCCCACCAAGCTCGAGCGGTTCAACAACCAGCACGCCGTAGTGACTTTATCCACACGCCGCATCACTCCGACGAAGAGGTACGTCGTATCCGGAGAGACGAGTGGCACACTCGACTGCAAGCCAACATGCAGGCTCGTGCCGAGGCCCGCCGCCAATCTCCATTGCCTGAACAATTCCGTAAAACCGGGTGGGTAAGCACATTTAACTTGTCCACCGGGTGGGGATTCGTAAGGGAGGAGGGTGTGAGTACCGAAGTGTTTGTGGGGCGCCGTGATGTGGAATCGCACCTACCGCGAGGCCATCCAAGCCGAGACTTGTATAGAGGGGACATAGTAACCTATGAGCGCCATATATGCCGTGATGGGTGGTTCGCTATACGAGTCCGGAACACTGCCATTCATCAGTGACTTAAGTTGTTGTTTGAACTTTGCTATTAAAAGAGACTTCTTCTTGTTTGCACCGTAACACCGCGACTTGGCGGCTACAGCCTGAACTTTTATTCTAAGGACAGCCGACCGCCCGCCTGGTCCGCGCAATGTGTTAACCTGTTTATCTACCTCACTTTTATGCATATATGACTTGTCATTAATAAAAGTGTATTACCTGTTATAAAAATGTAAAAACCTCTGTAATGTGAGTAGTGTGACGCTTGGGGACAAGCGTATTCAACCAAGGGGGAGTGTGGCGCCCCGCAACGAGTGCGTCACAGGAGGGTATTGCAGCCACAAGTGCAGCCGCAATATCCTCTGACTCAGCAATGACCTGGTTAATTTAGAAATCCAACCCAGCATACATCACCTAGAATAGAGGGCCAATCCTAGGTCCTGGTGGGCGGAGTGCTAGGGTAGTGCAGAAGAACAGACACATGGTCTAGAGAGAAGAAGTCTAGAACCTGAAGAGAGCAGACTAGAACTTGGAGAGGAGCGGGGGCTCCGCACCCAGTGCGGGCCCCTGGGCCGTCACCGGTCGGGTGTCAGCACCTGAGGCCTTAACCACCGGGATTGGGCATTTCTACACGGGTTCCCAAAAGACTCCCGTGCCCACAACTCACAGCCGGTTCACTGGTACCGAAGCTGGCAGCAGTTCACCTCTGCTACGCGAACCAGAAGAGTGGAGGATCAGCTTTATAGGAGCACCCCACCACCAGCCAATTTCCAGTCGTCTAACCAGCGGTGTACCCACTGAGGGACCCAAGGCTCCCCAAAACATCCAGAACGTACAGCATGGATAGGGCATTGAAGCAGCCTCCCCGTACCCGATCTGGTATTCCTGGGCGACATTGGTAACCACTTAGCTAGAATGGAGGAGCACTACGGATTTCTAAGGGACACCATCACTGCTGAGTCCACCCGGTCTACTACTCAACCACTGTATACCATGTATTGCCTGCTGGTTACAGTAAAGACCGTTATAGAGACAATCTGTGTCCGTGATTCCTTATGAACTGTCCGTCATTAACTGGAAGGTAACCGCAGCTGCCGCACAACATCTTGAGCAGCTCCAGCCCCTGGGGATCACCGCTCAGCCTGTGGGGAGCGTAACATCTTGCTGCTGTCCATCCCCCGGGGGTTCCGCAGCGTCGGTAGCCCTTACCGAACTACTCATAGGTGGCGTCACGAAGAAAACAAATTAAAACCCCTTTAATCTGTTCCCGCAAGACGTCTTCACTTTTGATCTGCACTACACCGGGCCCCACTACCGGCAGGCGCGGTCCACCCGTGACAAGGAAGGAGAAGAATCGCCTGTCTAAACCGGAGTCAGCCGGCCGCGGTGAGTCAATTAGGTTGCAAGAAGGGACCGGCCCCGATCTGGCAACAACACTTCAAGGTCGAGCCAGAAAACTGGAGGCAGCTGAGCTGCAGGCTCAGTTACCAACAACCGTGGACATTTTCCAAAATGATTGCTAGACCTAGCGTCAGAGGATGTATTACCCGTAACCTGACAGGGCCCGCAGCCTCCTGCTTGAGACACTGTATCACGAAGGTACAGGGCAGGAGAGGAGACTAGCCAGCGCGGGAAGTCAACCTGGAGAGGCTTACAGAGGGGTGTCTTGGAGAGGTGAACCCGAATTGCCTGAGAGTTGACTGGACAGCAGACCCAGAAGACATGGTACCCCTGCTGAGCTGGAACTGCTAAAGGAGGAGGTAGTTAAGTCTGTTAGGCAATTAGTCTGAGGAGAAGGAAGAGAGAGGAGTAGAGACAAGGGCTCTGGGGGAATTAAAGCTGCATTAGAGCTTATCCCGGAGCGGAGCGCTGACAAAAAGGACACCAGAGTCCTTGGCTGTGTTGGCGCTGTACGGCCCAACAGCCGAATCTGGAGGGCAGGGGGCTGCAAGCCCCCTGACCAGACTGAAAACCAGGAGGCACCACAGCAGACCAAGAGCCTGTGGCTGCCAGTGGAAAGGCAGTGCCCGTGGTAGGCTCATGCTGTCTGCCGCACAGGTGGGAACCAACATTCAGGAGAGGGCCGCAGCATAGCTACATTCAGCAGGGACCCAAAAAGTGAGCGCAGTAGGAATGCCTCCAACCCCACCTGGCGAGGTGGACCCCCAAATGCTTCCAGGCTAGCCGGCTCCTTCTATCATCTGTAACTAGTACCCCATAATGCATTATCATCTGCCAAGAAGTAAAAGGTAAAGAAAACTGTGCTTTTTTGTGTCCCTTGCTTATTCTCTGCACCCCAACGGTCACCACCACCTGAACAGACTATCCTAACTGCCCTGAGGCCTCGCTCCACCCGTAGGGAGCTGTACCATCTTTGCTGCGTCACCAACTGCCCCAATGGTTCCGAACCGCAGTGTCAGCCATTGCTTGCCGAATACCACGGGTGGCGTCACGACTCAATCCCATATAAACTATCCCCATATTTATGAAATAGCCAGGTTCATGGAGCCGGGTCACGCCACTGTGACACCCCTGAAGAACTATCCTTCTTGGTTCTGAGTAATCTACGGCCCCGGCGGGGCGTGTCACATACACTGACTAGCTTGGGAGGATTTTGTGTACTTGAAGCTGCATAACAGCCTCTGAATCCACTGACAGATTATACAGACAGGCTGTGGCCTCAGAGACGTACTCTGCACAATTATGCTGATAACACTTGGCCAAAACTCTGATCAGAGTCTGAGCTGAGTGTCATCCACTTTGCTCCGATTCTCTTGCATGCTAAAATTGTATCACAGGGCAGAGAAAATTAAATTTTTCTATCTTCTTGTCTATGTCAGTGTATATCGGTCTGCACTCGGATGGCATCTGAGCGCAATCTGATGATTTTCATGGACCCATAGACTTGTATGGGTGCTTGTCATGTGATTATTGGATGCACTGACAGCATTCTGCGACTTCTTTTTCTTGCTGAATCGGCATGAGAAAAAAATACACATAGTATAACATTGGGCTAAGTGCTATCCAATAAAACTCTGATTGCACTCGGCCGTGTTATACGCTTGTGTGAGCGAGCCCCTACATAGAGGTACATCTCAACATAGCATTCTATTTCTATGTCCCTGTATTCTAGAGGGAAAATAGAAATCCATTACTAAAAACTAATAAAAACAATTATGTAATTTTAAATCCGCTCTTTTAAAAAATAATAACATCACAAATCAGCAAATAACGTGGACATATTTGGTGTGCCTGCAATTGTAACAATGGCACAACACAGCGATCACATTATTTACGGTGATCGGTAAATGGCAGGATTGATTTTTGTCTCCATTAAACTCATAAAAAATGCAATAAAAATGTAAAGCTGAGGCCAAATTCACACGTCATATAATAGCTGCTTTCTTTCTACATTTTTTTTCTGCACCGCATGACGCAATAGCAATCTTCTCTAATTATTGAGCGTTTGCTATATTTCTTTTATTCGTTTTCCCCCTTGTTTCATGCAGATATGAAGCTGTATTTTTAATGCTTTTTTTAATTGTACAGAAAAAGCTTTGATTCTGCAACTTAAATATAGAACGGCATTTTTTTATATACATAATTTTCAGGCTCTACATAAAAGCTTATAGTTTTCATGAAATTACACCCACGTTGCTTTGACACTAAGGCTGTGTTCACATGAAATTCTGCCCAAGCAAATCGCATGTGATTTCATGAAAACTCCACACACTGGATGCCTAAGATGCTGCTAAACTCTGTGGTTTGGGCGTTTTTATCTTCTAGGGCAGTGATGGCGAACCTTTAATGGCGGGTTTACACGTCGCGATATCGCAGTACAATTTCAATCAAAAGTCACGTGGTTCAATCGTTGGACCGATATCGTGCCTGCGTTGTATGGTGTGAACGTCCAATGCGATGCAGGAACGATGTCAATGCGATATCGGGGATCGAATGAGCGTGCTATTCAATGCCCCGATATTGCATAGCGATTGAAGCCAGATCGTGCTGTGTAAAAACCCAATTACGATGCGATTTGATACGTCACCCATTCACTCCCATGTTAACTATGCGATCCTGGATTGGGAGGCGGAGACATCGCACGGACGTTGTATTACGATATCGCAGCGTCTAAACAGTCAATGCGATGCGGGTGAAACGTGCACTAATTGCGCGCTCCCGCGCCATTGAGTTGCGATATCGAAACGATATCGTGGCGTGTAAACCCACCATCAGAGACTGAGTGCCCAATCTGCAATCTAAAATCGAATTCTTTATAGTGAAGTGCCGATAAGGCAATTTATCCTAAATGACAGCAGTGGCTGTCACAAGAGCTGCACAGGGGGAGAGTCAGCAGCTGACAACTCTCTTGTCTGTACAGCGCTTGTAGTCTTGACACCCTGATCATAAGTTTTGTCATTTTAACAATTAATTGATTTTAAACTTACCTTTGCAGTCTTCTCTTCTCTACAGCAGTGGTCATCCAGCTCATGTGAACTTACTTCACATTGAAGCTGAGCTGCTCCCACTGCCCTTTCCAGGCAGAGCAGGTGGACTGATATGTATGAAGAAAAAAATGGAAGAATATTAGAGAATAGATAGATAGATAGATAGATAGATAGATAGATAGATAGATAGATAGATAGATAGATAGATTTTATCTTGTACCATTGTCTCCATCCTGACCCTCTCATTGTAGTTATGTTCTCCATCCTGACCCTTTCCTTGTAGCTATGTGCTTTATACTGACCCTCTTCTTTTAGTTATGGGTTCCATCATGACCCTCTCCTTGTAGTTATGTGCTCCATCCTGACCCTCTCCTTGTATTAATGTCCCCATCCTGACCTTCTCCTTGTAGTTATGTGCCCCATCCTGACCCTTTCCTCATAGTAATGTCTCCATCCTGACCCTCTCCTTATAGTTATGTGCTCCATCCTGACCTTCTCCTTATAGTTATGCGCTCCATCCTGATCCTCTCCTTATAGTTATGTGCTCTATCCTGACCCTCTCCTTGTAGGTACATAGTCCATCCTGACCATCTCCTTATACCAATGTCTCCATCCTGTCCCTTCCTTGTAGTTACGTGCACCATCCTGACCCTCTCCTTGTAACTATGTGTTCCATCCTGATCATCTCCTTTTAGTTATGGGCTCCATCCTGATCCTCTCCTTGTAGTTATTTGCTCCATCCTGACCCTCTCCTGGCAGTAATGTCTCCATTCTGCCACCTTTCTTGTAATGCCCCATCCTTGTCCACATTCATTAATGGCCCATTCTGCTCCCATCTTGTAATAATGCCCCATCCTTGTAATTCCAGTAATGCCCGATCCTTGTCCCTTGCAATAATGCCCCACCATGCCCCTGCTTGTAGCTATGTCCCATCATACATCCTCATTGCAGAAATGCCCCATCATGTCCACTCCTTGCAGTAATATCCCAACATGCCTCCTCCTTGTAGTAATGCCCCATCATGCCCCCTCCTTGTAGTAATGCCCCATCGTGCCCCCTCCTTGTGGATGAGGCAGTTGACAGGGTAGGGGGTACTCAGGTATCGGGTCTGATGACGACTTGGATGGGGGATCACGGCTGGTTGGTCCCCGTGCCCTGGACCCTCAAAGGCGGGGATGGTGGGGGATGATGCTGGTAAAGGGGAACTGTTTATGTCACGCTACCTGTGTTACCTGGTAACGGCTATACCAGCGCTGCGGCCGGCCGCTGAGGTGATGGAAGTGCAGCTCAGTGTAGTACAGCTCCCCACAGGTGGAGCTGTACCTCAGGGCAGCATGGATGGATGAGGGGAGTAGTAATCACGTCTCTGCAGTCAATGCTGTGGATAGCGGAGATTAAACAGGCACACGCACACACAGTGGTCTTTGTTTTAGTACTTTTACTGGTGATAGGGTAACAGGTACACTCCGGAGAAGTAACCAGGTCCCGATGCAATTTGGGACATTCACCTTGGAGAGTTGTGAGGCCTCCTCTGTCTCTGTGTACGGTGGTGTGGGGCAAGCCTGTAACTGAACTCACCGCTCCTTCTCCCTCTCAGGGCTTTACTCTATAACCTACAATGAGGTCCTTTCTGCTAGTCCCTATACTCCTCTTGGGCCCATGGTCCTATGCTTGGTCAGTTTCGAGTGTCTCTTACTTGCGTTCCTCAGGGGGTTAATTCCTCCTGGTCCTTCCAGGCTTTTCCTGCTGCAGGGAATGCATAGCAGAGTCGGACTCCGGTGTCCAGGTGAAGTAAAGGGAAGCTTTGTCTGTTCCCTTCTTCTTTCTCCTACTCCTCCACTGGCCTCCGACCCTCTCCCTAGAGTGCAGCACAGCTGGGTCAGTGTTCCCTGGTCCTGGGCCTGGCTCTATGCCAGCGACCAGCTCCTTCACTCCTGCTCTCTCCTCTCTGACTAATTGGAACTAACTGCTTCTCACTGGACCAACTGACTCCTCCCCTCAGGCCTGGATCTTTTAAAGGGGATCTGGCTTAAGGCAGCCAGTAAAGCTCCCCCTTCAGCTCTGGGGTGGAAGGTGTTGTTTGCTGTGTGTACCAAGGAGTAAATCCCTCCTTGCACCAGTGGATCCTGTGACAATCCCCCGCAGGGGTGCCACATAGTAATGCCCCATCATGCCCCCTCCTTGTACTAAATGCCCCATCATGCCCCCTCCTTGTAGTAATACCCCATCATGCCCCCTCCTTGTAGTAAGTGCCCCATTCTTGTAATGGCCCCTTCCTTGTAGTAAATGCCCCCTCCTTGTAATGCCCTCATCCTTGTAGTAAATTCTCCCTCCTTTTAATTCCCCCATCCTTGTAGTAAATACCCCCATCCTTTTAGTAAATGTGCCCTCCTTGTATTGCCCCCATCCTTTTAGTAAATGTCCCCTCCTTGTATTGCCCCCATCCTTGTAGTAAAAGTCCCCTCCTTGTATTACCCCCTTCCTTATAGTAAATGTCCCCTCCTTGTAGTAAATGTCTCCTCCTTGTATTGCCCCCATCCTTATAGTAAATACCCCCTCCTTGTATAGCCCCCTTCCTTATAGTAAATGTTCCCTCCTTGTATAGCCCACATCCTTATAGTAAATGTCCCCTCCTTATATTGGCACCATCCTTGTAGTAAATGTCCCCTCCTTGTATTACCCCCATCCTTATAGTAAATGTCCCCTCCTTGTAGTAAATGTCTCCTCCTTGTATTGCCCCATCCTTATAGTAAATACCCCCTCCTTGTATAGCCCCCTTCCTTATAGTAAATGTCCCCTCCTTGTATTGCCCCCATCCTTGTAGTAAATGTCCCCTCCTTGTATTACCCCCTTCCTTATAGTAAATGTCCCCTCCTTGTAGTAAATGTCTCCTCCTTGTATTGCCCCCATCCTTATAGTAAATACCCCCTCCTTGTATAGCCCCCTTCCTTATAGTAAATGTTCCCTCCTTGTATAGCCCCCATCCTTATAGTAAATGCCCCCTCCTTGTATTGCCCCCATCCTTATAGTAAATGTCCCCTCCTTGTGTTGCCCCCATCCTTGTGGTAAATGTCCCCTCCTTGTATTATCCCCATCCTTATAGTAAATGTCCCCTCCTTGTATTGCCCCCATCCTTATAGTAAATGTCCCCTCCTTGTATTGCCCCCATCCTTGTGGTAAATGTCCCCTCCTTGTATTACCCCCATCCTTATAGTAAATGCCCCCTCCTTGTATTGCCCCCATCCTTATAGTAAATGCCCCCTCCTTGTATTGCCCCCATCCTTATAGTAAATGTCCCCTCCTTGTATTTCCCCCATCCTTGTGGTAAATGTCCCCTCCTTGTATTACCCCCATCCTTATAGTAAATGTCCCCTCCTTGTAGTAAATGTCTCCTCCTTGTATTGCCCCATCCTTATAGTAAATGTTCCCTCCTTGTAGTAAATGTCTCCTCCTTGTATTGCCCATCCTTATAGTAAATACCCCCTCCTTGTATAGCCCACTGCCTTATAGTAAATGTTCCCTCCTTGTATTGCCCCCATCCTTTAGTAAATGTCCCCTCCTTGTATTGCCCCCATCCTTGTGGTAAATGTCCCCTCCTTGTATTACCCCCATCCTTATAGTAAATGTCCCCTCCTTGTAGTAAATGTCCCCTCCTTGTATTGCCCCATCCTTATAGTAAATACCCCCTCCTTGTATAGCCCCATGCTTGTAGTAAATGCCCCCTTTTAATTTAAAAAAACAAAACAAAACACATACTCACCTACTAGTCCTGTTTCCACCGCCGGCTGCTGCTCCTCTCATATCTGCAGTTCTTGTCGCGCTGAGTGCGGTCATGTGACGCTGAGCACGTCCGATACATCTTTGAACTGCTGGTGCGATTGCTCACATCATTCCCCCCAATCACCCCTTTTAAGATGATCCCATCAGCTAAGATGTGCAGCTAAAACCACTGAATTAGTGATCCAATCGGCGGTGTTAACCCGTTGAATCATTCATTGACAGCATGATCCAAAGGCCTGTGGCAAGGATCACACTGTTCTCCACCGTAATCAGAGATCCCATGAAGCAATCATCTAAAAGAAACGGGTAGACAAGGGCGCAAAAGGTCTAAACCATTTGTAGGATATGTGTGTGCAGTGTAAGAACTGCTCACCTTAGTCAGGTGTGAGACCCACAACTGGTATATGCATGTCACAGCTGTAGCAGGATCCTCCACCACATGGATGGTCCTTGGTGATTTATATGTCTCTGTTGTATGCATCCCTGAGGAAGAGATCAGGAGGATCTCGAAACACGTAGGAATAAAGATCCACTATTTCAATCACTGAGGAAGTCTTGTTATTGAACAGCAGCGTGGATCAGAAACTTTCTGTCCATTTTTGGAGATTCATGCAGCAATCATGGCATCTTGATCTATTACCTGGAGAGCTCGGAGTCCTATGATGACCTCGAAAGCTCTCTGGGATCACTTTGTGTGGATGCTGGTAAGTGCTAGCATCCACAGACAGTGATTATTTGTGCTATGTAGAGATTAGCTGCATCTCTTCTATACATAACACAAGCGATTGGACAGTGCAGCACTGAGGCCCTCTAGTGGCCAGCGTAAAATAAAGAAAACATTTTTTAAATGTTTTTAAAAATATGGAAAAAAACCTGCAAGAGATCAAATCACCCCCTTTTGCCCCATTAAAATAAAACTATTAAAAAAATGAAAAATACACATATTTGGTATCGCCGTAATCAGAAATGCCCGATCTATCAAAACAATAAATCAAATAATCAGATCTCTAAACAACGTAACAGAAAAAAGTCTAAACGCCAAAATTATGTTTTTTTAGTCGCCGCAACATTGCAACATAATGCAATAATCGGCGATCTACCCAAGCATGGTATCATTGGTATCATTAGAAATGTCAGCTTAAGACGTAAAAAATAAACCATTACACAGCCCCAGATCTCAAAAAATGACATTGATAGGGGTAGCGTAAAAAGGCAACAAAAGCGCAATTCTTTTTTTTTTAAAAAGTCTGAATTTTTTCTTACCACATAGCTAACAGTAAAAGTGTACACATTTGGTATCTACGAACTCGTATTGGCCTGAGGCATTATACCGATAGATCACTTTTACTATATAGTAAACATGGTGAATAAAAAAACCAAAAAACAAAAGTGAAATTGCACTTTTTTTGCAATTTCTCCACACTTGCATTTTGTTCCCATTTTCCTTTTTACTATTTGGTAAAATAAATGACTTTATCCTGCTAAAAAACAAGCCCTGATATGTTTATATTGATGGAAAAATAAAAAATGTATGGCTCTTTGAAGAAGGGGAAGAAAATATGAAAAATGGAAAAAAATGGAAAATGAAAAATTACAGGGGCACAGAAGGTAAAGGATTCACTGCCTCTTGTCCAGCTGTTGGGTACCGCTGACCTGGACACTGGACTGGCGGCCCATGAAATGATCCGCTCATCTCTAGTCCTAACCATCCAAGATACAGCAGGATAGTCCCAGATTTGGGTCTACACCCTGCACTCTTGGGTATCCGCTGATTGCCTCTCACTGCCACCGCCCAACTGACATCTCCTCCTCCAGTGAAGAAAGAAATGGCAAATGGGTATAGTCAAAACTTGCATCAGCGAGCTATGCAAACCACATGCTTTGTCCCTCTTTCCCTTCTGCAAGAGTTGAGAGGTATACATATAGTAACTTAGACTCTAAAGGTACCGTTACATGCTTCAATGTCGTTTAAATATCACTAACGATCTCGGTCGTTAGGACATCTTTTTGACATCGTTGGTGAGCTGTCACACATGTAGATATCGTGGACGACTCAGCAACGATGTAGTGAGCAGGTATCGTTCACACAACCCAGCAAACGATGCTCATTGATGTGAATGGGTGAAATCATGAATGACATCGTTATCGTGGTGTCACACACAACGAAGCTGCAGGTTGGCTGATCATGGATCGTTTGATTTGAGAACATGTTCTCAAATCTGCGATCAGCGATCCAACGATTTATCGTAGTTGAATATCGGTGTCACACACAAGAAGTGGTAACGATGTCGCTTGAACGACTCCAAATCCGTGACGTTTAAGCGATATCGTTAACAATCTCGTACCGTGCAACGGTACCTTAAGTCTAACTAGCATATGTTGTGATTTTTTTTCCATGGAATTGAAGTCTTTTTGCAGTTAGATCCCAGTTAGAGACATGTGCCCCTCTATCAGTTAAATCAGTAAGAGGTTTCACCACCTTAGAGAACCCCTTGATAAACCTCCTGTAATAGTCAGCAAAACCCATGAAATGCTATTGTTTTGAGATTGTATGGTTGGGTCCAATCTAACACCACCTTTACCTTCACGGGGTCCATCCAAAACCTCTTAGGGGAGAGGATAACTCCAAGGAGCCATAACCCTTGCACTTGAAATACACTTTTCTCTAGCTTGACATACAGGTTATGGTCCTCTAATGCACACATGGGCGCTATGTGTCGCATCGTCCCGGGAAAAGATGAGGATATCAACAATATAAACAATTACACAAATGCCCACAAGGTTCCAAAAAACATCATTAACCAGTGCCTGAAATACTGCTGGGGTATTATAAAGCCCAATGGCAAGATACGATACTTGAAGTGGCCTTGAGAAGCGTGGCTGGAGAAGCGTACCTGGTTGGTAATTATAAGAGGCAAGTTAGTAAAGTCTGATGGAGTAGAACTACCGGCAGGGCACATAGCAGATGTACAGACCCGCTACAAGCACTTTGGTGGCCCACAGGGATACGGTAACCATGATGAGTAGTCAAGGAAAGCAGCAACATTCAAATACCATCAAAGGGTAAGACAGGTCCTGAAGATACAGCTCAATGGGAAGAATAAGATCAATACATATGCCCTTCCCTTATCTGGCCAGAAGAAGAAATGGTAGTTGCAGATGTGAAGACCCGGAAGCTCCTTACAATGCATGGAGGTTTCCACTCCCAGTCTAATACCCAAAGATTGCATACCAACAGAATGGAGGGTGGTCGAAGCATGATAGGCATCCAAGCCACCATCATGAATGAAACTTGAAGTATCCAGGAATACATCAGAAAAATAGCACCAAAAGTTAAGATGCCGAGAGGGTCTAAGGCAGCAACAATAACAGCCCTGGAAGGAAGAACAGGAACATGAGGTGTCGGGGCATGACAAGCTGCTGCATAGGATGTATCATTGACAGATAATGGAGGTGGCTGACATTGAGAAATCCTACCAATGGCTGGAGAAGGCTGGACTCCAGGATAGCATTGAGGCAATAATCATAGCTGTACAAGAGCAGGCGTTAAGTACTAGATCAATAGAAGCAGGGATAAACCATACAAGACAAGACCCAAGGTGCAGGATGCAAAATGCAGGAACAATGAATACGGAACACCACAACCAAGTAGTGGGAATTATATACAGGAAAATCTGTACAGTGTATGGGCTAAGTCTCCCTAAGTTCAGGTGGGAGACTCCAGAAAAAGTGGTGGAGAATGAAAGGGTTAAAATCCTGTGGGACTTCAAGATCCAGACGAATAAGCAAGTGTTGGCTAACCAACCAGATATCGTGATAGTAGGCAGGGATCAGAAGACAGCAATAATAGATGTGGCAGAAAGAAGGAATATGAGAAGCTGGAGAAATACCAGAAAGAAGAATTGGAGAGGATGTGGACGATGAAGGCAAAAGTGATTCCAGTTGTGATCCCTAAGATGAAAAAATGGCTGCAACAGAGCCCAGTTCTAAGTTTGCATATTAAAAACAATATTTTACAGAAATTCAGCAGCCAGGGGTAGTTGAGGTGGCAGACGAGAAACGTGACGGTGGCAGGGGGAAGGACCCACATAGTGCTGCTAGGGCAGCTTAGGGTAAGACATAGGCCCATCCCTCACTCCGTACTATCAGGTCCTTTCTCTCCAATACCATCCCGTTGTACCCTTTGTGTTGTGCCGCATGTTGGGAGTCAGATATCCTGACATGACACTACCTGATTTATTTTCATGCTGTTTGAGAGAGTTTTTTTTCAAATAATTTTTTTTAGGTAGTCCCACTGTGGGATTTTGAATATTTTTCATTTGATTACCACATTACTTGTGTACTGAAGTGCATGAGACATTGTTAGTTTCACACTGACATAGCCTGTTAATCCCTCCTGATGGCAGGGTCTGATGGTGGGTTTACACACACCAATCATTGTATCCAATCTCTGAACCAATCTCTGGTTGCAGTGAAATCATGGATACATTGCTCCATGTTGTACACAGCCACAAAATGGAACTATGTGTCCATGATTTCACTGCAACCAGAGATTGGTTCAGAGATTGGATACAATGATTGGTGTGTGTAAACCCACCATGATAGGCCAAGTTACTCCAAGGTCATTGCATCATAACAACTACCGACACCTGAGATCAAGCTCACCTATGGAATTAAAGAAAGAACAATCTCTTTTTAACCATCCAGGAAATGGTCAATTTGGGCCTTAAAGGAAAGGCATGATGTGAAGCTTTTGTGCTATATATAATACCAAATGTCAAAATGTGCAATAGTCTGTCATCTGTCTTCAGATTTGCTTAGGAGTAAGATCTACATATATATGCTAAACCTTCACAATTCTTTAATGAGTATTTTCCAAATAAATGTGTGAATCACTCTTTTGCCATGCTTGGTTGTTCTATAATCACATAGGTACTTTGCAGTTCCTCTGCTTATGTACTTTTCATAACTTAAAATGGGTTTGTCATCTTACTATGCTGCCCTATTTAAGGGTGCTGTAGTGTGGGGACAGTTTTGATCCACTATTTGTCATGCCAGCTTCAGACTCTGTTCACACTGGGGAGTCTGACGTGCAGCCTTAGGGTACCGTCACACACAGAGATATATTGAATGCAACTCACTGGTTGCAGTGAAATCATGGACACATTATTACATTTGTACACAGCCACAAAATAGAACAATGTGTCCATGATTTCACTGCAACCAGTGAGTTGCATGCAATATATCTCTGTGTGTGACGGTACCCTTAAAGGGAACCAACCACCCCCAATGACCCCCCGGACTAATAATATCGTTCCCTACTTGCAGCACATACATGTGCTGCAAGGTTTTTTGCTACAAAAACTGCTTTTTATAACTTAAGATAATGCTTTTGAAACTTTATACCGAAGGGACGGGTGGGCGTAACTTACATGGTGCTAAAGCCGGGTTGCAGCTGCCATTCATCCTGCTGTGCTCGTCACATCAGTAACGGCCAGCCCTTTTTGCAGCGTCCCAGGCTGGTGCACGGGATGTCATGCCCGTGCACACGTCATCATCTACAGCCGGGAAGCGAGCGCGCGCTCTGACTTCCACAGCCGAGCGCAGGAAGTCAGAGCGCGCGCTCGCTTCCCGGCTGTAGATGATGACGTGTGCACGGGCATGACATCCCGTGCACCAGCCTGGGACGCTGCAAAAAGGGCTGGCCGTTACTGATGTGACGAGCACAGCAGGATGAATGGCAGCTGCAACCCGGCTTTAGCACCATGTAAGTTACGCCCACCCGTCCCTTCGGTATAAAGTTTCAAAAGCATTATCTTAAGTTATAAAAAGCAGTTTTTTGTAGCAAAAAACCTTGCAGCACATGTATGTGCTGCAAGTAGGGAACGATATTATTAGTCCGGGGGGGTCATTGGGGGTGGTTGGTTCCCTTTAAGCCTCCTTGTTGTGGTGGCTGAGTTTGGGCGTCAGCAGTGGTTTGTTCACTAATGATCAGCTTTGCAGGAGTTAACTTCTTGATTAGTGTCAATTGAGATTTGAGACCTTCACTGTTTAAGTATGGCTCAGAACATTCCTGGATGCCGACTATAGCATTTGCATGCCTCTTGCATACCGGTCCTGTGTTGGAGTTGCTGTTGAAACTCTAATCATTGCTTGGTGTCTGGTGAAGTATACCTTGATGCTTTTTCATTCTCTATTTGTATTTGTGTTCTCCCTACACACATATTGTATCTTCCTGATTGTTTGCTGTGTGGTGCTGTTTACTTTATCCCTGTCTGTCTTTGTCTGTGGGATCCATTACGGTTCACCTCCTGGGGTGGGGGGTTTTGGTCAGGGCTGGACAGGAGAAAGGGACAGGTCAGAGACTCAGGCCTCTCTACCATTAAGGGTACCCCTGAGTTCAGGTAAGTCAGGGTTCCCCTAGCCTGAAGGGTAGTTCAGGGGCCCAGGTTCCTTTCCTCCTTTTCTCCCAAAACTCCCCGAGACACTATTTGGCCAAACAATACAAAAAAAGATTGTGCTAGTTTGCATCAATTGGCGCAGATGTCCATTAGAATATTAGCCACTTATCCTCCTTAGCCACAAATGCAAGATTGTCAAAGAAATACTTTAATGACAATGAAGTAGAGGTGCTGGATTGGCACCCACAATCCCCAGACCTCGGCTCAATCGAACAACTGTGGGTAGAGCTGAAGAAAAAGCTGTATACATACCCATTGGAAACATGTAGAAGAGATTTCAATTGAGACATGATTGAATTTGATCCGGAGCATGTCCAGAAGATGCAGGCAGCAGTGTAACTAGGTTTGATGGCGCCCGGGGCTAGGATTGAGTTTTGGCGCTCCCCCAAAGTTTGTGTGGACCGGGGGGGTGCTGACAAGGTTTTAGCCCCGCCACCCCTATTGCAGCCTTGCTTGAGGAGCGGGAGGGGGGGGCTCCGCCGGCGCCCCACGCTTGAGTTGCGCCCGGGGCAAGAGGTTCTGGCTGCACCCCTAGATACACCCTGGATGCAGGTAGTGTTGAAAGCCAAAGGTGGATTTGCAAAATACTACAAAACTATAACAATTTATAATTTAGATTTTTAGGAGCAAAACAAAGTGACATGACAAGAATCTGCTTAACTAATCATATGCTAAATAGCTGCAAGTCAAATCATGTATGAGATCGCCAAGATGATTGTCCATAAAATGAAGGTTGTCTCATGCTCAAAGCTGAAGTAGATGGTGAGATATACAGCTGGGAAGTTACAAGTTCAAAACATTGTTACCCTTTTGTTCGTCAGGGTTAAGTCTGCAGTAACTCTATATATGGCTAGGGTCACACATAGCCTTGGTTCATTTTTGGCATCAGTTTTTTTTTTTTTCTAAGTCCAAAAACTGATGCAAAAGACGGAT
Source organism: Allobates femoralis (assembly GCA_033576535.1). Lineage (NCBI taxonomy): Eukaryota > Metazoa > Chordata > Amphibia > Anura > Aromobatidae > Allobates > Allobates femoralis. The sequence continues at coordinate 61,244,194 of JARQOC010000012.1, forward strand.
TATATGTAATAAATACACTATCCGTTTTTTTTTCTGCACCCAAAAATGTTCCTAGGAGGTTTTTTAAACCCAAAAATGTTGGTAGGAACGTTTTTAGGAGCAGTAAAAATACAGATCCTTTTTTTTTAACATGGGGCCCTATGGAAAACGGATCAGTTTTTTAAAGCATTGTTTATACCACAAAAATACGGATCCGTCTTTTAGAGCATTATTTATGTAAAAAAATGGCAAAGTCCCAAAAACGTTCAGGGGCACAGGAGGCACAAAAAGCAGCCTAGGAAAAACGGATTTGGCATGGAAAACACTTCCAAAAACAGATTGCTATGTGTGACCCTAGCCTAACTCTCTATGCGACTCCAGACTGGTGAGTCCGCCCATTGTGTGCACTGTGTGCTGTGAGGATTCTCCAATGTCAGAGCTGGGAAAAGCAGTGATGTTGCTGTGAGTATCGAATATGCATACTCCCGGAATGTATTTGACTTGAAAGTGGTGTCCTCACTCAATACATTTGCATTGATCAAGTCGTGCCATTCTAGTCAGAATGTGGCTGGGAGTAAGCAACTTTTGGCCATGTGACCGTCATTCCAACTCTGACACCAGAGAATTCTCACAGTGCACAATATGAGCAATGAGAGGGTTCAAAGTCTGCAGTTACAGAGAGACACACACACACATAATGCTGGCTTACAGGTTTAGACCTGATAACCCCTTCACCATGAGTTTAAATGTGATTGTCACGCCATGGACTAGGGATACAGTGCATGGCAGTAGCACATGGATCAATAGTGTCTGGTGCACAACACAAAACTATAAACAGGGGGAGCAAGGGGGATAAATACCAAAGGGAGAGCCCTGCTACTGATGAGCACAGGGAGAGGGGTACTCGAACACCGGATGGCTTGATGGCTGTGACGGGAATCACGGGTGGTCGGGTTCCAGTTCTGTGCCCTGGCTGTCATTTGTTTGGTGGGGGAAATATTTACAAGGATTAATAGTCTGTGACGCCACCTGTGGATCCTGGTAACGATGATACCACCGCTGCAGGCCGGCCGCTGAGGTGATGGGATGCACCATAGTGTAGTACAGCTCCCCACAGGTGGATCTTACCTCAGGGCAGCGAGGATGGATGAGGGGAGTAGTTGTTCTTACCCCTCCGAGGATGCTGAGGCCCTCCGGGCACCAGCGGTAAGGAAGGCAGACACAGTGTCAGCTTCAACGTCCTTTTACTGGTACGGCAGATATTATACAGGACACGGTACAGTCTGGAAGAACGAGGACGTAGCTGCGGGTTCAAGGAGCCCCTATGGAGTATGAAGATGTTCCTCTCTTTATATCTTTCGAGGCCTAAGTTTTATCTCCCTCTCTGTCCTTAACCACCTTTGCAGAGCTCTCTCGCCAGTCCCTGGTCTTGTACAGTTAGGTACTGATTGTCCTTGACCGGTACGGATGGGAGCAGCAGGAACGCACACTCTCCTGCCACCGGAATCTGGGCCAATACCTTCATAGTCTTGGACCAATTTTGGGCCTGAGGAGTGAGGTACCATCTTGTGGTGCCTACGGCTACCCAGTATTAAGGGCCTGCGGCTCTGTCGGTTTATGGTCAGGGATAAACCGCTGATGCCTCGGCTTCACGTGTTGCCTAGTGTTTCTCCCAGACTTAACCAGCCGGCTCCAAACCGGGACTTACTGTATATCAGTCCCCCTATTCTAAGGTGGCCTAGTGTTGGGTGCTAATACAGACTCCATAAGCACATTCCCAAACCCGTAGCTATGGAGGTACTACACCTTCTATTTGGGGTGCAGTACCTCCCTGTGGCGCCTACTAGGGAACGGGGGAAAGGTAGATCTGCAGTTGTGCCCTCATCTCTCTACCATCCCTATATGGATTGCTTCACCTTGTTGCTGAGCAAGAAACCTAGTCCCTTGCTGGTCCTGATATTAACCCTTCCATGGAGATGGCAGACAGGAGCACTAGTCCGAACCATTGCACTAAAACTAACAAAGAGGTAAGGAAGACAGACAGGGGAAACACCAAGATGACTTCACGTCTGCTGACGATCTCCTAGGCAGCAGATGGCTTGGCTACAATCAGCGCTCCACAATAACTCCTACTACCTATGAACTTGGCTAGGAATGAAGTTCAATCACCAGCAAGGAATGCTGGATCATGTGACCATATAAAGGAGATGGGATTGGTCACAAAGTAGTCACACCTGGATAGAGCACCTAAGAGCTTTGCTAGCAACAGGAACTGACATTAACTCATGCACTGCCAAAGGAAAAAACATGTTCAAGACTGTGCACTCACAATCAAGAATTGCAACGCTTTGGACGCAGTGTATTGTACAGTACAAGCACAGTGGATGGGATTTCAAGAAATCCTATCCCCACAGTGCTTCTCCCCACTGCACTGTTATCTCACCTGTGATGTGGGTTTCCGGACTTCCGCATCTCTGCAGCATGTTAACCTATTGGAAGAGATCATCATCGGGTGAACACAGGGAGAAGGTGCCCCGCACCCACCACAGATCGTGAGCACGGGGTGGCTGTGGCCTCCCTGCGTGCACCCACGGGTTAACCCCAGGCCAGGAGGTGCTATGTACAAGACACAGCGCCTCCGGATTGTGAGCACATACCCCAATATAAATTCTCAGTAAAGGAATGAGACTCGGGTCCTAAAATTGTCACACGTCTCCAAGGCACGGGAGACAAACGTGACAGTGGTAGGCTAATTCATTTCCCAATTATAGGCGGGTGTTCACACTAACCCAAGAAAATTACTAGTTTTGTTATATTTATCCCCCATACCTTTAAAATTAGATCAGTTTGTTTCTCAATGGATCAACATGTTAGGCTATGGGTTGAACTAGATGGACTTAAAGTCTTCCTTCAACCTTAAAACTGTTACTATGTTACTATGTTACTATGTATAGATTACGGGTGACAATAAAAGATGGAAAAAGTTCTGAATGATTCTTGTTCATACGATTTCTATTACATGAGAAATAGCTGTCATTTTAATAGGTGTGCAGATGTTTTATATTTACTGTACAGAAGGATGTTCACATGGGGCATAATTGACTGGATTCCGCATTAGTAACTACTGCAGTGTACAGCGCGCGGTAGATCCTCGGTGAGCCATAAAATCCACACCAATATTTCTTGCAATTTGTGACTATCTTTTCCATGGTATTGTAGTGTACGGGGGATTTTCAGCGTGTCACCCAGACTGAACATTGCCTATGCATCCTTAGTATTAGGGAAAAGTGAAATCACAACTGCTCTGTGGTTTTGCATTGTGGCATGACAGCTTTTATTGCTAAGCTGTGTGGATCACAAAAAGCCATAGAGATCACAAGATAATGCTAAGAAACTAAAGTCTAAGAACTGAGGTACAAAATAACTGGATAAAATATGAGAAATGTATCACAAAGGCAGATGGGTACAGTAGATGACGGGTGTTCCATTACCACGAGGCGTATCAGGTGATCGGGGTTCAGGGTTGGCTCGGGGCCAGGTTTTAAGTAACTTGTCAGGGCATTTATGATGATAATAAATACACTTTTATATGAGAGGTTTATAACGGATGCACTTATCCAATCAAATAATGTAGACACATGACACAATTCTGCCATACATTTCCTGGCTATAAACAAGGTTGTGAGAAAGGATCTATTTGCAAAGTCCTAACATATATCTATTTTCCAAATTGAAGAGTGTTCCCCACAATTGCAACTAAATCACAACTATCCGATATCCTAAATTAGGATTCCTAAGTATGAAAAGTTGTGCATGTGCATTTCCGATATGTGGTCATCAATAATAGGCTCTTCTAGGTACATTATCTTAGAACGTTACAACTTTTTTTTGGCTTTTCACATCCACACATAGATTGTACAGGTTCACAACATGCTTTGCTAATTTGGATTAATGTTGAAAAGCTTTTGTATTAATGAAACACTTTCTAATACCACTACCCCTCCCTGGCAAGGGTGGTTATGACGGATAAAGGGGTAAGGTAGCAGGATTGCAGTGATGAGCAAAGGCAATCAGAGGTCCTAGCCTGACTCTTAGACTGGGGGTCCCTAGTTGAGCCTATTACCAGAAGTACTTTTAAAAGTGAGGATGTCTGGGCTGCCACCCTTGCCCTTCTCCTGATGAACCCTAGGCTAACACCCCCTCACCTCCACCCAGGGACTGGGATAAAGCACAGCAACTCCCATACATAGTAACACAGTATTTAAGGTTGAAGGAAGACCTTAAGTCCATCTAATTTAACCCAACATAATAGCATTCCAGGAAAGCTACAGGAAAGTTTCAGCAGTAACTACACAGCATCCACCCAGCTCACAGTTATGCAAAAAAAGAACTCTATCAGCATCATCAGATGATGGAACATAAGACTACTTAAAGGCTGTTGGAGTGGTCAACCACATCACTTGATATACACAGCACAGCAACTAACCATGCAGAGCCACAGCAATAGAAATAAACCCTTAAGTTACAAAAAGGAGTACACTCCAGTCAGGGCCGCAGCATCCATGAGGCGACATGAAGTGTCAGTCTCAGGCGGCGGGCCTGCTGGTAGACATGGGGCGGCATCTTCAGGAGCGCCTGGTGGTAGTGCGGCCCCCTGCAGATGCCGCTCCTACAGTCCTGGCCGCCGACGCTGCGACCAGGCTTGGCGTATCTGGGGCTGCTGGCGGGGCATCTGCCCCAGGCTTAGCAGACTCCTGCTGCAGCGGCAGCGGCCGCGGTCTCCAAACACCCCCCCTCAGTGTGGCAGTGTGAGCTGTGTGAGCAACAGCTGCTGCGGCAGCGGCCGCGGTCTCCAAACACCCCCCCTCCAGTGTGGCAGTGTGAGCTGTGTGAGCAACAGCTGCTGCGGCAGCGGCCGCGGTCTCCAAACACCCCCCCTCCAGTGTGGCAGTGTGAGCTGTGTGAGCAACAGCGGCTGCGGCTGCGGCAGCGGCCGCGGTCTCCAAACACCCCCCCCCTCCCCCCCGTGCGGCTGTGTGAGCCGGCTGTGTGAGCCGGCTGTGTGAGCCGGCTGTGTGAGCCGGCTGTGTGAGCCGGCTGTGTGAGCCGGCTGTGTGAGCCGGCTGTGTGAGCCGGCTGTGTGAGCCGGCTGTGTGACCCGGCTGTGTGAGCCGGCTGTGTGAGGCGGCTGTGTGAGCCGGCTGTGTGAGCCGGCTTCATGCTTCACTGTGCCTCGCGCTGACAGGACCTGTGATGATGTCAAAGGAGGGGAGGAGTCAGGCGGGTCACATGATCAGCTCCTCAGTATGCAGCCAGGACTCCATCATGGTGCTGGATGAGGTGAAGTTTATGTGTGGGGCTGAGGATTTACAGTGTAAATTAATGTAGCAGAGCTGTGTATGTATGAGGTATATGGAGTGGAGCTGAGTGTTCAAGGTGTACAGAGTGGAGGTGCGTGTGTATGAGGTGTATGGAGTGAAGCTGTGTATGTACGAGGTGTGCGGAGCGGAATCGTGTGTGTATGAGGTGTGCGGAGCGGAGCCGTGTGTGTATGAGGTGTACAGAGCGGAGCCCTGTGTGTACGAGGTGTACAGAGTGGAGCCGTGTGTGTACGAGGTGTACAGAGCGGAGGTGCGTGTGTATGAGGTGTATGGAGTGAAGCTGTGTATGTACGAGGTGTGCGGAGTGGAGCAGTGTGTGTATGAGGTGTGCGGAGCGGAGCCATGTGTGTATGAGGTGTACAGAGCGGAGCCCTGTGTGTACGAGGTGTACAGAGCGGAGCCCTGTGTGTACGAGGTGTACAGAGCGGAGCCGTGTGTGTACGAGGTGTACAGAGCGGAGCCGTGTGTGTACGAGGTGTACAGAGCGGAGCCGTGTGTGTACGAGGTTTTACAGAGCGGAGCCGTGTGTGTACGAGGTGTACAGAGCGGAGCCGTGTGTGTACGAGGTGTACAGAGCGGAGCCGTGTGTGTACGAGGTGTACAGAGCGGAGCCGTGTGTGTACGAGGTGTACAGAGCGGAGCCGTGTGTGTACGAGGTGTACAGAGCGGAGCCGTGTGTGTACGAGGTGTACAGAGCGGAGCCGTGTGTGTACGAGGTGTACAGAGCGGAGCCACGTGTGTACAACATGTACGGAGCAGAGCCGCGTGTGTACGAGGTGTACGGAGCAGAGGAGTGTGTTTTACGAGGTGTACAGAGTGAAGCCGCGTGTATACATTGTGGAGCTGAGAGTGTACAAGGTGTACGGAGCGGAGCGCGTGTGTACGAGACGTACGGAGCGAAGCCGAGTGAGTACAAGGTGTATGGAGCAGAGCCGAGAGTGTACAAGGTGTACGGAGCGGAGCCGCGTGTGTACGAGGCGTACGGAGCAGAGCCGTGTGTGCTAGGCTTTCGCAGCGGAGCCCAGTGTGTACGAGGTGTACGAAGCAGCGCCACGTGTGTACGAAACGGAGCCACGTGTGTATGGTGTGTACAGAGCGAAGTCATATGTGTACGAGGTGTACAGAGCAGAGCCACATGTGTACAACGTGTATGGAGCAGAGCCGCTTGTGTACGAGCTGTATGGAGCAGAGCCGCTTGTGTACGAGGTGTACAGAGCGGAGGCGTGTGTGTACGAGGTGTACAGAGCGGAGCCACGTGTGTACAACATGTACGGAGCAGAGCCGCGTGTGTACGAGGTGTACGGAGCAGAGGAGTGTGTGTACGAGGTGTACAGAGTGAAGCCGCGTGTATACATTGTGGAGCTGAGAGTGTACAAGGTGTACGGAGCGGAGCCGCGTGTGTACGAGACGTACGGAGCGAAGCCGAGTGAGTACAAGGTGTATGGAGCAGAGCCGAGAGTGTACAAGGTGTACGGAGCGGAGCCGCGTGTGTACGAGGCGTACGGAGCAGAGCCGTGTGTGCTAGGCTTTCGCAGCGGAGCCCAGTGTGTACGAGGTGTACGAAGCAGCGCCACGTGTGTACGAAACGGAGCCACGTGTGTATGGTGTGTACAGAGCGAAGTCATATGTGTACGAGGTGTACAGAGCAGAGCCACATGTGTACAACGTGTATGGAGCAGAGCCGCTTGTGTACGAGCTGTATGGAGCAGAGCCGCTTGTGTACGAGGTGTACAGAGCGGAGGCGTGTGTGTACGAGGTGTATAGAGTGAAGCCACGTGTGTACATTGTGGAGCTGAGACTGTACGAGGTGTACGAAGCAGCGCCACGTGTGTACGAAACGGAGCCACGTGTGTATGGTGTGTACAGAGCGAAGTCATATGTGTACGAGGTGTACAGAGCAGAGCCACATGTGTACAACGTGTATGGAGCAGAGCCGCTTGTGTACGAGCTGTATGGAGCAGAGCCGCTTGTGTACGAGGTGTACAGAGCGGAGGCGTGTGTGTACGAGGTGTATAGAGTGAAGCCACGTGTGTACATTGTGGAGCTGAGAGTGTACAAGGTGTACGGAGCGGAGCCGCGTGTGTACGAGACGTACGGAGCGAAGCCGAGTGTGTTCAAGGTGTATGGAGCAGAGCCGAGAGTGTACAAGGTGTACGGAGCGGAGCCGCGTGTGTACGAGGCGTACGGAGCAGAGCCGTGTGTGCGAGGCTTTCGCAGCGGACCCCAGTGTGTACGAGGTGTACGAAGCGGCGCCACGTGTGTACGAAACGGAGCCACGTGTGTACGGTGTGTACAGAGCGAAGTCATATGTGTACGAGGTGTACAGAGCAGAGCCACATGTGTACAACGTGTACGGAGCAGAGCCGCTTGTGTACGAGGTGTATGCAGCAGAGCCGCTTGTGTACGAGGTGTACGGAGCAGAGCCGTGTGTGTACGAGTTGTACGGAGCAGAGCGCTTGTGTACGAGGCGTACCTGGTGTACGGAGCGGAGTGTGTACTAGGTGTACGGAGCGGAGCCATGTGTTGTACCAGTGGTGGCCCCCCTGAGCATGCCGCTCCTATAGTCCCGGACGCCTCTGCCGGCAGCATTCTTCTCCCAAGTCCTTGCCGCCTCTGTCCACCCCTCAGCAGCTCAGCACGGCGGGGAACAATGATGTCATCACTTAGCGCCGCTGTGCTGAGACGTGCAGAGCGGCAGAGGAGATGCTGAGGAGAAGAGGTATTTACTTTTTATTTTTTTAATAGTTTTTTTAGTGAGTACACTGATGGGAAACTATGTAATGTACAATATAATATAGGACAATGGGGGTGCAATATACTATATGGAGAACTATTGTGGCCATTATATTATATGGAAGACTATGGGGGTGCATTATACTATAAGGAAGGCTATAGGGGATGCATTATACTATATGGTGGACTATGAGGGTACATTATACTATATGGAGGACTATGGGGTCCAATATGCTGTATGGAGAGCTATGGGGGTGCAGTATGCTATATGGAGGACTGTGGGGGTTCATTATGTTATATGGAGGACTGTGGGGTGCATTATACTATTTGGAGGACTGTGGAGGTGCATTAATCTATATGGAGGATTGTGGGGGTGATTATTCTATATGGAGGACTGTGGGGCGGGCATCTATAGGGAGGGAATGTGGGTGCATCTCTCTACATTATATGTGATTGCTTATTGTTGCTGAGCAAGAAACTAGCTTGCTGGTCTGATATTCTTCTCTATGGAGTATGCTGCAGGGGTGAAATTGCATAAATAAAGGAGGAACAGGGGGAACACAATATGACTAGTTGGACGATTGGGGATGGTTGGCTAATCCTACTATCCAGTACTATGTTGGGGATGCATTCAATCACCAGAAGGATTGGATCATGTAATATAAGGAGTGGATGGTCACTAAGTGATCACACTGGATAGGCACTATAATTTTAGGAGCAAAGATACTGACATTAAATGCAGCCAAAGTAAAAATATCAATGATTTGCCTCAATCAAGGGATTAACGCTTTGGAGGCATGTTATGTACTTGGACAAGCACAGTGGAGGCATTTCAAGAAATCTATACATGCTATACTGCCTGTATTCACTGTGATGTGGTGTTGCCGGTGCATCCTGCAGCTTTATACTTTGAAGGTCATCATTGGGTTAACACATGGAGAAGGCGCCCCACCCACGGGTCTGAGGCACAGGTTGTGGGCTCTGCGTGACTAGGGTTCACAGGAGGGCGCTATGTACATACTAGGTCGGTCGTGGAGGAATCCAATATTGTTAAATAAAGGATTGGTGGCCAAACTTTGTCTGGCTCCAAGAAGGAGACAATGAACAGGGAGGCAATTATGGTTCTCAGTAGGGGAGATTAACTATAGTAAAATTGACTAGTTTGTATATTGTACCTACCTTTACAATAGTCAGTTTTTTCTCATTCTGTTAGGTGGGTTGACCCTAGATGGACTTTTTTGCTTGGACCCTTAATTTCTATGTTAGCTAATGCATATGTATTGATACGGGACATGATTGGAAAAACTTAAGTGGTCTTTTCAGATTTCTTTTGCATGATGCAAGCTGTGCATTAATACGGGTGCAACGTTTCATTACTGACAGATGGATGCACAGGGAGCATAATCGATGGTTGCTCGGCATAGTAATCTGATTGTAGTGCGGAGGCGGGTAGATCCTTCGGGGGAGCATAAAATCCACACCAATACTTGCAGTGACAATTTTTCATATGTGATTCCGCAGCGTTTCTCCAGCTAACAGCCATGCGTTAGTATTAGGAACAGTGCAAATGCTCTTGGTTTTGCATTGTTGTGCAGCTTTTATGGCAACTTGTGATAAAAAAGCATTGAGTCACAAAAATTGAAACATAGTTGCATTTTGAGGTACAAGTAATGGTATATGAGAAATTATCACAAAGCAATGGGTACAGTAGGTGCGGTTTCCTTGGCGTATCGGTGTCAGTGGTTCAGGTTGCAATTTAACACTTACTACAGCTCCAGTGGCTGGGCCGTTAGTAACTTTCAGGCATTCATGATGTTTACACTCTTATTGACAGGTTTTCGGTGATTATGCTCATTTGCCATGACACTTCTCCATATCCTGGCTAAAACAATTGTGAAGGACTTATTTAATTACATATATCAATTCCAAATTGAAGAGTGCTTCGCAATTGCCTAAACACAATTCGGGTATTAAATTAGGTTGTCTAAGTATGAAAAGGTGAGTGCATCCATTTTATCAATAAGGCGTTGCGGTCTGTTATGCTTAGAACGAAAAGGTCTTTAATCACACTGTTGTAAGGTGAAGGTTGGCAAATTTGGGTGAACTTTGTATGAAATATTTCTAATACCAGCACCCTCGTGCCAGAGTGTTTGCGAAAAGGGGTAGGTGCCGGGAGGTTTGATAGCAAGCATCAGGCCTAGCTGACCAGGACTGGTCCCTAGTTGGTATTACCGGTCTAAATGTGAGGTGTCTGCTGCCCCCTTGCCCTTACTGATGACTTGGCTACACTACTTCCCGCCGGGTTTGGATAGGCACTAGGCTCCCAGTCACATATTTAGTTGAGGACATCCTTATCTTCTAATTTACTCTAACATAATAGATGTCCAGGAATTCATGAATTTTACAGTAATAACAGATAATCTCCGTTATGGAAAGAATCTATCAGCAATCAATAGAAATAAATTATTTTATAGACGGTGGTGGGGGTGCGCGCCGTTTGATTCACAGCCAGCACAAATGAGAGCAGTATAAACCCTTCAGGATCACTCCCAGTTAACTACTCACACTGCAAAGCAGTTCACAGAGACTGCAGAGCTGTCTACATGTGACACTCCCATGAAGAGACTGACTATATTCATTAGGAGGGTAACTAAATGGTTCCCAGAGAATAGAGGAGTAGGTTAAAGCAACTCTCCAGCATTTATTTTAATTGTACTATTGGAGTGCTGCTTTAAATCTAAGTACCCTGCTCCCCTGTCTTACATTTTGTGGAGGTCACAACTCAATGAATCTCTTTGAGAGCCTTGTTCTGGCCTCATTGTGGCTCTCTTAGAGTAGAATTGATCATTTGTGACGTAACTTTTTATGGCTAATCTGAAGTTACAGTTACAAGATGGCATCGTAAGACCAGAGTAACACTGAAAAGCATGAAAATTCCAAAGGGTGGGTATAAAACAAGGGGCAGGGGACTTGGATTTAAAGTGCCACTGCAGAGCTGGAAAACAATAACTCTGGAGTGGTGCTTTACAGTTAAATACTCAAGAAGTTACACCTCTCAATATTACAGGATCTGAAGAAGATACCAGTGATATTCAAGGCAAAAGCTCAATCAGTGACTTAAGATCTAGTAGGTGGAGACTTATGCCACATGGACAAAAGTATCGGTACACATCTCATAAATATTGAATTAAGGTTTTTCATTCAGTCCCATTACCATAAGATATAGTCATATGAAAAACTTTGGGCACCCCTCTTAATCTTACTCTGTTTTTTTTTTTGTTTAAAATTTTATTTTTTCAACAGCTATTTCAGTGTGATATATGTAATAACTGATGGACACATTAATATTTCAGGATTGAAATGAGGTTTATTGTACTAACCGAAAATGTGAAATATGCATTATTTCAAAATTTGACAGGTGCCAAAGTATGGGCACCCTTCTGATTTTCATGGTTTGAATACTCCTATCTACTTTTTACTGACTTACTGAAGCACTAAATTGGTTTGGTAACCTCATTGAGTTTTGTACTTCATAGCCCGGTGTATCCAATCATGAGAAAAGCTATTTCAGGTGTCCACTTGCAAATTGTTCTCCTAGTTGCATCTTCTCTGAGGAGTGGCATCATGGGCTCCTCAAAACAGCTCTCAAATGATCTGAAAAAAAAGATTGTTCAACATAGTTGTTTAGGGGAAGGATACAAAAAGTTGTCTCAGAGATTTAACCTGTCAGTTTCCACTGTGAGGAACATAGTAAGGAATTGGAAGACCACAGGGACAGTTCTTGTAAAGGCCAGAAGTGGGCAGGCCAACAAAAATATCAGAAAGGCAGAGAAGAAGAATGGTGAGAACAGTCAAGAACAATCCACAGACCACCTCCACAGACCTGCAGCATCATCTTGCTGCACATGGTGTCACTCTGCATTGGTCAACAATACAGCGCACACTGCTCAAGGAGAAGCTGTATGGGAGAGTGATGCGAAAGAAGCTGTTTCTGCATGCACGCCACAAACAGAGTCGCCTGAGGTATGCAAAAGCACATTTGGACAAGCCAGTTTCATTTTGGAAGAAGGTCCTGTGGACTGATGAAACAAAGATTGAGTTGTTTGGTCATACAACAAGGCGTTATGCATGGCGCCACAAAAACACAGCATTCCAAGAAAAACACTTGCTACACGCTGTCAAATTTGGGGGAGGGTCCATCATGCTTTGGGGCTGTGTGGCCAATGACGACACCGGGAATCTTGTTAAAGTTGAGGGTCGCATGGATTCCACTCAGTATCAGCAGATTCTTGAGAATAATGTTCAAGAATCAGTGTCAAAGTTGAAGTTACACCGGGGTTGGATCTTTCAACAAGACAATCATCCAAAACACCGCTCCAAATCTACTCAGGCATTCATGCAGAGGAACAATTACAATGTTCTGGAATGGCCATCCCAGTCCCCAGACCTGAATATCATTGAACATCTGTGGGATGTTTTGAAGCGGGCTGTCCATGCTCGGCGACCATCAAACTTCACAGAACTGGAATTGTTTTGTAAAGAGGAATGGTCAAAAATACCTTCATCAAGGATCCAGGAACTTATTAACAGCTACAGGAAGCGACTAGAGGCTGTTATTTTTGCAAAAGGTGGATCTACTAAATATTAATGTCACTTTTCTGTTGAGGTGCCCATACTTTTGCACCTGTCAATTTTTGAAATAATGCATATTTTCACATTTTCGGTTAGTGCAATAAACTTAATTTCAATCCTGAAATATTACTGTGTCCATCAGTTATTACATATATCACACTGAAATAGCTGTTGCAAAAACCCAATTTTAAAGGGATCCTGTCACCTCCAGAACGCTTCCTAAGCTAGCAAAACATGTCCCTGCAGCATATTATCACTAATCTCACACTCCTTTTGTCTCCTAAAAGCATCCTGTGAAAGTGCATAAAAACGTTTTAATACTCACTCATTAGTGATTATAATTAGCAGTGGCCATATTCTTTAGTCACCAGGGGGTGTTGTTTTGCAGCTCGAGGATCCAGCCTCTCTCTGTCTGTGCTGCTGTGAAACTGAAACTGGAGGCAGGACTAATGATTTGCATTCTGTGAGCGATAGAGAGGGGGGAGGGTAAAGCCTGCACATCACAGCAGAACACACAGAGGCAGGGTGGATCCTGGAGCTGCAAAACAACACGCCCTGGTGACTATGAATATAGCCCCTGCTAATTATAATCACTAATGAGGGAGTATAAAATCGTTTTTATGCACTTTCACAGGACGCTTTTAGGAGACAAAAGAAGTGTGAGATTAGTGATAGGATGCTGCAGGGACATGTTTTGGAGGTGAAAGGATCCTTTTAAACAAAAAAAAAGACTAAGATTTAGAGGGGTGCCCAAACTTTTTAATACGACTGTATACCCTGTAATAAAGTAAATAAGTAAATAGTAATAGTACATGTAAATAACATGGGTGAGGCTGGTTTCACACTACCGTTTTTTGGTATCCGTGTGAATCTAGCTGGAACTGGATGCACCTGCATCTATTTTAAGCCCCATTGACTTTCAATTAGGTCGCAGGAACTTGCAGGTGCATACAGTTCTTTACAGCTCCCCTGATTCGGGTGTTCACGTTTTTATTTTACTGAGACCAAAATCACATTTTGTAACAATTTTGGTGTCCACGTCAAACCCATGATCACCCAGATTCGGGGCACTATGATTTCAATTTTAATGTGACTGTATGGAACCCGGATCTGGAGGAATCCGGATCCCGCTGAACTTGGACGCCGGGTTTTTGGTCAGTGTATGCCTAGAACCCAGTTGTAAATGACACACTCACTAGTGCAGCCGCATCTGTATTATCACTGATCCTTGAGATTAATCAGTGATAATACCAGTGCTAGTGCATACAGTTGCATCATGTTTTACAACTACAGCGGAATCGGGGGTAATGTACTGTAGGTTTCACCTGCATCCCCCCAGATTCTAAGAAATGGTAGTGTGCAACCAGCCTTATTTGGTTAACATTGTTTGAGCAAAAAGCATGAAAGCAACATAGCAAGGTTTACATGGTTGGGATATCCCCATCCAGTCTCTAGTATTAAAACCTTATGGTACCTTTACACGCGGCAACATTTCTAGGGTGTCAACAGGTAACTTACTGGCTGCAGTGAAATCATGGAGACAAGGTTCTATCTTGTTGCTGTGTACAAATGGAATAATGTCTCCATGATTTCACTGCAGCCAGTAAGTTACCTGTTGACACCCTAGAAATGTTGGCGCGTGTAAAGGTACCATTACCTTGTGTCTGTTACATCAATGTGAATAAGGGCAAAGAAGGATAAGGCACAACTATAGCCGCCTATCCATGGGAAGCCATGTAGCTGAAATGCTTAATGTAGAGCAATGAAGCATGCCCTATTTATACAAAGTACAAAAAATACAGAAGAACCAATAAAAAAATGATCCGGACCATAAGTTGGTATACATGGAATAGTAAGAGCACATTCACACAAGCTAATTTGCTAGAGAATATGGGGACAGCCATAGAGATTTAATAATGGCTGAGTGATAATAATGTAAAATGTTGGGAACATTCATTCCTCCCATGACGTTGTTGGTGTAGGAGTGAACGAGCACGTTTGGGCGATTAGTATCCCAAATAAAGTTTATTGCTTGGGATTGGAAAAATTGATCCAAGTGATGGGGATAAGAATAAGAAGAAAGTTAAAGGGAACCTGACCCCTAAAAATCAGCCCCCAGACCATTTATACCTGTCCCTGCACCTCCAGGAATGCAGTGTAGGCATCCCTTTGTGTAAAAATATGGTATTTGTAAAGTATCTAAAAGTGCTTTTATTACCTTGCTTTCTGCGGTTTCTCAGTGCTAGAGAAGTCACACCGGGCGTTCCCTGTGGCTTCTCAGCACAGCCTGCAGATCAATTATTCACGCCCAGATGGGTGTGCTAATGTATTGTGAGCTCCCTCGCCCCCTCCAGGGGCGGTATAGCCTGTATGATGCAAATCGCGTCATATCCATGTCATAGGACTTCACGCTGCACATTGCGCAGCTCTGCGGCAGCTAATCCTAGACTAGTCCTATGATATGGATATGACGCTGGGCGTGAATAATTGATGTGCATGCAGCGCTGAGAAGACATAAGGAACGTCCTGTGTGACTTCTCAAGCACTGAGAAGCTGCAGAAAGCAAGGTAATAAAAGCACTTTTAGACACTTTACAATTACCATATTTTTACACAAACGGATGCCTACAATGCATTACTGGAGGTACAGGGACAGGTATAAATGGTCTGGGGGCTGATTTTTAGGGGTCAGGTTCCCTTTAATGATAGAGGAGTCAAGAAGAAGCAACATTTGTAGGGCCTTGTTCACACATACCTGCGTTTTTGGCACTCTCTGCGTTTTTTTGCAGTTTTTCAAAAACACAGATGCGTTAACGCATGGTACATTTAAGTGTGCATGCGTTTTTTAGATACACTTGCGTTTTTTCCCCCATTCCAAAAAATGCTCCATGCAGCGTCTTTGGATCCTTGAAAAAAACACATGCGTTTTTGTAACATGGAGTCCTATGGGAAACGCATGTAAAAACGCATGTGCGTTTGCAAAAGCGCAAAATGCATGAGTTTTTGCAAACGCAGTTCAAAACGTGGCAAACAACGTTTTGGGCTGCGTTTGCAAAAACGCATTCGTTTTGCGTTTTTGCAAACCGCATGCGTTTTTACATGCGTTTTTGCATGCGTTTTGCTTGCGTTTCCATTAAAATCAATGGGGACAAAAACGCAGGCATTTTGATGCGTTTGTGCTGTAAAAACGCATGAAAATGCAAATGAAGCAAAACGCAGCCCAGCATTAGATGTGAAAGGGGCCTTAGAGATGTGGGGTTGGTGAATTGAATGCTGAAATATCCCATTGTTTGTGGATGCGATAGGAAGAGAAATTCTGAGTTAATAGCTTCCTGAAGAGAATTGTCTATATTAAAACTCCAAATGTGAGATTTACTAGGATTAATCTAATATACGGAAAATTCTTAGAATTTCCTCAGTGCGTCAGTGATGGATCCAAGAGAGGTGAGAATATCAAAGCAAGACAGAAAAATATCATACATATATAATCCTATTTTAAATTATTGACCTGATAAGTGAAATGGACCTAATCAATTCAGCTAAAGGTTCCATAATCACTATAAAAAGCAGGGGGGATATGGGACAACCTTGGGAAGTGCAACTAGTCAGAGAGTGAGTTATTGGCAAGGATCCCGGCAGTGGGGTGTGAATAGAAAGTTTTGGGAGCATTGAGAACCAGAGAAGCCAAATTTAAATAGAATATGGAAGGCAAGCTGCCAATGGATCCTGTTGACTGCTTTTTCAGTTTCAAAGGTCTAATTGGGAGTAAGGATGGAATTTTATTTTTTGTATGCTAAGGAAATATGATATAGGATTGTTCCCATGCTGTCAGATGCCATGATTCCCTTGGTAAACTCAATTTGATCAGAATGAATAATATAGGGATTAAATGTAACAATCTGTTAGCTAATAGTATAGGGAAAATGTTAGGTCCTCTGGCACCGCTCCCAGCTCACCTCTCCTGGGTCAGCATCCTCTGCTCCTCTGCCGATTGGGCATCCGGTGTCCAGGCGTGCTGTGTCTCGGAGCCATCGCCGGGTCCCCTTCCTGTCTGCTGACCACCGGGCTCACACAACAGCACACTACAATGGTCGGAGTCATGAATGTAATGAGCGGTGCACTAGGCGCGGCCGCGCTCCTCCCCTGTGAATTTAGGGGCCGACACGGCTCAACCTGAGACTGAGACTCCCTTGACCAATAGCTGTCCGTCCTCTGGAATATCAGGCCACCTCCACTGATGGGAGGTGCCTGATTATTGAGTTAGTAAGCTTCTGCTTCTCTGGCTCTTAGTCAGGCCCTCCTTGTGCTCTCCTCTGGTAGACCCATTCCTGCTCTACTAGCCTCGGGCTCTGATCCCTCGAATCCTCCTTAGCTATACCGTAGTATAGGCCAACCCTACGAGCCGCCCCCCTCGTAATAGCAGCTGTGGTATTTAGACCCCCTGGGCTTGCCCCTGACAATCCCTGTATAGGGGTTGGTTAGACTAGGACCAGCTCACCCAGGGGAGTTCGGTACCACAGCCCAGTGGGTCCACTCTAGGGCGCCTTCCTCCGTGACTGTGACAGAAATGTTTTGCATTAGTATTTAAAAGCGATATAAGATGGCAATAAGCTATGCTGAAGGGGTCCTTACTGAATATTGGAATGTTGACTATGGTTGCTTGTAGCATCTCTTCAAAAAGGTGGACAGAGGACGTAGTGAATTTGCAGAATTTCATGATTTATAGGTTGAAATGTTTTTTTTAAATTTGAGTATCATTCGTTTCAAAATTTATTTGGCCCTACATATATTTTTTTTAAATTATACATCCACTATGTCAGTGAAATTAACGGGAAAATTCAAGGAAGAGAGTTTGACCTTATGTGATAATTTTTTGCAGGCAGATTCAGTGGGTTGAGAGTCTACTGATATTTATTTAGGTGGTGCAGTGCCTCTCCTCTTCCTACATCCTGCAGCCCCTGCCAGGGCTCCCTCACCTGCTTCTGACTCCCAGACCTGTGCACACTGCACTGGTCTCCCAGGAGCACAGGTACAGTTGTGGCCAAAAGTATTGACACCCCTGCAATTCTGTCAGATAATACTCAGTTTCTTCCTGAAAATGATTGCAATCACAAATTCTTTGGTATTATTATCTTCATTTAATTTGTCTTCAATGAAAAAACACAAAAAGAATTGTCCTAAAGCCAAACTGATGACACTGCGCACGGTAGACACAGGAACATTCAGGTCTTTGGAGATGGACTTGTAGCCTTGAGATTGCTCATGCTTCCTCACAATTTGGTTTCTCAAGTCCTCAGACAGTTCTTTGGTCTTCTTTCTTTTCTCCATGCTCAATGTGGTACACACAAGGACACAGGACAGAGGTTGAGTCAACTATAACCCATGTCAACTGGCTGCAGGTGTGATTTAGTTATTGCCAACACCTGTTAGGTGCCACAGGTAAGTTACAGGTGCTGTTAATTAGACAGATTAGAGAAGCATCACATGATATTTCTAACAGTGCCAATACTTTTGTCCACCCCCTTTTTTATGTTTGGTGTGGAATTATATCCAATTTGGCTTTAGGACAATTCTTTTGTGTTTTTTCATTGAAGACAAATTAAATGAAGATAATAATACCAAAGAATTTGTGATTGCAATCATTTTCAGGAAGAAACTGAGTATTATCTGACAAAATTGCAGGGGTGTCAATACTTTTGGCCACAACTGTATGCTGTGTGGCAGGGCTCTTTTTCTTAAAGGGCTAGTGTGATTTTCCTGCAAATGCGTCTCAGCCTATGGCTGTGTGGTTCAGAGTATTAAGGCACCTTCCACGTATGGGAGGTGCCTAAGCAATGTGGTCTATCCCTAGCGACACACTACCAAAAATAGGACCTAATATAAGCTATGTGGAGGATCTAAAACTTGAAGAAAGAATCACACGTTTTGCTGCAACCTGGGCGTCGGAGGAGAGCCAGGACCCAGACACCCAGGTTGCAGCCATACGTGGTGTGAGTGTGTGATTCTTTCTCCAACTTTTGGATCTTCCACAGTTTACGTCAGGTCCTGTTCTTGGTTCACTATTGTATACCATTTTACTTGTATTTTGTTATGTATGCATATGTTTTGCTAGTCATTTCATATAACTATTGGTTATACTATTTAAAGTAATAAGAGTGTGCACTATATTTATGTGAATCCACCTCAGACTACATTCGATTATATCGTACATTGTTTATACCATTGGGGATTGTCCATTGTTTTAAAACCATTCTCTGGTCCACTCTTATTTTTTTATCTATATCGGCGTACTGTTAATTACTAATTCTGTGGACCTGGGTTCTGGACCCACATTAGTTTTGATTGTTTTAAATGATTGTTGGGTTGTTGCTGCATCCATGTAATAAAGTCTTTAGTTTTCATATACTATTCGTGTGCACATTAGTTTATGCATGGTCTTTCTCTTCCTATTTTGCACTGTGACATAGCACACTGTGGGGCTCAGAAAGAAGAAGGGCATTTGAACTTTGCTTGGCTTACCAGTATTGTGGAAGCCCCCTATATTTTACATTAATAGTATGCAAAAACACCCATATCTTTTTGATAAAAATTAACACTTTATTGAATACAAAAATACAAAAACTCACAATTACAAACAGTACACATACTTTACCATTATTACCTTTATTATCCTATTCAGGCACCAGGGCTGCCCCTGCCTGTCAACGGAAGATGCACCCTACTGTATGCTGGTGCCCCCGTACCACGGTGGCTGACCCTCTCTAGTCCCTACTTCGATTACCATATTGATTTTAATAAGGGTTCCTGGATACGAACCAACCAGCCCATTGACCTGAGGGTCTCCTCATCACATTGAACTATTAATCTCCTAAATTCAAAAGTCGATAGTGACCTATCCGCCCTTGGGTTCTGCTGAGAAGTGTTGTCTATTGAAGAAATTAAAAACAAGTGAACCGTTCCCACTTAACTTTTAACTAGATTGTCTTTAAACCGTAAAAATTAAGTGGGGATGGTTCACTTGTTTTTAGTTTCTTCAATAGACAACACTTCTCAGCAAGATCCAAGGGCAGATTTTTTTGCTTAGTTTTGTTATTGCATAAATGTTTGTATTTATTGTTGTAATATTTTTTTCTTTTTTGTTCTTTATTTTATGTTTTTTTCTTTTAACATATTTTTCCAATTTTTTAAAACTTATTTTTAATTTTTTTATTTAGACCCTCTATGGTCTAATGTATTTGAATGCACATTGTGAGGTAGCGAATGGCTATACTATAAATCAGTGGTCCCCAACCTTTTTTGCATCGGGGACCGACTTCATGCAAGACCATTTTTCCTGGGCCGAGTGGTGCTTTGAACTTATGGACAAGGGCGGGGCTATGGAGAAGGGGTGGAGTTTAATACCCTGTTTCCCCAAAAGATGCGCTACTTCTTATTTTCAGGGGATGTCTTATTTTTCCATCCGCCAATATGGTATCCCCATCATCCCCTTGCAGCCAATAATATCCCCATCATCCCCTTGCTGCCCACAATATCCCCTAACAGCCCTCAATATAGTATAATGCAGTGTCACAGCCCTCCATATAGTATAATGCAGCGGCACACCCCTCCATATAGTATAATGCAGCATCACAGCCCTCCACATTGTATAATGCAGCCTCACATCCCTCCATATAGTAGAATGCAGTGTCATAGCCCTCCATAAAGTATAATGCAACCTCATAGCCATCCATATAATATAATGCAGCCTCACATCCCTCCATATAATATAATACAGTGTCATAGCTCTTCATAGTTTAATTCAGCATCATATCCCTCCATAGAGCATGAATTCTCCCCACACACACACACTGCCCCCTGTACAACGCCACACACATATATTGCCCTTTGTACAATCCCTCACACTCACAGACACACTGCCGTCTGAATAACCCACCACACACAGACATTGTTCCTTGTATAACCCCTCACACAGACTGATCCCTGAATACCCCCACACACAGACATTACCCCTGGTATAACCCCTCACACACACTGACCCCTGAATACCCCACACACAGACATTACCCCTAGTATGACCCCCCACACGCAGTAACCCCTGAATGCCTCCCACACACAGACATTGCCCCTTGTATAACCCCCCACACACTGGCCTCTTAATACCCCCCACACACAGTCACCGCCCCTACACACACACACACAAAGAGATGCTCTTCAGCTGACACTCACCGCCCCTGCTGGCAGTACAACTAAGCAGCTGAGGCGGAGAAGTGGCCGGAGTTTTTTTATATCTCGCGCTATTTTCAAGTGTATCACATGACGCGGAAGCCCTCGTCACGTGATGCGCTTGGAAATAGCGCGAGATATGAAACTCCGGCCACGTCTCTGCCTCAGCTGCTTAGTTGTACGAGCGAAGCCGTCGGGAAATAACAGCGCAGCAGTAGCGGGCCTATCAGGGCATGGCTTCTGCACTGATTGGCCGACAGCTCCCCTCATACATCTACGCACACAGCAGAGGCAGAGATATCAGCTCAGAGCAACGTAGTGTTGGAGGTGAGGGCCGGGGTAGGTGGGGACGTCACAGGGGGTGGGGAAGCTGGTAGCTCGCTGTGGACCAGCACAAAGACCCCCACGGCCCCGTCTTGGTCTGCGGACTGGTGGTTGTGGACCCCTGCTATAAATGGCCAATATGTATCATACAGGCAGAGGTCCTCTGCAAAGTGAACCTGGGATGTTTGCTTTGGGACATATAGTTCCATGAATTTTGGTGATACATTCAAGGCCAGATTCACATGATAGTCTGAAATGGTGGGCGGGACTGATATCCACATATCTCCCATCCATAGGTGTGTCTCTTGGGATATATGGAGACTGTTACTTGGTCACATGCATTCTAAGTTTGGAAGTGGCTATCTTGCACAAAACAAGGAGATCATGTGTGTGAGGAGCCTGGATGCTCTGTGTTAGAGAGCTAAAGTCATCCTGAGGGTGTGTACTGTCATGACTCCGTATGTGAAACAAGTCACAAATCTTGGTCAGTGATCCGAGTGAGGCATACTCCTTAAACATCAGTACTGAGAGGAGTGAGTGTATGGAATTGGTCATAACTCTGGAAAGTTTATAGCCAGAGTGTGCAGATGTATCCACGGAAGTAACGGCCTGTATGTTAGAACTGTTTCTGTAAGGCTAGGTTCACATTGTGTTTTTTTCTATCTGTTCAATGGATCATTTAAAAGTATCCATTTTAACTGACCATAAAAGTTGCATTTTTTGCCATTTTTTGGTATATCAAGTATGTATGTGTTATATATGTAGACTGATAGATGATAGGATAGATAGATGATAGCCGGATTGATTGTATCTGACTCCAGCTGCTTGCTTCCAGGGCCACTCATTGAGCTTCATGCATATTCACTGCACTGACTGGCAACGGCCAATCACAGACGCTCTTGTGGCGCCCCTGCAGGTATGCGCCACAGAATGGTATTACACTTGAATATAAAATGTGTTTTTACTTGTAAGTTGCCAGGTTACGATTTAATGCTTATGGAGTCTATTTTTAGCACTCACCTAGGACCACACCACTTAGTGTAGGGGAAACTGACTTTATGGTAGGTTCCACAGGTGGTGGGCGGAGCTTAGGATAGAGCAGAGTGACAGTTAAGATTTTACCTCAGACGGCGTTGGGAAGGCAGACAGTGTGGTCACGCCTGGCAGCCTGAGCTGAGTGGAGGGTACCCCATCTATATGTGGGGGCCCAGGACAGATGGCAACTGACCCTGACTGGTAGGAACCAGCTGGTCATGTTGAGGGTTCACAGGTGACACGGACAACCGAGGCAGCCAGGAGTTCAGCCCTGACTGCGAAGCCGACGAGCTGCAGGCCCAACCAGACCGGGTTGCTGACAGCACCACAAGGTACCTCACCCCTCATGCCCAAAAGACGGTTCCACACTAGTGAGGAAAGACTGAAAACCCGGTGTCAGGTGGGAAACTTGTGCGTTCCTGCTGTTCCCATTTGGACCGGTATAAGTCGAGTTAAGCCTACTAGAAACAGACTGCAGGACTGGCGGGTGAGCTCTGTGAAGGTGGGAAAGAAGGAAAGATCTAGAAAGAGAATAGAAACCCTGAAAGACAAAGAAGGAACATCTATAGACTCCTTAAGAGGAAAATCCTGAGTTGGTGACAACCCTCTAAACCAAACTGTACCGTGTATTGTTATATCATCATCCGGGTACCGAGTAAAGCAAAGTTAAACAAGAACTGGTTTCTGTTATTCTTCCTGCCGCAGCTCAAAGGACTCATCATCATCAACATCAACAGCAGAAGGGTAAGAGCTGCACCACCATTTAACATCACTGTCCTCCCTCACCGTCTCATATACCATCATAGCTGCCCTGAGGTAAAGCTCCACCTGTGGGGAGCTGTACCACACACTGCTGCCCCCTCCATCACCTCAGCGGCCGGCTGGCAGCGCCGGTACCACCTTACCGGACTCTACAGGTGGCGTCACGTTCCCCTGTAAATAACCCCTTTCACCCCCACCGTTTACCAACAACACCTGGTATAATTGTTCGCCAGGGCACGGCACCGGGGATACCGACCACCCGTGACATCCCACACAGAAGCCCGGTGACCGAGTACCCCACGCACCCCAGCTCTGGTCGAAACAAATTGGCGTCACGAACAGGATGAGCCAGCCTGGTATCTACCAGGTGAAGTGTGCCTTAAGAACTTTATTATTGTCTAACTGTGTGGATTATAAAAACTGTGCCGAGCCGCCATTACATCGCCTCAGAAATTACAACTGCGTCACAGCAGGAGAAAGAGCGGGAAGATAAGCCCCGCCCTCCTCCGCTCTGCCGAGGAGTGACGAAGGCAGTGGCGGGCTCCGGAAAAGCCCGAAGGACTTGCCCACAGGAACTTCGTGGTGGGCGGGCTTAAAAGTGCATAAACAACAATGTGCCGGCCTAGGGGCGTGCCTCGGCCCCTCAACAAACATAGGCCATTCAAGAGGCGCCAAAAAGTCTCCCCGCCCCCATTGCTCTCAATCAACCAAGGGGGCGGGTCGAGCGCCAGCCCACACTGGTTATGGACTATAAGAACTAAGCAGGATGCGGCCGGGAGCGGACTCAATATACCTGGTCAGGCTCCGGACCTGTTACCTGTAACCGGCTGTGAGGCAATGGCAGTCCAAGCTGCTGATTCCCTGGGACCGGTTTATGCACCCCTTGTGGAGCCCGGAAAGGAGGATATCACCGAGGCGGAGGACTTCATCCAGTTCCTGAAGGAGCCCGAGCTGACGGAGGAGGAGCCGGTGGTACGGAGGAGGCCGGGCCCCGCGAGCTATGGAGGGTCGCGGTACCAGCATCAGCAGCAACGGTTGGAGAGAGGAGAGTCCATCTATCTGCAGTTCCCCAGGGCCATCCAAAACGGGACCTGTATCGTGGTGATGTGATCACCTATGAACGCCACGCAGGCCCCCGGGGAAGGTTTGCAATCCGGGTCAGTAAGTTGAGCAGTAAAGAGTTAACCCGGTATTACACTGTTTCTTTTTCCTTTTTCAGCAATTGATGGACATTAATCAAGGAACTTGCTACCTGGTCCCTGTTGGGCCAGTATGGACTAGATTATAGTCAAAGTTTGAAGTAACGTTATAAGCAGTGCGCCTCCCTAATAGGGAAGAAAAGAAGCAATCTTATTGTTGATATCTGTTAAATGTTCAATGTTATATTTAAAATGCATTTTATTCCAGGTTTGGTTTGACACCCGCGGACGGGTGTGTTTCACCAAGGGGGTGTGTGGCGCCCCTGCAGGTATGCGCCACAGAATGGTATTACACTTGAATATAAAATGTGTTTTTACTTGTAAGTTGCCAGGTTACGATTTAATGCTTATGGAGTCTATTTTTAGCACTCACCTAGGACCACACCACTTAGTGTAGGGGAAACTGACTTTATGGTAGGTTCCACAGGTGGTGGGCGGAGCTTAGGATAGAGCAGAGTGACAGTTAAGATTTTACCTCAGACGGCGTTGGGAAGGCAGACAGTGTGGTCACGCCTGGCAGCCTGAGCTGAGTGGAGGGTACCCCATCTATATGTGGGGGCCCAGGACAGATGGCAACTGACCCTGACTGGTAGGAACCAGCTGGTCATGTTGAGGGTTCACAGGTGACACGGACAACCGAGGCAGCCAGGAGTTCAGCCCTGACTGCGAAGCCGACGAGCTGCAGGCCCAACCAGACCGGGTTGCTGACAGCACCACAAGGTACCTCACCCCTCATGCCCAAAAGACGGTTCCACACTAGTGAGGAAAGACTGAAAACCCGGTGTCAGGTGGGAAACTTGTGCGTTCCTGCTGTTCCCATTTGGACCGGTATAAGTCGAGTTAAGCCTACTAGAAACAGACTGCAGGACTGGCGGGTGAGCTCTGCGAAGGTGGGAAAGAAGGAAAGATCTAGAAAGAGAATAGAAACCCTGAAAGACAAAGAAGGAACATCTATAGACTCCTTAAGAGGAAAATCCTGAGTTGGTGACAACCCTCTAAACCAAACTGTACCGTGTATTGTTATATCATCATCCGGTACCGAGTAAAGCAAAGTTAAACAAGAACTGGTTTCTGTTATTCTTCCTGCCGCAGCTCAAAGGACTCATCATCATCAACATCAAC
This sequence comes from Allobates femoralis, assembly GCA_033576535.1. Taxonomy (NCBI): domain Eukaryota; kingdom Metazoa; phylum Chordata; class Amphibia; order Anura; family Aromobatidae; genus Allobates; species Allobates femoralis. Next base: position 61,269,583 of record JARQOC010000012.1, read on the forward strand.
AGCAGAAGGGTAAGAGCTGCACCACCATTTAACATCACTGTCCTCCCTCACCGTCTCATATACCATCATAGCTGCCCTGAGGTAAAGCTCCACCTGTGGGGAGCTGTACCACACACTGCTGCCCCCTCCATCACCTCAGCGGCCGGCTGGCAGCGCCGGTACCACCTTACCGGACTCTACAGGTGGCGTCACGTTCCCCTGTAAATAACCCCTTTCACCCCCACCGTTTACCAACAACACCTGGTATAATTGTTCGCCAGGGCACGGCACCGGGGATACCGACCACCCGTGACATCCCACACAGAAGCCCCGGTGACCGAGTACCCCACGCACCCCAGCTCTGGTCGAAACACTCTCTCTCTCTGTGAGAACATCTGTGATTAGCTGTTGCAATCAGACTGAGCTCTTACAATCTGTACCAGTGTCTGTGCTTGGTTGCCATACGTATTAGTATATGTCAACCAATCTGCTAGCATAGTGTGTAAAATAATGGGGAAAAAAATGTGTAGGGGTCCCTAGTATTTTTCTTTCTCAGCAGAGATAAAGAAGACAGCTGATATCAGATAAGAGGTTCTGATGCTGTTTTTTAAAATCAAATAAAGAATTTAAAAAAAACAGCGGCATGGGGTCCCCCTAATGTGGTACTCAGCCAAGATAAAGTGCATGGCTTGGGGTTCTTATTCTTACCCTGGGGAGGCACATAGTTATTGCCTCCCAGGGTGAAAAAGCAGCCCACTGCCACCACAGAATTTGGCGCATTCATTAGAGAGTACCAAATCCTGGTGCTTTACCCATCTCTTTCTGATACCATGGAGCGGTGGCATTGGGGTGACAGAAGGGGCTAATGAGGAAGTTCTCGGGTGACCTCACTGATTCACCACCACTCACACAGCCGTAGCTGTCAGTTCTGCCATTCTGCGCGGTGGAGTATCGTTGGAGGGAACAATGTTGGGACTTTTAATAAATGGGTAAATGAGGGTTGCTAGTGTTTTTTATTTCTAATAAAGGAATTTTTTCTGTTTTATTTCTAATAAGAAAATTTTCTTCTGTGTGTGTTTTTTGTTAAAGGGAACCTGTCACCTAATCTAGCCCTTGTACCCCATGACTACCTGTCCCTGCAGCCTAAAAGTGATATACTAAGCATCCCTGTCTGGTATTTTATTGAAGCCTGCAAGCTGCATAATTCTTTTTAAATGGCGGCTGGGCGTTCCCCTGAGGGTCTGTGACAGGTAGGCAGGATCTCCTTGGGCGCGCTGCCCCCACCTAGGTGCTAAATTGACGCCCTAATGGGCGTAATGCTGTTCGCAGAGCGTGGGCATGTTTGTATCTCCCCGCCTCTGGCCGCATCACTGTGACGTGATGGGTCACGTGATGCCTGTATCGCGTCACTTCCGGTGACGTAGGGCTGTGTGCACTTAGTGCACAGGCCGCCTTCAGCACATGTGCAGATCGCATGCTGAAGTCGGCCTGTGCGCGTCATACAGCCAGCTCCGGTCGACCGGAAGTGATGCGGCCCGGCATCATGTGACCCGCTGCATCACAGTGATGCGGCCAGAGGCGGGGAAATACAAACATGCCCACGCTCTGCGAACAGCATTACGCCCATTAGGTCGTAAATTTAGCACCGAGGCGGGGGCAGCAGCCCAAGGAGACCCTGCCTACCCGTCACAGACCCCCAGGGGAACGCCCAGCCGCCTCAGAAAATGTAAGTTTATAAAAAGAATAATGCAGCTTGTAGGCTTCAATAAAATACCAGACAGGGATGTTTAGTATAGCACTTTTAGGCTGCATGGACAGGTAGTCATAGGGTAGAAGGGCTAGATTAGGTGACAGGTTTCCTTTAAGTAATCACTTACTGAATTGGTAATGAGCAGGTATCATAAGAGAATTGACATTACCAATCCAGAGGCTTAATGACAAAAACGCATGCAAAAACGCATGGTACATTACTACCATTTAGTACCATCCAAAAACGCATGCGTTTTCCATAGGAGCCCATGTTAAAAAAACGCATGCGTTTTCTAAAAAACGCTTGCGTTTTTAAAACAGCACCAAAAAAAAGTTAAAAAAGAAAAGCCTAAGGCTAGGGTCACACTTGCAGATTTTACATGCTTTTTTGGAAACCTGAGTTTTTAAAAACACATGTAGAAACGCTCCCATAGGCCCCCATTCAAAAAATGCATGCCAGAGTAGCAAAAACGCATGGTACATAAGTACCATTTAGTACCATGTAAAAACGCATGCATTTTCCATAGGGGCCCATGTTAAAAACGCATGCGTTTTCTAAAAAGTGCATGCGTTTTTAAATCAGCACCAAAAAATAGTGCATGCACTTTTTTTGGGTGCTGATTCAAAAACACATGGAAAAACGCATGGGTGCCTAAAGGCACCTAAAGAAACGCATGCAGAAATGAAATAAGCATGCAGAAACGCATGCTTATTTTTAAGGCACTTAAAAAACTCATGCTAAGTGTGACCCTAGCCTCACTTCAGAAAGTTTTCTAAGAAGTAATGGTCTAGTTGATATTCGACTTTTTTTTTTTTTTTTTTTCATTTGCAATAAGGCAAGTGGAATAGATGGGTTATGTCTCCTCTGGATCTATCTCTATGTTTGAGAAAGATGTATGTAAGGAGATCACTAAGGCTAGGGTCACACATAAGCCCTTGGTCCGTTTTTGGCTTCATTTTTGTCATTTTTTTTTTCTAAGTCGAAAAACGGATTGGATGTAATAAACACCCTGTCCGTTTTTTTCTGGACCTCAAAACATTGCTCTGTCCGTTTTTGAGCCAAAAACGTTGATAGCAATGTTTTTGGCATCAGTTAAAAAACGCATGCGTTTTTTTAACATGGGGCCCTATGGGAAACGCATGCGTTAACGCATGGCACATATAGGCACTTGCGTTAACGCATGCGTTAACGCACATGCGTTTTTAATGAAAAAATGACTAAGTCCAAAAACGTTCAGGGGTGCAGGAGGCTCAAAAAGCACCCTATAAAAAACGGATTGGTGATGAAAATCACTTCCAAAAACGGACTTCTATGTGTGACCCCAGCCTATGTTGGAATAATCTGACCATCTGTACGTTCCTATGGACATGTTGTTAATTCCAGGAAGTACATAGATATCGGTCCATATAAAATCAATTGTAGAAAAGTGCCATCTCTTTCTGAATAGTATGCATTCTCTCCTGAGGAGGATTTTAGGTCTTGAAGGCAGATGCACAGATCCATTCTTAAGAGTCGTTGGTTTAATATTGGAGAGCTTGTTGATTTGGTGCCAGATGTATTTAATGTGGAGTCTGAGATTTTAAATAAAAACCTTCCCACCAGGAGAAGATCCACCTTTGGTACTTCTTCATTAGTGAACTGAAGAAGACCTGTCTCCTGTTGGGAACACATATGTTAGCGATGGTTATTTCTGATGCATGCTAGGATGTGGAATCTCCCTAAGGTACCTACACTTTCCGAGGAGACCTGAATACTCACTATTTTGCTAATGGCAGTATTCACTTCAGCATTCTTTTTTTCTGAACAGGCCACAAATATATGGGGAAAATTGGAGTGACTAAATGTGGGAATTATGTGATTGGTGATTTTTGATTTCTGTAAAAAGACAATGTCAGCCCCAGAAGTAATAGCCTTCTTACATGCTATTGATCTTTTGAAAGAACTGTTCAATCCCTTAATGTTGAGGGATAACAATTTAATAGCCATAATTAGTCCAGAAGGATCTGGGTTGCCAGTAGATTATATCCATAAGTAGATAGATAAACCATCATAGACAAGTACATTTAATTTATGGCAATATACATAAGAATAGATATAGTTAGTGCATATAATCAATGAAAAACACAGTGAAGACTGCAATGCAAAAATTTACTAATATCCAAAATATGTCAGTTCTAAGGGGAAAGTATAGAGCATAGAAGAAAACAAACCCTCACAACTCGATATAAGTATTTATATGGTTAATCTAGTTGGATGGCAAATCTGCAATCCAGAAACCACTGTATTAAAAAGAAAGGGCTTAGGCTGGCTTCACACTTGCAGATGGATCTGCAGCGTTTTGCAGATGCATCTGCAAGTGTGAGCATGCTGACCGCGGCCCCTATGTTTATAATAGGGCGCACGCGGTGTGAAAGCTCTCATTCACTCCTATATGTGTACTGTCAGCAGGCGTATGCCTGCTGACAGATCACACACTCCCGTCCGCACTGTGGACGCGAGATGTAGCGTCCATGCTGCGGGCGGGAGAGTGTGATCTGTAAGCAGGCATACGCCTGCTGACAGTACACATATAGGAGTGAATGAGAGCTTTCACACCGCGTGCGCCCTATTATAAACATAGGGACCGCGGTCAGCATGCTCACACTTGCAGATGCATCTGCAAAACGCTGCAGATCCATCTGCAAGTGTGAAGGCAGCCTTAGTAGGTAGAGTAAATACAGGAAAGTCTGCTTCTAAGTTGGAAAAAATCAGATATCTGTATCTTGTTGAAGATAAGCTGCTGAGCAGTTTTAATGGCGTCTCCAACTGGTAAGCAAGAAGGAACGTTCCTCCATTTGGAATCAACAGCTTAGCAGGGACAGATATTTATTTTTAATCTTCAAAGATTCCATAATAACAGGGTCTGTACCATAGGACTGGTGCATAGCAAATGTGGTGCCAATATTCAAAAAGGGGACAAAAACTGATCTTGGAAATTATAGGTCGGTAAGCTTCACCTCTAATGTTGATAAAATCCTTGATTGTTTCCTAAGGTATGCTATGCTGGACTGTCTGAAGACGAATAATGTCATGACCCAGTATCAAGATGGGTTTACGAGGGACTGTTTCTGTTAAACTAATCTGATCAGCTTCTATGAAGAGATAAGTAAATGATGTGTATATGGACTTTTCAAAATCTTTTGATATGGTGCCACACAAAAGGTTGATACAGAAAATGAGAACAATGGGGATAGGGGAAATAACTGGGTTAAGAAATGGCTTAGTGATAGGAATCAAAGAGTAGTTATTAATGGAACACACTCAGACTGGGTCACAGTTAACCGTGGGGTACTACAAGGGTCAGTATGGGGCCCACTTCTTTTTAACATATTTATTGATGACCTTGTAGGGGGCATATAAAGTAGAATTTCAATATTTGCAGATGGCACTAAACTCTGCAGGGTAATCAATAAAGAGGAAGACAATTTTATATTATGAGGATTTATGTGAGCTGAAAGCTTGGGCTGAGAACTGGCAATTGAACTTAAATGGGGCAAAGGAAATAAAATGTATAATTATGTGTTTAATTCTAGCACAAAACTGTCATTGAAAAAGACCTGGGTGTACGGGTGGACGACAAACTCACATTTAGTGGCCGGTGTCAGGCATCTGCTGAAAAGTCAAATAAAATAATGGGTTGGATTAAACTTGGCATAAATGCTCATCAGGAGAACATAGTTTTACCTCTATACAAGTCACTAGTGCGACCACACTTAGAATATTGTGTACAATTCTGGTCTCCGGTGTATAAAAAGTTATAGCTGAACTTGAGCGGGTGGAGAGTGGAGCGACCAAGGTTATTAGAGGACTGAGGGGTATGCAATACCAAGACAGGTAGAAAAATGAAGGTTTAAGGGTGATCTTATAATAATGTGTAACTATATGAGGGGACAGTACAGAGACCTTTCTAATGATCTTTCTACACCTAGGCCTGAGACTGGGACAAGGGGGCATCCTCTACGTCTGGAGGAAAGAAGGTTTAATCATAATCACAGACGTGGATTCTTTATTGTAAGAGCAGTGAGACTATGGAACTCTCTGCCACATGATGTTGTAATGAGTGACTCACTACTAACATTTTAGAATGACCTGGATGCCTGTCTTGAAAAGTGTAATATTACAGGTTATATATACTTTGATAGGACGTTGATCCAGAGAATTAATCTCAACAAGGCACTTCAATTATGGTTAAGAATAGGGATGGGCGAATACTAAATTACTCGGACTCGCTAGACTCTAACGAGTAGGATCCCGATACTCGCTACTCGTTGCGAGTCTAGCGAGTCAAATGTAAATGAATGGGGAAGCGAGTATTGCAGCGATTCCTCTGCTGCTGGACCCCATAAAGGGGTCTGGCAGCAGAGAAAAAACCTGCAATTCCCCATTTTATTCTTTAAAAGCCAGCAGCAAAAAGCTGTGGGCTTTTAAAGAATAGTTAAAAAAAAAACAGATTGAACCGGATTGAACCGGTCCGGTTCAATCTGGTCCCATAGACAGTCATGTTAAAGTAAACCGGCTTGAACCGGATCGGGACAATCCGATTTCTTTTAACATGACGGTCTATGTAACCGTATTACACCTGACCATTTTTTTCTGTACGTGCTGTCAGGTAGCAGAGCAGCTACCCACTGTCCCTAGCAAAAATTAAGCTGCAGGGGTAAATATGACCCCAAAATTATCTGCTGGAAAAAAATATTCTTAGCCTCTGATTTCAGATCTGAGGAAAGCTGAGTGAGCTAAGCTCTGAGGTCGGTGCTGTGTGGCACTGCAAGGCTGCTCCTGCCTGTCTCCCTGCCTACAGTCCTCTACAGTACTCCTCCGTCCTGGTAGCTCTCACAAGAGCTTTTGGGTTAAATGTGAGGAATCTCGAGGTGGATTTCCTACACTGACTGACACTTCCTAGGATCTTCTGCTCAGATCGTCATGGGAATGTGCCCAAAATGGTGGGGGCAAGGCTTATATACAGCCTTGCTTTGTCATACATGACATAGGCATCACGATGGACAGCAGCCAATCACAGTAATGCCACAACCAACATGGCTGCGGCATTACTGACTATGATTGGATAACATGCTGGGCTGGCTCTTCACTTTTTCATAGCTAACATGCTAGGCTGTCTCCGTCTCGTAACGTAACATTAACATATTCTATATGTATATGTATACGAATACAGAATACAGGAGTAGACTCACTCGTAATACTCGCTGTTGACAGCGGGTATCTGGTAACCGGTCAGGTTTTGTAACGATTCAGGGACAATCCGGTTGCATAGCAAACATGTTAGGTTGAACTGGATTGACATGGAGTCCATGACCACTTTAAGCAGATTCTTTATACCGGGACTAACCCGGATTGTACCGGGTTGTACAGATTCCGGGTACATTAAACATTGATGTCTATGGTACCTGATTGAACCTTACGGGGTCAATCCAGGACAATCCAGTTCAAAGAAGTAGAGGAATAGAATTTACAATTGATTTTCATTGGACTCGTTACTGTGAGAGTAATCGCAATGAAACTCGCAGAGTAAGGAGTCGGCCGAGTACCCTACTACTCGCAAAGTAGCGAGAAGTAATGAGTAGATTCGCCCATCCCTAGTGAAGAATTTGTTTTTTATTAAGAAAATGTAGTTTCCAGTTGGGAAAACATTTCGGTCAGATTTGACCTTCATCAGTTACATGAACTGGGACCCAGCCTGCATGGAAATCTTTTTCTGTGTTCAGGTTGCCCAGATGCAAACTTCAAGGCAGTCTGGGTTCCAGTTCACGTAACTGATGAAGGTCATATATGACTGAAACATTTTACCAACTGGAAACTACATTTTCTGAATAAAAATACCATTTCTACACAATAATTCCTGACCACTCAGAAAAGATTGCATAAAAATTATGTAGTCCATTATTGCCTTTTAGCCCTTGCAAAGATTAAACACTTGATGCTAAAGCAAAATTCTGGAGAAAAATGTAATTTTTCATTTCATTGCCAAATATTATAAAACTGTATGATTCACCAATAGTTCAAAATGCTCACTGCCCCCTAGATTAATTGTTTGAGGGGAGTATCTTCCAAATTCGGGTCACTTGTGGGAGTTTCTGCTGATTTGGCTTCAGGGCTCTCCTAGTGTGACATGACATTAATAATATGTTCCGGAAAAAATTGGGCTCCAAAAGTCAAATATAGCTCCTTTCCACCCGAACTGTGAGACAGGGCCTGTTTTAGGAAAAGTAAGGCCCTGGGTAAAGGTGAAAAGTGGGTTCCCAACTGCTAACATATTGCACCATCACATATAAACATTTAATTTGTATTTACAGGAGCCAATTTCAAACCTTTAACCAAGCACCATCAACTATATTAATGTCATCTGGCAATTGTGTATTGGCTCATCACCCGGGCTGAGAAAGAACAATGATGTTAGAATGATCTCTCAGGGTGTGTGTGGATGATCCAGAGGTACTATGTCCTGGCAGTGCCTCTGGATCTCAGAAAAGCTGCAGGTGAATGCAGGGTGAGCGCAGCCTATGATCTGTGTTCGGTGCAGGGCAGCATTTCCCAGCATTCACGTGATGTTGATCGCTTCCATCTCCATAGCAATAAATTAACATGCTGCAGAGATTTGAAAGCCTGGGAACCCGCACTGCAGCTGAAATAATGCTGCGGTGATGAGAAGAACAGTGGGCATGGGATTTCTAGAAATGCCATCCTCTGTACTTCCACTGCACAACACAGTGTTATGGATGCAGTGCAAACACGCGACATCTATAAGGCTGCAAACCCTGATCGTGTGCATGCAGCCTAATAGATAATTCTTTCTTTATACAGGGAAGCAAAGGGGAGGTCACTACGTACAACTAACCAAATAGAGAAAGTGTGCATAGGTAGAAGCAGACCCAAGATGAGCAAAATAAAAGCATGCACACAAGGGAAAAAGGATAATATTATATGCAAGCAAAAGAAGTCTCTTACTAACCTAACAAAAAACATAATAAAGGTGTAGGAAAGGAAAATGAGGAAACGGTCTAAAAACAACACTGATCTCAGCCTAGCAGGGAAAATTCATTGACTACATGGATGGATCTTCTTAGCAGTAATCCAGCTAGAAATATAGCCAGCAAATAAGGCTGGTATCAAGAGAGTATAAATAGTCCACCCTAGCTGTGACAGGTCAGAGACAAAATGAGAAAGTGAGAAAAGCTGACTAGCAGCAAAGCAAAGAGAAAAAAAAGCAAAGCTAAAAGAACCATCAGCATTTGGACAGTGACCAATCGGGCTGTTGCCCACCCTAGAAGGAAACCAAACATGAAGCAAGAAGCCACCGATCTTGTCCAGAGAGTAAGGCATGATGCTTTTACCTTATGAAAAATAAAGGGACACTGTCAGGTCATTTTTAAGTATGATACTATTATTACCCTTGAATACGGCCCGGGCAGACATTTTAAAAACATGTAAATCATTATTGTACCGTTTGTAGCTTCCATGTTATCAGCATTGTCAGACCCTGCCGGGAGCTCCTTGGATTAGTTCGATCCGGCTGCTGTATAAACTGTCATGTAATTATGCACTCCCCATCAGCAGCTCTCTCCTCCCTCCTACCTGTGCTCTCAGACAGTGCAGTGTCAGGTTTCAGTAGCTTCTGTTCTGTTGAGGACATGGAGGGAGAGAGCTATTGCAGATCTAACTTATCTAGACTTCATTTGTTTCTCTAAGCAGGTATCCCTGCTGTGACAGTTTCTGTGTTGTATTTGACCTCTTGTGATGCTGCAAGCAGAGAGAGCAGAGAGTCAAATACAGCCTTCCCCCCAATGACTCCTAAGCAATGATGTGGTTTGAGTATGTGACATGCATATTCATTTTATGGGGAGTGGACAGCAGAGAACTAAGCGATCACTCACTGAGATTGACAGATGGAATGAATCTATTATTTGAAGTTTACAGAAGATAGGAGGGAAATATAAATAAAAGAAATACATCAGTAGAGAAAGCTTAGAGCAAGGAATTAGAAAATGATAGCAGTTACATGTGGATTTTTGACCTGATAGATTTCCTTTAAAAAATTAGGACTAACGAAACATTTTAGTAGAAAAAAATATATTTTCATTTTTTTCGTCCAATGAGTAATACTTCTCTAAAGCATCTTGAACAGTTAACACATTTTCTGATTGTGGTTTTGAATACTTTGATGTTTGCAGATTTTCTGATCTATAGGCCCTAAGTCACTACACAGTTAAAATTGTCCATAAAAAAGCAGGTTTGGTAATTCATTAAAAATAGTAAAAGATTTCTGTTCATTTTTAACCCATCTAACAACCTAACAAAAAACGTCATTCTCTTTATATTTTCAGAAATAAATGCTGTTAGGAAGTTTTAAATGGAAGGCAACAACTGTATTAGTTATTTCTAGGATCCCTGTGACATTGTAAGTCTGTCATGTAAAAGAAAAGAAAAGGAGCGCAAATGTGAAGCACCTCAGGGTAAACCGTATTGCAGGAAAAGCGGGGTTTCCACTCACCTTGTGGAGTTGTACTGGCTGGGTACAACTCCAGTGATAGCCTCCTGTGGAGTAATACCAAACAGGGCGTCCCCGAGAAAATCCTCATGCCAGGGAGAGAGCAGCGTCACTTCCACCGGTCACGTGATCCCGAGGCGGTGACGTCAGAAAGGTCCTAGTAGTCCTCCAGACTTGGATAAACAGGTCCTTTAATAAACGATGCCTCTCTTCCAAAGCTGCTGAACCGCACGGTCCCTCAGAAGGGAGAGAAGTGCACAGGAGAAAAAAGTTGCGGCTCTGATAGCGCTAAGGAAGGAGGGCAAGGGGAAATTGTTGTGGTGAACAGACCTTTATTAAAAACACGGTCCCTCAAACTCTGCTATGCGTTTCGACGTTACCGTCTTCATCAGGTGGAATCTGTAAGTCTGTCAGTAACAGAAGGAATAGAATAATTACGTAGAATATTAGGAATAAATGCTGTATGCATGCCTAAATTAGCATAAAATGGACTTTGAGAGGTAGAATTTTGTTTGTTTTATAGGCAAATTCTGCTGCCTGTAAAAAGTCCACCCGTCATCTTAAAGGTAGGAAATAAAACAGTGGCGATATTGTTTTAGAGTCCGATTAGTCCTTTCAGTCTGGCCTTGGGATTGAGGGTGGAAGGCAGTAGACAAATTAACATTGGCTCCTAAAACTGTACAGGCTACTTTTCCAAAATCTTGACTACATTGTCAGGAAATTTCGTGCAGCCTTTGATCATTAATTCTGTGGTACATTCAGAGGTAGAAATCCCTTAATTGGAATGATATAGGCCATGTTTGTGAGTCCGTTCACCAAAACAAGGATAGCAGTCATTTCTTTGGAAGGAGGTAGGTCCACAGCAATATTTATCGAGATTGATCCCCATGGCCTTCATGGAATTGGAAGAGGTTGAAAGAGTCTTAATGGAGAAGATGGTGGTGTCTGGTTTCTTCCACATCTTAAACTGGTGGAAACATATTTTCTCACATCATTCCTAAAAAATATGTTCAAAGTATTCCCTAAATATTTTTAATTCTGGTTTAGAAAGATTGTAAACTTGTCCAAACAGAATGGATGTGTAACACTCGCAGGGGCGAGTGTCCGGGAGGGGACCTACTGGGCCGAGGCACCGGTCACCACTTGAAATTGCGTACCTGAATGACGACCGAGTCTTCACTAGAGCCTCAGGTGGAGCCGGTAGACTTGTGCAGGAAGGTAGCCGCCAGGTGCAACCCCAGGGGATTACAGTACCACATCAACTGATTCCAGGGGTTGGGCTCCAATGGACAAGCTAAGTCCCTGGTATATTGGTGTGGCCAGGTGGCAGATGCTAACAGGTACAGATGGAATGGCAGCACTGCTGGAACTGGCAAGTGTAGCAGTTATGATGGCAAGACTGGAACTGGCTGGTTCAGTGGGTATGATGGCACAATGGGATTTGCCAGTGCAACCAGAGAACTAGTACAGAGGAACAGGTTAGTAGTCACAGGTACGGGATAAATGGACACAGGTACAGGAACATGACACTGGACTGTGACCTGGGAACTAGCAATGTGTCTCTATGGCATAGACTGCATTGCTCAGGCACCTCCCAAAGGGGGAAGGTACCTTAAAGACACTGTGCTTCTCAACCATCAGCTCATATGGAGGAGGAGGTAGTTGATCAGGTTTTTTCTTAATGCAGAGACACTACTGAACTGCTCGCTCTAAGTTGATTATTTGTCATAATTCTGATGAGGAATCTCAAAGACTTGAATTTGTTTGAAGACAGATGGATTTGTATAACAATTGTCCTTACAGTACTCAAAAGGAAAGATAATGTTCTTAATGCCCAGCTGATAAATGAATTTAAAAACGGAATTCCTAGAGTAATTGGAATCTTTGGAGAAGAAATAAAATGAAAAACATTTCTTGATGATCAGGTTCTATACAGATTCAATTGTCGCTTGAGTAACAATTCCAGAAAATAAAGGTGACCCATCCACAGTTAAGTCCTTGCAATGTTGTTGTTTGTGAATTGTAAATGCATGAAATTTCCTCTTGCTCCAGAATCTAACATGGTAGAGCATTGTAATATATGGCTCCCAATTATGACCTGTATGGGAATGACCAATTGAGAGGATGATAAATGTATTTTGTCTTTATCTTGCATTACAAATGAGGTGGCCTGCATAACAGAATCTGACTGTTCAGAATAAATTGCTTGCTCTTGTGAAGGCTATAGTCCTTTTATTAATATGTCCAGTGCCCAAACAATAAACAGATTCTCTATACGTGGCCTCTCCTTCTTTTCTGCAGAAAGAGGTTCTTGTATGACGTCAATTAGCACAGATTCAGGCATGCTTTCTGTTTTTGTTGGGTGTTCAATGCTGATTGACTAAAGAAGTAGGCAGGGTTGTTTCTGAATACTCACAGTCTTCCCTTTGTTCTGATCAATTTGGATGCTCAATTGAATAAAGTCCTCCATATTATCGGTGGTCTCAACCCTGTGAAGCCCATCTTTCACTAGCTCTAAAAATCCTCGTTAAAATTGAGTCCCTTGAGCTGTTAAATTTCACCCACCAATAGAACTCTGATGTATATCCAGCAACAGAGCGCCGTCCTTGACGTAAATTATGGAGTTTTGCTTCAGCTGTGGCACAGCGATTTAGATAATCAAAAACATAATCAAATGGCTATGATGAAAGTAGTTACCAAATTTTTCAGAGTATAATATGCACTTTTTCCCCCAAAATTGGAGTGGGGTTACAGGAGGTAGGGTTGCTGCTGCAGGAAGTCAGTGGCTGTATGAGTTGGGTCTGGGAAGATGGGGTGTACCTGTGACGCAAGGCGAGATCCATTGACCTGCTGGTGATGAGAGTGATGAACTTCACAAAAATAGCTGCGCAGGTGGGGCATGTGCAGATTGAGATCTTGGAGAGATGAACTTAATCTGCATATGCGGCATCTCCTACGCGATAAACTTCAGGAAACTGGTTGCCGCGGTGGCGCATGTGCTGACTGAGATCTCGACTCTCCAAGATCTTAATCTGGCATAGATCACCTCTGCAGTCATTTTCCTAAAGCCCATCGCGCCCACTGCCAGGAGATCAATGCTGTTGCGACACCTCCCTTCTCCCAGCCCTGGGCCTGCAGCATCACCTCACTGGTGCTGCCACGATACACCTTCCTCCCAGCCCAGGGCCCGCAGCCTCACCACAGCCAACCTCCTCCAGTGGTAACCCTGCCTGCTATTATCTTGCTCCAATGCCAATGCATCTCCCTCACTGTAAGCTACATTCAAACTGTAAGACAAAATACAAGATGGGCCCCCATTTTACCTTTTTTTTTCCTATTTCCCACCTCTAAACTTGGGGTGCGTCTTATGGTCCACTGCTCCTTATAGTCCGGACAATATGGTAAGTCATTGAGGAGGTCACATTTACTTTCCACATATAGTAAGGCCCATGCAAGAACATCATTTGTCAGAGGGTTAATGATGAAGAGTACCTTTTTCCTGTTATTAAATTTGGAAGTTAATACAGCATTGGTTAAAGACTCCTCAGTACTGGTGACTAAGCCCTTCGATTTTTGCGGGCAGCGACATGCATGTGTTTGACTCTGAGCCTGAGTTGTGCAAGTCCAGAAGTTTTCTCTTTAACCTAATCATTTCTTTTTGTCGATCCAGTACTATTGGTTGTGGCTTGGAAAAATATTCTTGGTAGGTGGCACCAAATTCTTCAAATTTAGCAACTTTTTGTCTCAAGCTGCTCACATTAGACTCCATTTTTGCACAAAGTTATTTTGTAATGGTATGGGTCTGCACTAGAGTCTTATTATATGACCACTGTGGTAGCACTGTCAGGTAGTGTAGTCACAGGAAAGCCAGAGGTCCGTATACGGGAAACAGCAGTACAATATAGAGGAGCAGCAGCAGGTGAGAAAGCTAGACTAAAGGTTGGGAGCTCAATAATGTCAAAAGGAGGAAGTGTAGGGGCCAGGCTTAAATAGGGTGTCCACTCACAGGATGATGCCAATCAGGAAAACGGGTACCAGTTAGTGAAATAGTAAGGAGCAGTCCAGAGCGCTCAAAGGGAAGATCTGCTGTTTAGTCTATAGAAATTGCCAAGATTGAGTCCTGACAACTGTATTAGCCATTCTGTACTATGTTAGTTCTGATTTCCCTGTAGAGCTGTGTATGGTTAAGAGAGCAGACTGTCAGTCATTACATGTCTCATACTGGTATTGTCCCTTTTTAATTCAAACTATAATCTCTGGAGGCAGATTCTTGGTGAGATCTATGTCCAGCCCGTAGATCTTAACAGCTCATTTGCATATAAGAAATACGTAGATGTGGAATAAGATATTGGATTGTAAATAATCACAGCATCATTTTGTTCAGCTACCTATGACCTACATGCCTATAGAGATGGCTTAGAAGGGTTCATCCTATTGACAGGTTTACTTTAAATTCTTCAAAGGATTGAAACGAAGACTTTAATTCTTATCTGTATAATGGATGTCAAACTAAATATTTAAAATATTGGCAGAAGTGTTATATTCTTTTATAATTTAGGCAAAGATGGCACTTTAAGCTGTATTACACTGTTCTGGAGGAGGTGACAAGGCAATACCCCTTCCCTCCTCACAACTCTTGCGCTGCTTCATTGACTTGTTTGTAGTTTTTAGTGTTACGCTCAAGACGTTGGTTGGTAACAAAAGTCGTTACATGTTTCTCCCACTCAAAAAAGACAAAGATGAAAAATCAGCCTGTTAATCATTGTAAACGTGCAAATATGACACCAGTGAAAGTGAACACAAAGCCCGAGTCGGCCATCTGCCAGTTTACTATAGGAAAACAAACAAGCCTCCACTACGCTAACAGTCAGACGGCTTTCGTTACTTTACACCAATCATTGCAGTATTGAACTGGCCCAATGGTGAATCCTACAGCAGGGCACAAGGCCTGAATTCCTTGTTTCCCTATGGACAAATTTATTTTGGGCATTATTTGTTGCTTAAATCTTACTTCATTGTTTGACGGAGAAGTTATTGAATATCTTATGGCATTATGAAGCTCTAGAAATGGTACCCTGTTTATACTGTATTGTAACAATAAGTAAGCAGTGAAAACAAGAAATCCTTTACTGTGGATATTAAAGGGTCTTATTTCTAGGTGTCGCTTTTTACAAAAATAGTGTCCCCCAAGAAGCGAAATCACCCACTATTGGTGTCAGCACTGATCATGGCCGTCTAACCTACTAAATGTTGCTGTCAAATCATGAAAAATCATTTAGAGGGTTAATAAAGGAAACAGGCTCCTGTTTTATCCACATCAACACCCACTGGACTTGCAGTGGCAAGTAATGGCCTTGGGGAACAGTTGTCGATTATGAGCTGCTATAAGTAGTGTCTACGGTTAATTGGTCTTCCATTTTATTAACTCTCCCCTCTGCAATCCATCCTGATTTCAGTAGCCAGGATCATATTCCTTTCCACACTACACTGATGCCTTTACCCTGTGCCATTCATTGCATTGTTTGCCCATCCACTACAGAGTACAAAATAAACTTTCACTGTCAGCCATAAACCCCCCACAGTTCTGCACGCCCCATATTTCTTCCCTCATCTCTTTCCATCGCCCTACAGGTGCTCTCCATTCTGCAAGTGACTTAAAACTGACATCATCTACAATCCGAACCTCCCACTTGCCTCTCCTAGACTTCTCACGACCTGCACTAATTCTCTGGAACAGACTACCAAGAACAATTTAATTAATTCCCAATACCCATAGTATTAAGTGGGCCCTAAAAACTCATCTCTTTTAGACTAACCTATCACCTCCTCTTACTTATCTAATGATTCCCATTCTGCCCTTTTCCAAATTTGGCCTCTTGAATCATCTAGTTACACTCTCCATGCACTTAGTAGCACTTTATCTGTACTTGTACAGATCCTGACCGGTGACCACTTCATACAGCGTTATGTGAATCCCCTATTTATTATATTGATGGCTGGACCATATATGACGGCACTTTTTACCATTTACCTTTTGTGCCTACCCTATTTCCTCATGGATTGTAGCTTGTGAGCAGGGACCTCACTCCTTGTGTAACTGTATTGTCTCAAATTGTTTGTACATGTCCCCTCTGAATGGTAAAATTCTGCAGAATATGTGTAGTACTGTATATATAAAATTATTATTACTAAGGTGTTGTCCAGTCTTAGGGTGACTGCCGAAAATGTCTAGTTGGAATGTAGCCAGAAGTATGCAAATCGATTGCTTGCTGTCACATGACCTCCCTCTCTCACTGGAACACAATAGAATCCTGACATTGTGCAGTGCATTTGCTGTAAGGATTGAGAAGTCTGCACTCACAATGTCTTATTAATATAATAAGACATTACAGGGAGAGCGACAAGTAATAGAACAACAAATGGAACTCCACAGCTTCCACATGGACAAGTTTTCCTAGAAGGTCAACATAGAGGAACTATAACTGGCACATGGCAGAGTAAGAAGTGAGTTTAAATAATGAATGGGAGTGGCATCAGATGAGATTAGAGCTATGTGGAATCTCAGCAGGCTCAAAAAGGAACCCTTAACCCCTGCAACACTACATGAAAATAAATCCAAAGACCTACGATTAGCTAATCGCCGCGACATGACACACACGAGACTCATAGGTCAGGTGTTAGAATAAGGCGTCAATGAGATGTTAATTTCTTGCCTACTAGTGTTATCCGTGTTTTTAGGGATAGCACATGTACCTGGTATAGTCTATGGGGCTGTTCACATGTCCTTGATTTTCCACGGATCAAGTAGTCTGCGCAAAATCATCTTAGTATGTCTGATTTTGATCCAAATGTGAAAACAAAACTAGCAATGCAAGTCGGTCCGTGAAAAAGAGTTACAGCACTTGGATGCCACCCTAGTGTGGTCTGATTTTCATGGACTGTTGGCTATCTGCACATCAGTCGGTTCTGCATTTCTGCAGACCGACCGGGAACCGGTGGACACTGGCAGAAACTGAGTTTTCTGTGCTCAGCAGTGTCCTAGTTTTTTGCTCGTTTTTTGCTCGTTTTTTGCTCGTTTTCCGCCCGGTTTTACAGCGTTTTGTCGGCGGTTTTTCTGAGCGGTTTTAAAACTGAGTTTTTAGTGCACTTGTTCAGCTGAAACCGGTGGAAAAACGGAGGAAAGAAGTCACTTGCTCTATATTTGGAAACCGGAGGAGAAACCCAGATTTCACTGAAAACGACCAGAAGAAAAACGTTGTAATGTACACAGCGTTTTCTAAACTCCATTGACTAGCATGTTAATCCAACCGGAGGGTAGGATTAACATAAATTAACATAAAACGGAGCGGAAAACGCCGACGGAAAACGTCCAAAAGCAGCCCACAAAACGACTGATGTGCACATACCCTTAGATAAGAAAAGAACAGACAAACCTTAATTTTTTTCACATACGAGAAAAACTGTTAAGGCTCAGATTAAACTAAGACCAAACTATGATGAAACTCTTGTGAATACACCAATAAAGTCTGCCAGTTTTCCAGTACATCAAAAAATCAGAATGAGACATAAAACTAACAAGTCTCATACACAGCAATACAAAAGTATTGCAGTGTATGAAACAGCGATCACAGTGAAAAATATTCAAGTTCTATAGTGAGACTAAGGCTGGCTTCACACCATGTTTTTCAGGATCTGGGGCTGTCCGATTTTGGCCTCATAGTATCTATATGGGGCCGGACACAGCTGGATGGCAGTCATTTTCTATCCAGTTTCCATCTGTCCGGGAGGATCCGGGAGAATGTGGGCTTCTCTACCGGACACAAAATCGCAGCTTGCTGTGATTTTCTGTCCGGGGGAAAAATCCTCACAAATCGGATCCTCCCGGAACCGGCGCGATCCTAACATGAGAGTTTATAGCGCCGGATCATGCTGGATCTGACATAAAATCGGAAGCGGCTCCCGGATGCCGGATGCTGAAGTTTAGCAGCGAGCGCTGCTGAACTTCAGCAGCTGGAGAGCCTGAGATTTCAGGACCGCAGCCAGCTCCCCACTAGCCGCGATCTTGAAATTTCAGCAGCTGCAGCTGAGATCTGCCGATTCCGGCAGAAAACAGGACTGGAGGGCATATTTGCCCTCTGGTTCTGTTTGTCTGGGGCAGTCAGGTTCTGTCCGGTGTTTCCTGCAAAACACCGGACAGAACCTGATACACCACAACCATGGTGTGAAACTAGCCTCAGTGAATAAAAAATGTTCAATAAAATTTGTAAAAAAAAAAAAACACTAAAGAGTTTTAAAAAAACAGTTTTGGCCACTGAAAACTATTTTACTTATGTTAAAACAAAAAGTATCACACACAATTGGTATTGCCACAATCAGAAAGACCCAACTATGAGTATAATGGCCACTTTACACGTCCCGATATCGTCGTCCAACTTCGATAAAAAGTCACGTGGTTCGTGCGTTGGCCCCGATATCGTTCGTGCGTTGTGTGGTGTAAATGTGCAATTCCATGCAAGAACAATGCCAAAACGATATCAGGGAAGAAATAAGCAGGCTCTCCAACTGCCCGATATTGGATGGACGATCTGGCAGGATCGTGCTGTGTGACAGCCCAACACCGACTTGGAGCACAACTTCCCCTATTCACTCCCATGTTAAATGGTCGTTCCCAGGTTCGCTCGTCCAAGGGGGCGTACACATCGCAGTTGTGTTGTCTGCCGATATCTCCCTGTGTAACATCTCCTATGCGATCTTGGATTTCATCCAAAAAAGTGCTCGCTACCGTGCTGTTGTATACAATATTGAAACAATGTTGGGACGTGTAAAGTGGCCATAAGACTGCCAAACTACTTAACTTGCACAGTGAAAACAGAAAAACACTTTGAATAAAAAGACGATTAAAATAATCACATAGAAAAACTGCTATTACTAAAAACATCAATTTGTCCCACAAAAAAACCCTTCACACGACAGCAGGAAAAAAAAAAGTTGCAGTTCTCAGAATATATTGATGCAAAAACAAGTTATTTTTTAAATAATAGTTTTTTCACTGTGCAAAAGTAGCAAAGCTTAAAAAACCATTAAGAATTTTGTATCACAGTACTGAACTGAAGAAAAATGTCTAAACTTTTTTACTACACAGTAAAAACAAACTAATCCCTTAGTGACGGAGCCAATTTTCACCTTAAAGGGAACCTGTCAGGTCATTCTACCCCCCTAGTCTATCACTACCTCTCCCTGCACCTTGCTAGCTGATCCCTAACCATCCTTGTCTCAGCTAAAAGTGCCCTATAAAGACTGAGATCACCTGCAGTCAACTCAAAATCTTATCTTTTTATTCTGAAGTTCTTGGTACACACATTGGCCAATGTGTGTACCAAGAACTTCAGAATAAAAAGATAAGATTTTGAGTTTTTTGAAAAAACGTAAGTTTTTAACTTTTTTCTCATATATATATATATAGCTTATTAGCATATGTACATCATTGGTAGTAACCGAGTGCTGCAGAGTATTTTTTTCTAGTTATTTGATCCAGCAGCCCTGCTGGCACCGGTTCACATTAGTCTGTGAGTGCTGTGCAGTTTTTTTTCTGTTTTGTATCTTATGGAGTTGAGTTGCTAGCTCCTTGCTGCAATTTGCAC
Organism: Allobates femoralis; assembly: GCA_033576535.1. Taxonomy (NCBI): domain Eukaryota; kingdom Metazoa; phylum Chordata; class Amphibia; order Anura; family Aromobatidae; genus Allobates; species Allobates femoralis. The sequence goes on from JARQOC010000012.1 coordinate 61,289,495, forward strand.
CCTTGTTGACTGCAGGTGATCTAGGGTTGAGATGGAGTCTGCCCACTGAGAGGTGGGGGGTGGACAAGGAGGATAGGGATATCAGAGTAGGACTCGTCGGACCTGAAGTCACTTTGTCGCAGTCGACGAGCTAACAGACATTGGCCAATGTGTGTACCAAGAACTTCAGAATAAAAAGATAAGATTTTGAGTTTTTTGAAAAAACGTAAGTTTTTAACTTTTTTCTCATATATATATATATAGCTTATTAGCATATGTACATCATTGGTAGTAACCGAGTGCTGCAGAGTATTTTTTTCTAGTTACTTGTAATATCGACGTGTCACACGCAACGACGTCGTTAGAGTGTCTGAAAACCCGTGACGTTTCAACGACATCGTTAATGATATCGTAGCGTGTGACGGGCCCTTATCTTATCTATCTATCTATCTATCTATCTATCTATCTATCTATCTATCTAACTAGAAAAAGTTCTCTGCAGCTCTCAGCTACTACCAATGAAGTACAAGTGCTAACAAGCTATATGTATATGAGAAAAAAGTTTAAAAACTTACGTTTTTTCCAAAAAACTCAAAAATCGTATCTTTTTATTTCTGAAGTTCTTAGTACATACATTGGCCAATGTCTGCTTGCTCATCGACTGCGACAAAGTGACTTCAGGTCTTTTTTGTATCTATCTATCTATCTATCTATCTATCTATCTATCTATCATCATTGTGTCTATCTATCTACAGTATTATCTAACAATCTATCAGTCATCTTTGCACATCTTCAGCACAAAAATATTATTAATTTCTTCATTTCTTGAATGCGTTTTATTCTTGTCACATTGTCACATTGACATCGCTGTACATATTTTTCACAGACCCATACACTTCTATTGGCCCTTATCATCTGTGCACCAGTAAAAAACGGACATGTCCTCCTGTGGTTCTCACGAACATATAAAGAATTAGGTTATATCTGTGACAAAAAACCCAGATACCATATGTAATGGAAACAGTAAAATGTGAAGGGGGACTAATACTGAAAGTTAAGGTATCCTATTAACTTTACTTTCATGTTATGGATTCAAAATATCTTCTATGAAATTCAGTTTTATCAAAGTTTTGGAAATAGTTCTTGTGTCCAGTGAGATATTGATTAAAGTCTAACTTTTCAAAGAGGGAGTACTCATTTTTGCTGAGCACTATATACTAAATATAAATATATAATATCGTATATGTGTATATGTAGCAACTGATGGAAAGTGATTGTGCAGTAAGATCCCTTCTTACATCTCCCTACAGCCCCCTGCTGGCTCATTGTCTGCAGAAAGCATATGTGAATGCAGCTCGTCTTCTGTGCTCCGAACAACAATCTGCAGTACAAACAAGAAGAATATACACAGTATATACATACATATATATATATATCTCCGGAAAAATCACTGCGAAATGTTCAGTTTCTCAGATTTTTCTCTTTATAGGTCTATGATAGTGCAAAGAAAATAAGTTCTTATTCATTTAGAATCAACAATACACGTTTTAACTCAGGAGAAGTTCAGAAATCCATATTTGGTGGAATAACCATGATTTTTAATCACAGCTTTCGTGTGCCTTGGTGTGCTTTCCACCAGTCTTTCACCCTGCTTTTGGGTGACCTTATGCCACTCCTGGCACAAAAATGTAAGTTCCGGTCATTTACCACGGGTGAAAACTTTAAAAGGAGATACCATATGGACTGCCAGTCATCATATGTGGTGTATTTGCTCGTGTGCCCCTGTGATTTACAATATGTTGGCCGAACCATCCAAAGCGTTCACACGAGGATGAACAAACATCGGCAAAACATAAGAAACGGTTTCATTCAGCATAGCGTTTCCAAACACTATTGTCTGTATCACCAAAAGGACCCCAGGAGTTTGAAGCTCTATATAATCGATTGGATTCCGTTATCTATCCATGATCGGTACAATGCTCTCATCAAAAAAGAGATATTGGATATTTAAATTGGGAACATTAACTCCAGAGGGTCTCAACGTATCTATTGAGAATGTGACTAAGTGATTAAGAAAGAAAGAATATGGGCTGGGCAACTTATACAGATAAATGGTGATATGTAATTTTCTTTTCTTTTTACTTACCGTATAGAAAATCTCAATATGTGATGTAAGTAAAATTTTTTATTTTTTATGAATTTCTTTATGAATTTTATATGTAATTTTATATAATGAATTTAATAGAGTGTTATATTATGGTGATTCTATTGTTCGTCTTAATGTGCTTTTTAGAGTGTTTTTCAGAGCGATAATAATGTGTTCTATTGACTGTTATTGCTTATTGGCTTTATATTGAAACACGTCCAGGTTAGGGTTATTGTGAATGGAATGTGATTGGTCAGTAGTTGTATTTCACACCCCCCTCCTTCCTGTGTAACCCCCACCTGATGAAGATGGCGTGTCACCATTGAAACACATTGTAATTAATAAAAGCTAAGGATAATATTCATCTCCCTGCTCACCCTGTTTTTGGAGCACTTCCTAACACAGAAATTGCTTTGGATCTCTATTACTTATCTCCTGTTGGAGACTGTGGGAAGCTGCCTGGCACAGGGCCTGTGAGCTCCACCAATAGGACATTGCACACATGAGAAGCGGCGTCAGCTGACTGGAATCACGTGACCCTCCCTTACTATCGGATCCCGGAGCTGTAAACACCGCAACTCAGAATGGAGGACGCGCTTACCGTGGTTGTGCTAGGTGAGCACAACTACAAAAGGTGAGAGGCTCTCGCTTATCACCCTGTGTGCAGTAATTAACTAGCCCCCCGGTTTCCTCTCATTGCGCCATCTGTTTTCTCTCTGTTTTTCATCAAACAAAGAAGAACTGCTTAACTTTTTGTGCCGGAAGTGGCCTAAGGTCACCCAAAAGCAGTGGAAAGCATGCCAAGATGCATGAAAGCTGTGATTAAAAATCATGGTTATTCCACCAAATCTTGATTTCTGAACTCTTCCTGAGTTAAAACATTAGTATTGTTGTTTCTAAATGAATATGAACTTGTTTTCTTTGCATTATTTGAGGTCTGATGTTTCTTTTTTATTATTTTGAAGATTTCCCATTTGCTGCAAATAAATACAAAATGTTTAGCTTTGAATTTCGGAGGCATGTTGTCAGTAGTTTATAGAATAAAAGAACAATGTACATTTTACTCAAAAATATACCTATAAAGTGAAAAATCAGAGAAACTGAAAATTTTACAGTGGTCTCTTAATTTTTACCAGAGCTATACACCTCCACATGTACATATATGTTCCTCTGCTGCAGATTATTGTAAGGGTACTTTCACATCTGCGCTTTTGAAAATCCTTCAGAATTCTGCTTTTTATTGCAAAAATAAATTGCGGTACACTTGCAGCAAGATTACGTTCTGTCTAAAGCATCTTGAATTGGAGTTCCGGACATGTGCGGCAATAAAAGTGGAACTATGCCGGACTTGCAAATGTGAAAGTAAAAAAAACCTTGAAGTTCAAAAGTTCGGGTTTACCTGATCTGCCGTAACTGAAAACAACCGCTGATGTGAAAGTACCCCAGGGTGCACAGAAAACATGCTGCATTTACATATGCTCTCCATCTATGTACAGATTGTGGCAGTTGGACAGATCCTAGACTGAAGGTATGTGTCACTGTGTTGCCAAGCCTTGGTCATGTAGACCCTGGAGAAGTAGGCTCCAGCATGTATTGTGCTAAGAGGTGTTTTTTAATGGGCCCAGATTTTGGATCCAGGTTTTAGGAATGGCCAAAGAGCTAGATGGGACGGACCATTCCCTTACCTCCAGTTCTGGGATTTGAAATGGGCTATAAAAGGCAAGTCATCTGCCTCATTATTGTTTGTGAGCAAGAGGTGAAAAGACCTCTTGATGTTGGGTTCTCTGTCGGGACCTGAGAGACTGAATGTGGGCTTTAATCTGCTGCCACCTTATCCGTCAGGGCAATTACTTAATTAACTGAGGATAAATAAATGAGGCAGCAGCTATTCTGCTATTAATCGGATTATTGAGGTGCTCACAGGGAGGGTATTGTGTGTACATATATCACTGGTTCCAGACCATTAAATATATACAGTGAATAACTCGGTCCCATCACTGCCAAGCTCCACAATAACACATGAAAAATACTTCCTGCCACCACCAATCGTTTATGAAGCCACCTGGACATCAGTTACAGGTAATGTGAGATTTCGAGGTACTGGTTATAGAGTGAGAGGAACAAAACTGTTACATTTTATATATTTAATCTAAAGGAGTAGCATGTTTGCCAATACATCACTATTATCCTGCAGTTATCCATTTCTTTGCTACAAGTTCCTCTTGCTATAAACCAAGAAAAAAAGGGACAGTTAGGGCTGGCATGCAGTGGGTTAGAAGACAAGAAAAAGGGTCTGGAGTCCTTACTGACTAATTGCGAAATCTCACCGACCCATTTTAGTACCTCATCAACCATCAATCTGAATGCCTCATTGGCACTCGGTGGCGCCTTGTCACCAACTATTTGCATCTCTAGTGGTGCTGCCTCACACTCCAAATGCCTTTGTGGACCTAGTGTTGCCTCACTGAGGGTTATTATACATTGTAAAACCTACAGTGATGCTATCCGTTATTGGCACCCCTTCATTTTTTTCATAAACTGTACAATAGCTTCCGTAATAAATGGAAGTGTACCAAAGTTATATCCTCGAAATTTTTTTATTTAGTGTTTAAAGTAATGCAACAATAAAACATTGTTAACTTACATGTTGCAATTTCAAAGAAGAAACAGAATAAACAGCCTGTGCAGCAATAAAGGCCACTAATTAATACTTGCAAATAGAGTCTGTGGAGCCTCGGTTAGGAGTCTCAAACACAGGACTAGAGAGTTATCCCTCCAGGGAAGGACCCAGCCACGGGGTGGCTCCTTGCGGAGAACACCATAACCTTAATAAGTGGCCACTTAATATGATGTTGTGCGCTTTGGCCAGCTGCGCGCAGTGTTTTCTTGGACTGGTCTCCCTGAGGTCAGTGAATGCTTTGTGATACTAATTAATACTTGATTACACACTCTTTGGCATTGATGAAGCCTCCAAAGGTTTCTTGTAGTCATCTATTAACTTCTTACGCTTCTCAGCTGGTATTTTCTCCCACTCTTCCTAGTTTGTTCAAGCTCTTCAATACTTGCAGGATTGTTTTTCCCAATGATAGATTTCATAACACCTCAAAGATTTTCAATGGGATTGAGGTCAGGACTCATTGCTGCCATTTTAAAACAGTCCATTTTTGTCAACTATTCCTGTATACTTTTGGATGTGTGCTTTGGGTCATTGTCTTGCTGGAGGACCCATGATCTTTGACTCAAACCAAGTTTTCTTACACTGGGTGGGACATGATTCCTGGGATACAATCAAGGCCTCCAGTACTAGATGCAGCAAAGCAACACCACAGCATTATGGATCCTCCATCATGCTTAACTGTTGGTAGGGTGTTCTCTTCCTTTTAAGCTTCATTGCACCATCTATAAACAAACTATTGCTTTGTATTTTCAAAAAGGTATATTTTTGTTCCATCTGTCCATAGAACATTTTCCCACAAGGATTATGGTTTTTCAAAGTACTCTTTGGTAAAGATCAGATGTTCCTTTTTATGTCTTTTCTTTAGCAATGATTTCATCCTTGGCTTTTGCCCATAAAGCTTTGCTTGGTCTAGTGTGCGGTGTATAGTACTTGTTAAACCATGACCCCAGACTGTTCCAGGTTGACCTTCAGGTCTTTGGATGTTTGACATGGTGTTTTTTAGACCATTTGCTAATTCATGTCACATGGGCACCAACAATTTATCACAGGTGATTTTCATTTATGATTTACCATAGGCGAGTCAAAATGTGTTTCCATACTAATTTAATGTAATGGTGCCAGTACCAGTGTCACAGCAAGATTTAGGTTTTTCTATTTTCCCTCCCATTGTTTTTTGTTTTAAATTGTTGTTTATACAAAAAAGCTGTTTCACTTGAGTCATTTTTTCAGGAGATATATTCCCCATTATGTACTTACTAGATGGTAGCCCAATTGGGTGGGTGGTGACATCACGATGGGGGCGGACTCTATGGCGGTGAGGGAGGCGGCCGTCACTTCTCCCTGTGTGGTCTCTTGTTCCCTGTTTTTTTTCCCATCGCTTTCTCTACCCCAGTGCTGCTTCATCTCTTCCCCGCATGCTGCCTTGTTTCTGACCCCCCTGTGCTTGCTCTCTTCTGCCTGCCCCTCTGTTTGCTCTCTGCTGCCTGCCCCTGTGCTTGCTCTCTGCTCCCCTCCCCTGTACTCACTGTCTGCCCTCCTCCCTTGTGCTCACTCTCTGCTGCCCCCCTGTGCTCACTCTCTGCTCCCCTCCCCTGTGCTCACTCTTTGCTCCCCTCCTTTGTGCTTGCTGTCTGCCCCCCTCCCTTGTGCTCGCTCACATGTGGCGGTAGCATGAGGAAGAGGATGAAGGCATGAGGAACTGGTGCAGTTCCTCATTCAGCCAGCTACAGGGCAGGCTGGCTGCGGGGTGCAGAGTGTTTGTGGTGCTGAATGCGGGGTTGAGTGCAGGGGTAAGGGCCAGGTGAAGTGTGGGCTTAGTTCCGGATGAGTGCAGGGCTGAGTGCAGAGCAGAATGCAGGGGTGAGTTCAGGGCAAAGTGTGGAGTGAGTTCAGGGCAGAGTGCTGACTAAGTGCAGGTGCGGGCTGAGTGCAGGACTGAGTGCAGGGCTGATTGCAAGGCTGAATGCAGGACCGAGTGCCAGGTGAAATGCAGGCTTATTGCAGGATGAGTACAGGGCTGAGTATGGATCTGAGTGCAGGGCTGAGTGTGGGCCTGAGTGTGGCACTGAGTGTGGCATTGAGTTCAGGGAAATGTGTTGGGTAAGTGTTGAGCCCCAGGCTTTGGGGTACTCGGGTATCAGGCTCCAAGGGGTTAACGCTCCTGTGTCAAGGGGAGTGGTGGCCCACCTGATCCCGTGACCTGGGGGACTTCTTTGAAAAAGGGAATATTTACAGGGGATGATATTTACAAGTTGTCGTGACGCCACCTGTAGTTTCTGGTGATGTCACCAGCGCCGCCACAGTCTGCCAGAGGTAGATGGTATCACGGCTAGTTGGCAAAGTCCTCTACAGGTATGGCTTGACCTCTGGGGCAGCGTTCCTGTATGGGGAACAAGTTCATTCAAAGGAAACAGACAGAGCAAAGTCACTTTTCCTCCGGGTACTTTACTGTTCACTTGCATTGGCATAATACAAAGTTACAGTTCAGCACTTCTGATGCTATGAGGACAGGTAGCTTATCGGGTGGCTGCAGGTGGATCCCAGGTGGTATAGTGGAACCCTTGGTGTGCTTTCCTTCACTAACCCCGTCTGTTCCTTTCTGCTTTCCAGTTTGTCGTGTGAAGCCTGGTGACTTGGAATCAGTCTGACCTCCTTTCCTCTGTCACCTTTGCTGCCGTCTGGTAACTGTCCACTGGCTGGTCGCTCATTCCTTTGGCGGTGCCTGGTACCCTTTTTCGGTGTGCTCTGGTGCCTGGGAGAATTGCAGACTCCACAGGAATCTCTGTCATGCTTGTAGCTACGGCAGTCTGTGGGTTCCAGTGCCCGGTAAGCTGTCTGGGAGAACCTGACGACGGCCCCTCTTCCCAAACTGGCTGCTCTCCTGAAAAGCTCCTTTCTCTTTAGACCCTCTCTTTCTCTTCCATCTCTTCCTCCTGGTCCCTCAGCCGAGTGACCTAGGAGCAAAAACTTGCAGGCAAAGACCTTGTTCCCCCTAGAGGTGTTTTTATTCCCTCCCGGGTAACCTCTCACTGTGTAAGCTAGTGTGGGAGTGCTGGTAATGGGTCCCACCCACCATCCTAGGATCCACCTGCAGCTGGAGCATCAGCACCTCTTTTACGGGTGCAGTACCCCTCTGTGATGCCTGCTTGGTGGGGCGCCACATAAGTTCAGGGCAGAGTGTGAGCTAAGTGCAAGTGTAGGGCTGAGTGCAGAGCTGAGTGCGGTGCTGAATGCCGGGTGAAGTGCGGACTTAGTTCCAGATGAGTGCAGCACTGAGTGCAGGGCTGAGTGCCAGTGGAGTGTGGGGTGAGTGAGGGGTGAGTGTGGGGGTGAGCGCATCCTGAATGCTTAGTGTCGGGTGAGTACAGGCTGAGTGTGGGGCTGAGTGTGGGGCAGAGTGCAGGGGTGAGTTCTGGGCAAAGTGTGGGGTAAATTCAGGACAGAGTGCGAGCTAAATGCAGGTGCAGGCGGGCTGAGTGATGAGCTGAGTGCAAGCTGAGTGCAGGGCTGAATGCGGGATGAATGCAGGGCAGAGTGCAGGGGTGAGTGCTGGGTGAATGCAGGCTTAGTACCAGGTGAGCACAGGTGGAGTGAGGGGCTGAGTGTGGGGCAGAGTGCAGGGGCAAGATCAGGGCAGAGTGTGGGGTGAGTGTGGGCCAAGTGCAGGACGGAGTGCGGGGCTTAGTGCAGTGGTGAGTGCAACGGTTTAGTGCTAGATGAGTGTAGGCAGAATTTGGGGTAAGTTCAGGGGTGAGTGCAGGGGTGAGTGCGGGCTAAGTGCAGGTGCGAGCTGAGTGCAGGTCTGAGTGCTGGGTGAAGTGCAGGCTTAGTGCCTGATGAGTGCAGGGCTGAGTGTAGGGGTGAGTGACAGGTGAAGTGCGGGCTTAGTGCTGGATGAGTGCAGGTGTGAGTGCCTGGTGAAGTGCGGGCATAGTGCTGTCTGAGTGCAGGCAGAGTGCAGGGCGATTGCAGGGTGAGTGCAGGTCAGAGTGCAGGGGTGAGTGTGGGATGAGTGCAGGGCAGAGTGTGAGATAGGTTCAGGGCAAAGTGTGGGGTGAGTTCGGGGAAGAGTGTGTGCACAGTGAGGGTGAGTACAGGGCTGAGGCTGAGTGTGGGGTGAGTGCAGGGCTGAATGCAGGGCTGGGTGTCAGGTGAGTTCAGGTCAAAATATGGGGTGAGTTCAGGGCCGAGTACGGATGGAGTGCAGGCAGAGTATGGGCTGAGTTCAGGACAAAGTGAGGGGTTGAGTGTGGGGCAAGTGCAGGGATGAGTGTGCAGTGAGTACAGAGCTGAGTGCTGGGTGAAGTCAGGGCTGAGTGCAGGGCTGAGTGTAGGGTGACTGTGGTGTGGGGTCAGTAGGCTGCAATACCTGGCTGCTGCTTTCTGTGCTCCTGCAGAGATCCCTGGGGCGCACCAAGGTGCGCCCTAGGGATTTCTGCAGGAGGCACTGGTAACATCAGTTCTACTTCAGTGAGGGTGACCCTTGCAAAAACATAGTTGGTGCTGTTGGACAGTACCTACACCTAAATCGATCGTATTTACCGCGATGGGGTGTTCGTAGAAGGGCTATCTTCACCTTCAATGGACTATGAGGCAAGATACTATCTATTTCTCCATCTTCTGATGAGTCCAACAGAATCGGTCTGGACCAAACGCGTAAAGTGCGGAGAACCCTATCTAATATACTGAGCCACCAACAGAGTGTTGTTGTGACGCATCCTGAGAGACCACACTGACGATGAAGTTAAGTGGACACCAGGACATCTAATCTCCCCCTTTTCTTCCTATTTCCGTCATTGGTAAATAGGGTAAGAAAGAGGGTTAGCCGCCGTGGTTTGGGGGCACCATATAAAATTAGGGTGTAAAATCCTCCAATGCTAGGCAGGCAGATGAGAATTAAGGGATATTACAGGAAAATCCCCCTATTTTGCGTCACACACCTTGTTCTTTGTGGTTCGTTGATGTCATTTTGGTGTGTTGTTTGGGTCTTTGACCTTTTTATTAATTGTTAATAAAATTTATATTTTTATAATATTTTGAAGTTGGTAAAAAATTCTTCTAAAAACTAATTTAATATTTACCTCCTATAAGAAAAATTTACTTTACGATAAACATTAATGCTTTTTGTGCTCCTCTACTGCGTTCAGCTTAAGGACCTTTGGTGACATCACAGTCATGTGACCTGGGTCCACCCATGATTGTGATGTCACCACAGGTCCTGAAGGTCAGTTTTAGCTTATCGAGGGTACCGGGCGGCGGGGGCAGCAGACATTTGGGAGCGTGAGGGGAGGAGCGTGCACCAGGCTGCGGTCGGTGGTGGAGGTGGGTGCAGTGGGGATGTTGGCCGGGAGTGAGGTAATCTCCATATTGGGATACCCATCACTTCTTGGGTGTTCCAATATGGCTTCTGGGGTACTTCCGGTCGGCGCGGTAAATTATGGGATTTGGACACTTTTAGACGGAAGTGGATGACAGACAGGATAAGGTGATTAAATATATAGAAACTTCATGGGTGCCAATAGCAATAAACAGGACTATACACTATATTTTTGAGGACTTTAAAAAGTTTTGAAAATTTGTTACAAAGGAAATGATTGTCGTATAGCAGCAAAATAAGGTTATCCCATTGTGCTCCCTCATCTCCTCAGGGCTGCTCTGGTAGTCCGCTCTGCTGTAAATTATAACGGCCATCTATTATTGGATAACCTCTTTTTCAATGTTCCTAATGTGTCTAGTAAAATAAAGCTTACTTACCTGCTAAAGGGGCTCCACTCTGAGCACTGTATACATTGAAATATCGCAACATTAAAAGGGGTTGTCCAGGAGTAGAGAACCTTTCTAACTCTATGGGATGATATCCTAACTTCTCCAGTCATCCCTTGGCCTCAGTAATCACTTGCACATATAGCACAAAACACTCACTGATCTCAGGAAGACCAGTTGAGGAAAACACTGCGGTCAGCCGGCGGCTAAAGCGCTCAAACACAGCAAAATCCTAGGTGCATTGCCCCCTGGGAATTTGAATATGCAAATGGAGTCCGTGGAGCCTCGTTTAAGAGTCTCAAACACAGGACTAGCCAAATATCCCTCCAGGGAAGGACCTAGCCTGGGAGTGGACTCCTTGTGGAGACCACCATAACCACCTGTCCCGTGTTTGAGACTCCTAAACAAAGCTCCACGGGCTATATTTGCATATTCAAATTCCCAGGGGGCAATGCACCTAGGATTTTGCTGTGTTTGAGCGCTTTAGCCGCCGGCTGACCGCAGTGTTTATAATATGGTGGATATCATGGTCTCCGCAAGGAGTTCCACCCCAGGGCTAGGTCCTTCCCTGGAGGGATATATGGCTAGTCCCGTGTTTGAGACTCTTAAATGAGGCTCCACAGACTCCATTTGCATATTCAAATTTCCAGGGGACAATGCGCCTAGGATTTTGCTGTTTTTGAGCTTTTTAGCCGGCTGTCCGCAGTGTTTTCCTCAACTGGTCTCCCTGAGATCAGTGAGTGCTTTGTGATGTTGGTCTACCAGGCACTGCTCCCACCTAGCCAGAATCCTACTCCACACTGATGAGGGACAATACCCCGAAACAGCTGTCTGTGAATGGATACCTGGCATTGGTAATTCCCTTGTCATATCCTTAAGCTCGTAAAGAGCTGGATATTGACTGAAAAAGGGCCACTAAATATGGAGGTTATTGTGGTCTCCGCAAGGAGTCCACCCCAAGGCTAGGCGCTTCCCTGGAGCGGTATCTGGCAAGTCCCGTGTTTGAGACTCTTAAACGAGGCTCCACGGACTCCATTTGCACTTGCACATACAGTATATGGCCTTTGGCTGCTGATGCCAGAGATTGGGTGCAGCAGTCAGTTGGGTTTTCAGATGGATGGGAGCTTCTCCTTTCCAATTTGAGGAGGGTTTCTTTAGTAATAATTTTCAAAAATCGTAGAAAAGCCATTCAAAACAATACACCAAACTAAGAAGTGACAGACAGTTTGATTGAAACTGGTGCTTGACGGGCACAAGGAGACTACCAGTAATGGCCACTTTACACATGGCTACATTTCTAGCTTATCCACAGGTAACTTACTGGCTGCAGTGAAATCATGGAGACATGGTTCTATCTTGTTGCTGTGTACAAATGGAATAATGTCTCCATGATTTCACTGCAGCCAGTAAGTTACCTGTGGATAAGCTAGAAATGTAGCCGCGTGTAAAGTGGCCATAAAGGTTAAGGAAGGGCAAGAAGGGTAAATGGCTCCTTTACTTTTAATTGTCATTACTTGTATATTGTGGTTGAAGCATGCATGAAAAAGGGTTTGGCTACAAAATGGTGTGGTTACCAAATGGGGCATAGTTTTAAAATGGGTCTGGTTAACAAAAAAGCTGTTGTTAAAAATTTGAATCCCACACATGGATATAAATGATTTGTATTATGCCAAGTCATTTTTTCAGTACAGGCTCTACCTACATTTCTTACGTTGCAAATGGACAAAACCTAATATGACACTATAAAGAGAACTTGTCATGTCAAAACATTATTAACCTGCAGATATGGGGTTAATCTGCAGTTTATTAGCCCTCTAAAACTTCCTGTCCACCGAACTGAAAGACTGGCTACAGGGGGTAAATTAACTTTATTCTTTCTGGCAGCATTAGGCGTTCCATTATAGAGCTGTGGCCGAAGCAGTTTCAGTCGCCGCTTAGTATACAGTGAGTGGTGGCTGTAACCAAGCCTGGCACTGACTGACAGCCGACTCCTCACTGATTCACTGCAGAGGCAACTGTTAGTACATGGCTGCAACCACGCATTGATAAATACTAAGTGCTGTATTCTGAGCACTGAATGAAACTGCTCCGGATACTCTTCTATCACCAGGCTCGGACTGGCCTACAGGAGAGCAGGAGAATTCTCCAGTGGGCTCCTTTTCAGTAACGTTACTTACTCCCCAACATAATTAGTAGTTGGCATAATACATTTGTTTCACTATGTAGCGATAAAGGAAGCATCTCTTCATTCATTTTCCAAACTACCCAGTATATTATATGTAGATGCATAGGTGAATTTGTGAATGTAATATTTGCATGTAGTTGATCAGTGGCCCCTGGAGTCACTGTTACTGGTGGGCCCCTGCTACCCTGGTCTGACACTGTCTATGACCACGTATAGGAACTGGAAAGACACTAAAGCGCTAATAGGTTCTTACCCACCATAAGGAACGATAGTAAGTGATTCCGGGAAAGGCTCACCGTGGAGGGTCACAACCACTACATGAATATAATATGGCTGTGGTTGACCTATGTGGAATCAGTAGACAATGTATCGGAAAGAAAAGGGTATATCATCCACGCTTGTCATGAACAAATGATTAATCCAATTAATTTAGAAAGATCAGTTATTATTCTAGAACATTTTGAAGCCACTACAAGCTTTTTCAGGACAAATCGTAATGATTTGCGCTGAAGAAAAAGCTCATCTTTCTAAATTATCTGTATTAATCATTTCTTCATGACAAGCGTGGATGATATACCCTTTTCTTTCCGATACATTGTCTACTGTCTATGACTGAAAGCCAGAGGCTGCAGGGAAGAATAAAATGTATTTCCTCTTAGTAGCTGGGCTTTCAGTGCTGCAGCTGGACAGGTTTAGAAGGCTATTAGTCTGCAGATTAACCCCATATCTGCAGGTTGATAGCCTTTTTTGACATGACGTGTTCCCTTTAAATATTCCAAGAAAAACAGATCTTCTCAGAGAAAACACATTACTGACTTTTGCTTAGGATAGGCAATCAATGAGTGTTTAGTGGGGGAATGACCCTAGAGACCCCTCCAATCAGCTGTATAAAGGGGTAGTGGTGTTCTAAAGAAACATAGTTTATCTGTTTAGGCATCAATTTTTAATGTGATTTCCATCCTTCCTTCATCGACAGACCACAACATATACATATTGTTTTTTGCCTTGTTCTCTCCTTTAATCATTTACACAGGTTCATTGATTTGCCTTTTAAATATTTATTTATGACCAAGCATTAATTATTTTTAGAAGAATGGAGTAATCAATATATATATTATCACATGTCCTGTGTTATTTATGTACATCTGCCCTTCCAAGATTTATGGTGAATGTTACATGAAGAGTCAGATATTTTTTAATCTATCTTCCTTGGTTTTGCTCATGTAGCAGTTTTGCTCGTGAAGACATTCCAGGCTCCAGAATAAACAGGATGACACCCTACTTTCATAACTCTCCTTAGTCTCCAGCGTCCCTATGATTAAAATACATGTGCAGTAGTCGTTAGTGTTAGTTCAAGTCCTATCTGCACTCCAGGGGTAACTATCTGTGTTTGCTTTGTTACTTATTAATATTATATTTCAAGTAACTCCAGCTATTAGGATATTTACAGGCACTCATTTACAGAGGCGTAACTTGAAGCTCATGGGCCTGATGCGAAAGCTCAAACGGGACCCCCAATTATTGCAAATCTTTAATAGCACTAGTCTTTCATCTGTAGGCCAAAGGTACATTTGGGGTCCCCTAGTCTCCAGGTTGCAATTGCAACCCCTGCACTTATTGTAGTTACGCCCCTGCTCATCTAGCATCCAAGGCTTAGAATTTATCAATACTAGCCTATGTTGAACATACTCCTGTTTGTGGATAAGTTAATTCACTTTTGATTACTAAAATATAGAAGCATACAGTAACCATTGGACCCATTACAGAGTCATGTCTTCTGTTAAAAATATTTTATCATTAACGTCAGGGGTGTAATATCCATGACCAAGCTCATGCAGAAAAGGGTCGGCCGATGCTAGCACCTATTTTGTCTATTTTGCACAGAGACCCACTCTCCAGGTTTCCAGGCCACCCTTGTTTCCAAATTTAAAAGGTTAAATGGGTGGCCCTTGCTCAAAATATTTTGTATAGTCATCAAGCAACAATTGCTTCAAATTCTAAGAGGATAAACGGATGGCCCTTGCTCCACATTTTTGTAGGGTCATCAGGCCATCCTTGCTTCCAATTTCACGAGGATAAATGGGCCGCCCTCACTCAAAATGTTTGTATAGTTATCAGGTCATACTTGAAAAATATTTAAAAATATTTTATTATCATAAAGATTAGGGGTGTAACGACCATGGCCAAGTCCTGCAGGAAGGGGGTTGGCCGTTGATAGTGCTTTTTTCACCTGAATGTGCACAAAGACCCTCTCGTTATTCTTAGAAGGCCACCAGACCACACTTGCTTCAAATTTTAACAGAAAAACGGGCGGCCCTCAATCAAAATTCTGTATAGTCATAAGGTCGTACTTGCTTCCAATTTTAAGAGGCTAAATGAGTAGCCATCGCTCAAAATTCTTGTAGGATCATCAAGCAACAATCGCTTAAAATTCTAATAGCCTAAATGGGTGGTCCTCATTTCTTTTTTTGTAGGGTCTCCCATGCTGCAAAATTTAAAGAGGACCTGTCACCCCCCTGGTGCTTGGCAAACTGAATGCAGCACTGAATGTAGTATGTCTGCTGCATTCGGAGAAGTGGTCCCCAATGCCTCTAGTCCCCTGTAAGCTTTAAAAAAGACTTTAGTAACCTTAAAGTTAAGAGGTTACCTGGGTGGGATCTTATTAAGAGGTTCTGGCTGCTGGCACAATCCTCCCTGCCTTCTCCTTGTGTGTTCCGCCCCCTCTATGTGTCTGTCACTACCTCCTCTTGTTGTGGGTCTGCCCTCCTCTTCTCTTGCTCTGTGTGATGTCAGGAGCAGAAGAGGAGGGCAGACCCAGAAGAGAGGAGGCAGCAAACACATAGAGGGGGTGGAACATACATGGAGGAGGCAGGGAGGACTGTGCCAGCAGTGAACACCTCTTATTCTGATCCAACGCAGGTGCCTCCTAATTTTAAGGTTTCTAAAGTCTTTTTTAAAGCTTACAGGGGGGCTAGAGACATGGGGGACCCCTTCCCTGAATTCAGCAGATTTGCTGCATTCAGTTTGCCAAGCACCGGGGGGTGACAGGTCCTCTTTAAGAGACTAAGTGGGTGCTTTCAATTATAAGAGACTAAATGAGCAGCCCTCGCTCTTCCTTTCTGGGGTGTCATTAGGCCACCCTTGCTTCCAACGTTAAGAGGCTAAACCAGCAGCTCTCACACAAATATTTTTAGAGTCATCAGGCCGTAGTTTTTTCCAATTTTAAGAGGCTAAATGGACACCTATCACTACATATTTTTCAAGGGTCATCAGGTCCCCCCTTGCTGGTTTGTCCTCATGAAGGGGTGTTAGAGCCCAGAAATGCGTAGACAAATAAGCCATAGCCTTTATTTAACCCTCAATACCTCCTGGATTCTGATGTCCTGTGAAGATCTGGCAATGCAGTCTTTAACCATTTCTGCTACTGATGTTATGACAGTTAATCCATAAATATTTGAATAGTGTCCAAATCATTGCGGTTTGGGCTCTGCATGAAACTATTTTTTATTTAAAATTAAACAACTGAGATGCAATTGAAGTCTACACTTTCAGGTATAATTACAGAGATTGAACAAAAATATCCTGTGAAACATTTAGAAACTGCAACCATTTTTCTACAACACCTCCTCATTTCAGGGGCTCAACAATAATTGGACAAATTTACTTTACCATAAATAAAATGTTCATCTTTAATACTTTGTAGAGAATCCTATATAGACAATGACTGCCTGAAGTCTGGAAGCCATGGATCTGACTTTAGTCGTTCCTTGTTTGTGAATCTTTCAGCTTTATGTTTTGTCTTAAAGAGGACTTGTCACCCCCTGGTGCATGTCAAACTGAATGCAGCGTGTCTACTGCATTCAGGGAAGGGGTCCTCCGTGTCTCTAGCCTCCTGTAAGCTTTAAGAGGAGGAGGGCAGAGCCAGCAGAGCAGGAGGTGATGCAGAGAAATAGAAGGGGGCGGAATACACAAGGAGGAGGCTGGAGGACTGTGCCAGCAGTGAAGACCTCTTAATAAGATCCCACCCATTAGACTACTTATGTGTAAGTTTTCTAATCTCTTTTTTTAAAGCTTACAGTGGGGCTAGAGACATGGAGGATCCCTTCCCTGAATGCAGCAGCCATGCTGCATTCAGTGCTGCATTTATTTTGCCATGCACCTGGGGGTGACAGACCCTCTTTAAGCATTTGAAATTCAGCTCAATGGGGCTGAGATCTGGTGATGACTCGGACATTGCAGAATATTCCACATCCTGGGTTGCTTTTGCAATATGTTTTAGGCTATTGTCTATCTGTACTATCTGCAGCCTTGCTGCTTTTGTTTGAATGTGAGCAGTCACTTTAGGATTCAACTGGCTGCTTCTGTCTTCAGTAGAACCTGAACTCTAAAGTTTAGGGTCTACACCGAACACCTACAGTCGGTACATGGACCCAGAACATGGACTTCTCAGAGTAGTCCATGATAATATTTGGGTTTGGCTAGGGGGGTTGTAAAAAGAAGCAAAATTAAATCTGGTTAATCATACTTACCAGCTCCCCTGCTGCTCTCACATTACTTCCGGGTCTGCTCATTAAACCTTATGAATATTCCTTTGCTTCCCCCACCCACATTTATGACAATGTCTTTGATTGGCTGCAGTCAGACCCTCTCTGTGCCAGCATCTGTGATTGGTTGCAGTCAGACGCCTTTTGTGTGGGCATATGTGATTGTCTTCCGTACACACACACACACACACACACACAAATGTCCAAATGTAAAAATAAATAACTAATTGGAAAAAATGCATAGGTGTTGTGTAGGGTTCCCCTGTATTTTTACTTTTAGCACAGATAAAGTGGACAGCTGTGGCCTGCAGCCTCAATCTGTGCACTTTATATTGGCTGAAATAAATAATTAACAATAAACAATATCAGGTACCCCTAATTTTATTCTCAGCCAAGATAAATCACCTATCTGGGGGTTCATATTCTCACCCTGGGAGGTACATACAGTGTTGGCCAAAAGTATTGACACCCCTGCAATTCTGTCAGATAATACTCAGTTTCTTCCTGAAAATTATTGCAAACACAAATTCTTTGGTATTATTATCTTCATTTAATTTGTCTTCAATGAAAAAAACACAAAAAGAATTGTCCTAAAGACAAATTTGATATAGTTCCACACCAAACATAAAAAAGGGGGTGGACAAAAGTATTGGCACTGTTAGAAAAATCATGTGATGCTTCTCTAATTTGTGTAATTAACAGCACCTGTAACTTACCTGTGGCACCTAACAGGTGTTGGCAATAACTAAATCACACTTGCAGCCAGTTGACATGGATTAAAGTTCACTCAACCTCTGTCCTGTGTCCTTGTGTATACCACATTGAGCATGGAGAAAAGAAAGAAGACCAAAGAACTGTCTGAGGACTTGAGAAACCAAATTGTGAGGAAGCATGAGCAATCTCAAGGCTACAAGTCCATCTCCAAAGACCTGAATGTTCCTGTGTCTACCGTGCGCTGTGTCATCAAGAAGTTTAAAGCCCATGGCACTGTGGCTAACCTCCCTAGATGTGGACAGAAAAGAAAAATTGACAAGAGATTTCAACGCAAGATTGTGCGGATGGTGGATAAAGAACCTTGACTAACATCCAAACAAGTTCAAGCTGCCCTGCAGTCTGAGAGTGCAACAGTGACTGTATGGTAGGAGTCCCTGGAAGACCCCGCTTCTTACCCTGAGACATAAAAAAGCCAGTCTGGAATTTGCCAAAACTTACCTGAGAAAGCCTAAAACGTTTTGGAAGAATGTTCTCTGGTCAGATGAGACAAAAGTAGAGCTTTTTGGGCAAAGGCATCAACATAGAGTTTACAGGAGAAAAAAAGAGGCATTCAAAGAAAAGAACACGGTCCCTACAGTCAAACATGGCGGACATTCCCTGATGTTTTGGGGTTGCTTTGCTGCCTCTGGCACTGGACTGGTTGACCGTGTGCATGGCATTATGAAGTCTGAAGACTACCAACAAATTTTGCAGCATAATCTAGGGCCCAGTGTGAGAAAGCTGGGTCTCCCTCAGAGGTCATAGGTCTTCCAGCAGGACAATGACCCAAAACACACTTCAAAAAGCACTAGAAAATGGTTTGAGAGAAAGCACTGGAGACTTCTAAGGTGGCCAGCAATGAGTCCAGACCTGAATCCCATAGAACACCTGTGGAGAGATCTAAAAATGGCAGTTTGGAGAAGGCACCCTTTAAATATTAGGGACCTGGAGCAGTTTGCCAGCGGAGCATTGTAAGAAACTCATTGATGGTTACCGGAAGCGGTTGATCGCAGTTATTTTGGCTAAAGGTTGTGCAACCAAGTATTAGGCTGAGGGTGCCAATACTTTTCTCTGGCCCATTTTTGGAGTTTTGTGTGAAATGATCAATGTTTTGCTTTTTGCTTCATTCTCTTTTGTGTTTCTTCATTGAAGACAACTTAAATGAAAATAATAATACAAAAGAATTTGTGATCGCAATCATTTTCAGGAAGAGACTGAGTATTATCTGACAGAATTGCAGGGGTGTCAATATTTTTGGCCAACACTGTAGTTATTGCCGCATTCATCAGAAGTGCCAAATCCTGGCACTTTACCCAGCTTTTCTTGTTTGCCCTGGAGTGGTGGCAATCAGGGCAATAGAAGGGGTTAATGACAGCTGAGAATTGACAGCAGTCATTAAGCCCTCGATTGGTAATATTCAGGTATCTAAGAAACCCCTACATTACCAATCCTTTAAGTAAATAGTAAACAAACACATAAGCAGAGAAAAATCCTTTATTTGAAATTAAGCATAGACAATCATCTTTTACCCATTTATTAACCATAAACATAGTTAGTTCCAATGGAAAATCCACAACTTGACGTCCTGCGATGCTTCCTAACTCTGCTGCATCACGGCGAGAGGTTACAGTACAGTGTCCGCTCACTGTGAGGACTGCTCTCACACTGACAGAGCCGCAGCTGAGTGCAGTGACGTCAACTGAGTTCACCTGAGGCCACAGTTGCATACCTCACTAATGTTACCGCTCTCACAGCTGAGGCTCCACAAGTGTGAGAGTACTCCTCGAGTTGAGCAGACACTGTAAGGTAACCTCCAGGCGTGATGCAGAAGAGTCGGGTCTCCAGGATTTGTCCTGTCTGCATGCATCTTCCATCACATCTGCTGTTTCTAATCTTTCTGGACCTCTGCAACCTCTTTGCAGTCTACAAGAGCTCCTCCATGTGTCTGTGGTCTCCAGGACCTCCACTACATGTCTGTGGTCTACAGAGCCTCTGCTTCATGTTTCCCATATGCCTCACCTTTACTGAACTGACAGATTTTGTGGCTAATACCTCCACTATTGGATAAATGAAGGACCAGAAATCAAGCACTATTCCCGTGTCACACTGCAGACAAACTGAACAGAAGCTCTATGGAGCTCATCTTCAGTTAAAGGTTTTTGAGAATCTCATAAACAAAATATAGACAAAGCAAGGTGCACAGACTCTGTATTGGGACAAATAAAGTTCCTAAAATTACATATTACTTTTTTTGGATGTCATATTACAGATCCATACAACATTGATCTGTAATACGATTATGTGATTTATCATTATGCATGATGCTGAAACAATTAAAGTCACTTTCAACTATCTCTGCTAACGTCATTCAATCATGATGTTGAATTAGTACAAGTTTGGGGATATACAACAACATCTGCAGTCGGTGATTAGTTTTTCATTGACGATATTATGAATTCTGATAATTATAAACAGGAGAACAAATTGTAATACATCATGTAACACCCTCTGGACAACATCTGATTCTATAGAAAAATAATACATCCAAGTATACTGCTGTGAAGATGAAGTTATACTTAAATGGAATCTGTCACATTGCACATAAATCCAATCTATGGACAGCATGATATATGGAAAGAGAAGCTAAGCAGAATGACGTATAGGTTTGTTGGAAAAGATTCAGTAAAGTTTGTATTTTATTTATTAAAATCCCTGGTGTTTGTTTGTATGAGTCCAGTGGGCGGTCCTACTAGTGATTGACAGCTATCTCTGCATGCACAGTCATACATGGAAGACTGTCAATCGCTAGTAGGACCGCCCACTGGACTCATACATACAAACACCAGGGATTTCAATGAATAAAATGGAAGTTTTACTGAAACCTTTTCCACAAAATGTGTATAACTCTGATCAGCTCCTGCTCTATAACATCTTGTCTTCAGATCAGAGACCATTTTTAACAAAGAAAGAAGCTGCTGGTATCCAGAGAACAATGGTCTTCGACATAATTGAAATTGGTAATTCTTATATTGTGAAATAAGAATTGAAAATGAATCCATCTTCTGAAACGGAACAGCTCTTCATTTGAAGTTTGAAAAAACATCATTCATATATCTTTGATATAATAAATGCAAGTGCCCTCCAAAAAAATCAAAACTACTTTTTGTCATTTGAACTTACAAAATACCAAAATACTTGACGTATTACAGTCCGCTGTCCTCGTTTCTACAACATAGTCCCCCACTGTTAGTGGCTTCCTTCAGACGTAAATGAAGCCTAAGACTTGCAGATATTATTCCAGTTATAAATTTCTACAAAAAAAGTATATTGTACAATTGATAAACTTGTTCAGTTGCAACTAGCATCACCTTGATGTAATAATGTTGTAGTCAATCATAAGATTTGGTTGGCTCTATTCATTCGAACGGTGTACAGGTGTTTTCAACATTTAATATAAGTGCTACCTACCAAAAAAAAAAAAAAAAAACTAAAAAAATATATTCCCTAAATCAATGTTATATGTCTTCATTTCAAAACTGTTCTACCATACCAAAAGTCATGGCGGTGAAAATACGGAATTTAAAGCCTCTTTCTACAGTCATGGCCCAAAGTATTGAGACTTACATAGATCTTGTTTTTTATAGTTTGCTGCTTCAGTGTTTGTAGATCTTATAGTCAGATTTTTCTATAGTTAGTCCATAGAATCATAAAATGGTGGGGTTGGAAGGTATCTCAAGGGTTATTGTGTCCTAAATTATCCCAGCTATATTTATCTAGCTTCTGCTTGAAGACTTTTATTGATGGAGAGCTCACAACCACTCGTGGCAGCCTGTTCCGCTCTCTGTAGCCCTCACCATCAAGGTTTTTCCTAATCTGTATCTCCTTCCTTTTATTTTCATCCCATTGCTTCTTGTACTTCCTTTTGCTAATGAGAATAGGGTAGTTCCTTCTGCACTGTGAATACCTACCTTTCAGATAGTTTTAGACATCTTTTAAAGAGGACCTGTCACCAAACTAGGCATGGTGATCTAATTACAGCACTGGATGCAGCATGTCTGCAGCATGCAGGCAAGGGGTCACCCAGCACTTGAGCAGCCCTGTACCCCTAGATAATACACTTAGAAAACTTACATGCTCCAGCCATTAAGGAGGTGGCTAGGGGCTGCAGCCAAGGGCAGATTCACACCCCCTGCATGTGTAATCTGCCCACCACTGCCAATCATTCTCTCCCTCTTCAGCAGCATTTAAACAGAGTTTTTTTTTTTTCCGAACTTGCCGTTTGGCTCTGCCTCTCAGGGGACGGGCTAAACAGACTTTATGGGAGAGAGAAAAAAAAACTCTGTTTAAATGCTGCTGAAGAGGGAGGGAATGATTGGCAGCGGTGGACAGATTAAACATGCAGGGGGTGTGAATCTGCCCTTGGCTGCAGCCCCTAGCCACCTCCTTAACGGCTGGAGCATGTAAGTTTTCTAAGTGTATTATCTTGGGGTACAGGGCTGCTCAAGTGCTGGGTGACCCCTTGCCTGCATGCTGCAGACATGCTGCATCCAGTGCTGTAATTAGATCACCAAGCCTAGTTTGGTGACAGGTCCTCTTTAAAAGATGTCTAAAAATATCTGAAAGGTAGGTATGGTCAAGGTTTGGTGACAAGTCCTCTTTAAGTCTTTTCTCAGCCTTCTCTTTTACAAACTAAACATTCCTAGTTCTTTTAGCCGATCTTCATAGATCATTGTTGCAGACCCCCTACCTTCACAGGAATGACACGCTCCGTGGGGGCTGTGGGGTACTTGGTGCCGGGTCTGTCGATGTTGGCGATGTCATGGTGACGTCACCCAGTCTGTGGCCCCTGCACAGTCAATAAAAGGGATGTTTTTTATTTTTTTAGGGATAATTGTCCTCATGACGCCACCCACGGGTTGATGGCCGCAGCTGCAATACATTTCCTCTGGGGTTGATGGCAATGCAGGTAAGTTGGAAAGCTCTCCACGGGTAGGGATAACCCCAGAGCAGCAGAAGTTACTATGGCGAGTTGGTACTGATGTTACAGCGCAGGGCTGATGGCGCAGAAATAAAGTTCACAGACACACCGGGGTGCAGTCTCAAGATGTTTACTCACAGTCTGTTGTTCCAGGTCACAACTGTTGTCACAATTGCAACAGCCTGCAGAGCGCTGAGTCCTTGGAGGGGGAGATCCAGCTGACTGCTGACTCTCGGGTAGCTTAATGGCACTCTACCGGTACCCCCTTCCGATGTCCTCTCCAGGTCGACTTACTGCGCTGGCACTCGCCCTCCTGTCCACCGCCTTACACACAGAGCTCCAAGCCAGTGACCTGGGGTCTTGTCGGACAAATTCCCCCTCCATCACCTGGGCCCTACTTGACCACCTTTTCGGCGGTTGTGTGCGGTTTCGGCTGCGGCACTTGAAGATACCGCAGCCTCCGGGTTGCTAGCAGAGCCTGATCATTCTCCACTAGTCTGGGGCCGATCCCTCCCCACTGCGGCCTATTTCCTTCACACCACTTCGGTCAACGTTGAAGCGGGTGGATGAGTAATAGGGGAGGAGTGTGGGTTGACTGCTCACTTCCTGGGCCCCTGGGATCCCTTCTGTCTTCGAAAGCACCCTCTCTTTCTCGGCTCCACCATCAGGTCTTGTCTCTCCCTGCTCTTGGGACCAGCTCCCACTGACTCCAGTCCCCAGGACATCTTGTACTCGCTCTTGTCCTTCTCTGACCCACTCTCTGAACTTCACAGACTCCTGTAGCTCTTGCCAGCAACCCACCAACTGCCTTCTAGATGTTTCTACTGGTCCTTTTATACTGTCTTTCACGTGTCCTACGTCACTAACATACGTCCTCCCTGACTTCACTACTTCCTGGGTGCTCCCCTGAACTCTGTTCTCCACCCATCCCTTCTACCTTGGTTCTTCCCCTCCAGACAAGATCAGGGACTGTGCTCTTCCTTAGGAGCAATCTCTCACTAACCCTGACCCTAAGTGGTGTAGTGTTGACTATGGGTGTCTGAATACCGGTCAGTGTCCCCTCTTTACCTGAGAATGGGGCACTACACCTCTGGCAGAGGTGTAGTACTTCTATGGCGACTGGTCCCCCTGGGGCACCACACTTACACTTCTTTAGACTTTCTCCAATATATCAATGTCTTTCTTGAATTCAGGCGCCTAGAACTGTACACAGTTTTCAAGGTAGTGAAGTACAGTCATCAGCATTTCATAAGAATTTACACATTTTTTGACAAATGCATCAAGTTTTTGCAAAGGCTCAATATTACCACATTGACTCCTATTTTTTTTTAAACATCTGCCATTTACCCTGACATTTGGATATCATTTTCTGGGCCAAATACTGTCAGATGGCTACCCATTCTTGTCTAATCAGTATTTGCAGTTTATCACAATTTTTGGAGTTTTGTTTGTCCACCCTCTTTTGTGGATTGACCACAGGTTCTCAATAGGATTGGGATCTTGGGAATTTCCTGGCCATGTGTCCAAAATTTCAGTGTTTTGTTTACTGAACCAGTTAGTGATCACGTTTGCCTTGTGATATGGTCGCTAACATGTTGGAAAAAAACTTTATTCATATCTAAAATACTCCATCCTGGATCACTGGGAGAAGTTACTTTTGGAGCATATGTTAAGGGGCCGGTAGCACAAGGCCTTGGCAATTGTGGGGGAGCCGGAGCCTTGGCTGCAGAGCAGCAACTGTTTTGCAGCATGCACCCCAGCTGGCTACCCATTGCAAAACTTCATTAGAAATGTGCCCTCGGTGAGAGCCAAAGCTGACATGGAATCTGCTTTCTTTAGTCTTTTACTTGCATTAAGGCTGGCTTCACACTTGCAGATGCATCTGCAGCGTTTTGCAGATGCATCTGCAAATATCAGCATGCAGACCGCGGCCGCGGTCTGAAAGCTCTCATTCATTCCTGTATGTGAAGCGTCCGCAGGCGGATGCCTGCTTACAGATCACACTCTCCCGCCCGCACCATGGACGCGAGATGTCGCGTCCATGGTGCGGGCGGGAGAGTGTGATCTGTCAGCAGGCATCCGCCTGCGGACGCTTCACATACAGGAATGAATGAGAGCTTTCAGACCGCGGTGCGCCCTATTATAAACATAGGGGCCGCGGTCTGCATGCTGATACTTGCAGATGCATCTGCAAAACGCTGCAGATGCATCTGCAAGTGTGAAGGCAGCCTAACACACAACTTCCGCTGAACAGAGACGTCACGGGTACAATTCAAGAAAAAAAAACAATATCATACCTGAGGAAGGCTATTTTTTGCAAACATATAGCTGAAACGTGTTGTTCTATGTGCCATTTGATTCATTAATTTTTAAATCGAATAAATTGCTGAAAATGAATAATAACTAAGCTTTGGTGCTTGTTTTTTTGGAGCGCTGAACAAACCGGATATTTTTACTGAATCTCATTACTACGGTCTCTTGGCTGAGAGATCCGCTGGATCCGGACTACAGCTGCATACCGGGGAGACAAGGCATCTCATCCTGACCAAATAGGTCAATATAATATGATGTAAGCTACATCAAAGGTGAGCGGTATAGCCCACAAAAATTAGTTGAACCAAATAATCTGCACTTAGATCTGCACCTGTTTTCTCGTTTTCCCCTCTCCATAGACCTTGTAGCCTCGGGGTCAAATATTCCTGACGGGTACGATTCTTGAAAGTTACATATTTTGGGATTACTACTTTCATATAATTTTGAGCAGACAGCTCCCACAGTACTGGTACCTCTACAGTCTTGTGTCATCACTCTGTCACCCCACTCCAAAACTTTATTCATGGCAGTGTTCTAAGGCAAAGCTGTGAGCTCCATCCATGGATGGAAAGCCCCCACTCATTGTCTAAGGATGTTGGCGTGACACAGAACTTATGGTAGCGCTCACTTTTTCTTCTCTGGACAATCATTTTTACAGATGTCCCAAATAGACTGAAGGGGGCTTCATCAGAGAAAATAACTTTACCCAAGTTCTTCATTGGCCAAATTATTATTTTTTTGCTCACTCAGTCTTCTTCAAAGCAATAGAATCTCTTTCTTTGAAGTTATTTGTGATCCTTCTAATGGTTGATTTAGGAAAATCTTACAAACTGCAATGTTCCTAGTTGTAAAGTCTTTTTAATACCAAAGTAATGGTGACTACACGTGTTTCCTTGAAGGTAGCCATGGTTAACAGAAGACAATGATGTGAAACACCAGCCCACTTTGAAATTCACTAGTCTGCTTTTATCATTTAACATTAGATAACCCATCCCAGGGTGGTGACTGTCATAGAAAATACATCCAGCTAATAGCAAGTTCCTGCCCCAGGACAATAATAGACATACTCTTAACCTTCAATAAAAAAAAGCGAGGCGGCACTCACCATTGGGTTACTTGATCCTTTTATTTCATCCTGCCAGGATGGCTCAGATAGTGAAGGCGGGAAGAGGGAGTGGGGATCGGCGGACGACGGCTGCCGTTTCGCGGTGGAGTACCTTTTTAATGGGTCCAATCATGATATACATATATAAAGATCGATTTTCACCAAAATAAGAATTATGAATAGTCATTGGAATCAGCTGTTTTAAATACACAAAATACTCAGGATAAACCAACATAGAGGTCTCCTTGTGACTTCTCAGTCCAAGCACAATTCAGTGTAGTGGGAGCCATTCTCTGTTACATTGCTAAGTGCAAGGAACAGTGCAGTGTGGATGGATAATGCGGCTTTGTTCTCCACCCTTTCCTCCCTAGCGCTTAGATCTATAAGCTGAATGCAGGAGGATCCACTGGGCACAGCAGATTCTGGGATTGATATCCAGAGCAGCGAGCTCTAAAGCCCCTGTTACACGGGGCGATGTCGCCGCCCATTACAGAGGCGATGTGGGGGCGTGGCTGAAACCAAGCGACCATCATGGGGCGCCGCCGACCTGTCAGGCGATGGGAGCCATAGGCTCCCATTGTCTGGCATCGCCGCTGGGGTTTCCTGACACCACGGCGGCGATGCCGCCTGACAGATCGCCGGCGCGGGGCTGGAGATGTCGCCCCGTGTAAACAGGGGACGGCGACGCTGGCGGGGCGCCAGAAACGTGCGCGCACCCGCCAGTCGCCGCCAACATCCCCAGCCCCGTCGCCTGGTGTGACGGGGCCTTAATGACTCTACAGCATTTATTTTTCAATGATGGAGTTATGCTTTAAATGTAAGCCCCCTGCCCCTACATATATACTTACCCTGTACTGTTTTTATCCTGTTCTAGTCCCGCGGCGCCATCTTGTGCCTGTTACTTCTTACTGGCCTGAAGTCAGACGTTATATCACAAGAGCTCAATGCATCTCTATGATCCGGAATATGGCCAGAACGAGGTTCCCATAGAGATCTATTGAGTTGTGACCTCTGGCACCTCCATGAAACACTGGAGCTGCCGGCAGATCACAAATCACCGCAGACTGACCGGAGTGACATTGGGAAAGGATGAAGGAGGTGGAAGGTGAATATAACACTAGGAGCAGAGGACTTAGATTTAAAGGATCACTACAGGGATACTTTAATAACCATATAGAAAAATAAATTACATAATATCAACTGGGTAGTGCCTGAACATTCACTATTTTTACATTATCGCTTAATAACGCCAAACCCTTTACTTGTGAAATATGTGTCTCTTCTAGAGTCTGTTAAAAAAAATCCCATAGTTTTATGTCCTTCTCCCACTTTGCTGTAGACATTTCATGCTCTCTCACAATTCTTTCCGAGCCCTTCCTCCAGCAGCAATCTGTGCGCTGCATCATATATTTCCAATTTCTCTCCAACTTCATTATCTTTTTGATGACCTAGTAATTTCCTCTTACATCTTTTATCTTTTTGTTTATATATTTTTGCTGAGTTCTTCACTTTCCTCTTACTATAAACCAATGGCTCCTTCTACAAATTACACAAGAATGGATTTAATAGGATATTCAGTTTTTATTGACTACATCCTAGTGTTTTTGCTATATTAAATTTAGCAGTGCAGGCGAAATAATCTGTTTTTTCGGGTTTTATGACATTTTTAAGGAGTTTCGTTTTTTTCCTGTATTCTGTTAGTGATAGATACAAAGATATAAGGGTTCGATCTAAACTATCCAACAACTTCTGCAGCTTCCAGTGGAAGAAACAGAGCTAAGGGACATGAATACAATAAAGATAAGTTTATATTTATAGGTCGTGTTCAGACGGCTCATTGTGTAATTCTGCAATTGGGATTTTATGCTGCACATTATGTGGCTAAAAGCTTGCTCACACCACCGTATAACATGTACAAGTGCTATTCGATGTTTTAGCCGATAGGACTCACTCCAAGGTTATTGTATGGGGAGTACCAAGAAGTGCATATCAGGATACAGTGGGTCACAGTTCAGAAACAAAACCAGGCAGTTTTGGAGAATATAGACCTTTATACTAAAGGGGCATTGGATTAGGGTCTCAGACACGGCAATGAGAGTAACCACCAAAACAATATGAAATACACCCGAGCAGGGTAGACTGGGATCAATATCCTGCCCCAACAATTCAAACCTGGGATGTAACAGGACGTGCACAGCAAATTTACCTAAGATACTCCCTGTCCAGTAGAGGAGTGCCGAAATTACTCTAGTGATGCAAGTAAATTACTGGGTGCCTGGAATGGCCAGTTGGAGGGACAGCACAGTAGTTCACAAACTTATAAACTCTATACTTTCCCCCTTGAACACACACAGAGCAGAAGACTACCTGGGTATCTACAATGAAAACTGACTGCAATCTATATTAGTGAAAAGCACAGTTGTTTTCACAATTGCTGTAACCTACCTAATCTGGTTTGGCACCAACCACTAGCTTTTTTAGCACACTTCCCACCAAAGATGTCCATGGTGGTGCCTGGGTTCAGGACTTATGTTTTGGAGGTTTCTCAGTCTTTTCCACTCATCCAAATATTGGGGGATGGGATGAGTCAGAAGCCTTGAATTGGCACACACAGAGGGAAGTCTCTTACTGACGGGGTTACTGACAATCCTCTGGAGAGGTTACTGTAAGGGGGCCCAAAGGGGAATTCAGCTCTGCTTAAGTATGCCCTCTCTGAATTGTTCTTTTTCTTCTGCCAGTGTGCTGATTAAAGTATGTTTTGTCCTGGAATGACTCAAACTAGTCACAGGAAAGTCTTTTCTGAGTCCCGAGCCTAGAGTTCTCTGTAGTGGGATGGAAGTAGGTTTTTGCAGACCTGGCTAAGAACTAACCTCTGCCACAACACCTACCAAAGAGTCTCCTAGCAAGTCTTAGCTGACAGCACTGGTGTTACCTCCGCGAGTGTGTACTAGGTGTATGGCAATTAGGTGAAGTTTGTGTGGGGTCAGAAGGGATTTACAGTGTGAATGTAGCAGAGGAGAGTGTGTACTAGGTGTATGGCAATTAGGTGAAGTTTGTGTGGGGTCAGGAGGGGTTTACAGTGTGACTGTAGCAGAGGAGAGTGTGTACTAGGTGTATGGCAATTAGGTGAGGTTTGTGTGGGGTCAGAAGGGATTTACAGTGTGAATGTAGCAGAGGCGAGTGTGTACTAGGTGTATGGAACGGAGCCGAGTGGGTACTAGGAGTATAGAGCGGAGCCGCGTGCGTACGAGGTGTATGGAGCAGAGCCGCGTGCGTAGGAGGTATGTGTACCAGTGGTAGCCCCCCGCAGATTCCGCTCCTATAGTCCCAGCTGCCTTTGCCAGCAGCATTCTTCTCCAGAGTCTCTTCTGCCGCTGTCTGCATTCTGCAGCTCAGCATGGAGGGGCACGATGTCATCACTGTGCTGATATGTGCAGAGCGACCGGAGGAGACCAGAGGAGATCGGAGCAGCGAGAAGAAAGGTGAGGAGAAAGAAGAGATCCGGACGGCCAGACACTCCGCTAAGCTGCGGTGCCACCCATATGGCAGTGTGGCTCCATTGAGCTGCTTGCATTATTTGTGCGCTTGAGGATGCTTGTGTATATACCAAACATCCTCAGACGCACAAAAATGCAACATTTTGCATTTGAAGGGTATTTTTAAAAAGCGCAAGGGAACGCAAATGCATTTTAGCCTGCTCCTAACAACGTGTAATATACTCACTGTCAGAAACAGCACTGTTCCTGTAAGGCCGCCTTCACATAGGCGGTTCTTTAAAATGTGGCAGTTGCGGTAAAAAAAACCTGTATCTGCCGCATTTTCCGTCTAGCGGCTGCACTTGCTGCACATTTGCAGCAAGCCCCATGCATTGTCTATGGGGCTTGCGGTAAGTGTGCGGCTATATATATATATATATATATATAAAATTATAGTCCGCGATATGTACTAAAGGGGGCCCACTGAGACTTTTTCGCCCGGGGCCCACAGAAACCTGGAGCCGGCCCTGCCTCCACCACCACGCATTATACTATAGGGCAGTGATGATCAGCATTTTTTTCCTCATGCTGATCCTGCATGAGAACAAATTGCTGCATGCTGCGATTTGCAGAGTATCTTGAATCATACAGGTCTATGGGTGAGTGCAAAACATTGGACTGCAATCGGATGTCATCTGAGTGCAGTCTGATATTCGCAGAGACAGACAATGGAGCGGATGGAAAAATTAAGTTCTCCATCTTCTCTGCATCTTTGTTCAGATTCTTGTGTCCAAGAGAATCATATCACAGTAAATAACAGTCACGCTCGCAGACAGGTTTCAGCTGAGTGTCATTAGAATATAGCATCCAATTTTTCTGGCATCGGATATTAGACTCCAATGTGACCCGGCCTAAGACATAAATACAACATGCTATAAGTGAAAATTGCCTATCAGCACTCTGAGAAAGGTACTGTGCTTGAACATACTACTTTGCCAATGTATTCACATTCAG
The DNA here is from genome assembly GCA_033576535.1 of Allobates femoralis. Classification (NCBI taxonomy): domain Eukaryota; kingdom Metazoa; phylum Chordata; class Amphibia; order Anura; family Aromobatidae; genus Allobates; species Allobates femoralis. The sequence continues at coordinate 61,320,428 of JARQOC010000012.1, forward strand.
TGTTTAAGGTTTCATAGAATCACAGAATGGTAGAGTTGGATGTGACTCTCGTGGCTGCCTGTTCCACTCGTTGATTTCCCTCACTGTCAAAACATTTTTCTAATATCTAATCTGTGTCTCCTCTCATTCAGTTTCATCCCATTGCATCTAGTCTTTCCTTGTGCAAATGAGGATAAAGCTGATCCCTCTACAGTGTGACAGCCCTTGAGATATTGGTGGACAGCTATTAAGTCTTCTCTCAGTCTACTTTTTTTGCAAACGAAATATTCCCAAATCCAGTAACCGTTCCTTATAGGACATAGTTTGCAGGCTGCCCGCCATTCTGGTCTCTCTTCTCTGAACTTGCTCCAGTTTGTTGATGTCTTTTAACATGTAGAGCCCAGGACTGGACACAGTATTCCAGATGAAGTCTGACCAAAGAGGAGTAGAAGGTGATAATGACTCACATGATGTAGACTGTATGTGTCAAGGGTGACAGAAATCACGGACGAGGCTGTTGAGGTCACTCGCAGAAGGTCGCAGCATCTGGACAAACAGCCAAAATCCTGAATTGTTGTTCTGTCCCTTTTAAGAGGTATTTCTCTGGTTGGTTATACCTGGAGGTAACTAGGCCCCAGCAGACCTCCGACCTGCCTACCTTTTAGCTGCCTCTATTTATACCCTTTGGCTCCCCTGATGCATTGCTGGCATTTTTGGAGGTGGTGTTGCTTCTTGGGTTTGCAGTGCATCACGGATTTGCAGTGTAGTTTGCTGTATTGCTCATAATTCAGCTAAGTTTTCCTACCTCTCCCCCTAATTTGTCTCCTTGGAGTTTTCCTTTAGTTGTTAGCTGAGTTGACTAGTGTTAGTGTCAGGGACTCTTTTTACCCTTTGTCATCCTGAGCTGGGTATGTCCCTAGGCACAACGTAACAGTATGGTTCTATTGTTGACTCATGTTCAATCTGTGATCTATTGGTATACCCAAGTCTTTTTTCACACATGCTGTTGCATAGCCCTGTCCCTCCTATTCTGTACATGCTTTCTTCACTTTTCTTGCCCAGATGTTGCTGCCCACTGTTTTAGTTTGTTTAGATCTTTTTGGATCCTCTCTATCTTTTCTAGTATTAGCTATCCCTCTAGCTTTGTACCATCAGCAAATTCAATCAGTTTAGCCTCAATTCTTTCATCTAAATCATTGATAAAAATGTTAAACAACAGTGGACCCAGGACAGAGCCCTGTAATCTTCCCTCGTGGGGACCTGGCAAACACCAGACGCGTTTCGGGGGGTTACCCCTTAATCGTTGGTGAGAAACATTAGTTACATGCACATATATATACAATTAAAATACAAGACACACCTGTTGCTGGAATACAAATTGGACTTTATAACCCTCTCATCGTCCTAGCATTCGCACCATAGTAGTGATAATACATACAAGTTATCCAATGGTAATCTTAAATTTCATATGTATTGCTATGACATCACAGCGAAACAAATAAATGCTGCGATATCCATAGCAATTAAACTTTTTGTTGTGCATTGACATTCAAATGAATCCTCAGAATAGTATATCACATATCTATCAGATTTTAAATTAATATACTTAGTTGAGACCATATCTGTGTATTATTATTATTATTATTATTATTATTATTTATTTATTTATATAGCGCCATAATATTCCATGGCGCTTTACATGTTAAGAGGGCAGACTAGGACAAGTAACATAGTAACAATACAAGTAACAATAGCTGTGGACAATTCTAACGTACATATACAATAGGGGAGAAGATCCTGTCCGCGAGGGCTCACAGTCTGAGGGGTGGGTGGGGATACAGTAGGAGGGGGAGGTGTTGGTTATGAGGCGGTGCGGTGGACCGGGTCTCATTGCAGGTTGTAGGCTTGGCGGAAGAGGTGGGTTTTCAGGCCTCTTTTGAAGGTTCCCAGGGTAGGGGAATGTCTGATGTGGTGGGGCAGTGAGTTCCAGAGAATGGGTGATGCACGGGAGAAGTCCTGTATGTGATTGTGCAAAGAGGAGATGAAGGGGGAGTAGAGGAGGAGTTCTTGAGAGGATCGCAGGTTACGTGAGGGTAGGTATCGGGAGACCATGTCAGAGATGTATGAAGGGGAGAGGTTATGGATGGCTTTGTATGTCATGGTTAGTGTTTTAAACCAGGATCTCTGGGAAGAAGGGAGCCAGTGAAGGGCTTGGCCTTCAACATCAACATCAAATATATATTTTTATAAAATAAAAATAGAACATGTCTGATTTAAAATTCAACCCATTAGGATGTCTAACATCCAAGGACAGTATCCAATAGATTTCTCTGTTCTAGAGGGATCTCTCCCAGTCTCCGCCCCTATACGGGCACAACATTTTTTCTATACCTTTTACCTTGAGACCTGAGAGATTCCCTCCATGAACATCTTTGAAATGCCTGGATAAACCAGACATATTCATGCGGGTTGTATTTGAGTTAGGTTTTGCAGCGGAAACATGCTCTGCAATTCGCTTCTTAAGGGAGCGAGTTGTGCAACTTACTTATTGCATTCCACACACGTTGCCATATAGAGAACATGTGTGGTATTGCAATTCATAAATGATTGTATATGAAATTTTCTATTTGTGATGTTATTAAACAAAACCGCACTCTGATCTATATATTAGCACAAATCGCACTTATTGCCATCGCATTTGTATGATCCCTTATATTGGAGCCATGTAGGAATTCTACTCGCCTAACTAGAAAAGACACTAGGTGAAATAGTGCTAGCAATATCAGGCGATTTCCTGGGAACCATTTTCCAACCTTTTGAAAGAATTTTATACAATAAATCATCCTGGTATAATATAGAAATGTTTTTGTTCAGGAGTTTTTTAATTTCATAGAAATTGCAACTATAAGAGCAGGGGCGTAACTACAATAGGTGCAGGGGTTGCGATCGCACCCCGGCCCTGCAGCCTAGGGGGGCCCCAAAAGTCCCTTTGACCTATAGAAAAAGACTAATACTATCAAAGATTTGCAATAATTGGGGGCCCTGTTGGAGCTTTTGCATTGGGGCCCCTGAGCCTGAAGTTATGCCACTGTATAAGAGGTTACAAAAGTGGGTAAGTTTTGGAAAGTATTTCTTCTCTTATTTTCATTATCTTCACCCCTCTTTCTATTTGAATTCCGCTTCATTTCCCTGTTGTTATTTTTAGTAGCGGAATTATTTCCATCAAGAAGTGAATCACAGCTTTTATTGTTCACTATGTATTTAGCCCTTTCCAACACCCACGGTTTGTAACCTCGGGCCATCAATCTTTCCTCCATGATTTTAACCTCAGACTGATAGTCTGCCACCCTGGAGCAGTTTCTTTTGGCCCTAGTAAATGATCATATAGGGAGATTCTTAACAACATGCTCTGGGTGGCAGCTATCAGCCCTAAGCACAGAATTTCCTGCAATAGATTTTCTGAAGAGTTTACATTCTACTGACCTTGTTATTTTGTCTCCAATCAAGACCAGATCTAGGAAAGGTGTTTCCTGATCATGAATTTCCAATGTAAAAGAGAGACTATACATGTTATCCTGAAAATATTCCCATAAGGATCAGGGATATAAAGACGATATCGTCAATGTATCTCCCGTGCCATCGAATATAATCATAGAATGGACCATCCATATTGAAGATAAATTCATCTTCCCATTTTTGCATGTAAAAATTTGCTAGTGATGGCGACAATTTCGCTCCCATTGGGCAGCCGCGTGTTTGTATAAAATACTCGCCGTCAAATTTAAAGAAATTCATCGAAAGAAGGTGCTCCAAGCACATCAGCAGGAACTCTTTTTCATTATCCTAAAAAACTGACGTTGTAGACAGAATTTTGGACGCTACGGTTATTGCTTTATTGAGGGCCGTATCTGGGGGGGGGGCTGGCGGGGCATCTACCCTGGGCACAGCAGACAGGAGGATGCCATCCAGCCACCTGCTGCAGCACCTGAGTGAGGTGTCTCCCCGGCCGCATCTTCAGCCCCTTCCCCATCTGTGGGAGCTGGCAGTTCTCTCTGCTCCTGCTATCAGGTAACAGCAGGAGCAGAGAAAATGCCGGGTGCCGGCTCATGCTGTCCATCGTACAGAGTGGCTATGAGCCGCTCTGTATGGTGGAATAACTCCCTGCTACCTGGCATTTCCGGGTCAGGAGGACATCAGTAACGTGATCAGTCACCTGATCACGTTACTGAGGTCACTTGGCGGCCCTGCAGTGCAGAAGCAGCAGGATGGGGAAAAGTTCTTCAGCTGAAGGAGCTGAAGACCCTGAAGATAAATGTAATAGGGGAAGGGGTACAGAGTGGGGGGAATAAGAGCTGAACTAGGTGGAGAGGGGAGGAGATAAGAGCCAAATTAGAGGGCTGGGATAAGAGATAAACTGGGGGGCACGGGGAATAAAAGCCAAACTGGAGGGAGAGGGGATAAGAGCCAAACTAGGGGAGGGAGGGGAAGGAATAAGAGACAAACTGGGGGAGGGGGGAATAAAAGCCAAACTAGAGGGAGGGGGAGGAATAAGAGCCAAACTAGGGGGAGAGGGGGAGGAATAAGAGCCAAACTTTGGGGGGATAAGATCCAAACTGGGGTGAGGGGGTGAATAAGAGCCAAACTGGAGAGAGATGGGGGGTATAAGAGCCAAACTGGCGTGTTAGGGGAATAAGAGCCAAACTGGGGGATAAGATCCAAACTAGGGGCATGGGGGGGAATAAGAGCCAAACTGGGGCAGGGTGAAATAAGATCTAAACTGGGGGAGGGGGGGGGGGGAATAAAAGCCAAACTGGAGGAAAGGGGTAAAATATGTGAGCCAAACTGGGGATAGAGGGTGGGGGAGTATATTTGAGCCAAGGTTGGGATGGAGAATGTGTAAGCCAAAGTGGGCAGGGGGGAGGAGAGAGGGGGGGGGAAGTATATGTGAACCAGATTGGGGATAGAGGATGAAGGGAGTATATGTGAACCAAACCTTGGGGGAGAGAGTGGGGAGAGTATATGTTAACCAAGGGTGTAAATTTGAGGATCCAGTATAAAAGAGTGAAGGGACACAATGTGAGGTGTGAGGAAGATGGCTGAAGCACAGTATGGTGAGTGAGGGGGATGGCTGCGGCATATTATGGTGAGTGGGGATGGCTGCAGCACAGTATGGTGAGTGAGGGAGGGATGGCTTCGGTACAGTATGGTGAGTGAGTGGTGATGGCTGCAGCACAGTATGGTGAGTAAGGGGGCATGGCTGCGGCACAGTATGGTGAGTGAGTGGGGATGGCTGTGGCACAGTATGGTTACTGAGGAGAATATTGATCATTTTGCTATTTTTAAGGATATTGTGTTGGGATGTTCTGAAGACCAGAGAAGATGGACGTCTCCAGAGACGAGCTGTGGATGTGAAAAGTCATCACGGTGTCTGGACAAGATGAAGAAAAGAAAAAGATGACCCCGATTAGAGACAAGGTCATCTAAAAGATACCCAGATGTAAATGAGTACTGTATTTATGATAATGACTAATTCTCATCAGTACTGCAGTTCCTGTATGATCTGATGGTGACTGGTAACAACAACTCCCAGTACTCCTTATCATTGTTAAGAATGTAGTAGGAGTTGTAGGTTCATGCAGCACAAATGTGTTTGGGACTAACATTACAATTGTTTTACCATTTACTGATGTTGGTTCTAATGATGAATTTCTGTACTGATGAGGATTGTGATGCTGTGTTTCTATAGTGATGGGGGTTATATAGATGTATACATGTACTGCTGGGGGTTCTAGTTATGTATTTCTGCATCTCTGGTGGTTCTAAAGATGAATTTTGTTACTGATGAGGATTTCGGTGATGTATTTTTGTACCTCTGGTGGGTCTGGTGTTGTGTTTCTGCACTGATGAGGGTTTTGACGAAGTGTTTCTGTACTGATGGAGGTTATATGGATGTATTTCTGTACCTCTGGTGGGTCTAGTTATGCAGTTTTGTGCTGTTATTGGTTCTGATCCTGTACACATGTACCAATCTGTAACCTGTAAGATTATGTGATACATGGCTACGTTCATAAAGTGTTGTGCCCTCTGGCAATTTAAGGGTTCTATGTTTTTATTTGTTAGAAGCATTAAAGGGGTTGCCACACATTTATGATGAGTCTGCAGTCACTCCATGTGTCCCTCTATGTGACTGCAGACTTCTGAATTCTCACAGAGCACACACTGTTCACTCTCAGGATTCTCTGGTGCTGGCAGTGAGAGGTATGAAACTGTAAGTATGCGATTTACATACATGCACTCGCGTACTGACTAGACATTCAAGGAAAATGAACTGAACGAAGAATGAAGAATTACATTCTTGTGCCCACACGACCGTCCAATCTTGCTATTAACACAGGAGAATCCTGACAGTGTGCAAACCACGCTCTGTGAGAATTTCAAGGCCCTCAGTCACCTAGAGGGACTACAGACTCATTTCACACCTAGATGGGCCTTTAATTCAAACACTAGGCCCTGTAGCCCAATCCTAACAGCATGTAATATATTTTGTTTTTCATTGAACATTGAGAGAATTAGGTATTGCAGCTCATCGGCACATGACTGTAAGTGTGCAAATCGTATATGAGTGATCTGTCACATGATGACTACTCAGGATGCTTGAGGGCGCCAAGCTGAAGTCTTGCCCCGGGTACCAAAAACCTAGATACACCTCTGCTTTCTTGTGAGGAATGGATGTATATAACCTCTCTACATCACAAGTAAGCCATCTCGAATTTTCATCCCACTTAATAAATTCATTGTACTAGATGTTTTGTGTCCCTAATCCTGCCCGCCATGCCCTTCACCAAGACCTGTAGTTTAACGTCTACCCATTCAGAAAATCTCTCATACAAGGATCCAATTCCCACCACTATTGGTCAGAATGGTGGAGGAAATTTCTCTTTGTGGGTCTTGGGGAGAGCATGGAAGACAGGACAGGCGGGTTTTTCAATCAACAAATACTCTTTAGTTTTCTCATCAAGGACTCCCAACAAAATTCCCTCAACCAGGAGCCTTGATAGATCTTTCTGGAAGATTGTCGTTGGATCCCCAGACATAGGACGATAACAATCAGAGTCAGACAAAATATTAATATATTCTTTTCTATATAATAAAGTGTCTAGTACTACTACAGACCCTCCGTTGTGTGAGGAACGAACGACAATATGGGAATTGTTTTTTCTTTCTTTCCATGCAGTATGTTCTAGAGCAGTAAGATTGCATTGTACTGGGTCCTTTTTATCTATAAGCTCTTTCAAGACCATTTCCATTTTACCCTGGACTAGATCAATGGCAGGTGTTCTAGATGCTGCAGGGTAAAAATACCGATTAGATGTTTTTAATGCTGTAGTATATTTTTTATTTTTCCTGCATATATCTTGTTGAAAATTTTGACCCACAACCTGCAAATTCTTAACACTCATTAATTCCTTCACTTCAAGATGTTAAGGAAAAACTTCACCCACATTATCTGCATTAATAGTGTCACAATTTTCACTACACAAAGAGTCCTCTGAAAAATAATGTCTATAGTTAAGTCCCGCACAAACTTATTCAAGTCTCTTATAGTTTTAAACAGATCAGTCCGAGTAGAGGGGACAAAGTTCAGTACTTTTTTCAGAACCGAAATCTGTGGCTCTGATAAAATGGTTGCAGATAAGATTATAACGACATAATCATTGATTTCATTTACTTGTGGTTCTTTAATTTTTGTCTGCAATATTTCCCTTGATTTTTTCGATCTCCTCCTTTGCCTCTTATGTCTTGACCGTTTTTTGGCATGGAGGATGTAAAGAACCGAGTATTATACCTTCTCACAAGTGGAAACCTGGGCATTCCTCGGAATCTTTTATACACCAATAAAGATGGACTGAACAATTATACTTGACCAGCACCGGAATCCTTCTTCATTAAATTACTACAGGTGGTTGCCAATCCACCTTGCCCGGAAGCTAGAGAGCCGTGAGTTATCGTGGTTAGAGCAGCCATTCCCTTTCCCTGCTCCTGAATCTACACCCTGTAGTCTTCACCTGAGACATTCTGCCAACTGGATGTGCAGCCATATATGACCACTCTTTAGGTTCGATCACTAAGCCAGTTAAGAATCCTCATAACAGTTGCCTTGTCCATTTCATACATGTTAATTTTTTAATATGAATGGCATGAGATTTTTTTCTTTTTTAAATACTTTGCTGAAGTCAAGGTATACTAGATCTACTGCAATACCGTGATCCACCCAGTCATTGATTCTGTAATAGGAGAAAATTAAGTTATGTTGAGATGACTTATTAGTTACAAATCCATGCTGGCTCTGGTTAATCACTTCATTCTCATCCATGTACTTGCATACATGTTGTTTAAAAATGTGTTCAAAGATCTTTCCTGGTGTAAAAGGCAGGCTCACAGGTGATAATTCCCTGGGTCCACCTTCATCCCCTTTTTGAAGATAGGGACAGCATTTGTTCTTCTCCAGTCCTCTGGGATTTCTCCTATTCTACAAGAATTTTCAAAGATTATGGAGAGTGGTTCAAAAATGTCCTATGCTATCTCCTTCAGTACCCTGGGGTGTAATTTATCTGGGCCTGGAGACTGCTTCCTTCAGTGATGCAAGTTCTAGGTTTGAATACCGGGGAGAACAGAATTCAAGAAAAGAGAAAAATTATTTATTGATTTAAAAGACTGTAAGTGTAAACAGAGTAGGGAAATGCCAGCCCCTCTACCAGAGTCCAGGAACGAGGAAGAGGAACAACAAAGGAGCAGTGAATACAATACAATCTGCAAAGAAGCCTTCACTGTAGGAGAGAGGGCAGAAAATGTGAGTGAAAGGAGGGACATAGCTGTGGCTTTCTAGGACAGTGGGACAGGTATTCCAAATTGGAGCAGTCCTCTGAATTCGGGACAGTTGTGAGTAAGGGTATGTGTACACGATCAGTAATTGCAGCGATTTGGACGGCATATTACCACTGCCTCCAAAACGTTGCGTTGTACATGTACCCTGATGAAGGTGCCAGGAGAGGCGCCGAAACGCGTTGGTGGAATAAAGGAGATTGTTACTTTTGGAACCTTGCATTCCTTGTGACTTCTTGGAACCTTACATTCCTTGTGATTCCAGTGAGGCAGCAGTGCGGTCCGTGCGAGTGGCTGGTGGAGGTCCTGCAGCAGCTAAAACCCAAATACTTATAAACCAGTTGTGGGGCACACAACTGGATCAGGTGATGCACACATATTGATAAACTCACACAGACAGTGTCACTAGTGATAGGGCACTATTGCGCCTTTTGTCTCCCCCTTTTTGTATTTTTACAAGCACAATGGTTGGGGATTTCTAGAAATCCCATGTCCACTGTGCTTCTCCCCACCGCAACATGTTTTCAAATGTGGTGCGGGTTACCGCTTTGTCACATCTATACAGCATGTTAATTTAATGCGGCGGAGTCGGAAGCGATCTCCTGCAGGTGAATGCAGGGAAAAGCTGTCCTGCACTGAACGCAGATTGTGGGCACAAGGCGGCTGCGCTCACCCTGCGTTCACGTACTGCCTGCGAATCATGAGCACATACCCTAATGCTCTTAGCTTTTCCTGCTGTAGTGCCAGTCATGTAGCCAAATCCCGGACAAGGGGTAGAAATATAATTTCTCTATTTAATTTTTTAATTTTCTCCAAGAAAAAAAATAAAATTAAAAGTTATTTTTATTTTTTTGTCTGTTTCCTAACCAAAGTGACACCATAATTTTCTGCTGGGATTTATTCCAATTAAAAGACTGAAATGAGACACAAACTACACATGTGGCTGTAGCTAATGTGCAGCTCAATTATATAGGAGACTAGATGGTGGCCAGATTCTAACGCATTGGGTATTCTATAATATGTATGTAGTTGACATACTGTGACACACAGAACTTGTTCAGTCAACGTGAGTGAACTACATATATATATAGCAGCGCTATGGTATATGGTGGTACATTACAGTACATGTGTAGCAGCACTATAGTATATGGCAGTACATTACAGCACATGTATAGCAGCACTATAGAATATGGTGGTGCATTACAGTACATGTATAGTAGCGCTATGGTATATGGTGGTACATTACAGTACATGTATAGCAGCGCTATGGTATATGGCGGTACATTACAGTACATGTACAGCAGCACTATGGTATATGGTGGTACATTACAGTACATGTATAGCAGCGCTATGGTATATGGCGGTACATTACAGTACATGTATAGCAGCACTATAGTATATGGCGGTACATTACAGCACATGTATAGCAGCACTATAGAATATGGTGGTGCATTACAGTACATGTATAGTAGTGCTATGGTATATGGTGGTACATTACAGTACATGTATAGCAGCGCTATGGTATATGGCGCTACATTACAGTACATGCATAGCAGCACTATGGTATATGGCGGTACATTTCAGCACATGTATAGCAGCACTATAGTATATGGCGGTACATTACTGTACATGTATAGCAGCGCTATGGTATATGGCAGTACATTGCAGCACATGTATAGCAGCACTATGGTATATGGCGGTACATTACAGCACATGTAGAGCAGCACTCTAGTATATGGCGGTACATTACAGTACATGTATAGCGGCACTATAGTATATGACGGTAAATTATTGTACATGTATAGCAGTGCTATAGTATATGGCGGTACATTACAGTACATGTATAGCAGCACTATAGTATATGGCTTTACATTACAGCACATGAATAGCAGCACTATGGTATATGGTAGTACATTACAGCACATGTATAGTAGCACTATAGTATATGGCAGTACATTACAGCACATGTATAGCAGCACTATAGTATATGGCAGTACATTACAGCACATGTAGAGCAGCGCTATGGTATATGGCGGTGCATTACAGTACATGTAGACTAACGCTATAGTATATGGCGGTACATTACAGCACATGTATAGCAACGCTATAGTATATGGCGGTACATTACAGTACAAGTATAGCAGTGCTATGGTATATGGTGGTACACTACAGTACATGTATAGCAGCACTATGGTATATGGCAGTACATTACAGCACATGTATAGCAGCACTATAGTATATGGACGTCCATTACAGTACATGTATAGAGGCACTATGGTACATGGCGGTACATCATAGTACATGTATAGCAGCACTATGGTATATGGCGATACTCCTCTCCCCGCAGCCCCCCCGCTCCTCCTGGCCCCCGCTCCTCCACAATAAAAGTAAAAAAAATCCTAAGAAAGGATACTCACCTGTCCGCTGGCTCGCCTACACCTCCGTCTTCTAGCTCCTACAGGCCTTTAGGACCAGTCGTTGCCTGGGAAACTGATCAGCTGATCGGTCACATGACCTCTAACTGCCGGGGAAACAGGATGGAGAAGGAGGGCAGGATGGTGATGGGGGGGGGAAGGAGGGTGGGGAGGGGGGCAGGATAATGGCAGGGGGGGGCAGGATGGTGGCGGGGGGGGGCAAGATGGAGGTGGAGGCCAGGATGGAGGCGGGGGCAGGATGGAGTGAGTTGGGGCAAGGAGTGGATGTGGGGGGGCATATAATGGAAATGCGTGTTGGGGGTGCAGGATGGATGCGGGGGGGCAGGATGGATGCGGGGGGGCAGGATGGATGCAAAGGGGCAGGATGGGATGTGATGGGAGGGCAGGTAGGATGCGGGGGGCAGGATGGATGCGGGGGGCAGGATGGATGCGGTGGGCAGGATGGATGCAGGGGGGCAGGATGGAGCAGCAGGATGGGCAGTAGTGCAGGTGAGGCAGGGGAGATGGATGCGCAGGGCAGGAGCGGGGGCAGGATGACGGGATGTGGGGGGGGGATGCAGGGGGCAGGATGGCAGATGATGGGGGGGCAAGGCAGATGAGTGCGGGAGCGGGGGGCAAGATGGATGCAAAGTGGGCAGGATGGATGTGAGGGAGGCAGGTAGGATGCGGGGGGCAGGATGGATTCGGTGGGCAGGATGGATGCAGGGGGCAGGATGGAGCCAGCAGGGCATGGAGCCAGAGGGCAGGATGAAGGCAGGGGGCCAGGATGGAGCGGCAGGGCATGGAGCCAGGTGGGCAGGATGGAGCCAGGTGGCTGGATGTGGCGGGGGTTGGCAGGATGGTGGCAGGGGGGCAGGATGGAGCGAGCGGGGCAGGATGGAGTGAGTGGGTCAAGACGGAGCGAGCGGGTCAGGACGCAGAGAGCGGGGCAGGAAGGAGCGAGCGGGGCTGGATGGAGCGAGCGGGGCAGGATGTAGCAAGCGGGACAGAATGGAGCGAGCGGGGCAGGATGGAACGAGCGGGGAAGGATGGAGCGAGCGGGGTAGGATGGAGCGAGCAGGGTAGGATGGAGTGAGGGGGGCAGGGAAGAGCAAGCGGGGCAGAAAGAAGCGAGAGGGGTAGGACTGAGCAAGCGGGGCAGGAAGGAGTGAGTGGGGCAGGATGGAGTGAGTGGGGCAGGATGGAGCCAGGAAGGGGGGCAAGATGGAGCTGAGGGGGCAGGATGGATGCGGGCGGGGCAAGATGGAGCCGAGGGGGGCAGGATGGAGCCGGGAAGGGGGGCAGGATGGAGCCGGGGGGGGGGGGGGAGAATGGAGTTGGGGGTGGGTAGGATGGTGCCGGGGGTGGGCAGGATGGCACCGGGGGGGGCAGGATGGCTGCGGGGTTGGTCAGGATGGCTGTGGGGGGCAAGGTAGCGCTGGGGGGGGCAGGATGAATGTGGGGGGACAGGATGGTGCCGGGTGGGTAGGATGGGTGCGGGGGTGGGCAATATGGCTGCAGGGGTGGCCAGGATGGCTGCAGGGGTGGGCAGGATGGCTGCAGGGGGGGGGCAGGATCCCCCTCACCCCCTCTGTTCTCACCCGCTGCGTTCCACTGTGTACAGCGACATGTGACAGGGTGGGCTGTGTGACGTCACATCAGTCTGCCCTGTCACATGACCGTTGTACACAGAGAAGACGGGTGAGAACAGCGGGAGGCGTGGGGGGAGACAGGGAGGCAGGAAGGCGAGGGGGGAGGCGAGGAGGGAGGCAGGGAGGCAGGGAAGCCAGGAGGCAAGGAGTGAGGCAGGGAGGCGAGGAGTGAGGCAGAGGCAGGGAGGTAAGGAGGTGAGGAGGAAGGCAGCGGGTAACGGTGCCGGGGGTCGCCGCGGCCGTACATGTAGCCTGGTGACAGCGACGCTATGCGTCGCTGTCGCCAGGTTACATCTACTGTATAATCTTCTCATTTTCAACGCGTGCGGCTTTTTGCTGCTAGCGGCAGCCAATGAGCGCTGGCACGCGATTTCGGCGTCAGACAGACATAATTAGGAGATTATATAGTGGATTCCTGTATGGCAAGTTGACCGACATTGATTGATATATTTTACGATGGTAGTCTACATTTTCTGCATATTCTCATACAGGGGAGTCATGAAATTTGCAGTCTATGACACAATTGTTTCTGTTCCTTTTTTGTAATAAACTATGTAGGTAAATCTCTCGGTGATAGCTCCTCTTTACTGAATACAGAGACCTAAAATTAAAGACATTTTCAAGGGACAGACTATGGCATTTTTCAAACTCAGGGAGAAACTTGCACTTTTAGGGCTACTTTATAATGATATAAGGTTTGTAGATCCTTGATTTATTTCAGGGAATTTGGAGCACTGACTTTTGCAAATGTAACCTGTATTTATTGTAAGTAAAAATCTGCAAAGAAGTGTTTTCCTGTACTAAACTGAAGGATAAATTAATTGCTCACTTATAGGGGGTAAGGTGAGGAGAATAGGCTATAAATTAAACTTCCAGGGAGTCATCTTCAGTGTAGCATGTTCTCAGTGTGAACCTGACAGCTGCCTATAGCTTGAAAAAGCACTTTCTCCTTCTCCACAACAAAGGTCCTGCTAAGGGAGCGTGAAGTACCGCATTTTTGGCTGACAGAGGAATATTGGTGACTGTAGGCTTGTCTTGTATGTGTAAGTACGGTATATGGTATGTGTGTGTATATATCTGTGTATATACTGTATATATATATATAGGTAAAAGCAACACTACCTACAGCTGCATCTCAATGTATTAGAATATCATCAAAAAGTAATTTTTCTTTCACTAATTCAATACATAAAGTGAAACACGTATATTATATATATGCCATACACACAGAGCAGTGTACTCACATGTGCGGTACACACAGAGTGATCTATTTCAAGTGTTTATTTCTGTTAATGTTGATGATTATGGATTACAGTCAGTGAAAGCCCAAAGGTCATTATCTGAGAAAATTAAAGTAGGGAGGATGAAGGGTTAAACACCGCGTCGCCGTATTCCATGAGACATCAAAGGGTGAATATAATAGTGATTTATTAGTCAACGCGTTTCAGGGTCAGGGCCGCACCGTCCATTGGACAGTGTGAACCCTGATGCTCAGGCGGCAAGCAGGCAGGGTGAGCGGCTTTGCAGAAGGGGGCAGTGACTGCACCACACAGCTGCAGCATGGGGTAAGCCACATAGACTTTCCCTCTGCCTGCGCTGCAGCCCACAAACGCTGAACCCCCCCCGCTCCTCACCCGCATCTATTAGACCCCCCCACTCCTCACCCGCGGCTCAGGAGGCGTGAGGGCTTGATGCAATATAATATTGATTTGTCCTGAGGAAGAGGCCAGGTAGACCTGAAACGTGTTGACTAATGAATCAATTATATTCACCCTATGATGTCTTGTGGAATACAACAGCGTGGGTTTTAACCCTTCATTCTCCCTACTCTATATGCACCATGCTGGGGACTGCAGCAGCCCTGATCTGCTCTTATAGCGGTTGTCTCTATCTGGGACCAAGTGTCTTTCGATCCGTGCCGCTGCTCCAAAAAGTACCAGAAACACTGGAATGTTTTGAACCAAGAAATCTTCAGTTTTATTTTCCGACGCGTTTCGGAGCTAACACCCAGCTCCTTCCTCAGGGAATGACATGGGCATACTGTGAACAAACTCTTATAAACCTAAAAGAGCGCCAAAGAACTAAAAAAGCTTATAGTGGTTGTGACTCTCAACCACGCAAGGTGAAGCCTCTCATACCTATTTAGGTCATATTTTATCTCTTATACCAGGGGCGGGGAACCACTTTTCTGCTGAGGGCCATTTTGAAATTCGTACAATCGTACTCTGCTATATTTGGTTAAACAATCAACTGCCCCCATATGTGATGGCTAGGGTTTCTTCTTTTTGGCGTGGGTGATATTGGTCATGTTGCTTCTCAACTGCTTTTCCGGGTTTGCTTGGGTCATAGACATCACAGGAGAGGCTGAGGGCATATACATCACTGGTGAGGCTGAGGCTGGGGGTATAGGATTCACTGTGGAGCTGGATTTAAAGGGCAGGCAGTCTGAAAAGCCCAGCTGCCAGCCCAAACTCTGCAGTCCCAAGAATCTGCCTGGGGGCTGCAGAAAAGGTCATAGAGGGCTGCATAGAGCCCTGGTGCATGAGGTTCTGCACCCCTGTCTTAGACCCTTCATCCTCTCCACTTTCATTTTCATTGGCTGTAAGCCATAATCATCAACATTTACAGAAATAAACACTTGAAATAGATCACTCTGTGTGTAATGACTCTATATAATATATGTGTTTCACTTTATGTATTGAATTACTTAAATAAATTAACTTTTTGATGATGTTCCAATTCATTGAGCTGCATCTGTATATATCAAGAACAGAATGGAATTAGAATGCTTGTTCAATATTATGCTTATTTATGGTTACATTCCGGTCACATACTGTGGTAAGGTTGCAGTTTATTTTGTTAAGAAAATGTTAACCCCTTTACGACCCTGATGTATTGGGTACATCATGGATCGCCTACCTCCCTTTGATGCAAACTCACAAGCTGAGCTTGCATCATTCCCTGCACATATCATCTGCTCTGATCAGCCGACGTGTGCAGCTAACAGATGCGGGCAGATCGGCAATTAACTCCTTAGATCGCGCTGTCAAACACTGACAATGCGTTCTAAAGTGCTGCAGCGGAGATCAAGCTGTTCACCACAGCCATCGCCGACCCTGTGACTAGATCACAGATTCTCAATGTGCGGCCACGACAGCGAGGGGTCAGATGAGGAACCCAGATGCTGTCATGACGCACTTCCTCTGAGCACTGGCTTAGCGCCGCTATCCACAGAAAGTGATAATTTCTCCTGTTCAAAGCATTGCTCTGAACAGCAGGAGCGATCATGACACTGCAGTGTTAAATAAAGTAAAATAAAGCAAAATTGAAAAAATTTTTGTAAAAATATGAAAAAAAAAAAAAAACATAAAAGGTCAAATCACCATCTTTTGCCCCATTGGAAATAAAGCTATAAAAAAAGTACACTTATTTGGAATCGCCATGATGAGAAATACCCGCTCTATCAAAGCATAAAATTAATTAAATCAATTAATTGGTAAACTGGGAAAGAAAGGCAAAACACAATAATTTTTTGGTCACTGCAGCATTGCATTAAAATGTAATAACAGGCGATCAAAACATCAAATCTATCCAAAAATTGTATCATTAGAAATGTCAGCTCAAGTTGCAAAAAATAAGTCATCACACAGCCCAAGATCCCGAAAAATGAGGACATTTCTGGTCACAGAAAATGCGCAATTCTTTTTTTTTAATTTAGGATTTTTTTCACCACTTACCACGGACCTGAGGCATCGTACCGACATGTCAGCTTTACAATATAGTGAACAAGGTGAATAAAAAAACAACAAAACCATTATGGTATTTCACTTTTGGTGTTTGTGTATTTTTGTTACCATAGTTGACTTGTAGATTTTGTGAAGTTGTGTAGTGTTAATGTCATTTCAACAAACAAACAGCGGCACTCTGGAATACTAAGACATATAGTCTAATATAGAACAATATTATAGATAGGGGGAAACAAAAAAATGAGTCACAGCTTTTAAATATGGCCATATCAATAACTGCCCAGTAGCCACGTCGAGGCATGTCTCGATATTGGGTCCTCACACTTTGTCACAGCCTCTATCTAGATTAAAAACCCTATTTTATGGGCAAGTAAGAACTTGCTACAGAACAATAGCATTGCAGGCCAATAGGGATTTAGGGTGCACAAGAGAGGGTGTGATCCCATAACCTATACAAGAAAAAAATCTGTGAGACTCAATCCTATAGTGTGCACAGGTGCAACTCTGAACACATACATTGTAATCAATGCTATTTTTCTATGTTAGCAGGTTCCTACTTGCCCATAAAATAGGAGGTTTTTAATCTAGATACCGTATATACTCGTGTATAAGCCGACCCGTGTATAAGCCGGCCCCCCTACTTTTGCCCCAAAACCTGGGAAAACCTATTGACTCGTGTATAAGCCGAGGGTGGACCCCAGCACAGGTATACAGCCCCCAGCAGTGTGGTATACAGCAGCCTCCCCAGTGGTATATACAGGCCCCAGCAGTGTTACAGCAGCAGCCCCAGCGGTGTATACAGCAGCAGCCCCAGTGGTGTATACAGCAACAGCCCCAGTGGTATATACAGCAGCAGCCCCAGTGGTGTATACAGCAGCAGCCTCAGTGGTGTATACAGCAGCAGCCCCAGTGGTGTATACAGCAGCAGCCCCAGAGGTATATACAGCAGCAGCCCCAATGGTGTATACAGCAGCAGCCCCAGTAGTGTATACAGCAGCAGCCCCAGTGGTGTATGCAGCAGCAGCCCCAGAGGTATATACAGCAGCAGCCCCAGTGGTGTATACAGCAGCAGCCCCAGTGGTATATACAGCAGCAGCCCCAGTGGTACACAGGCGCCCCCCCCATGAGTATACAGGCCCCCCCATCAGTATACAGGGCCCGCCCCTTGCTGCGGTAAACCTGTAAAGTAATAGATGATTATACTTATCCCCGTCGCTGTCCCGCCGCCGCCATCGCGCTCCTAAGCCGCCATCGCGATCCTCCAGCTTCATCCGTCTTCCTCCTCCGGTATGGGCGCAGGCAATGACGTCATTGTCTGTGCGCCGATGGAGGAAGACGGATGAAGCCGGATGCAGCCGGAGGAGCGCGATAGCGGCGGCGGCGACGGCGGCGGGGATAAGTATAATCATCTGTTACTTTACAGGTTTACCGCAGCAAGGGGGGCCCTGTATACTGATGGGGGGGCGTGTATACTCATGGGGGGGCGCCTGTGTACCACTGGGGCGTATGACTCGCGTATAAGCCGAGGGGGGGTACTTTTCAGCCCAATTTTTGGGCTGAAAAACTCGGCTTATACGCGAACAGATAGGCTATGTGTAAATGACTTTGACTAGTGATCTTGATAGGGTACCCTAAATATATGTGCTTTTAGGGATCGCCTGAAACTATCTAAGTTGTGGATACACCTAATTTCTTGGAGTAGAGCATTCCAGAGAATTGGTGCCGCTCGGGAGAGGTTTTGTAGATGGGAGTGGGAGGTTCGGATTAATGCAGAAATGAGTATAAAGTCACTTCCAGAGCGATGAGTACGGGTGGGGTGATCGACAGAGATGAGGGTAGAGAGGTAGGGAGGTGCTGCACTGTGAAGGGCTTTGTGGGTGAGAAGAAGCAGTTTGAATTGGAACCTGTAGTGTATAGGCAGCCAGTGCAATGAGTGGCATAGAGCAGAAGCGTCCAAGTAACGGTTAGCTAGATAGGTGATCCTGGCTGCTGCATTAAGGATGGACTGGATAGGGGAGAGTCTAGTGCAGGGGAGGCCAATTAAAAGAGAATTACAATAGACAAGGTGTGAGTGAATCATGGCCACAGTGAGGGTTTTTGTGGTTTCCAAGGTGAGAAGGGGGCAAATTCTAGAGATGTTCTTCAAGTGCAAGCGGGAAGAGCGAGTGAAAAATTATATATATGGAGTGAATGAAACATCAGAGTCAAACATAACACCCAGAAAGCGAGCCTGCTGACTAGGCACTATTGTGGTGCCGCACACTGAGAGAGAAATGTCAAATTTAGAGAGGCTTGTGGAGGGCGGGAGCAGAAGAAATTCAGTTTTGGAAAGATTGAGATTCAGCTAGAGAGCGGACATGATATTGGAAACTGCAGTTAGATAGTCATTGGTATTCTTTATTAGTGCAGGGGTAAGGTCAGAAGAACAAGTGTATAGTTGTGTGTCATCAGCATAAAGATGGTACTGAAAGTCAAATCTGATGATGGTCTGTCCAATCGGGGCTGTGTAGAGAGAGAAGAGGGCCAAGGACAGAACCTTGAGGGACCCCAATAGTGAGAGGAAGAGAGGAGGAAGTGGAGCCAGCAAATGATACACTGAAAGAGCGGTGAAAAAGATAGGAAGAGAACCAGGAGAGAGCCGTGTCATTGATGCCAATGGTGTGCAGCAAGGAGAGTAGGATATTGTGGTCCACAGTGTCAAAGGCTGCATAGAGATCAAGAAGAATAAGCAGAGAGAGTCACCATTACGTTTTGCTTTCAAAAGGCTATTGGTCACTTTGGTTTCTGTAGAATGTAGGGGGGGCAGAAACCAGACTTTAAAGGGTCTAGAAGAGAGTGAGTGGAGAGGTAATGGCTGAGGCGGGAGTATACCAGGTGCTCCAGGAGTTTAGAGATGAAGGGGAGATTGGAGACTGGTCTGTAGTTGTTTGTGCAGGATGGGTCAAGAGACGTTTTCTTTAATAAAGGAGTAATGATAGAATGTTTGAAGGAGGAGGGGAAGATGCCAGAAGAGAGGGAGAGATTAAAGATTTTGGTTAGGTGAGTGGAGGCCACTGGAGAGAGAGACTGGAGTAGGTGTGAGGGGATGGGGTCAGTGGTGCATGTGGTGGGATGAGAGGAAGAGAGGAGCCTGGAGACTTCTTCTGTGACTGGGTCGAATGTGGAGAGTGAGCCGGAGGAAATGTGAGGAAAGGTAGGGGTAAGAGCAATTTGAGGTTGGGGGTTAATTTCCTGACAGATGTTTTCTATTTTCTCTGTTAAGTAAGAAGCCAGATCATCATCACATAGGTCAGTGATTGGGGTCTTCACTTTAGGACTGAGGAGAGAGTGAAAGGTGTCAAAGAGTTTTTTTGGGTTGTTGGATAGTGAGGAGATCAGGGTGGTGAAGTAGGTTTGTTTGGCGAGGTGAAGGGCAGAGTTGTAAGTTTAATAAACCTAAACTTGCCCACACAGAGCACCACCCCTAATCACAGGTAATGCAATATAGTGAGCCAAACAGAATCCAGTATATATTTTAATATGCAAATTTATTAAAGAAGCACAGTTAATATGTATAAAAAAGAAGTAAAGATCAAATTACATACACAGTATACACCAACAGTGACATTCAAAACCCAGCCATGGAAACCCACAACTGAGGAGCAGATGTAGGTCAAAAGAGCAGGGGCCAATCAAAGGTGCTACAAAAACCTAATATATGACAGATAGACTGTCAATACATAGTACTTTCATACTAAAGGGAGAGATAAATAAAGGAGCATTACATGGATCAATTAGATCAACAAGTATACTCAGGAGTACCTCAACTCCCAGCAATGACTACCAAGTATATCATTACCAGAATCTGGTCAAAGAGAGGTCCCTGCAATTGTATCAATCCCTCACCCAAAGAGTAATGTAGGTTACCCCTCAACCCCCTAATGCACCCACAGTCAGTACACAAACATCTCTGAGTCACAGGGTAGCAAGCATGTGGTCAAAAACACAGTGTCATGTACCCGATATGATATATATACATACCCTGTGCCATGTCTGACCGGGAGCCGGGGGGGAGAACGCACCAGAACGGTCCCTGTATGTCCTCTACGCGTTTCGCCGCAAATATCGCGGCTTCGTCAGGAGGTGCTCTGTGTGGGCAAGTTTAGGTTTATTATTATGGTTATCCAGTAGGACTCGCAGTCCAATTTTTTAGGATATAATCAGAGTTGTAAGTTCTCTGCATAAATTTATAGTGAATGCACTCCTAGAGCATCGCTGGAGGAATCGAGTTTGTGATGTGAGCCAGGGCTGTTTCACTCTGTGTTTGGAAGTTCTGAGGGTGAGATTCGCTACTTGGTCCAGGGAGCTTCTGAGAGAGTCATTTAAGTGATTTACTGCCAGATTGGGACAGGAGAATGAGGAGATTGGGGAAAGTGATGAGTGTACAGAGTCTGTGAATGTGTGAGGGTTAATGGCCCGTAGATTTCTGAATGTGTGATAGGTCGGACTGTGCTGGGGTGGGAGAGGATTTGTGAGTGTGAGAGAGAGAGTGTTGTGGTCAGTGAGGGGAAGAGATGAATTATCTAAGGAGGAGGTTGATTAGAGCCGGATAAAGATCAGGTCAAGGGTGATACCATCCTTGTGTGTCTCTGAGGTTGAGAGCTGTGAGAGGCCAAGAAACGTGCTTAGAGATAGGAGCCGGTATGCAGATGGGGCTGTTTATGGGGATGTTGAAGTCTCCCAGAATAAGGGTTGGTAATTCTGAGGACATTAATTGCGGCAGCCACGCAGCGAAATGGTCGAGGAACTGGGTGGGTGACTCTGGGGGCGGTATACCACTGCTACTCTGAGGGGGGGATGGAAGAGCCTAATGGTGTGGACCTCAAAAGAAGTGAATGAAAGTGATGGAACTGGGGCGATGACCTGGAAAGTACCATGCGTCGACAGGAGTAAGCCAACTCCACCGCCATGTCTGTTTCCAGGTCTCAGGGAGTGAGAGAAATGTAAGCCGCCATAAGAAATAGTGGCAGGGAACACTGTTTCTGAGTCCAGGATCAAGGTTTCAGTGAGGGCCAGCAGATTAAGAGAAAGTGAGAAGGAGAAAGTGAGAAAATAGTTGTGGATGAAGGGAAGCTTGTTGCATACAGACTGTGGATTCCAGAGAGCACAATTAAAAGAGGGAGATGAAGGTGTGCAAGTAATGTTGATAAGGTTAGCATGGTTACTATGTGTGCATGGAGAGGGGCTGAAGTTGGTGGAGGGTGGACCAGGATTTGGAAAGATACCACCTAACAGGAGCAGAAGTAAAAAAAGAAAAGGCAAATAGTTTTTGTAATTGTGACTTTGTTTATGATGCAAAACCCTGGAATATGGTGGTCTGAGATTATTCAGTATGTTGAAGAGAGTATGGGAGCTCAATAAAGTAGAGGGAAGGAGAGAGCGGCTTAAGTGGATGAGGGGGTGATGGAGAGGGCATAGGGCGGTTAAAGTGAATGGCAAAGGCATACAGGACAATAGACATTGAAGTAAAGGACATGGTAAAAAATAAAAAATGTAAGAGAGTGACTTACCTGACTCCTACCCTGCCTAACTGCCATGAAGTAACTGCAAGCCACTTAGCATTCAATGCCACTTTGCATGAGATGCTACACGTGCAAACTCCCACACGTGTACCCCTTACAACTGAACTAAATTTATAGAGCACACTATAGAATCAGGTGAGGGGGATTGTGGGAAGTCACATGGTATCAAGTATTTAGCAGCTACACCTCACAGCAGGGGATAAACAGATGATGAAAGGACACAGATCAGACATTAGGCAAATGCTGGCTCCACAGAATCACCTTCCACAAGATGACATTTACATTATGGGAAATAGCCATATACTGGTGATTAAAGAATATAATGTATACTGATGACAAAGGAGAGTTTACAGTAAATGCAGAGGTAAATTTACCATAAGGTTTAATGAGTCAGGCTGATATTGCAATGGAGGTCATTGCAGCAAGCACAGGTAGATTTAACATGCAGTGTTAGGGTGGAGGCACACTGGCGTTGAACTCGCGCGAGTATCTTTCAATTATACAGGTCACATTAATGAGAGCTACACTTTTCAGCTTGATTTTACATGTTTTTACCATGTCGGCTGTTCAGGACTTCATTCAGCACTGTGCTACCGGAGGGGGTTGTAACCCGGTGATTAAGGGGTTAATCAGACGCTGGTGTCATGACACCATCTGTACAGGGGTTGTCCTCCCCCCCTGGATACATGGTGACATGACATCATGTGTCTGAATGGGTTAATTATTCTGTAAACCAAGTTTAAGTTTATGTCGGGTGTATAGATGAGACAGAAAGAGCCGTGATTTGTGAGGAGCTGTCCATGGTGCTGAAGCTTCCATTCATAAATCACTGGCTCTTTCTGTCTCATCTATACACCCGACATAAACTTAAACTTGGTTTACAGAATAATTAACCCATTCAGACACATGATGTCATGTCACCATGTGTCCAGGGGGGGAGGACAACCCCTGGACAGATGGTGTCATGACACCAGCGTCTGATTAACCCCTTAATCACCGGGTTAAAACCCCCTCCGGTAGCACAGTGCTGAATGAAGTCCTGAACAGCTGACATGGTAAAAACATGTCAAATCAAGAAATCAAGCTGAAAAGTGTAACTTTGCAAAAAATAATAAATTATCCATACAATACTGCTTCACTGCTGCTGTCACAGCAATGAAACATTATTGTAACTGTATGGGGATAGCAGTAATTATACAGGCGAGCAGCACTAATGCTGTTCCGTGGTCCATCAAGACCATGGACAGCAGAGAAAAAAAACAACACACACGCACTCACACCTCACACTCGCACCACATACACTTACATACAGCCAGGCACACTCACCACACGCACCACACTCGGACCACACTAGCACCACACTTGGACCACACTAGCACTACACTCGCACCAAACTAGCACTGCACTCGCATCACTGTCATGCATCAACAACGCAGCGTTTTTGATGCATGATAGTGTGCCTCCACCCTTACAATGAGATTGGAAGCCCAGTTTAGCAAATGCAGATGACAGCAAACAGTGTTGGAATATTACCTGTATGAAGAGAAGAGAGGATGAATATTGGTCAACTGACATGAATTAACTGCAAGCCACTTGGCATTAAATGCCACTTTGCATGAGATGCCAAACGTGCTGACCCCCCAAACGTAAATGAAACAGCCCTTGACATGACTACTGAGCAGTTATTAATTTGACCATATTTATAAGCTAAGTGTCTCCTTTTTTCATTTCTCCTTATCTATAATATTATTCTACATTCAATTACGTCTTAGGGCCCTTTCACATCAGCGGTGAAAAAAACGCATCTGCCGCGATTACCGCATACCGGCTGCACTTGCGGCACGGTTGTGGCGCGGTTGCGGTAAACGCCATACAAGGTATAGGCGGACTTGCGGCAGGTGCGGCAAGTGCGGTTTTGGCACTTGCGGCAGGTGCGGCCACGAAAAAAAATGCAGTCAGCCGTGTTTTTTTTTCGCGACCGCACCTGCTGCAAGTGCAAAACCGTACTTGCCGCACCTGCTGCAAGTCCGCCTATACCTTGTACGGCGTTTACCGCAACCGTGCCGCAACCGTGCCTCAAGTGCAGCCGGTATGCGGTAATCGCGGCAGATGCGGTTTTTTTCACCGCATCTGCCGCGAATTTCAAAAAACGCTGATGTGAAAGGGCCCTTAGTATTCCAGAGTGCCGCTGTTTTTTTGTTGTTGCAATGTATCACGTTCAGCGTTGCACCTGGGCACACTATAGCCAACATCAGAATCAACAACATATTTTGCACCAGCTTGTACAGACACACGTAATGGTCCCGTGTACTAAAGTATATAAAGTCTATGGACACACCATAACGTAAACAGCACCAAAAAAGAAAAACAACGGTCAGGCGTCCATCATGCAAATACAAAGAATTTATTGCAGGTGAAACAAGGAGGTGAAAGGGAGCGAGAGTGCACTACCACAAGAAGGGCGTACAACCAGGGTCTCAAAAGTATTCACTTTGGTACACATTGTAGGGTTATATACTTTGTACTTACAATTTACATATACACTTATGGTATGGTATGGTATTGCTAGCAGGCCATAGCTAGCATCCTTCCCAAGACCCACCAGGGTTAAATAAGGATTCAGGTTACAGAGTGGAACTGGGAGTGCTGCTGCATGAATAGTGATATAGCTGGCAAATCGTGCTTAACTTCCTTCCCAGGGACAGCCCTGGTTAGAAGGTTTTTGCTGTGGAATCTGATAGCTGCATGATGTAGTTGTAGAGACCCTGATTCCAGTGATGTGGCACTTACTGGACTGCTTGGTGCAGTTTTTATGAAATCCTGGTTTTCTTTGCTGTAGATTTAACAGTGCTCAGAATGCTGAGCTGTCATAACCCAGCACACAGCACTGATTGGCAGCTAGCTGTGTACACTGTGCATTCTCAGCAAGCTGCCAATCAATGGTGGAGGCGGAGTTACACAAATTAGCTGGACTGCCCTGCATGTGACACCTAATCCTCCTGTGATAAACTCTCACTAATAAAACACTGATAGTACTGAATCTACAGCAAGCTGCTGTGCAAGTAACACATCCCTAAAATCAGGCTCTCCGCCCCTACATTATGCTGCTGTCGGATTAAATAGTAAAAAGCTGTTGACAGATTCCTTTTTAGCCATCTTTTTTTAAATGACTCTTTTTAATAACTAACTATTCCTATTTTCAAAATATTTATACACTGGAGTATGAAAATGGATTACTAATAATAATTCTAATATCATTTCTTTGCTATTATAGTGTTAAATGTTAATTGCACTTTGTGAAAAATAATACATAGTTGTAATTATTTTTTTAAACAGTTAAAAAACTTGACTGGAATTTATATCTCCCTTTTGACTGATACATTCTGTCCTTCACCTTAGGCTACATATTAACATCCTTCTTTGGAGCCTCCATTGCAGATTGCATCAGTGCAATAGCCCTATTCTCCTTGTCAAAATGACTTAAAGCATTACTGGTGTTTAGCTTTTTTATTTAATAATAATGTAGAGCAAGTGATTTTAATTAACTTTCAAATATACTTTATTAGACAATTTTGGTTGAAAACCATTCATAAACCTTCCACAAGGTGTTCACACTAGACTGTGTGTGAAGCAGACATATGTTCATTCTCAGCCAGATAAATTTTCACACTGAATACAAGCATGTAACCATATAAGGAAAAAGGGGGCGTGACCTACACTGCTGCCTGCAGCTAATAAGGTAATAATGTATCAGATTACAACTCCTCTCTCCTTGGCACAAGCTTCTGATCTGTCATCTGGCTCTACACAGCTCATTCACAATCTCTGTAAATCCATTCTCTGCTGTCACATTGCACAGCATACAAAGGGGTGCAGGGAGCGGGTGCAGAGGTGATGTCACCTCTGCGCTCCCTCCCTGCACCCCTTTGTATGCTGCTCCTGGACTAAATAAAAAGAAAAATCCCGCTATATGCCGTTCTGGTGAGTGCCGATGTTTTTTCTTCTTTTTGCTTGATTTCCAGTACTGAGACTTTTTCTGGCACCTCAGACAGTCCTGTGTCTCCCCCTCACACGTAATTGAGTTCCCCAGTGGGAACCCCAGTATTAGCTACGGTGGTGCCCCTTTTCATTTCTGTTCTGGACTATATGTATAAAAATATTATTCCAACCTGTCCCACCTGTGCCACAGAGTAGCCCAGCTTTTGTCTAATGATCATCTTTCGTCTAGTGGTCACCATTGAGGTCTCCATCTGCAATTTTTAGCTTTTTCCATCTGTTGGTGCCTCTGAAGGTCATAACGTGATGATGTCAAGACCATCCGGTGCAGGAAATGCCCAAGATGTTGAGCACAAAAAGACTGAAGACCCTTGAGCGAATACCAAAGAAGACAGGTGAGATTATGGAATTTTTTATCCCCTTTCCAAGATGCCATTTTGGTGGATTAGTTTAAATGATATTGTAAAAAAAATTAGATTCTGGTGAATCAGAATCTTTGGTGAAATTTGAGGCAAATTTGCCTTGCGTTAAAGCAATACACTGATTTCTAAAACTGTTCTCCCTCTGAGCTAGGCAACCTATCTAGATAGCTTCCCATGGACAAGTGGCTGTAGTTTGGGCATTTATTCACATTGATGTCACTGACGTGGGTCAGGTGTACTAGAGTTGGACCGTCCCGATGGGTGTACCTTGTCACGGTGGGATGGCTTATACATTTTATGATCAAACAGTATTGACCAAGTGCTCTATGTAATTTACATGTACTATACTACTACTATTTATTTAATTTATTCTAGGTATATATGCTCATATGTGTTTATCTCTCGGGTTTTGTCTGAAATAATCATGATGTAAACTTGTTCCTATTGCACATATGACAACTTATGCTCTGGCTCACTTTCTTTTCTGTACTTTATGTACTGCGATCAAATGGCGGTGAGGTCGCTTCCTTTAAGATCGGCATGTCATCTATATAGCTTCCCATGGACAGGTGACTGTAGTTGGAGCACTGTCCTTCTCTGACCTTATTCATAATGATGTCATTGACGTAAGATAAGGTTGTTATACTAGAGGAGGACCATCCCGATGGGTGCACCTTGCTGCGGTGGGATGGCTTTTACGCTTTTTGATAACCATGTTATTTACTTGTGCTACTGCTATTTACTTATTTACTTTATTATATGGTATATTATCAATTTGCATTTTTTTCTTGGGTTTTGCATGACGTGATGAAGTCAAGCCTATCTTGCAAAAACATTCAGATTCTGTGGAATCAAAAACGTTGGTGAAATTTGAGGCAAATTCACTGATCTCTAAGAATGACCTTATCTTGTGAATCAGGTATCAAATCGACTTATGTAAATTCTGTATATTAAAAAAGCCAAGAGAAAACCACAACTGCAAACGTAGCGTAATTTTTATACCACTGTGGCCGACAGTATGGCCAGCGTTATCAAAATCCAATTAACCTACCAGCAGGTGTTCTAGAACCTTGATTATTCAATTTGCTTAAAATGTCTGATGTAGTCTATGTGTTTATATCATTTCTACATTATTGTATCAGCTACAGTCTGTAATGCTTAACGCTATAAAGACATTTTTGTAAAAACAATATATAAAACATAGAATATAAGTGTTTTATTGTTATCCTTTGTTGAACCTTATCATATTATCATATTAGTAATAAAATATTTGTCTTTTCCAAAAACTCAATAAAAATGAAAACAATTGAAATGTCTTGCCTTTAGAGTACCCTGGCCTTTTACTAGCAAAAATGACAATTTTAAAGTGTGCCTATGGTTATATGATTAGACCCATGGCTTGGCTCATTAGAAGATAAAGCTTTTGTAATCAGTCTTGCACTGGACCAGTTTAGATTCCAATATTAACCTGCCATCTATCTAAATGCTATTACCCTGCAGATATAGGGTTATTCTTCAGGTTAATACCATTAAAATGCTGCCCAGCTGCTATACTGAAAGCACAGCTACTGGGAGAAAATGAACTCCATTCCTCCTAGGAGCCGCTGGGTTTCAGTCCTAGCGGTGTGCCAGAGTGGTTCCAGTGACCGCTTACTACACGTTGAGTCTCAGCAGACAGCCTACAGCCGCTGTTCTCAATATAGTGAGGAGTGCTGTGAGTGATGACTGTAGCTGCTGCATGTACACCTCTATAACTGCAAGATGTGTCTCATGGGATGAATAAAGTTAATTTTCTTCCAGCAGCCATGCTTTCAGTATAGCGGCTAGATAGCATTGCAATTCTATTAACCAACAGATTAGCCCTATAACTGCAGGGTAATAGCATTTGAGGACATGAAAGATTCCTTTTAAGGTCAAGGTTACATGAGTTTGTGCCTCCTGTGAGTGCAATGCGAGAAAATCCTACATTGCACTCAGCCTTATTTCAGGCAGTGGGACAGTTCAGATCTGCAAGTTTTTCCCTAGACCTAATCGGATTTAGGGAAAAAATGGCAGCATGCTGTGATTGAGAGTGAGGTTTGGATCACTTGCATCCATACAAGTCTATGGGGCAAGCGAAACCACACGGCACTTGGATTACATCCGAGTGCAGTGCGATATACGCAGAGACAGCCAATAGAGAAAATAGAGAGAGTAATCTCTCCCTCTTTTCCGCACCTGTGATCCAATCACAGGAACTCTAAAGGTAGCGTCACACACGGCAATATTGCTAGGCAATTTCACTGGCAATTTGCTGGTTGCAGTGAAATCATGGACACATTGTTCCATTTGTATACAGCAACAAAATAGAACAATGTGTCCATGATTTCACTGCAACCAGCAAATTGCCAGTGAAATTGCAAGCAAAATTGCTGCGTGTGACGGTACCTTAAGGTCATCATACTGGGTGTGGAGGGTCCTGTGGAGAAATTCATTTTAGGGGCATCATACATTGTTTGGGGGGCACTTCAGTTGGCATCATACTTTATCAGTGCAATAAAAAGGGAGTCTAGGGGCTTTAGTATGAGCAAATTTACTTTGGAAAGGCAGAAAAGTGTGTTTTGCTGTTACGTGACCCAGCCGAATATGAATATTTTTTTTTGAGGGGGTCCAATTAGAAATTCTGCTATGGTGACCCATGATTAATATGTAAGCCCCTGCTTGGTTGTATGATTTTTATCTTAAAAAAATAATAATGATTTTTAATGTAAAGATTGCTGGAATATGTAGTCACAAGCACTAGGTTTGCTGCACTACTATTAGTGTATGGTGTACGGTTAGGTAGCAGATGGTTTTAAAAGAAGATTGAAATGTGTAGGAGAGGCTGTTGACCATATGCAATGGTAAAGGGTGGGATAGGTGGGAAGGGAGCAAAGGGGGGGATTCTCCCCTGGTCAGTCCCTAGTAACTGCATAGGGCGGTCAAATCACCGGGTGCATTATAGTGGTGTGTATCTTTAAATAACCTGTTGCGGCATCACAATCTGTAAAGGTACCATCACACGCGGCAATTTTGCTAGCAATTTCACTGGCGATTTGATGGTTGCAGTGAAATCATGGACACATTGTTACATTTGTACATGGCAACAAAATAGACCAATGTGTCCATGATTTCACTGCAACCAGCAAATTGCCAGTGAAATTGCTAGCAAAATTGCCGCGCGTGACGGTACCTTAAGAGGTGGGGCACACCTTACAGACAGCGATGTGGCTGCAAGGTACAGCACCACTGAGACTCCCGATGGCCAGGCAATCCTAAACAGTTATTAGGCAAGCAATTATTTGTTTAGGGCCTCCAGGCCACAGCTGAATCTGACATACAGCGCCACATCCAATATCTGTTGCCCACCATAAAGGAGCATGGGAATAGGAAGACCTCAAGGTATGATATTATACCTTAGGTCAGGGGGTGAAATGATTTATTATTACATTATTGGGGGGATTACTACCCAGGGGGTAACTGATTATGATATATGGGGTGATTAGTTCAAATTGCTTTTTCCACCCTTATAATTATAGTTTATGTGCAGATTGCTTCCTTATTGTTAATGGCAGCAATATTTTACAGAAACCATGCAGCTGTTAACAGTAAGTGATCCATTTATAATGATTTCTAATGACACAGCAGAAAGAGACTGTGGATTTCATGAAATAACTTGTTAGTAGATACTAGTGAGGATAAGATATTCCTATTCGGATTATTCGCACTGAATATTTTGACCTGTTCCAGGAAAAAAAAGGGCTTTCGCTCATTCCTTTGTGCCCTCTCCTCCACATTCATATGCACTCCTCCAAGCAAGCAGATCCCATTCCAGTCAGGCGGTGCACGTAATCAGATGTAGACAATCCCATGTAAGGCCCCTTCCATACTAGCGTTTCTGTCCGGATTCGGCAGATCCGGATAGAAAACTGCATCTTTAGCATTTGCCGCCTAACGGCCGCACTTCCGGTGCGCTTACGGCAAGCCCCATGCAATGTCTATGGGCTTGCGGCAAGTGCAGTATTGCCATGGTTCCGGCACTTTCGTCAGTTGCGGTCGCGTAAATTAACCGCAGCTGACCGCAGTTTTTTTTGTAGCCGCAACTGCTGGATCATGGCAATACTGCACTTGCCACAAGCCCTGTAGAGAATGCATGGGGCTTGCCGCTCTCAGGGATTAATGTTTTAATAATATTATTATTAAGTTGCCTGCCCCTGTCCTGATTGGTATGGACTGATGCATGCGATGAAAGAAATACACCGATAACACAATCAGGTGTAAGCTCTCCTCAGCCCTCCACAAGGCACAGCTCCAAAGTGAGTTTTATTTGATTACACATGGGTTTTTAACAAAGCTCTTTAAGGGGGGCTCGGTTACAAGTAATGAGAACAAATGGAATGTATTCATTGGTTAACGAGCTAGGACATGGGGTAGTCCATGGGGGGATTCATGAGGTCATCAAGGTAGATTATGCCATCAGGTCTTCAGGTTAGGTTGATCCACGAAGCCATCAGATGAGGTGTCATTCTGTGTGATTGATCAGTCTTTGTCTTGACTCAGAACATGTGGTGATGTGGCAGGAAATGGGAGCCATCTTTGTCTGAAACAAGCTTATGTAAGGTGAAAATAATACACTCTATAGATCATTTCTCCCAAGCCCTTATGTCTTTAAGGCTAATTAAGTATTTGATCCTATGGCTCTCCTCAACAGTGCAAGTGTGCCGCAAGTGCTGCCGTTAGGCAGCAAATGCGGCAGATGCAGATTTCTTTCCGGATCTGCAGTATCCGGACAGAAACGCTGGTGTGAAAGGCCCCATAAATGTGTTTTTCCAGCAACTTTTTGAATCTGTTAAAAATCAATGGCTTAAAACAGAACCATTGCTGGGAAAAATAGTCTGCCTTACGTGTTTCGGATTAAAAATCCTTGCTTATATCATGTTATGAGTAATCCGAAACACGTAAGGCAGACTATTTTTCCAGGGAATGGTTCTCTTTAAGCCATTGATTTTTAACGGATTCAAATACGTTTTTTTGCTTTTAATAATTAATCTGGACAAATTGCTGGAAAAACACATTTTACATGGTTTGAACTGTTCCAGTATTTGTCACGAATAACGAACCTAAAACAAGTCAATGGGGAACTCCGAATAGTTTTCAGGCTAGTCTTCCAGAAAACTGTTTGAGTTCCCCACTGACCTGCATTAGGTTTGTTATTCGTGACGAATACTGGAACACTACAAACTACACAGTATTTGGTACGAATAATTTGAACCCGAGTATCGTACTATTCTCTCCTCGCTAGTAGATACACTTCAACATCCGCTACATGAGACCTAAGATTGAAGGGAACCTGTCCCCTGACGCATGATGCCCAGACGGTGGGCAGCATGTATCAGCCATTGGCTGTATGATCATAGTCATGTATGTGTCACTTTGAAATGCTGCATTGTTTCAGAGAAAACATGTTTTTAATAGTCACCAGGGACCAAGGCGTGCTTTGTACTAGTCGAAAAGTCTGTGGTGGGTCCACGTGCATGTGAGCTTAAACCTGTAAGTCTCTGTCGTTGGAGGACTCGCCTGTATAATTCAGAGTGAAACATACCAGTTTGTGATCATTCAGCCAGTGGCTGGTATATGCTGCCCTTGGGAGGCATGCATTAGCTGTCAGCTTCAGTTTAAGATGGGTTACCCCTACTCATTGATCAGCACTTTGTGATTGCCCACCAGGATTAAATTCAGCCAGCCCATAGCTATGGTAGATGTCAAAATACCCTTCATTTTACAGTTTTTTTGGGCCAATGACAGACTGCCCTAGGAGATAGGTTATAGGAGATGATGGCTGGGGCAGATTCCACATGATGCTTCTGGCGCAGCATCAGCAATCTCTGCTTCCCCAAGAGTTAGTTCAGCAGGTTGTCCCTGTGAATCTTATTCATTGTGCAGGACAGCCAGTGGTTACAGCCCTCCAAAAGGAAGAGGTGTTTAGTGATTGGAGGCTGGTGTCCTGCACTAGTAATGCCTTTGACGTGCACCCAGGGCCGGGTACTCAGCTCTCGGGCGGTTTCAGTCTCTTGGGATGTCATGCGTGGCTGCCCTAGGCCATGACCCTGGTGGACAATTAAATAAGTGAAATAAAGTATATACAAGTTTTTGTCTTCGTGACCATAGTTCCAATTGCAGTGGGGTGACTACACCGCTTTTCTGGGTGTAATACCCCTTTTGTGGCACCTACGTAGTGGGGCGCCACACCTTTCCTTCATAACCAAGGCAAAGCTGCACCCTGCACGAGTGCAATGGTGGACTGACCAAACTATTGCTGTGCTAAGATACAATTGCTCTCATTTTGCTTCCTTTTGCAGCCCCCTTGCTCTTACCATTTTATTGCCATTTTCAGCAAAGAAGTTCCGGTCCCCAATGACTTGTATGGAGTTCAAGGTTCAGGGTCAGGTTTGGGTCAAGTCCTAACTTAACTTTTCTTTAAAGTCTGGCCAAATTGAACACAGACATCACTAATGATGATGTCTTTAAAGCACTGCATAATATGAAGGCGCCATATAGGTGAAGAAGAAGAATTAAATTATAATAATTTTCATTTATATAGCGTCGACATAAGCCGCAGCAATTTACAATTATAAATGCCTTACTGTTGCAGATAACCTATTAGATGCTGCACTGACAAACTAAGACCAGCTTCACATGTGAGTAGAAATGTGTGCTAAACTTTATATACTAGTGCAGCTCAATGAATTAGAATATCATCAAAAAGTTAATTTATTTCAGTAATTCAATACATAAAGTCTGGGGGAATAGCTATTCTCCTGGTGGAGAGTATTCTGCCTGACGGCATGAGGAGACTTATAGCCTCAATGCTCCTCTGGGAAGTATGCAAATTGTCACTTAAGTGAGGAAGTAGACAAACTCTAGTGCCACCTAATAAAGGTAAAAACCCTAAAAGTCATAATTGACTCTTTAACAAGACTTTTAATATAACTGAAGGTACTATTACACGGTAAAATATCGTGAACGATATCGCTCAAATGTCACGGGTTTGGCGTCGTTCAAATGACATCGTTAGGACGTCGTTGCGTATTACACCGAGATACAACTATAATTAATCGTTGGATCGTTGATCGCAGATTTGAGAACATATTCTCAAATCAAACGATCGTCGTTCAGCCAACCTGCTGCATCGTTCTGTGTGACACCGCGATAACTATGTCGTTAACAACTTCCCCTATTCACAAAAATGAGATAAGTATCATTCGCTGGGTTGTGCGAACGATAGCTGCTCAAAAAGATGTTCTAACGACCGTGCGCTCATGAGATTGTTGGTGAGATCTTAACGACATTGAAGCGTGTAACGGTACCTTTAGGATTTGTGCTAGATCAGAACCTCAAACTGCAGATGCTGCATTTCGGGGTGATTGCCCCTCATCAGTGTAGTGTGTGGGAATTCTGATCTGGCTGTATGAGAGGCTAAGACGAGGTCTGGGGGAACAGCTATTCTCCTTGTGGGGAGCAGTCATGAGGAGGCTTGTAGCCTTTTAGGATTGCTACCTTTATTTGGTGGCACTTGATTTCATCTACTTCCTCACTGAAGTGACAATTTGCATATTTCCTAGAGGAGCATTATGGCTATAAGTCTCCTCATGCTGGCAGGCAGAATGTTCTCCACAAGGAGAATAGCTGTTTGCCCAGACCCCGTCTCAGGCTCTCATACAGCCAGATCAGAATTCCCACACACTGCACTGATGAGGGGTAATCACCCCAAAATGCAGCATCTGCATTTGGGGTTCTGATCTGGCACAAATCCTAAGTCATATTATAAGGCTTGTTAAAGAGTCGATTATGACTGTTAGAATTGTTACCTTTATTTGGTAGCACTATACTTCATCTACTTCCTCACTGAAGTGACAATTTGCAATACATAAAGTGAAATGCATATAATATATAGAGTCATTATAAACAGAGTGATCTATTTCAAGTGTTTATTTATGTTAATGTTGATGATTATGGCTTACAGCCAACAAACACCCAAAGGTCATTATCTCAAAAAAATAAAGTAGGGAGGATGAAGGGTTAAAAACCGTAATGCCATATTCCCCGACACATCAAATCCTAACCCTGACTTACAAAGCCATCCACAACCTGTCCCCCCTTACATCTCCGACATGGTCTCCCAATACCAACCTGCACGCAACCTACGCTCCTCACAAGAACTCCTCCTCTCCTCCCCCTCATCTCCTCCTCCCACAACCGCATACAAGACTTCTCCCGCGCTCCCCATGACTCTGGAACTCCCTCCCCCAGCACGTCAGACACTCGCCTACCCTCAAGAGCTTCAAAAAGAACCTGAAAACTCATCTATCTCCAACAAGCCTAAACCCACGATGAACCCAGCGCGCTCCACCAATCGCTTGGCGCTTCCCCCACCCCTATCGTGTCCTCCCCCCACCCCCGTAGACTGTGAGCCCTTGTGGACAGGAACCTCTCCCGTCATGTATCAGCAAGCATTGACTGCTCATGTGTACTGTACCTGTCGTTGTTACCCCCACTCCTTATGTAAAGCGCCATGGAACCAATGGCGCTATATAAATAAATAATAATAATAATAATAATAATAACAACAAAGGGTGAATAGAATATTGATTTATTAGTCAATGTGTTTCAGGGCTTCCAGAAAGCTGGCAATGTTACATTGATTTTGATGATATTCTAATTCATTGAGGTGCTCTAGTCGCTTCACATGCAGTTGGCTCACAAGAACATTTCCACAACCTGTCCAAAAGAAGCTGAAACATTTTAAAAGCTATGACGAATGCCATGTAACAGCAGCCGCATATTGGTGCTACATACCAGTATGGCACATAATGATAAATTAGGAACCAGCATGAACTGATACCGAAATAGATCTCATGATCTCTGCGTATGGGACAGTCACGAATGAACCGTGTCTAACATCCAGAAGCGAATACCCAGTACGGTGTCATCTGTAGGCAGATCATTCCTCACAAGATCACGAGATATGAAAATAAGATCTGTGACATCTGCTAATTCATTCTCACATCTCTAATTCAGATATTTTGATTAAAGCATTTATTTTGTCAAAGTAATTTAATTACTTTTTTTTAGAAAAGCTGATTGAAAATGTGCTAATCCTTGTTTTGGAAAGTTGAGAGGTAGGTGACTCCTTTCACTGTTGTAATTGACACTTGTGTGGAGTCATAAAGGAAAGAACAGGCATGTATCTGGTACCAAAGTGGCTCTGCTATAAGTAACAGGAGATGGCAGTCCATAGGTGCACAATATTGTGGCTCATATATGCAGTTGATGGGAATTTCATGGCCCCTCACTGACAAAATACCCTTTATCCTCCCTACTTTAATTTTCTGAAATAATGACCTTTGGATTTTCATTGGCTGCAAGCCACAATCATCAACATTAACAGAAATAAACACTTGAAATAGATCACTGTGTGTAATGACTCTATATAATATATGTGTTTAACATTATGTATTGAATTATTGAGATAAATTCACTTTTTGATGATATTCTAATTGCATTGAGATATATATACTGCATATACACACACAATAGAGACTGCATTGGGCTGAATACACAATAACTGTATACACAGTTGAGACTGCTGTGGGCAGTATGCACAATAGACAGCTGCGGACTGTATGCACATTAGAGACTGCTGGCTGTATACACATTACACTGCCAACCTGGCCGTATACACATGAAAGACTGCTGGCTCTATATCTTGTATACACCCATGTCCATACTATATATATATACACATAGGGGCAGACAAGGACACAGTAGGGTCTTATTATAGACCGACCTAAGTTTACTGGCTATCACCCACTCAATTGATCACAGGGCAGTAATTTCCCTGTTTCATTTGCATATTCATGTTCTCATTTTTATGATGATTATCATAATTTTTATTTCTCTATTTTTGTTATTCTCTATTTTAGTTTAGTTTATCTTTATTTATTCTTTATTTATTCTAGGTATTTTATCTAGTTGAATTATTGAGATTCCCACATCATTTATTCCATCTTTTCAATATTTTTATCTTCACTTACGCCCTTTTCTGAGTGATGGATATAAGCTAACATGGCTTTCAATTGAATAGTCATGATGATATGAATTCGATCAATTTGATATGGGCTCAATAGAAGTTAATGTTTTTTCATGTTTAAATAATTTTTAGATAGGGTATTTATAGGGTTTTACATCTACATTCATTAAATAAAAATTTGTTAAAATAATTAGAATTTTTAATAAGTAAAAATATTAATAGGAATAAGAATATTAAAGAAGAGGGGCTTGGGTCCACAGGGTTAGTTTTTCGTAGAGAACTGTGACATGAGGGAATTCGATCTTGGTTGATACCAGGATGATTCCTCCTGATTAATAGAATTGTCATACTCCCAACACAATTAGATTGGTCCAATGGTCTAATACACGATCCGAAGAGGTGGTGTGGTGTCCAACACATCCTTTTATGTTTGAGCTTGAGTATGCAGTGGTCGGTTGTTTCATGCAAAATAGAAAGAACCATGAGTTGAAAAACAACAGAGTAAAAGGCACCAAAAGGACAAATTAACAAATGACAGAAGAATGCAAGGACACTTACAAAATCATTGTGTGCAAGTGATATGGATTCACATTATACAGGAAAGGGAAAGGAGGGGGACACAGAGCAATACAGTGAATAAGGAATGGGCACCGGAATTACATTTTATAAAGGTGCATAAAGGTGCGACTAAGTTCCTAACACATGTATTGGCGTTTTAGGTAAACAGTGAACACTGCGATCCTGCAACAATTCAACAGCATGTAGTTAATAGAACAATGCAGGTAAACACATTTTAAATAAAGTGCACATAATTGTAAGCGATATTGCAGTACCCCTCTAGTGTAGTGAGGTAGCCCAATGAGGCTAACCCCACAGAGCCAAACACATATTGCACATACCCATTTGTAAATTGCAGTGTCACCTGCAGACTGGAGAACCCCTGTATACAAGACCCTGTGACAGCATCCGGGTAATTTACTTATGCGCTCTGCACTGTGTTGTGCTTTGTTATATGTGACCATATGCCTTTGTCTATGCTCCGTGACTTATTCGCCCCTTTTGTGATGCTGGTGTCCCGCCCCACCTGCCCCGACTTCAGTATGAGCCATTACGAGTGCGCGGGATTTCGGTGCCACGTCCCAATCCTGCGCATGCGCACTTGTGCTGCTGATGTACAAGAGGCGGAGGTTAGGGAGGCGGTACCCGGCAGACAGAGCAAGTGCGGGAGTCCGACCGTCATTGGAGGGCTCAGAATTGGCAAGGGCATAAAGAGGTGATGTGTCATGGCCAGATCACATAAACAGGACTACTTGGGAGACCTGGTATTTTCTATACGGTAGCCCCTGTGGACCCTTGATATCCATGAAACAGCTTTAGGGTCTTGTATACAGGGGTTCTAGAGTCTGCAGGGGACACTGCAATTTACAAATGAGTATGTGCAATATGTGTTTGACTCTGTGGGGTTACCCTCATTGGTACCCTCATTACCCTCACTACATTAGAGGGGTACTGCAATATCGCTTACAATTATGTGCACTTTATTTAAAAGGTGTTTACCTGCATTGTTCTATTTACTACATGCTGTTGAATTGTTGCAGGATCGCAGTGTTCCCTGTTTACTTAAAACGCCAATTCATGTGTTAGGAACTTGGTTGCACCTTTATAAAATGTAATTCCTGTGCCCATTCCTTATTCACTGTATTGCTCTGTGTCCCCCTCCCTTCCCTTTCCTGTATAATGTGAATCCATATCATTTGCACACAATGATTTTGTCAGTGTCCCTGCTTTCTTCTGTCATGTGTTAATTTATCCTTTTGGTGCCTTTTAGGCTGGCTTCACACCACGGTTTTGCTAATCCGGACAGCCCGGATCAGATTTCGGCCCCATAGTATTCTTATGGGTAGGATGGAGCCAGATGGCAGCTATTTGCCATCCGGTTTCCATCTGTCCGAGAGGATCCGGGAGAATTCAGATTTTTCTCCTGGACAGAAAAACCCAGCTTGCAGCGTTTTTGTGTCTGGGGCAAAAATCTGCACAAATCTGATCCTCCCAGATCCGGCGCCCCCTGACATGGGAGTCTATGGCACCGGTTCCGACATAAAATCTGATCTGGCTCCCGGACGCCGGGTGCTGAGGCTCAGCTGAACTTCAGTGCCATGGAGAGCTCCCCGCTGAGATTTCAGGACTGCGGCCAGCTCCCGCAAGCCGCAAACCTGACATTTCAGCAGGGACAGCTCCTGAACCCTGCGATCTGCAAATTCCGGCAGAGAACAGGACCAGAGGGCATATTTTCCCTCTGGTTCTGTTTTATCCGGGGCTATCAGGTTCTGTCAGGTGTTTCCTGCAAAGCATCGGACAGAACCTAATACACCAAAAATGTGGTGTGAAACAGCCTTACTCTTTGACTTCAATTATAAATAAAAAATGCATGTTTTTCAACTCATAGTTTTCTATATTTTGAATTAAGTTTGGAGTTGTTGGTGTAGGGTAAATGCACTATTCAGTGCTATTCCCTGCGGTATCTACATACATGAATATTTTTATATTAATTTAGAATATTTCAGCCTATGCTTTATTTTCCAAAAACATTTTATTCTTATTTATTAAATGCTTTGGGTGGTGATGTTTATAGCATAATTAATTTTTGAGTGGATCCAAGAATTAGAGTGCCGGGCACTTCACCTCTGCGGTTTGTACACTATATTTGTACCCATAAAAAATGGCTGTATAAAGTGCTGTTTTGTCACGGGAAAATACCCAAATAAGAACATTTTGCAAATCAAAAACATGAAGAACGGTGCACTCACCAGTTTGACGTTGCACTTGAGTTTTATTTATTGCGGTATCACATTTGATATGGTGCAGGGAGGGAGGGGAGAAGAGGGACAACAAGTTGTTTTGCGCTGGTCCGCCTGGGGACCCCATTACCCCAAGACCACACCTATTTTTCATTTCTTCCTACCCTGGCAGCAGGGGATATCAGTTGGGCGGCGGCAGTGAGGGACATTCAGCAAACGCCCAAGACTGCGGGGTGTAGACCCAAATCCAGGACTGACCTGCTGTATCTTGGATGGTTGGGACTAGAGATGAGCGGATCAATTCATGGGCCTCCAGTCCAGAGTCCAGGTCAGTGATACCTGTAAGCTGGATAGGAGGCTGTAAATTTCTTACCTTCCCCGTTGCTGCTTTTGATTATCCAGGGCTAGTGCGATGTTATTTGTGCGTTCTCCTCATCTCTTGTGGATTAATTGTTTTGTTCATTCATTCATTCATTCATTCATTCATAGTCGAAGCAGCCAAAATGTTCTCATATTTACGTAGCTTCACTATATGACATGTGGCTTTTCTGTGTCTGTAAAGCAGTGTTCACATATTGCATAAATACTTTACTCATTGTTTTCTGCAGTTGTCCACACCAAACTACATGATATCAACCTCCTCTGATTATTGCATTGTTGCTGCATCTTTCATGCGATTTCATAGTATAGAAAAGTTTTGACTTAAAACAATAACTGTAGTTTTCCCATGTGTTTTTTTGGATCCACATAGAAGCCTCTAGAGAAATAAACAGCACTGAAACTACACAGTGCAGCTGTGTTCGGTGCAATTTCATTAAATCACATTCGCCTAGTTAACATCTGAGCTCCGGTGCGTTTGGCAGCATTGTACTACCGCAAGTGGTAGCGCAGTGCATACGCTGCCAAGCGCATCGGAGCACAAATGAAGCACATTACCGTCATTACCTTGTATGGGCGAGTGCAGGCAGGCGGAACCCTGAAGCGCAAGTGTGAATGCGGCTGTGTCACAGTGCATGCTCTAGTCCGGACGCACCGGAAATATTGCATTTCGCGTTTCCAGTGTGTCCGGACTAGTGCATGCACTGTGGCACACACACTTGCGCTTCCGGGATGTGGTGCGGTGTGCTCACCCATACAAGGTAATAGTGGTGCTAGCGTTAAGTGCTTATTTTGCGCTCTGATGCTCTTGGCAGAGCATGCACTGCGCTACCACCTGCGCTAGCGCAATGCTCCCAAACGCACCAGTGCACAGATGTGAAACGGCCCACCCACTTTGCTTGTTAGTTATACACAGCAGAATTTCTGGTGATTGCAGCACAGACCCAGCACAACCAAAACAAACTGACAGCCTCCACACAATAGTAACATGGCAGACAAGGATTGTGTGGAGATTGTGACAACTATATTTTTTTGCATTTATTTGCGAGAAAAAAGAAAATTTGTCAAATTGTACAATTTCCAAACTTTTAATTTTTTTTACATCAAATCTTTTTTATTAAGAAAATTAAACTGTAACATTTTTACAAATGGAAGTAAGAGATTTTCAATGTCACATTGTATCACTATACAATATTGTCATACATGGTGGGCCATCAATATGGATAAACCTAAATAAAATGGAAATGGTTGGTGATATCAACTTCCTGTTTGTGGCACATTAATATATGGTAGGGGGAAAACTTTATCAGTGAGGTGGTGACCATGGCGGCCATTTTGAAGTTGACCATTTTGGATCCAACTTTATTTTTTCAATGGGAAGAGGGTGATGTGACACAACAAACGTATTGAGAGTTTCATAAGATAAACAATGGTGTACTTTGTTTTAATGAAACTTTATTCTTTCATGAGTTATTTCAATTTGATAACACCATTCATTCCCATTTTATTTAGGTGTATCCATATATATATAAATGGCCCAATTGCCCAATTTTCATTTTCACAAGGGCAATAGGAGAAAGTGGACAGCAACATTTTTTGTGCAACTTCTGCTGAGTACACTGATACCCCATATGTGGTGGGAAACCACTGTTTGGGTGAAAGGCAGGGCTCCAGTGGGATGGAGCGCCATTGACGTTTTGAATGGAAAATTCTCTGCAATCGTTAGCTGATATCATGTTGTGTTTGAAGAGCCCCTGACGTGTTTCCCACAAGTCACTCCATTTTGGAAATTATACCCCCGAAGGATTTCATGTAGATGTTGGGTGAACACTTTGAACCCCTAGGTGCTTCACAGAAGCCTTCCTCTCCCCTTGTTAGCGGTTTGTTCCGGCCTCCCCTCTTGTACTTAGGAAGTATGAGAAACCATTTGCTGACTTTTAAGGGAGTCAGGTCGGAGGTGATCTTTCAAGTCTGGACAGGGACCAGTTAGGTGCAGGTGCAGCATCTCCCTATAGTAGGTTTTCCTTTTTTCCATTACCTGTGTAAGAGTGTTTACATTCAGAACACTAAGGCTAGGGTCACATTTGCGTTGTGACTTTAGCATGACGGGAACATGTCCTGAAGCGTTTTCATGTGCGCTGTTGTGAAGCGCACATCCTGAGGCTTCTTGGGGCTTTGTGTGTGGCCGGCTGCTAAGGTAAACAGTGGGTTACTATGGGGCTCCATTGCCTGGCAGCGCATAGCGTTAACGCTATGTGATGCAGCAGAAATTTCTAAGTTTTTAACGGTTCCGTCATACTAGGGTCACAACGCAAATGTGACCCTAGCCTAACTCAACTTTTTTTCTGCTTTACTTCATTCCCCCAACACCGTCTTGTGATCACAACTTCTGTCTTGCTGCAAGTCAAAAGGTACCTCACAAGTTCTCAATGCAAGTCTTGACAGCCAGAACAAGGCTAGAGTAAGTCTGTTATACATAAACTGTGCCCACAAGCTGTAACATGCTGTAATTTGGGTTCCTGTAACCCCTCTATGTGCCCAGATGTCCCCCTGCATACTTTAGTGGTATTCTGTCCCGCTCTGTATGGTAATGTCTCCTGAAACGGTGCAGGAGGTTCTCCTCTATGTGGTCGTCACCGCCCCGCTGACTTAAATACATGTCTCGCTTTTCTGAAACTGCCACCCCTCCTGTTGATGGCCATTGATAAACAAGCACTACTCATGCACAGTGCCCGAAGTCTCGCGAGATTCTATTGCACAGGCACGAGACTTCTCAAATCTCGCCAGATTCGGGCACTGTGCGTCTTCCAAGGAGCACAGTGACCCATGGCAGTGCGCAGGCATGAAAGTAGTGCCTGTTCATCAACGGCTATACACTAGAATGGCGGCAATTTCAAAAAAGCAAGGTGGGTATTCCAGGCAGGGAGCGTCGAGGACCACATAGAGAACACCCTCTCAGACCTTTTCAGCGGTCATTACCATGCAGCGCGGGACAGAATAAAAGTGTATTGCTGAGGTATGCAAGGGGACATCTGGGCACATAAAGGGGTTACAGGAACCCCAATTACATCAAGTTACAGCTGGTGGGCACAGTTTAGAATGCCCAAAGGGGGTGACAGGTTCCCTTTAAGAGTGACCATCTGTGCACTCCATGAAACACTGGAGCAGTCAGTTAGTAACAAACTACCAGAGACTGATTAGAGCAGTACTCACAACAGATGAATATGCCAGAGGGTGAGTTTAAGACCAGGACAGGGAACTTAGATTTAAATCACCACTCCAGTGCTGAAATAAAATTTTTGGGAGTTGTGCTTTAAATAATTAGTGTCCTAAACTGTACATTACAGGAAAATACATTTACAGAAGCTACAATTGTTATGCCCAACACCATGGTCCCAGTTTCCACATGGCAGGGAGACCAGCATTCATGGCGTCCTCACCATGCCTGGGGCTGTACCTGATACCCGTTTCTCTGTGCTCCAGCGCTATACTCACCCTAAGTATGGTCCCCACTTTCTGCCTGCTCCCTAGCTGTGTCCTCTAGCTTCCAAGGCCTGCATCCTCTGCATAAGTCTCCTTGGAAAAGCTTAGCTGGCAGGCGCTGTCTTCTTTTGAAATTTAAAGGGCTACTATGCCCATAAAACCGGAAGTGCTTCTATTTAAGGTGTTTCCACCCTTTGGGCGGTGCCTGAGCAATGTGGTCATTCCATAGAGATGTTACTAGTACTCAGGTTTCCCATCCCTGTGCTTAGTACCATGAACCCTGTGCTTTACATCAGTGTCCTCCACTAATGTTTGTCTCATCCTAGACTCTGCTACTTCTGCCGTCATCGGCTTGCTACAGCCTGCACCTGTCTGCTACAGCTTGCCCCTGTCTACACCTGTCCACCATGGCTGCACCTGCCTGTTACAGAATGCCACATCCTACACCTGTCTGCTACAGTCCGCTCCTACCTGCACTGGACTCTGTGGCTGAGACTGTATTGCCTTGTTAGTAGAGATGACCTCTGGTGTCAGCTGTCGTGTTGTGGCATTCAGGCCTGGCTGGCGCTGTGCTTGGTGACTACCATACCAGGTGGCTTAGCAATTTTAGCCACTCCAGTTGACAAACTTGTCATGACCCAGAGAGTCCACTCCCAGACGCTCATCTCTTGAGAGCATAACACCAATGTGATCTATAAATTCATGAAACTCCAGACATACCTAAATTGCTTAGACCCTGTGCAAAAAAAATCAGCAGCAACAGCCATTAGCTAGCACAAGGTCATATTACAAATGCACTAGCAGCATGCAGCAGGCCCACCATGCTAGTGCATTTGCAATATCTAGTGCATTTGCAATATGACCTTGTTTTTACTAATGACTGTTTCTATTGAGCTGTTTTTTTATTTTTTTTACATGTCCTTTTTCTGTGAACCATATTTTGAATGTAGTGTAGGGACTCGTAAGCATGGGGACCCTTGGCTCTGGGTTAAGAGCTTGCATATTTTTGGCTAAACTATCGACCAATATGTCTCATTTTTAATAGCAAAATGTTTCCATTTCTATGAAGGATTCAGCCAGTCCCATTGAGGTGTCTGTCCTGTGGGGTTAACCTATATAGTGCTTGGCTGCCCACTTGATCTAATAATATG
Organism: Allobates femoralis; assembly: GCA_033576535.1. Lineage (NCBI taxonomy): Eukaryota > Metazoa > Chordata > Amphibia > Anura > Aromobatidae > Allobates > Allobates femoralis. Next base: position 61,364,999 of record JARQOC010000012.1, read on the forward strand.
GGTATAATCTATAAACTGCAAGCCAGACATTGTTCATCACACTCATCTGTGTGACTGATGTCCTATGCAAACCTCATCTGTGTGCATCTTTTTAATACTAGCAACTAACCAATCTATGATTTGGTAGGCTGAGAGTGGTTGTCCCATTAGTATTTTGAACCTTTATTGCCCCGCCTTTATCATAGCGGCCCTGCTGCATCCTGGTACTGCATTTGCAATAAGACCTTGTGCTGGCTAATATAAGTTTCTAGTGAGTTTTTTTTATTTTAAATTATGTGCTTTTTTTTTGAACCATTTAGACAGTGGCACCCAAATTCACTTTGGGTCAGTGTTATGTAAGTCCCTTCTTACATACAATAATGTGTGGCATGTTTTCTTTAAATAAAATATTCTATTAGAAGGCAACCGTTCGCGAAACTTAGGCGAATAGAATTTCAAATAGCTTCTCCAATAATGGCAGCTCAATGCTTAGCATGACTTACAGGTGAATATTTTTTCTGTTGGAGGATTCATATACAGAAATGACCTGATCAATGTAATACAGACCCAACTTGGCTTGACGATTACCCCTAGTTGGTGTTTTGTCCCTTTCCGTTGAGTATGTGACAGCGTATAAGCCGGTCATTCTGTACTGAGATCACTAGAAATGCTTTCTCCTATCACCTTAAACAGTTATTCTAAAGAAAATCTTCATCTTATTTGCAGGTAAGTCAGTACACGTACAGGAGCTGCGTTTTGAGCTTCACTCCCCCTGAAGATTGCGCCTTTATTATTACTGTCATAGGTAACACATACCTTTCCTCTATTATCTCAGGTGGTGTCTGTAGTAATCCCGCACTATTCCTACACCCCCGCTGCCCTCTCCAGAGTGATGGCAGCTATTCTTTCTCTTGAATAGCTTTGAAATTGCTCTGAGCAATCAAAGGCAACTGAGCCATCACTAAAGGAACTTCTTTTCATCTCCAAGTTCCAATTTAAATCAGTCATTAAAGTGGGAAAGGCTCGCTCGCTCGTGGACTCCGGTTTAGTCCTTTGCGCTAAACAAAATCTCTTATTTTTTGCCTGATTTTTAAAAAGATACAGCAGGGCAAGACATCCTAAGCAAGAATATATAATACACAGCTAATGGTATCAACCTAGTCCAATTCTTAACTACCCTGAGCTTATAATCTTGATTTTTCATTCCTAATATAGAGAAATATTGCACATAAGGAAATCATGCAGATCAGCCTAATGTATCACATACAAGTGTATCCGACATGTTCAGCATCCTAAAGGCAGCGCTTTATGAGTAATATGCTTCTGTCCATATATTATCCAACAGATTATTTACATTTAAAAGAAAATCCCAACGAAGAGCCCATTGGGACGCTCGACGGTATGCTATGCATAATATACCATCATAAACACCCAAAGCAACACACTAAAGAATTCAAGTGACACATTTAATGATCCATTCCACAATGCACACGGCTCCAATAAAGTCATGTGTTCTTGCTGAAACGCTAGATCAATAAATCCATTTTTCTTGTGTTTCAAGTCCTACGTATGGATTAGGGCTGCTGGGGCTTAACTTCTACATATTTGTTTTAAATTGTGTGTGTCTAGTGAGATTAGAGATTCTTAAAAAATGAAATGTCTTTTGTAAGTAAGAATAAAAAGGTCCACAATGCATTCCATCGTAATATTGAGCACTCTGGGTTCACTAGCATATTTAATGAGGTTGGCCACTACTTTTTTATTGATTATCTATCCCTTGGATAGGCCATCAATGTCTGGTCAATGGGGGTGCAACATAACAACTGTTACTATTGCCCACTGGAACTTCTTGGATGTTGCTAGTACACAGCAGCTTCATCAAAACTATTGTGACGGCAGTCGGGTACTACAGATCAACCCCTATTTATTTGAATGGGGGTGTATCTGCAATGCCAACCTCGGCAACTATAGGAATGATGTAAGTGTTCGAGAACTGGCCATCACCGGTAACAGTTGGTGTTGCACGCTCACTGGTCAGATCTTAGTGACCTAGCCTAAAAATAGTTAATCAACAAACGAGCAGTAGCCAACTTCTTTAACCCCTTCATGACATCATTTGTACATGTAGGGTGCTGCGGAAAGTGCGTTCCTGCAAACCACTGTACATGTACTGTGCTACGATAGCACCGGTTCACAAGGTGAATGTACAAAATCATTATCTGTGTATCATAGCTGACACCCTGCATTTACATGGTGCTGGTTCTGACTGATGGCATTTAACCCCTCTGATGCAGCTGTCAATAGTGGTAGCAGCATCGATCTGCTTGTAGAGGGAGCTCCTTCTCTGCTCTGATTGGCAGAATAAGATTACGATGGTCTCCATGGTGGCCTTGGGCCTTGGGCTGAATAATCACAAACGCTCTCCATCCAACCTCACGGAGCTCCAGCTGTTTTGCAAGGAAGAATGGGCAAGAATTTCAGTCTCTCGATGTGCAAAACTGATAGAGACATACCCCCAGTGACTTGCAACTGTAATCGCAGCAAAAGGTGGCGCTACAAAGTATTAACTCAAGGGGGCCGAATAATATTGCATGCCCCACTTTTCAGTTTTTTATTTGTTAAACATGTTTAATATATCCAATAAATTTCGTTCCACTTCACGATTGTGTCCCACTTGGTGTTGATCCTTCACAAAAAAGTATAATTTATATCTTTATGTTTGAAGCCTGAAATGTGGCAAAAGGTTAAAAAGTTCAAGGGGCCAAATACTTTCACAAGGCACTGTATATTTATGTAAAAACAAAAAAGTACATACGTATATACTCGTGTATAAGCCGACCCGTGTATAAGCCGACCCCCCTACTTTTGCCCCCAAAACCTGGGAAAATCTATTGACTCGCGTATAAGCCGAGGGTGGACCCCAGCACAGGTATACAGCCCCCAGCAGTGGTATACAGGCCCCAGCAGTATGATATACAGCAGGCCCCAGTGGTATATACAGCAGCCCCAGTGGTATTGCAGCCCCTATATACAGCAGCCCCAGTGGTATTGCAGCCCCAGTGGTGTATACAGCAGCCCCAATATACAGCAGCCCCAGTGGTATTGCAGCCCCAGTGGTATTGCAGCCCCTATATACAGCAGCCCCAGTGGTATTGCAGCCCCAGTGGTATTGCAGCCCCTATATACAGCAGCCCCAGTGGTATTGCAGCCCCAGTAATGCAGGGCCCCTATATACAGCAGCCCCAGTGGTATTGCAGCCCCAGTGGTATTGCAGCCCCTATATACAGCAGCCCCAGTGGTATTGCAGCCCCAGTAATGCAGGGCCCCTATATACAGCAGCCCCAGTGGTATTGCAGCCCCAATGGTATTGCAGCCCCTATATACAGCAGCCCCAGTGGTATTGCAGCCCCAGTAATGCAGGGCCCCTATATACAGCAGCCCCAGTGGTATTGCAGCCCCAGTGGTATTGCAGCCCCTATATACAGCAGCCCCAGTGGTATTGCAGCCCCAGTAATGCAGGGCCCCTATATACAGCAGCCCCAGTGGTATTGCAGCCCCAGTGGTATTGCAGCCCCTATATACAGCAGCCCCAGTGGTATTGCAGCCCCAGTAATGCAGGGCCCCTATATACAGCAGCCCCAGTGGTATTGCAGCCCCAGTGGTATTGCAGCCCCTATATACAGCAGCCCCAGTGGTATTGCAGCCCCAGTAATGCAGGGCCCCTATATACAGCAGCCCCAGTGGTATTGCAGCCCCAATGGTATTGCAGCCCCTATATACAGCAGCCCCAGTGGTATTGCAGCCCCAGTAATGCAGGGCCCCTATATACAGCAGCCCCAGTGGTATTGCAGCCCCAGTGGTATTGCAGCCCCTATATACAGCAGCCCCAGTGGTATTGCAGCCCCAGTAATGCAGGGCCCCTATATACAGCAGCCCCAGTGGTAGTATACAGGCAGCCCCAGTAATGCAGGGCCCCCCCCTCATGCTCCGGTCACCTGTAAAGCAAGTTATACTTATCAGTGCCCGCTGCTGTCCACGCCCGCATCTGCCGACATCCCGATCCTCCGTCTTCATGCGACTTCTTCCTGTTTCCTGTGCGCGTCACCGGTAATGACGTAATTGCCTGCGACGCGCACAGAAGCAGGAAGAAGATGCATGAAGATGGAGGATCGCGATGTCGGCAGATGCGGGCGCGGACGGCAGCGGGACACTGATAAGTATAACTTGCTTTACAGGTGACCGGAGCATGAGGGGGGGGGCCCTGCATTACTGGGGATGCGGGGGCTGCTTTTTACCGCTGTATACAGCAGCCCCCGCACTGACTCGCGTATAAGCCGAAGGGGGTACTTTTCAGCCCAATTTTTGGGCTGAAAAACTCGGCTTATACGCGAGTATATACGGTATTCAGTATTGCCATGTTTAGAACGACCCACTCTATAAAACTTCCACACTATCTAACCCCTTCAGTGAACACTGTAAAAGAAATAATTAATAATGTGGAAAGAAACTATGCTTTTTCATCAGATTGGCAAACATAGGTGGAATAAAAAGATCAAAAGGTTACATGTAAATAAAAACAAAATAACTGAAAATGGCATCCTGTTCCACAAGATAAGCCTCACTATGTTCTGGCCATGAAAAAATAAAAAAGCTATATCTCTCATAATATGATATGGAAAAAAAAAACCCTTATTTGTATAAAAATTATTTTTATTGTGTAAAAGCAGCAAAACATTAAAAAAAACTGCATAAAGGTAGCATTGCTGTAATTGTACAGGCCTGAAAAATAAACCTGTCTTAATTTTTCCACACTGAACAGCATAAAAAAATTCCCAAAACACCATTCCTGAATTGCTATTTTATGTTCATTCTGCCTCCCAATAACTGGATAGAAAGCAATAAAAAAAAGTTATTGTCACGCTTGGACTAAGGGGATATCCAGCAACCGTGCACGACAGTGGCGCACGGACCAACCATGTCCGTTGCGCAACAACGAAAAAACAACAGACAAGAAAACACCAAAGGGATAAATACAATGGAGGGCCCTGCTCATGGGGAATGGGGGAGAGGTGACCTCCTGCACTCACCTGCGGCTGTGCACTGATCTCCATACTGTCCCTATATGAGTTCCTTCACTTTGTTGCCGAGCAGGAAATCAAAGCCCTCCGCTGGCCCTGATGTTAACCCTCACTAGGGAATGCCGGCGAGAGCACTAGTCCCATCCACTACAATAAAGAGACATGAGGGAAGGGGAATACAGACAAAGAACAACAGGACAGCTACTTCACGTCTGCTGACACTTCACCAGACAGCAGACAGCTTGACAGCAAGAGGTTCTCCACAGAGTTCCTTACACCTCAGGAGCTTGGCCAGGAATGAAGTTCAATCTCCAGCAAAGCATGTTGGAACCCTGTGATCCTATAAAGGTTGAGATAATCACAGAGTGGCTACACCTGGACAAGGCCCAACAAGCCTGCTGGCAACAGAGACTATAATTAACGCTTCCAGTGCCAGATTAAAAGGATATGTTTAATGTGAAGTCTCAATTCAGACATGAGACTTAGGTCCAAAGCAGTCACAAGTCTCCTAGTAAAGGGAGACCATCGTGACAGTAATGTTACAAATATTGAAATCAATAGAAATATCAACTCATCCTGCAAAAACTAAGCTCCCACATGACCCTCTTGACAGAAATACAGAAAAATTATAACTCTCAAGATATGGTGATGCCAAAACTTTATTTTCTTTTAAGTGTTTTTAATCTGTGACAGTAGCCAAAGACAAAAAAACTACGGTATATAAATCTGGTATTGCTGTAATTGCACTGAATCAAATAATAAATTTATTAATCATTTACACTTCATGGTGGATGGCATAAAAAAATAAATAAAAGCAGTTCTTGACCTGCTGTTGATTTGTTCATTCTTCCTCCCTTGGCTCACATTTATCTTGAGCTCTATGCTGAGTGATTACATTGGGGTTTCCATGTAAATCTCTGAAATACATAATTCAGAGAAAACCTATGATGGAAAATTCCCTATGATGAAGCAGATGGAGTTACCTTGGACTTTGTCATGTAATCCTATGTTATCTGTCTTTTCAGTGGTGCATAAAAGCTTGGCCAACCACAGTTTTATGCACTCCTAAAAAGGAAAGCATTGAAGAGAGGCCAGACAGAGTTCAGAGTAACTCTGCTGCCTCATTATAGTGAGTGGATCCCTTGGGGGTGCCATCAGAATCAGGTCATTAAGAGATTTAGAATGAATCCACTATGTAAGTGCTCAACGTAGAGCACAGGAAAAAAGTGATCCAAAATGTTATGTAAAATGTGGCCAGTAAAACCTTCAACTCAATAAAAAAAAAAAAAAAAAATCAAGTCCCCACTCAGGTCCATCAGCTATCAGTCTGAGCCTATTTTGTGTTCCAAAAGTCAACTGGCGCTCCTTCCCTTCTGAGCCCTGCCATACATCCAAACAGGGGTTTTCCACCACATATGAAGTATCTGTGTACTCGGGAGAAACTGTACAACAAATTGTGTTATCCATTTTGTCATGTTAGCCTTTTACAAGTGCAAAATTAGGGGCTAAAGCAATATTTTTGTGGGAAAAAGTAACAATTTCATTATTTCCTTCCCCATTGCTTTAACTCCTGTTAAGCAGCTGAAGGGTTAATAAACTGCTTGAATGCAGTTTCAGTAACTTGAGGAGTGCAGTTTTTAGAATGGTGTCACTTTGGGGTATTTTCTGCCATACAGAACCCTCAATGTCACTTCAAATGTGATGTGATCCCTAAAAAGAATGGGTTTTGTAAATTTTATTGCAAAAATTAGAAATTGCTGATACATCTTTCACCTTTCAAATTTCCTAAAAAAATGATGTTTAAAAAATTGTGTTGCTGTAAAGTAGATATGTGGGAAATGTTATTAATTAACTATTTTGTGTGACATAAAATTCTAATTTAAAGATATAAAAATTAAAAGTTTGAAGATTTCAAAAGTTTACAAATTTTCACCAAATTTCAGATATTTTCACGAATATATGAAAAAAATATCCTCCTTAATTTACCAATAATATGAAGTCCAATATGTCTGAAAGAAAATATTCTCGGAATCCTTTGGATTGGTTGAAGTGTTCCAGAGTTATAACCTCATAAAGTGGCACTGGTCCAAAATGAAAACATTGGCCTGGTCATGAAGGTGAAAACAGTGTTTGGTGAGAAGGGGTTAAGTATTACCACCTCCAAAAAAAAAATATCACCCTCCTTAAAGTGAACCTGTCACCCGTTTTGGGCGTTATAAACGGTGCCCTTCACCTTAAACATACTGTAATTGGGGTTTCTTTAACCCCTTTATATATCCAGATTTGCCCCTGTATACCTCATAAATCAACTATTAATGTGTCTCATGCTGTATGTAAATGAGTTCTTAAGGGTCTGATGGGGTGCAGCATACTTCAGTCTGAGCCACCCCGCTGCCTGGAAACCCGCCCAGCTCCATTGAAAATGCCGCTCCTTCTGTGTATGTAGGTGCATGACATACAATGTCATTCACACGTCTCACGTCTGTGCAGTGGCGCGGGTCACTGTGCTCTATTGAAGCTGCACAGTGCCCGAAGTTTCGCACCTGCGCAGTGGTGCACCTCACTGTGCCCTATTAAAGCCGCACAGTGACCAAAGTCTCATGCCTGCACAGTGGCGTGGTTTACTCTGCTCTATTGAAGCCTCACAGTGCCTGAAGTCTGGCAAGATTCCACTGCGTAGGCATGAGACTTCAGGCACTGTGAGGCTTCAATAGAGCAGGCCCACTGCGCAGGCGTGAGACGTGTGAATGATGTTGTATGTCACTCACATACATACACAGGAGGGGCAGCGTTTTAAATGGAGAGGGGCGGCTTGGACTGATGTGTGCCCCATCAGACCCTTAAGCACTGTGAAGCTTTAAAAGAGCAGAGCGACCCGCGCCACTGTGCAGGTGTGAGACGTGTGAATGACATTGTATGTCACCCACATACATACACAGGAGGGGCAGTATTTCAAATGGAGCGGGGTGGCGTGGACTGAAGTGTGCCCCACCCCATCAAACCCTTAAGCACTGTGAGGCTTCAAAAGAGCAGAGTGACTCGCCACTACGCAGGTGTGATTTGTGTGAATGATGTTGTACAGTGTTGGCCAAAAGTATTGACACCCCTACAATTCTGTCAGATAATACTCAGTTTCTTCCTGAAAATGATTGCAATCACAAATTCTTTGGTATTATTATCTTCATTTAATTTGTCTTCAATGAAAAAACACAAAAGAGAATGAAGCAAAAAGCAAAACATTGATCATTTCACACAAAATCCAAAAATGGGCCAGGCAAAAGTATTGGCACCCTCAGCCTAATACTTGGTTGCACAACCTTTAGCCAAAATAACTGTGATCAACCGCTTCCGGTAACTATCAATGAGTTTCTTACAATGCTCTGCTGGAATTTTAGACCATTCTTCTTTGGCAAACTACTCCAGGTCCCTGATATTAGAAGGGTGCCTTCTCCAAACTGCCATTTTTAGATCTCTCCACAGGTGTTCTATGGGATTCAGGTCTGGACTCATTGCTGGCCACCTTAGAAGTCTCCAGTGCTTTCTGTCAAACCATTTTCTAGTGCTTTTTGAAGTGTGTTTTGGGTCATTGTCCTGCTGGAAGACCCATGACCTCTGAGGAAGACCCAGCTTTCTCACACTGGGCCCTACATTATGCTGCAAACTTTGTTGGTAGTCTTCAGACTTCATAATGCCATGCACACGGTCAAGCAGTCCAGTGCCAGAGGCAGCAAAGCAACCCCAACACATCAGGGAACCTCCGCCATGTTTGACTGTAGGGACCGTGTTCTTTTCTTTGAATGCCTCTTTTTTTCTCCTGTAAACTCTATGTTGATGCCTTTGCCCAAAAAGAGAGAACATTCTTCCAAAACGTTTTAGGCTTTCTCAGGTAAGTTTTGGCAAACTCCAGCCTGGCTTTTTTATGTCTCGGGGTAAGAAGTGGGGTCTTCCTGGGTCTCCTACCATACAGTCCCTTTTCATTCAGACGCCGACGGATAGTACGGGCTGACACTGTTGTACCCTTGGACTGCAGGGCAGCTTGAACTTGTTTGGATGTTAGTCAAGGTTCTTTATCCACCATCCGCACAATCTTGCGTTGAAATCTCTTTACAATTTTTCTTTGCTGTCCACATCTAGGGAGGTTAGCCACAGTGCCATGGGCTTTAAACTTCTTGATGACACTGCGCACGGTAGACACAGGAACATTCAGGTCTTTGGAGATGGACTTGTAGCCTTGAGATTGCTCATGCTTCCTCACAATTTGGTTTCTCAAGTCCTCAGACAGTTCTTTGGTCTTCTTTCTTTTCTCCATGCTCAATGTGGTACACACAAGGACACAGGACAGAGGTTGAGTCAACTTTAATCCATGTCAACTGGCTGCAAGTGTGATTTAGTTATTGCCAACACCTGTTGGGTGCCACAGGTAAGTTACAGGTGCTGTTAATTACACAAATTAGAGAAGCATCACATGATTTTTCTAAGGGTGCCAATACTTTTGTCCACCCCCTTTTTTATGTTTGGTGTGGAATTATATCCAATTTGGCTTTAGACAATTCTTTTTGTGTTTTTTTCTTGAAGACAAATTAAATGAAGATAATAATACCAAAGAATTTGTGATTGCAATCATTTTCAGGAAGAAACTGAGTATTATCTGACAGAATTGTAGGGGTGTCAATACTTTTGGCCAACACTGTATGTCAACCACATACATACACAGGAGGGGCAGCGCTTTAAATGGATTGGGCGGCATGGACTGAAGTGTGCCCATCCCATCAGACCCTTAAGAACTCATTCACATACAATGCGGGACACATTAAAAGTTGATTTATGAGGTATGCAGGGGCAAGTCTAGGAATATAAAGGGGATACCGTAACCCCAATTACAGTATGTTTAAGGTGTTGGGCACCTTATAACACCCAAAATGAATTTCACTTAGGTTCACATTTGACTTATTTAAACAAAGCCTCTAGTCTATTCTTTGGTATTTATATAATGCCATTCTTTTGATACAGTATAAACGTTTTATCTACTTTGGTCAAGGAGGGTGACGAGCCATTTTCCATAGATGCTCCAGAGACTTTTTCTCTGCACCCATATGTGACCCAGTTACAGCACATCAAATACAGATTTTTATAGGTGCCATTCCACTTTTGCATACAAATGCCGATTTCAATCCCACACAGACATTTGAAGCTTTGATTTAAAGCAAATATTACAGTTTGCTAACTCAATAAAAAAGTGTAGAAAGTTAATCACTAAAGTGAGGGTCAGTACACTAAATAAATAGAAAAATAAATATCTGTTAAATTGTTATGGAGCAGAACCCCTGATTATGGTTTGTCATCTAAATCTGTTTATGAAGACCTACAATTGCTATGACCCCAAACTTCTGCTTTTTATAGAATATTGGCTTATTTACTACTCTTGCTCCAAAACTTAGTTTCTATAGTAACCAAACTGAATGCGTAATATACACTAAAAAAAAATGACATTAAAATCCTTCTCTGAATGTGAGGATTCATCCCTACGTGTGGATTCAGTCAGTCTTACTGCTCAACAAAAATATATACAGTCTCTATACATAGATCACAGTAGATGTGCTAAACCATTGTTGGTTGTGAGATCATACAATACAATGGAGATCAGGTACTAATCATGATGCAACTCAACAATAACGGAAAGTAAGGACTTTGAATCAAGATATTAATTATCGGAGCATGGAGCCGGGTTCCTTGGTCTATCATCTATCATACAGAACGTTTTTCTCAATGTTAAATGCCGTCATAAACTTTGCATTACTCACTTGTTCCATCTCAGTGCTGGGCTTTCCTTCCTATACGGCCAATCCTTTGTGTTAGTCCATTAAAGTTACTGTGGTTACACTTTTGACATTATTACCAAAAGCCTCAGGTAGCCATGTGCTGTCCAAGTGTTGAGATAACATTACTCTCAGCTACTATTTGCTTGTCAACAGTTGCTTCATCTGTCATGATCCTCCTGACTTCCCTTCCACTACTAAGGCTAGTTTCACACTAGCATTCCGTAGACATCCGTCTGTCTGTAGATGCGCGGACGCTTGCCAGAACGGACATTGACGCATGTCAGTGGTGCATTGTTTATGAGGATCAGCATGAATGAAAACTTCCTTTAAAAACCATGAAATTATGGCCGAGAGAGAGAGATTTTGCTTGTTGGTGCATCCGTTTACAACCGAATGTATCTGGAGGATGATGCGCTGCCATAGCAATTAATGTAGTGTTTTATCACATCAGGATGCATGCGCTGATTTCATGCAGCCTAATAATCCCCGAAACGCCACATGCGTTCAATGGACACATGAGAAAGAAGCGATGGAACACAAGCGCACACCAACAGGTGCCTGTGCATGCACCCCACCCTGCGTCTCTATGTTAAAAATAGGGACGCAGGACATGCCAACACTATGCACCCAAACGCCAGTGTGAAACCAGTCCTAACAGTTATTTCAAAGCTCATTCCAGTTTACCCACATAGGCGTGAACTATATGTGTCTATGCAATCAGGTTTCCATAGTACTAACTTCTTGTATTTGTTCTTGGTGCTGTTCACACCTCAGATTCTGCAGTAAATGTAATGAATCCCTGTAAGCAAATTGCCAGTTTGAGTATATATAGTTCTGCTATTTACAAGTATATGTGAACTGCATCTCCATAAGTAATTTGCCAGTCCTTCACTGCTATCCTGCAGTTAACCATTTCCTTCCTATAAGTTTCTGTTTGAAACTATCTGGAACCTGCTCCACAACTCCTTCCACGTGCCATCCAGCATAACCAGCTCTCCCGTTCCTTCCACGTGCCATCGGGCAAAACATGCTCCACTGCCCTTTCCACGTGCTATCCGACAAAACCTGTTCCGCTGCACCTCCTACATGCCATCCAGTAAATCCTGCTCCACTGCTCTTTCCATGTGCCAAATGGTAAAACCTGCTCCCTGTTCCTTCCATGTGTCATCGGGAAAAACCTTCTCTGCTACTCCTTCCACGTGCTGTCCGGCAAAACCTGCTCCACTTCTCTTTCCAAGTGTCAACTGGCAAAATGTTTTCCACTGTTCCTTCCATGTGTCACCTGACAAATCCTGCTCCTGTGCCCTTTCCAAGTGCTATCTGGCAAACCTTGTTCCACTGCACTTTCCAAATGCTATCTGGCAAAACCTGCTCTGCTGCACCTTCCACATGCCAACTGGCAAAACCTGCTCTGCTGCACCTTCCACATGGCAACTGGCAAAACCTGCTCCACTGCACCTTCTTGGTGCCAACTGGCAAAACCTGCTTCGCTGCTCCTTTGCCTCAAGCTTCGAAAATACACTTCACCAGGTGAGCTTTTAACTTCTGTATTGTTGCACACTCAAGTCACACTATCAATAGGATCTTATACATGTCACTCATTATTATTTATAAGGTTATTTGTAAATATAATATTATTGAGCACTCAATAGAGTTGACCTTTTTGGCACCTTGAGTATTCTCTCCTACTGTGGTTGGCTAGTTTGACCCCATATCGCCAAATACAGTTACATGCACAAGACTGCTGTATTTTATACAATATGAGGTATGCTAGAAATTCAGCAAGAATGCATAGAAATGAATGGCACAAGCCATATAACTAACTCCCAATATGAAAGTTTGGAAGGTAAAGCTGCCTTTACATTGTGTCTTGTCCCCCGTTCAGTGGTCCAGTTGGGGCTTACATCCAAAATCCCCACAAAATAGGATTCAGATAAATGTGCCAAAGTGGCCAGGAAGTCACATGTTCTCTGCCGTGCACTATTTACGGGAGAATACGTATACTGGAGATGGACACCCACATGCCTTCTACTACATCTGTGTTTGCTTCCAGCACACGTATACTCCCAAAAATGGTGCATGACAAAGCACAAGGTGACATTGTCTGCGCCATTAAAGTCAATGGCCTCATTGGTGCTTTTGTCTGAATCCTGTTTTGTGGGGGTTTTGGAAGTAGACCCCAATGGGACCACTGAACGGGGGATAAAGTGCCGTGTGAAAGCACCCTAGAGGCTACCATTAGCTTCTATATCAGTTTTCAGTCCACCTGTATTTGCTAACCTGAATTATGAATTTGTTTTATTGGAATACTGAGTTCCACATCACCAAAGTGTTATAAAATATGTCAGCACCTTCTAAATAAATGGTAATTACTATAGATGAGATGCCCTGAGCTATATGTGACATTCAGTACTAAGTATAAAGGCTGTTTTATTACGTAAAATCAACTGGGAGTTTTCAAATGAAGAATCTGAAGGTTAAATGGATATATGTAAGGACACAATCATCCCCAACTCCATATTTACACACAGAAAAGTAACATCTGACATGCTTACGTCTATGGACACATCTGCAGCATCTGTATTTTGTTCTCAGGGGCTCTATTATTTTTGACATAAAATATACGGAGTCTGCGGTACTGTTCTTCCTGCAAATAATGCCAGATGCCAATGGTAACCCGTTAACTAGTATAAATAGCTGATATGTATTTTCTCCAAATGTTTAAAGAATTCAAAGTATTCATGGGGGTGTATCATGAATCTCCTGATAATATACTGTACTTCTACATTTTGGACCTTACTTGTTATTGTCCCATACTATGCTTACCTTTTTCCTAGACTTCTCTATTTAAAGAGGTTGACCACTATTTTATCATTGGCCTATCCATATCTGTGGAGGGGGGGGGTGACACCAGCACCCCCACTGATGAGCTTTTATTGCCGCTCCCGCCTTAAAGTAGTGTAAGACGTAGACCGGGGCGATAGTTGTGGTCGAGGCCTTCACTCCTCTGCTCACCCCGGTCTGCTACAGACACAGGTGGTGGGGTGGGTGTGGAGGTTTTACTTAATCACAGCAGTTCTTTACGGCCACAAGTCAGCTTCAGATTTTCAGTTCACACTGTGTGGTTTCACGGTCAGAGTTATTAAAGACAAGTCCACAGCTATTCAAAACTGCACACACTTTACTTATGACATGGTTACAACATCGGTTCACTTTGCTTATAACAAGGTTTCTCACAAGGCTCAACACTGTAGTGCAGTCTGGCTCTCCCGTTATGCTTGTAGATAAGATCACAGCAACTACCAAAGATGATGGGAAGGGGGGAATGATGTCTGACGCCACACTATCCCCTGGGTGTCCAACCACATGAACCAATCTGGTTCACCGTGATGGACCTTGTGAAGACATGGACTCGTTCAATGCATAGCATGGGCTACGTTTCTTAACATTCAGCAAGACATGATGTTATTTTGTTAATTACTTGTGATATGCCACTCATTGTTTCCACAAGAGATGTATTAGCCTGCTAGTATTTAAAGTTTGTAATATAATTATCTCACCCTTTGTCAGGGAAGGTCAGAGACTCAAAGACAGATAATGATGTGAACCTTTTATTCTCCAAAAATGTGTATTACTGATTCTATGTAAATTACTCCAGCCACCATTGCTTGTTGTTACGGATGGCAGACTGGATGGGCTTCGCTTTGGCCCCTCTCTGCCCACATCATTTAAATGAACATTGTCCAGGCAGCTTGAAATCTAGCCAATGAGAGCACAGTCTTATTCCACCAATCGTGAAGTCCCCAATATCCTGCAATGAGTGCTCAGGTATATAAGGAGGACTGTTCATTTTGACCAGCAGACTTGATCCATGCTGCTAATCGAGGATCTACGGATCCGATTGGCAGGCCATAATCCCAGGCCCAGGCACTTTGGTGCCGACCAAGGGGATCAGAACCTGGATTATATCACCACATGGACTTCAGCATTGCTTGTTAGGATTCGGCTGTGATATCAAAGGCTACATAGAAAGCAACACAGGTTAGGACAATCCAGTCACCTGGCTACAGACATTGCTGTGCTAACTCAGCTTCCTAAATCTGGCATTATTACTTTCTCGGTGGGTGCCTGCCAAAAGCAGGGTGTTGCTGGTTTGGAGAAAGTAGCACTGGAAGCTCTTAGGCATGAAAATTCTAAACCCTGGTGAGCCAGCTGAAGGCTGAGACTGCTGCCTATTACATTGTGTGTTTTGCAATTATGTGTTATATGCTATTAACTGTTTGGGCATCCAATAAAGCCTTAATATTGTGGTTCCCTCACCCTGTGTTGTCTGAGTAGTTTTCCACCCAAGGGTAAGGAGCTTGGGTGTTCTGTTGGGATAAGCCCTGGTCCATGTTGTCTTTTGAAAGGTGGCTTGACCAGCGGACGAGAGCACCCACTGGCCCATATGTCTCCACAGACCTAACCTACTCTGCTCTGTTGATCCTTCAGGATAGCTCCTCAAGTCTACCCTCAGTGCCTGTGGCCATCAGCCAACACTGAACTTGTCACTGTCCGCACCGTTCATACTAGCCCACTTGATGGGGAGAAGCACACTCCCTGCTCAGGTTCACCTCCTCAGAGCATAGCTGTAATTCGGTACTGGTCACCTTTGCTTCCTCCTGTCCAATACTTGTGCCTTGGATTTCCCTCGATATCACATCATAGTTACTCCTTGCTTTCTAACCTCTTGATCATCACTCTGTTCTGCATTACTACGAGAAACAAGAAATACCCAACATTATATCCCCTTCACTTCTTCAGTTAACTCCTTCAGCCCTATCACTATACTTGAAACCTAGATCTTCCCTTCTAGCTAGGGAACCCATAACTGGTGACATTTACTGGTGGCTGATAGCACTATGCCCACAGACACACACAGGGAATTTAAACATATTACTACCGGTATACATCCAAATACACATTACACATAAAACAATGGCGTCTTCGGGGGTTAGGTCACAGACCACTCTCTTACATTTCTTAGGTGTTGTCACAGCACACCAACTCCGTCAAAACTATAATGGCTGCAGGCGGATACTTAATATCCACCTACTAGTCAAATGAAAGGCTTCATGACAGCTGAACAGCGGAAGTGTTGGGTGTTGCATGGAAACCCGTGAGATATTTATGGCCTGTCCTACAGATAAAAAAGTAGTGGTCAAGGCTTTTAACTATATAATTGAGCAGTCATTTAAAGAACTCTGAAAATGGCAAGGATAGCCCCATCTTATGTGGAAGAGGTGGGCACATCCTCGAACCCTGCTCCATTCACTATGGATGGGACTGCTTCAGAATGCCAAATACTGTCCTACTTACAGTAGCCCCATTGTCAACGAAAGGCGCGGAGGCTCCATTCAAGACATGACTGCAGATCCCTGTAATTATGGTTTCAGATCCCTGTACTTAGTAGCAGTGGGGATATCAGTTTTCAGACCTCAACAATGAGCGAGATAGTTAAGAGATAAGCTTTTTTTTGGGCAGGCAGCCCTTTAAAGTCCTCAGCTTTTAAAAATATGTGTTGGCCATAGTGTAAATGTTATCATCTGGGAGAAACAGGCTCGTTCTTTTCTCAGGTGTCATCCTAGTTGAACCCATTTTTTATTCTCATCTTTTCTTTTCCATGTAGATTAACTGTCTTCACTTTTTTAGGCTAAGTTTATATGAGTACATAAAAAATCATCTGATTTTCATTCAGAAAAACAGAACATTTTGCATCTGTATTATCATTCCTGGGCCATCTGTGTTCTATCCATATGGCAAGTGGCTTTTATGAAGTCAATTGTTGGCACGCTTGAAATTGTTTCAGAAAATGAAGTATTTTTCCCAGAAAATTATTGCAATTACACATGTTTTGTCATACACATGTTTATTTCCTTTGTGTGTATTGGAACAACACAAAGAAACAGAGAAAAAAGGCAAAATGGACATAATTTCACACAAAACCCCAAAAAAGGCCAGACCAAATTGTTGGCACCTTCCTCTTAATATTAAGTTGCGCCCTGTTGAATAAATAACTGCAATCAATCGCTTCATATACCGTATATACTCGTGTATAAGCCAAGTTTTTCAGCACAAAAAATGTGCTGAAAAGTCCCCCCTCGGCTTATACACGAGTCATATACATCAGTGGTATACAGGGCCCCCCTGCTGCCGCACACCTGTAAAGTAATAGATTATTATACTTATCCCTGTCGCTGTCGCCGCTCTGCACCACGCTCCTCCGGGTCTTCATGCTTCCTCCTACTTGTGACCGGCGGGCGCAGGTAATGACGTCATTGCCTGTGCGCCGGAGGAAGCATGAAGAAGCATGAAGACCCGGAGGAGCGCGGTGTCAGAGCAGCGACAGGGATAAGTATAATGATGTATTTCTTTACAGGTGTGCGGCAGCAAGGGGGGCCTTGTATACCACTGATGGGGGGGGCACCTGTATACCACTGGGGCATGTATACCACTGGGGCTTGTATATACCACTGGGGAGGCTGCTGTATACCACTGGGGCTGCTGTATATACTGCTGGGGCCTGTATATAACACTGGGGAGGCTGCTGTATACCACTGGGGCTGCTGTATATACTGCTGGGGCCTGTATATACCACTGGGGAGGCTGCTGTAATACTGCTGGAGCCTGTATATATCACTGGGGAGGCTGCTGTATACCACTGGGGCTGCTGTATATACTGATGGGGCCTGTATATACCACTGGGGAGGCTGCTGCATACTACCACTGGGAGGCTGCTGTATACTACCACTGGGGAGGCTGCTGTAATACTGCTGGGGCCTGTATATACCACTGGGGAGGCTGCTGTATACCACTGGGGCTGCTTTATATACTGCTGGGGCCTGTATATACCACTGGGGAGGCTGCTGTATACTACCACTGGGGAGGCTGCTGTATACTACCACAGGGGAGGCTGCTGTATACTACCACTGGGGAGGACTGTATACCACTGGGGGGCCTGTATACCACAATGCTGGGGCTGTATACCTGTGCTGGGGTCCACCCTCGGCTTATACACGAGTCAATAGGTTTTCCCAGGTTTTGGGGGCAAAAGTAGGGGGGTCGGCTTATACACGGGTCGGCTTATACACGAGTATATACGGTAAGCATCCACAAGCTTCTTCTCATCTAGAATTTTGGACTCTTCTTTATAAGCTGCTCCAGGTCTCTCATATTTACAGTGTCTTCTCCCAGCAGAAATTTTAAGGTCTTTCCACAGGTGGTCAATGGGACTTAGATCTGGACCCATTACTGCCACTTCAGATGTCTCCAGCGCTTTGTTTCCATCTATTTCTGGGCTTTGATCTGGACCCATTACTGCCACTTCAGAAGTCTCCAGCGCTTTGTTTCCATCTATTTCTGGGCTTTGATCTGGACCCATTACTGCCACTTCAGAAGTCTCCAGCGCTTTGTTTCCATCTATTTCTGGGCTTTCTTGAAATATGTTTGGGGTCATTGTCCTGCTGGAAGACCCATGATCTAGGATGCACACCAAGCTTTCTGACACTTGACTCTACCCCCCAAATCCTTTGGTAATCTTCAGGTTTCATGATGTCTTGCATACAGTCAAGCCACCCAGTGCCAGAGGTAGCAAAACAACCCCAAGCCAGCTTTGAGCCTCCACCATATTTGATTAAAGGTATTGTGATCTTTTCTTTGCAATCCTCATTCCATTTTCAGTAAACAGTAGATTGATGTGTTTTACCAAAAAGCTCTATCTTGATCTCATCTCACCACAAGATGTTTTTCCAGAAGGATTTTGTTTACTCACATACATTTTGGCAAACTGCCGTCTAGGTTTCTTATGCTTCTGTCAGCAATGTGTCCTCCATAGCATTGAATTTCATTCAAATGTGAACAGATAGATGGCGCTGACACTGATACATCCTGACCCTGCAAAACAGCTTACTGTAAATATCTTTTTAACTAGATTGGGGCTGTTTATCCCTAGAACACACAACCATAGAAATCAACACTTTCACATACCTGGTGCCTTTTAGAGCTGTGTGCAAATAACATGGAGTAACTCAAATAGAAATACTTTTCAAAGTTTATTTGAGATGTGAATATTTCAAAACATTATAATTATGTGCATGAAACAAAAAAAAGTAATTACACCAGTTTAAAACGCCAAATATATGCATTCTATTTAATTCTTTAAATATATTTAATGATTTTTTTGTTTAAAAGTTTTTTATATAAAAGTTGTAGTAAACATGGTGCAGGAATATTTCTTTTCAAAAACATTCCTTTTCAACTTTACTGATTACCCCAACAATTTTCACATATTATTTTTTTTGGAAGAATGTTGCTTGCAGACATTTTGTCCACAAGTAGTACAGAAACGCTCAGATTTCCTTTCCTTCTTTGCTGGACAAATATAACAGCGCTTTCTTTTTTTTTTTCTCTTGGCTCTGGATGTTCCTGAAAATGTATACCACATTGGATCATAGCTTCCGTAATTTGCCTTTGCAAGCATTTCATGTTTCTTCGCTCCATCATGGTAGGCATCAAAATGTCATAGCAAAGTTCTGTCAAGAATAGACGTCTCCTGTCCTTCCTGTTGGCATGGAATTCTGCTTGAGTTTAACTATAAACAATATAGCTATTGAGGGCTGACACATCAAGGATATTATAAAAAGTTCAATGTTTAACAGAGAGGAGGCAGCACTCACCGATCCAAGCGCGAAACAGCCCATTGTTATGACACCCCACCCCTCCCCTGCACCCCCCTTACACAGCCTCTGTCACCACATGTAATGCTTTGAAGAAAGCTAAATAAAGCACTGTGAATCTTGGATCGGTGAGCGCTGCCTTCTCTTTGTTAAACATTTAACTGGAAGAAGTCTGTGACCGGAGGAAGTGCACCAGGGATCCTCAGAGCGGTGCACAGCCAGCGGCGCTAGCGGTGAGGACGGTGATGGTAATCCCCTGAAAGGACGGCGCAGCGGCGGTGCCCAGCTTTCTCAAAAGTAAGGATATTATAAAAAATGACTACAGGCCAATGTTTTGTCTGCCTCTTGCACGAATACTCTCCAATCATTACATCCATCTTGTCCACACCTCCTTTTGTTTATTATAATGCAGTGTGCATTGTACTCAGTAATATCACGGGTTTTTCTTTCTTCGCTTTATAAGATACCATTGTCGTTTGATTGCAGAAACCAAAGACACTCTCATAAAGTGGTCGCTTGGGATTGTGCTTCATGATTGGAGGAATTTTGCGGCAGTTTGGCCTCATAGTACCAACAAGTGTGAGTTTTTTCTGAAGCAAAAATTTTACCAGTTCCAGATTGGTAAAGTTGTCCATTGTTATATTTTTTCCAGAATTGAAAATTGGTACTGCAAGTGTTTTTACTATGTCAGAACATAGGTCTTTCTAGACTGGAGCATCAGCTTCTTTGCCACAGTAAATCAGACCATTCATGCCATTATAGCTATCAAGAAGTTGCTCATCCAGCTGTGTACAGTTTTTGATGAAAAGATTCCAGATGTAGCTAATAAGGGCTAATTTATCTGTTTCCAACCTCACAGGACGGGTTCTCTTATCATCAAAACGAAGGCTTCTTCGAATATTCTCAAATCCATTGACTGACATTGTAGCTTTGTAGTGTGGATCTGAAAAAGGGTTCAGAAATAATTCTCTGATTGGAACATTGTACGATTTTGTACACCCTGCCAGAAGAGTAAGGGCAATATAACCATATAGTTCCTCTTTTGTTATATTTTTCCATGTTTTTTGTTCTTCCTGAAGCGATATGTTTTCCTTCTAAGTTAGTACACAAAATCACCTCATCTGCAATATTATCTGAAAAAAATTTACAGAAAACATCTCTTTTGGACAAGAATTGGGGAATTCCTACAGCGCCTTCAGCAATTCTCATAATATTATGTGATGTGGGGCATCCAAGTACCCCAGCAGTACTGTTCCAAAAAACATTCGTTTTGGATGTTCTATTTGTACGTTCTGCTAGATCCACTACTTCTTCATCATCGGAAGAATCACTGGACGATGAAGTATAGACATTAGCTGGTGGCATGTACTCTTCATTGGACAAAGAGAGTTCACTGTCTTTATCACTACCAAAAATGATTGCCTCGACTTTTTGGTCAGTCAAACTCCTGGATGTAGACTGTGCCATTGTAACCTTAGATGTCAGTAAACTAAAATGAAAAAACAAAAAATGATTACAATCAGGGTTGTACAGTACATTCTATGTTAGTGCGTGTGCTAAGCGTAAAGTGCAGCAGGATACCACTTTCTTTTACGTGCAGTAGAAGCCTCTGGATTTTTGAAGCTCAGACAGTTTCTTTTTCCAGAAACAAGAAAGCTGACTCCTTCCTCCAAAGTCTCTTCAGCAAGTAGCACACAATGAACAGGATGTTGTCTGTCCTCCTGTTCCTGTGTGTTCATGACCTGCGATGATGTCAGAGACGCATGACTTTGTGAGGGAGCCTCCCTCCCAAGATCACATGACCATGTAGTCAGGCAGAATCCACACTCTTCCCAGCAACAGCAGAGTCATAAAGACTGAGTAATAAAGACAAAGTCTTCCCCAGCAACAGTACAGACAAAAAGACTGGGGATCACATGTAAACCAAGTACAGACCTAAAAGGCCCCAGGTATGTGAATATGGGGTAGTCCCAAAAAATTGTTGTTTTACCAAAATGCCTATAACATAAAAATATATGAACAACTGGAAATTGCTAACAACTATATACCCGAGGAATACCTAGAGTTTCAAAATTTTAACTAAAGTAATCTTGCAGAAAATAGAAAACAAGTAACCTAGCAGGCCTGCGAGGCCCCAGGTATGCATTCTAGGGTTATCCATCCACAATCTGGGTTACCTTGAATTGCAACCTTTCATCAATTTTTCTCTTCCATTCACATCCAGGAACATTAGCTACACTGCCGTAGGTTGCAAATGTGTTGATTATGTTGCACACCATGAACAAAAGAAATATCAAGATCTTTGGAGATGGACTTGTAACCTTTACATTGTTTTAACTATTTTGGTTCTCAAGTCCTCCAGACAGTTCTCTTCTCCTATTTCTGCTCTACATGCTTAGTGTGGCACACACCGACACACAATGCAAAGATTGAGTCAACTTCTCTCCTTTTTATCTGGTTTTAGGTGTGATTTTTATATTGCCCACATTTGTTACTTGTCACAGAAAAGTGTGAACAATCATCAAATGCTTAAAACACAGTTGTATACCCATAATTTTGGAAAAGTGTCAACAATTTTGTCTGGCCTGGACTATGTTTCCTGTTTTTCCTCTGTTTTTTTAAATATTTATTCAATAAACACAAAGGAAATAAAAGTGCACGACTAAATGTCTAGCTGCAATAATTTTATGGAAGAAATATTTACCTATTTTTCCTTTTATAAGACGCACTTTTTTTCCTCCAAATTTTGGAGGAAAGTTGGGGTGCGTCTTATAATCGGAATATAACATTCTGGCATCCTGGGTTACTTGGGGGGGGGGGCAGCGGTGAAGTGGGGTCAGAAGTGGCAGGGAATGGTCCCTGCTGAAGAATCAGGCGGCAGGAGCACCACGTGTCCCCGCTCATTACCGACATGAATATTCACTTCACTTCTCCATGCGCACTGAAGACAGCGCACAGAGCTGGGCATGGGAGCAGGGAGCGCTCCTTTACTCTAATAGCCGGCACATTTGGCTGCTCCCCAGCTTCCTTCAGCTGCTGGGGAGATCGTGCCGGGCTATTACAGTAATGGAGGAGCGGGATGTAGCAGCAGAGGCAAGTGAATCAGCACTAAGCTTGTGCTGAATCACTGCCATGATGACAGGGGCAGAGCAGGGCAGATCCGTACCTTGTGTCAGCATTCCAAGGTCCCTCTGCTCTGTTTGCTAAGCCCCTGTGTCGCAGAGCTGAGAACCAGGAAGTGGCCGATCTTCATTCACACTGCACTAGATCTGAAGCTGGCAGGGCTGGAGGCCGAGCATCATCACTACAGCACAGCTCCTCCGGTTCAGCTCTGCCTCTATATTACAGGACATCACACTACAGCACAGTGCAGACTGCACAGCTCCACCAGCTCTGCCTCTATGTTACAGGACATCACACTACAGCACAGCTCCCCCAGCTCTGCCTCTGTATTACAGGACATCACAGTGCAGAGTGCACAGCTCCCCCAGCTCTGCCTCTGTATTACAGGACATCACAGTGCAGAGTGCACAGCTCCCCCAGCTCTGCCTCTATATTACAAGACATCACACTACAGCACAGCTCCCCCAGCTCTGCCTCTGTATTACAGGACATCACAGTGCAGAGTGCACAGCTCCCCCAGCTCTGCCTCTATATTACAAGACATCACACTACAGCACAGCTCCCCCAGCTCTGCCTCTGTATTACAGGACATCACAGTGCAGAGTGCACAGCTCCCCCAGCTCTGCCTCTGTATTACAGGACATCACAGTGCAGAGTGCACAGCTCCCCCAGCTCTGCCTCTGTATTACAGGACATCACAGTGCAGAGTGCACAGCTCTGCCTCTATATTACAGGACATCACAGTGCAGAGTGCACAGCTCCCCCAGCTCTGCCTCTATATTACAGGACATCACAGTGCAGACTGCACAGCTCCCCCAGCTCTGCCTCTGTATTACAGGACATCACAGTGCAGAGTGCACAGCTCCCCCAGCTCTGCCTCTGTATTACAGGACATCACAGTGCAGAGTGCACAGCTCCCCCAGCTCTGCCTCTGTATTACAGGACATCACAGTGCAGAGTGCACAGCTCCCCCAGCTCTGCCTCTGTATTACAGGACATCACAGTGCAGAGTGCACAGCTCCCCCAGCTCTGCCTCTGTATTACAGGACATCACAGTGCAGAGTGCACAGCTCCCCCAGCTCTGCCTCTGTATTACAGGACATCACAGTGCAGAGTGCACAGCTCCCCCAGCTCTGCCTCTGTATTACAGGACATCACAGTGCAGAGTGCACAGCTCCCCCAGCTCTGCCTCTGTATTACAGGACATCACAGTGCAGAGTGCACAGCTCCCCCAGCTCTGCCTCTGTATTACAGGACATCTCAGTGCAGAGTGCACAGCTCCCCCAGCTCTGCCTCTGTATTACAGGACATCACAGTGCAGAGTGCACAGCTCCCCCAGCTCTGCCTCTGTATTACAGGACATCACAGTGCAGAGTGCACAGCTCCCCCAGCTCTGCCTCTGTATTACAGGACATCACAGTGCAGAGTGCACAGCTCCCCCAGCTCTGCCTCTGTATTACAGGACATCACAGTGCAGAGTGCACAGCTCCCCCAGCTCTGCCTCTGTATTACAGGACATCACAGTGCAGAGTGCACAGCTCCCCCAGCTCTGCCTCTGTATTACAGGACATCACAGTGCAGAGTGCACAGCTCCCCCAGCTCTGCCTCTGTATTACAGGACATCACAGTGCAGAGTGCACAGCTACCCCCCAGCTCTGCCTCTGTATTACAGGACATCACAGTGCAGAGTGCACAGCTCCCCCAGCTCTGCCTCTGTATTACAGGACATCACAGTGCAGAGTGCACAGCTCCCCCAGCTCTGCCTCTATATTACAGGACATCACAGTGCAGAGTGCACAGCTCCCCCAGCTCTGCCTCTGTATTACAGGACATCACAGTGCAGAGTGCACAGCTCCCCCAGCTCTGCCTCTGTATTACAGGACATCACAGTGCAGAGTGCACAGCTCCCCCAGCTCTGCCTCTATATTACAGGACATCACAGTGCAGAGTGCACTGCTCCCCAGCTCTGCCTCTATATTACAGGACATTGCACTACAGCACAGTGCAAAGTGCACTGCTCCCCCAGCTCTGCCTCTATATTACAAGACATCACACTACAGCACAGTGCAAAGTGCACTGCTCCCCAGCTCTGCCTCTATATTACAGGGCACACTACAGCACAGTGCAGAGTGCACTGCTCCCCCAGCTCTGTCTCTATATTACAAGACATCACACTACAGCACAGTGCAAAGTACACTGCTCCCCCAGCTCTGCCTCTATATTACAGGGCATCACACTACAGCACAGTGCAGAGTGCACTGCTCTGCCTATTCACTAGTCAGTGTGAAATACGACCAAGTTGCACTCCTGTCCTGACAGGGGGGGAGGCCATTCAAAGTTAATCATGTGTGAAACGTCCAACCTAGTTGTATATCACACGGACAGTGTGATACCAGCCTTAGACGGACACTGGCATTATAAGACGGACCCCATTTAACATTAAAAAATATTTTTTTTCTCTTTTCCTTCACCAAACTTGGGGGTGCGTCTTATAATCAGGTGCGTCTTATAAAGCGAAAAATACGGTAATTTTCTGGAACAATTTCAGTGAATACACCCTAATGCTTGTCCGCAACTTGTTTTAGGAACTCTTAGGCAGCCTTCACATTTGCGTTTGGAGCGCAGTGCACCAAACGCAGCCAAACGCTTGCACACATGCATATGCCTGCGTATGGCTGCGTTTGGCCGCATTTGCGCTCGGATGCGCATAATTTATGCACTCTCCAACTGCACTCCAAATGCAGCATGCAGCATTTTTTTGTGCGTTCGCGACGCTTGTTCTATCCGCAAGCGCCCGCAAGTGCACAAAATATGCATGGATCTCAATGGATCCGCAGTGTCCCCTGCATGACTCCGCAGGAGAACGCTGCGGATCTCATTGAAATCTCTCCCGGTGGCCGCCGGTGATCACCGGCGGCCACCGGGAGATCATGCAGAGCCACAGCTGATCCCGCGCCGGTGTCAGCGGGGAGATACGGCTGATCTGACAGCTGTTTAAATCTCCCTCGCTGACACCAAATAGGTGATGTCAGCGTGGGAGATTTGAAGCAGCGATCAGCTGTTTCATATCTCCTGCACTAATATCAGCCTATTCAGTGTCAGCGCGGGAGATTTAAATAGCTGTCAGATCAGCTGTATCTCCCCGCTGACACCGGCGGGAGATCAGCTGTGTCGGGAGGAGGAGATCTATGCCGCTGATCTCCTCCTACCGGCCTCCCCCAGAGACAGCTGATTGGCTGCCGGGGCACCATAGTAATGTGAACGCATGCGGAGATTCACTTTATCAGTAGGTGTGTTGTAATGGGCATTGAGTTATCATATTGTAACTACACCCACATTCTTACCAGAAAAAGAAACAGAAATTACCAATACAAGGCAAAAAAAAGATAAAAAAATGAATTCACGAGCAGGATGCAGCAGCCTTCTTCATAAAGGTGGTGACAGCACAAATGCAAGATGCTGATGACACAACCACTCACAACCTACCAAGAGGTGGCTACTAGTATTAAGCATGCACACAGATGAGGCTTGCACACAGATGTGTGTGATGCACAGTGTCTGGCTTACAGCTTGTTGATGATGAACATACTATTAGATAAGATGGGCGGCACAGCACTATATAAGTGCACTTCACAGGACCGAGACCCCAGTGCACCCAACCAACAATAAAAGGCCTGGCTATATCCCGGATAAAGATATGAAAATGTACAAAAAGTATTTAATAAAGTAATGTGAAATAATATGAAGTATCGGTTCATATTTTGGCCAAAAAACACACGCTCGCCACCCAAGTGTCAATCGTCCTCACACTTGTGAGTCCCTATGTGGCACCCCATGGGTTAATATGCCACAATAACACCACATAGGTTCTCTCCCCACTACACACTGACAAACACTAGCACCTCTGGGCCAGGAGGGGGAGCACCACCTGCTCCCTTAAATACTCCTGCTCGTGAGGGAGAGCTCAGTTCAGCTCGGAGCAGGGCTGTGAAGAGCACAAGTTAGTGCAGAACTTAGTGCAGGCCCAGCAAGGGTCAGAGGATCAGGAGAACTACAGACAGAGGAACACGTCTGGGAGCTGGAGTGATACCTTCACTTGCCCCTGAAGAGCGCACAGAACAGACACCGGATCCGATACTGTGTCTGGCACCCACAGCACAGTGAATCCAGGAACAGTGGGATCTCTAGATGCCCCTAGTACCAGTGCAAAGCAACACGGAGGGGTCAGCACAGCACAGAGGACTCAAGTTGCCTAGCCAAGTGGTACCAGCAGAACACAGAGAAAGAGTGAGAAGTCCCAGCAGCTTAGCTAGATGCAGCAGCCAGGACACACACACACAGCGTAACACGAGGAAGCTGACGACCCGGACAGGGTGGGGAGAGAGCTTAGCCCATTACAGACTCCGTGGACTATAACCTGCAACAACATCTGCAGTAAAGCTTTGGAGAACAGCAAAACTGTGAGTCTGTGTATTGATTGCAACCTTTGCCCTACATTCAGTAACAGAGAGCTCCCACCTGCAGAGATACAAGCCTGTCAGCTCTGCACACAGATTAGAAGAAGCTGCAGCATCAGGAGAAGAGGAGAATTGCATCTTTGACTACCAAACGTGAGTGTGTGTCCTTTAACCCCGTCTTCACCATTCATACCCATTATAGACTATACCATCACTGCCCCGGGGAATACAGTTCTACCCACTGGAACTATTACACCTAAGCTGCCATTCCATCATCCCCGGAGGTTCTGCAGCAGCGACGGCCCCATCACTGGCCGCATATGGTGGGTGGCGTCACGACTGACAATCCCCTGTAAATACACCCCTTTTATTTGCCAGGGCCCGGGAAACGGACTGGACCAGGACCACCCGTGACTTCCCCCGCAGCAGACATGGTCCGGTACCGAGTACCCTCATCCCAATGGGCTCGACACCTACACTAAATTCAAGTTGGCACACCAGAAAGTACATCAATTCAAAAAACCTACTGAAAAAAGAAACATCAATTACCAATGCAAGATAAAAAAAATTCAATGCACTACAGGATGCAGCAATGTTCTGCCTTCTATATGTAGACATGGTGTATAATCTGGCATACAGTATAAGCCTTCCCTGTCTTCCAAATAAGCAGACTGTTCCTTCTATAGTCTAATGGTTTATTGGTCACCCGTGATTGAGTGTGTGGTAAAACTATAAGGATGCAAAGGCATAAATCAGTTCTGGGCATAAAATATGAAACAGTTATAATACTACAATACAGAAAGATGACACAGCAAAATGGTGGCTGACATGTAGACACACGAGTTCCTAACAGACATAGGCCCGATGAAAAGCGATTCCTATGTAACCTAAAATCAAACCTTAACAGTATAAAAGGCACAGACAGTCTTCTTACCAGATATGCTTTAGCAAGGATAATGACGTTTTAAGGGCAATTGAGGTACAGAAGTCATTAAATATGCCCTGCATGAATCCTCTCACTACCCAAGAATGCATTGGGGCTGACTCACAATGCCCTAGGATCCTAAAGGAGAAGACACTGAATAATGCAGGTAATGCTGGATCAGCATCTTGCACCTGTGCTGTTCGTGCCTTTACCATAAAGTCTGCAGCACCCTGTAGTGCATTCATTTTTTCATCCTTTTCTTTTTCTTTTTACCTTGTATTGGTAATGGCTGTTTTTTTTTTGTGATAAGTTTTTTGCATGTGTCTCCTTTCTGGTGAGCTAACTACACCTACATTGCACATATAAAGAAAAATAAACGTTCCTGACTGTATGTCTCTGTCCTCCTTGATGCTGGGGAAATAATCAGACAGTCTAATCTAAAATTCATCCACACAAACCCATTGTACCTGAGAAGCACGGGCACAGCGCTCATTGAGCGGCGATATCTCATTGTGTAGACGCTGAGCAGCGTGACAAGATGTTTGACTTTTGATGTTGACCTTTAGATGGGCGCTCATAACCTTCACTGATTAAAGCGTTCTTCTGGTCTTGTCAATACTTTAAGATCATCTGTAGAAATTAGGATCCGCCTCATTTTTCTGTCCTTTTATGATTCATCTTTTCTTATTTTTATTGCGGAATTACTGCAAATGGTTATAATTTACATATCTGGTATATTGGTCTTGTCTGTCGTTACTGATATTAAATGGAATCAAGTTTCGGAAAATGACCTATTGTTTACATCAGATTTTTGTGTTAAGTATATATTTTTTAGCAATTTTTTGGCATATAATTTGTATTAAAATATAAATAGAAAGTTTGACCCTTTCACACCGGCCATAAGGGATATTTCAGCCTTACCACCTATTCCCTGGAAAACAATAGGAGCTGTTCTTCGGTACGCAGCAGCGACCAGTGGTTTAACTTGAAGCTCATGGGCCTTGATGCGAAAGCTCCAATGGGGTCCCCAATTATTGCAAATCTTTAATAGCGTTAGTCTTTTTCTATAGTAGGCCGAATAGACTTTTGGGGCCCCCTAGGCTCTAAGGTCCAGGTACAATTACAACTCCTGCACCTATTGTATTTTTGCCCCTGACAGCGACCACTATACATTGAATACCTATGGCAGCTCACTTCCCTGTGTTTGAATCCAGCCACTGCAAGAGCTTGTATCAGTGATTTGTTGGCGGTGCTGTGTGTACCTCCACCCATCTAATATTGATAGTAGAAATTATATTGCCAGAACGCCCACTCCGGGTAGATGGAGGTGCTCAGTAGTAGAATGGATATGCATCCAGTAGTATGCAGACTAATGTATTTCTGAGTTAATATGGGATGGAAATATAATTGGTGCATCTTGTGCAAAGGGGCCCAAGAGGTTAGGTGTCCATTTCTACTGTAAAAAAGGTAGAATAGTGCATTTTTGATGAATCCTTGATCTGCAAAGGGCCCATATACTGTTCTTGCACAGGGGTCTCTTCTGTCTCTGTCTGCCAGTGAGTTAATATATATGGGAATGCACTGGTGAGAGCAGACAGCTATTCTTGGGAGTCAGTATTAGACCTCATGCTGGACACAGGTGTAACGAATATATACCGGTAGATAATACTACATCATCAGTAGAAAAATTGGGTGACAACTCACTGCTGTTACGATTTACAGTATGCATGTGCTCTGAACCTCCCGCCTACCAGACAGACTAAACAAAAAAATTCTATCGAAAAGAAGCAGAGTAACTCGCTGAATGGTGTAAATCAGAAGCAATAAAGTAGAATTTATACATTAAGCAAAAACAGATTAGATGATGATTGGTTAGGAGGGAAAAAGGACGTGCATGAAACTTGTATATATCAGCATGTCTGCAAAAGAAGAAGATGAGAATATAAGTAGGGAATAGAGGTAGTCATTGTGTATGAAATGTCAAAATCGTGATTAAGTCCTATTTGATGCAATTATTGTAATTAATGAATCCAGTAGCTCTCATTTAATTTGATTGTATTAATCCTGTTGCTGCCCCTCCTTGGTAGAGACCTGTTCCAGAATCTGAAATTGGTGTTGAATAATGCAGCAATTGCACAAAATTTGGAAGGGGGTTTCCAATGTATTGAAGATCTGTGGTCTCATATATTTGGGGTTGCCTCACCAACATACACAGGAACGCATGGACAGGAAATACCGTAAACCACATGTGAAAAAGCCTTTAGTATTGTAGATCTTGCCTGAGCTTGAATGTACAATTCTAACACCTTAATGATATTGGAATACTAATCACACAAGAGTCACGGATATGTCCCAATAATGGTGGGTGCTAGGCAGTGTCGTAACTTGGAGCTTTTGGGCCCCCAATTATTGCAAATATTTAAAAGCATTAGTCTTTTTCTATAAGCCAAAGGGACTATTGGGGCCCCCTATTATGATCCGATGACCTAGGAGTAACATAAACAGACAGAAGTAGCTGGCAACTGTACTGACTGCAGTCCCTGACTAAATACTGCAACTAGGAGTAGCCATGGGATGTAAATAACAATGTTCTAGACACCTCGACACGGCCGGAGAACTAGCTGCCCCTAAACATGGAAAGTCTATCTTGCCTCAGAACAGAACCCCAAAAGAATAGCAAACCCCCACGGATATTGACTGGGAAACAGGAGAGGAAAAACACACACAGGCAGATAATAGAGTTTAGCAAAAGAGGCCACACTAGCTAGATAGTAAGGGAAGGATGGAATACTATTGCGGTCAGTATTAAAATACTATCAAAAACCTCTGACAGCATATAGTACCAAAAAATAACCCTGAGTCTGCTAAGACTCGCCACCCTCTATATCTGCAGGAACGTCTGTGAATCAAACTAGAATAAATAGATTCTAACACCAGCAGAACTGGAAGTTGCAGACACCAGTGAACAGCAGTTCATACTTAGGAAGAAAACTTCCTAACTGACAGCAGGTAAACAGATATGCAGACTAAATGTCAACCCACAACTCAAAGCAAGACAAGCAATAAGCAGATCCTCAAGCATCCAACATGTGTGCCACAAAATAACAAAACCCCATTCACTTAGCTTGCAAGGATTCATCAGAGCAGGAAGGAACCAGGGAGAGATGTGACAACCTCCAGGAATAATTACAACTGGCAGAGACTGATCAGCTCCAACCACCTATATGCTCCAATCCGAAGCAGACTGCCAATCATCAGGATCAGCTGAGGAACTCTCCAAAACACAGCCAGCTGCATCACCAACAAGCACCATAGGAGGGAGCTCACAACCAGAATTCTTCATCAATGAATTCACAACAGCCCCCTAGGTTCGAGGACCTGGGTGCCAGTGCAACCCCTGCACCTGTTGCAGTTATGCCCCTGGTGCTAGGATAAATTGTATTAGGGGTGGCTTAGGAACCCTTAATCTGCTCTCAATAAGGAGTCTCCAACGTTCCTGCACATCATGAAGTTTTCTTAAAATATTCAGATAGAGGAATAGGAGCCGTTTAGGAGTAGCCAATGTCACCAAAGTTCCTGTTTACTTGTTGAATTTTAGGCAACAAAGGAGTTATCTGGATTTTTATTTAAAAAAAGTGCCTAAGCAAAAAGAAGCAGGTAGCTGCCACCTACCTGCCTGTTGTGTCCGGCGCCAGTCACCGCCATTCTCTCCCAACACAGAGTGCTCACAGACCCCTCCTGCTGGGGACAGCATGGCAGGGTAAACAGAGCAGAGGTGGCTTTTCTGTTACATTGATGTCGATGTCACATTGATTGACAGCCGGCTCACCACTACATGATTGGGGGGAGCTGGCTGTCAATCAGCGTGACATTGGCTATACGCCCATCTTTAGAAGGGAGAATCCGCGCCACTCTGTTGACTTGACATCAGCAGAAGTGGCAAAATATCTGACAGGAGCGATCTAAGGCTGCTCCGTGTCGGTGGTGAACAGCGCTGGGCACAACAGGCAGGTAGGTGGCAGCTACCTGCCTGTTAGTGCTTAGGTACAAGATTTTTTTTTTTTAAATCCCAACTATAACCTTTAAGGGATGGTACGTATTTAAAAATGGAAATTGTCTCTCATTGTCCTGTGTGGTCTAGGTGACATGGATATGGACATCTTCCTTTATAATAGTCTGTCAGGATAGTGGTCTATCTCAAAGGTTTTCTTGGTCATCTCACTCAGTTTTTATAACTGGCTGTCTACGTAATTCAATACTGTTTTAATGTACCTGTCTGTATTGTGAGAATTCACGTTCTAGCTTTGGGGTGTGTTTGCACGCTGCGTATTTGCTGCATTTTTTTTTTACTCGCGTGCTCATCACAAACCAGGAGTGGGTGATAAATGCAGAAGTGGTGACGTGCTTCTATTATACTTTTCCTCTGATTGTTCCACTCCTGGTTTGTGATGAGCTTGCGCGTAAAAAAAGTGCAGCAAATACGCAGCGTGTGAAAGCACCCCTAGGGAGACAAATACTATACAGCAGTTATCCATTTCTGTTAGTGGTTTTCTGTATAGGCCTGTTGTTAATTTGCTTGTTGAAATCCGTGTTATCAGAGAAAAATAGAGACAGACATGCCAAATATGCAAAATGGCAGGTGTCAATTAAAAGGGTTGTACACAACTTCCATATGTGGGATGTCATGATTAGAAATGAGCGAATTTTCCCTGAACATGTTCACCAATTTCAATTTTGGCACAGACATTGAAGATTCAGTCCATGATCGGAAAACTCAAGCAATTTACGGAAAAAATCGGCTAATGTAGATTTGTACCGGAACAAAGTTTGAAATTTTAAAATTGCACAAAACTTTCCTTGAAAGTTTGTGGTCAAAACGTTTGCCGGAAGACCTGGTGGCTGAAAACAACACCTGAAGTTTGGGTTGTTCTCAGTCATTGAGTCTACCGGTTTCTTTCAACCTGGTACATTTAAGGGAGCGTAAACCCCTGCAACCTCAGGCAAATTTCCGTTTTCCCCTCCCCTTCCTCCAAGAGCCATAACGTTTTTATTTTTCATCAGTTTAGACATATGAGGGCTTGTTTTTTGTGGGCCGAGTTGCACTTTTAAAAGAAACAATTTACTTTACCATATAGTGTACAGGAAAATGGGAAAAAATTCCAAGTTCGGCGAAAATTGCAAAAAAGTTCAATTACATGTTTTTTTTGTTTTTTTTTATTCATCATGTTCACTATATGGTAAAACTGACATGACGTCTGATGCCTCAGGTCAGCACGAGTTTGTAGATACCAAACATGTATACTTTTACTGTTAGCTAAATGGTGAAAATAATTTAAAGTGTTTAAAGAAAAAGAATTGCGCTGTTGTTGCCATTTCAGTGACTAGCATTACAGATGACATGTTTTTAGGACAACACCCCAAATAGGCATGTCTGCAGCACACATTAGAAATAATAAAGCAACATAGTCAAAATGTACCCATGTTAAGTCCTACACATTCAGGAGTATACACCGTCTGCATCCAAATTAGATAATGCACATGTGCAGTGAGAATAACAGACACCTGACACAAGTTCAAGATGCTAAGAGATTCTGAATTTTACTTAAGAAAACAAATTATTATACATACACCTCAAGGGACAGTTACCCCTGAATATGATCATTCATTGATTGGTTACAGAATATTAAAATAATTAAACATTGATTACTAATAGCTTTACACTGATTTTGGATTTGCAAATCTATTCTACATACATATTCATACTTTATGTATTAGATTCATCATTTTAGTGTTGTTCAACATTATGGAAGCTTCCTTATCTGATGTTTTGGAACATTCTGCCTTGTTATTAAAACATCCTATTCTTTGGCCTCACTCCCAGACATAGATGACCTCCACTATAATTCACAGCAAGCAATACTTAATCTGAAGACACTATTTTCTTAAAGGTGAGTGGAATTTAAAGGGGTGCATCTATGCCATATATTCAGTACAATACAAGATAAAAGCAAACTGATAAGTCTTTGGATATTTTCACATATTGATATATATTGATTTCCATAACACCCAAGGGATCCACTTGATATGAAACGCTATTGACATGAATTTCTCACCAGATCTGATTCACGGTGGCAAAGAAATCAAAAGATAGATGTTGATAAATCTAGCGATGTGTAATATTGAAAAATAACACAGGGAAAAGTATTGAACACATGAAGAAAGAGAGGTGCAAAAAAACAAAAGTCATGACACCAGCTGAAATCTATCAGTAATTAGAAAGTTTTTCCCAAGGGCTATTCACGTCAGGATTTTGCTAACCAATGGTTTACGAAAAAAAGACTTGTCTTGCTTTGGCCCAATTTGAAAACCAAATTTGCCTTCTATGATGTATGTGTGTTCTGTCCATTTTTAACTTACTTGTTAGGCTACTTTCACACTACGATTTTGTTAAATCCGATGCTGTCCGATGAAAATCGGACAGCATTGGATCCGATGTAGCCCCCATGTTCTCCAATGGGGATCGGATGTGCACTTAATGGCATCCGATTTGCATCCGATCCGATTCTGTCTGATTCTGTCCGATTTTTTTCAGGAGCCAAAATCGGAGACTGCTCCGATTTTGGTATCCGATTCAAAAATCGTATTGCATCGGATCCGATGCGATCCGATGTGATCCGATTAAAATAATATGGGAGTCTATGGGGATCGGATCGGATAGAAAATCGGATCCGATATCAGATCCGATTTTCTATATTGAGCATGCTCAATACCCTAGACCACTCCCAAAACCCCCCCCAGCCATTAAAATCAGATCCGATAAAAAATAGGATCGGATGGCATCCAAAGGCATCCGATTTTGAGCATCCGATGCTGTCCGATTTTCATCGGACAGCATCGGATTTAGCAAAATCGTAGTGTGAAGGTAGCCTTAGTGAAAAAGCTTTGTAAACCACCATCAATTTTTCTTCTTCAATCGTATGACTCAACGTCTAAAACAGGTGACACTAGGGTCCAGGGCATGAGGAAAAATTGGTCAGTTTTTTGTGCATGAAAAAAAAGAATTGACACATGACCTTGACCTTAGTATGGTAAATGATATGCCCAATTCATCAAACAGGTTATGCCATATACCTGCTGTAAAGGTGTTTGGAAAATCAACTTTGGTGGTTTTACACCAAATCCACTAATAAGTCTTTTTTTTTCCTATCAAGGAAGAGTCATGGTCGAGTACGTTCAATGTATTTATCATAATTTATACCACAAAATAGACATACATTATAAGAGAGGCATACTCCAGTCCGTGACTTGAGGGCATTTCTTATACTGGTGCACGAAAGATTAACGAGACTAAGAGGCCACCTCTCAGCACTTCTTATTCCAGCAGATTGTTGTAGTTAGTGGTCGGTTATAGATCCGGACATCGAGTAGGATGATCCAAAGCATTGTAAAATAAAATCCTGTGTAATGCCAATCCATTGACCATAATTAACTTGGATTTAAAGGAACCTCTAATGCAGTGGAAATTTTAATGCCTAGATCACTTGCTGCACATGTTGTGCCCAGATACACACTCAACCCTTAAAGAGGACCTATCAACCCCTAAATATTACAATCTAAGGGCTGCACTGAATGCAGCATGTCTGCTGCATTCAGGCAAGGGGTCCCCCATGTCTGATGGCGGCTGGTAGCCCAAGATAATAGTTTAGTAAAACTTACAATCTGGAGCCAAATGGGTGGTCCCTGGTGTGGCAGCCTGTGTCTCTGTGCCGCCTCCCTGCTGCAAATCACGTCCTCCTCGCTCTGTCTCTGCTCCCTGTGCTGGTGGCACAGGCAGAGCGAGGTAATGCTTATCCCCGCCCCCGGCCAGCTGTCCCGCCTCCTTCTGGGACATTAGAGCATTTCCCCACCCAGCTCCATAGCATAACATGCAGCTGGGTAGGGAAATGGTTTGATGTCACAGCAGGAGATGGGACAGGCAGCCGGAGGCTGAGATAACATTACCTACTGCCTCACCAGCACAGACAGAGCGAGGAGGACGTGATGATACCGACTTCTTCCTGTACCAATGCTTGAAGAAGTTGTCTTCCAGAAACTGGCAGTAGGTCCAGGAGTTGAGCTTCAATCCATCCTCAACCCGTAAAGGTCCCACAAATTCATCTTTGATGATACCAGTCCATACCAGTACCCCACCTCCACCTTGCTGGAGTGTGAGTCGGAGTGGAGCTCTCTGCCCTGTACTGATCCAGCCTCTGGCCCATCCATCTGGCCCACCAAGAGTCACTCTCATTTCATCAGTCCATAAAACCTTTCAAAAATCAGTCTTAAGATATTTCTTGGCCCAGTCTTGACATTTTCTCTTATGTTTCTTGTTCATAGGTGGTCGTTTTTCAGCCTTCCTTACCTTGGCCATGTCCCTGAGTATGGCACACCTTGTGCTTTTTGATACTCCAGTAACATTGCAGCTCTGAAATATGGCAAAACTGGTGGCAAATGGCATCTTGTCAGCTTCACGCTTGATTTTCCACAATTCATGGGCAGTTATTTTACGCCTTTTATGCCCAACACGCTTCTTGCGACCCTGTTGGCTATTTGCCATGAAATGCTTGATTGTTCAGTGATCACGCTTCAAAGGTTTGGCAATTTCAAGACTGCTGCATCCCTCTGCAAGACATCTCACAATTTTGGACTTTTCAGAGCCCATATAATCTCTCTTCTGACCCATTTTGACTAAGGAAAGGCATTTGCCTAATAATTAAGCACACCTTATATAGGGTGTTGATGTCATTACACCACACCCCTCCTCATTACAGAGATGCACATCACCTGATTTACTTAATTGGTAGTTGGCTCTCAAGCCTATACAGCTTGGGGTAGGACAACATGGATAAAAAGTATTATGTGATCAAAATA
The DNA here is from genome assembly GCA_033576535.1 of Allobates femoralis. NCBI lineage: Eukaryota > Metazoa > Chordata > Amphibia > Anura > Aromobatidae > Allobates > Allobates femoralis. Next base: position 61,402,004 of record JARQOC010000012.1, read on the forward strand.
CTCATTTGCCTAATAATTCTGCACACACTGTATGTATATATTCAGAGAAATTAGCATCATTCCCTTCCTGTATCTTTTACTTTCAATTCAAGTGAAATATCTGTATTTAATGAAGACAGATTTTCCTATTACTGAGATAAATGGCAATTGGTGCTTTTAGTACTTGATGGAGGAAGGAACTTGGAGCAATTTGCTGTAAGGTCTCCAAAAAACAATTACCGTTCCTTATAGAACTTTATGAGAAGCAACTGGTGTCTCCTATTATGAGAACAATCTGTATTTACTGTATTTTTGGGATTTTAAGACACACTTTTATTTACCTCAAATTGGGGGGAAACAGGGGTACATCTTAATATACAGATCTTAACAATAAATAAAGAGATAAAATAATACTACTGAGGAAGGGGAGGAGCTGCGGTTACAGAGCGGGGGTGCCGGAGGCAGGCTGAAGAGGGCGAGGGCACAGCTGTGGGACTTGAACTGTGGGGGATTAGCAGCGGCACTGTGCAGTGGGCACCGTCAGTGTCGGTCTGGCCTGCCGGGGTACCGGGTAAACCCCCGGTGGGCCCGCCCCCTGCTAGTGTCCCCGCTATCATTTAGCAAGTGTGCGCTGTCTGAGGTGGTGCCGCCACCGCCACCCGCAGTGCACACAGAACACAGCCACAACACCTTCTGTTGTTACTGGAGGATCCCCCTGTCGCCCCTGACTTCCAGTCTCCCTGCTCAGCTGCTCACATCAAGCTGCGGCGCTCCTCCAATCCAAGAGGGTAGACAAGCTGCGGAGGCATCTTCCTCATGTCGGCACCATTATTGCGCTATAAATCCTTTGCACACAGAGGTCGGGTGAGCAGGCTCAGGCTGCTGTGAGCCGTGCACAGGATGGGTCTCCTCTCTCCAGCCCCGGGAGTCTGTGCATAGGATGGGAGATGGGAGGGAGGCTCAGCACAGCCATCACCCCTGCTCTGCTCTCACTGCTCCCGGACTCTACAGCAGCGCCCCATCCTCCAGCACTGACCTGTACATGCAGATAGGAGAGTGCTGTAATCACAGGTGCTGGAAGAGACCAAGAGGAAGCAGACAGTAAAGAACTTGTGTCCTCTCCTGCTCTGCTGACTGTGAAGGTCTGCAGTCGGCACTGGCAGGAGGGGGAGGGAGGCTCCACAATCACAAGATGTCAGACCTGAAGTGAGTGCTGGAGATTCTCCATTATGTCTGTATTCCACTACCCATGATTCTTCTCTCCTCCTCCACCAAAGCTGCACTCTCCTGTGTCCTGTCCTCCTCTCCTATCCCCTGCTAAAGGCTGCACTCTCCTGTCCTCCGCCAAAAGCTCCATTCTCCTGTCCTTCTCTGCTATCCTCTGCCAATGGCTGCACTGTCCTGTCCTCCTCTCTTCCATCAAAGGCTGCACATTCCTGTCCTTCTTTCGTCCTCCAAAGTCTGCACTCTCCTGTACTCTTCTCGTCTCCTCTGACTAAGGCTCCACTCTCCTGACTTCCTCTGCTATCCTACGTCAAAGGCTGCACTCTCCTGGCCTCCTATCCTCTCCTCCACCAAATGCTGCGCTTTACTGTCCTCCTCTCCTCCACCAAATGCTGCACTTTACTGTCCTCCTCTCCTCCTCCTAATGCTGCACTCTACTGTCCTCCTCTCCTCTCCTCCTCCAAATGCTGCACTCTCCTGTCCTCCTCTCCTTCTCCACCAAAGGCTACACTCTCCTGGCCTCCTATCCTGTGCCAAAGGCTGCACTGTCCTCTTCTCCTCCACCAAATCCTGCACTCTCTTGTCCTCCTGTCCTATCCTCCGCCAAAGGCTGCACTCTCCTGTCCTCCTCTTCTCTCCTTCACCAAAGGTTGCACTCTACTGTCCTCCTCTTGTCCATCAAAGGCTCTATTCTCCTGTCCTCCTCTCCTCTACCAAAGGCTGCACTCTCCTGTCCTAATCTCCTCCACCAACGGCTGCACTCTTCTGTCCTGGTCTCTTATCCTCCGTCAAAAGCTGCTCTTCCATATCCTCCTCTCTTATTCTCCGCCAAAGGCTGCACTCTCCTGTCCTCTCCTATCCTACGCCAAAAGCTGCACTCTCCTATCCTCCTCTACTATCTTCCGCCAAAGGCTGCACTCTCCTTTCCTCCTCTCCTATCTTCCGCCAAAGGCTGCACTCACCTGTCCTCCTCCCCTATCTTCCGCCAAAGGCTGCACTCTCCTGTCCTCCTCTCCTATCCTCCGCCAAAGGCTGCACTCCCCTGTCCTCCTCTCCTATCTTCTACCAAAGGCTGCACTCTCCTGCCCTCCTCTCCTCCACCAAAGGCTGCACTCTCCTGTCCTCCTCTCTTTCACCAAAAGCTTCACTCTCCTGTCCACCTCTCCTATCTTCTGCCAAAGGCTGCACTCTCTTGTCCTCCTCTCCTCCTCCAAAGGCTCCAGTCTCCTGTCCTCACCTCCTCCAAAAGCTGCATTCTCCTGTCCTCCTCTTCTCTCCTCCGCCAAAGGTTGCACTCTCCTGTCCTCCTCTCCTCCATCAAAGGCTCTATTCTCCTGTCCTCCTCTTCTCTCCTCCGCCAAAGGTTGCACTCTCCTGTCCTCCTGTCCTCCATCAAAGGCTCTATTCTCCTGTCCTCCTCTCCTCCACCAAAGGCTGCACTCTCCTGTCCTCTCCTCCACCAAAGGCTGCACTCTCCTGTCCTGCTCTCTTATCCTCCGCCAAAAGCTGCTCTCCCATATCCTCCTCTCTTATTCTCCGCCAAAGGCTGCACTCCCCTGTCCTCCTCTCCTATCCTCCACCAAAAGCTGCACTCCCTTATCCTCCTCTCTTATTCTCTGCCAAAGGCTGTTCTCTCCTGTCCTCTCCTATCCTCCACCAAAAGCTGCACTTTCCTGTCCTCATCTCCTATCCTCTGACAAAGGCTGCACTCCCCTGTTCTCCTCTCCTATCTTCTGCCAAAGGCTGCACTCTCCTGCCCTCCTGTCCTCCACCAAAGGCTGCACTCTCCTGTCCTCTCTTCCAACAAAAGCTGTACTCTCCTGTCCTCCTCTTCTATCCTCTGCCAAAAGCTGCAGTCCCCTGTCCTCCTCTCCTATCCTCCGGCAAAAGCTGCACTCTCCTGTTCTCCTGTCCTATCCTCTGCCAAAGGCTGCACTCTCCTGTCCTCTCTTCTCCTGATGATGATGACCTTACAATGCCTCCTGACTGCTGTCCTGTGTTGGTGACATCCTCATGGTGTTTCCTGTCAAGAGATCCAACAGTCTAATTTTTTGTGTGTATAAAGTGTCAATACAAATACACACACACACACACACTACATCAATATATACTTTATATATATATATATACAGAACTATAGTGGGTATCTGTGCATTTGTGGGAATGAGTCAATATTTGTATGCATTAACGTAATTAGTCTGATGTAAAAAAAAACAGGTTTTAATTATGCTCCCTTGGGGGCGATGGGCATCGCTGGTCTTTTTGGCGCCTCCTTTCTTCTTGCGATCGCATCCTCCAATTCTGCTTCATGTGAGTGACGCGTCCTACATCACCCGTACTCTGACCTCCATTGTGTTCCTGCGCATGCGCACTTCTCTCTACCCAGCTGAGGTCAAATCAGAGTATTGTAATGTGCATGCACAGGAAAAGGTCAAAGAACACAACTACATGGGCTTAGCATGACAGAGAGAAGTGCGGAAGCGCAGGAGCACAATGGAGGTTAGTGTGGGTGAAGTAGGATGCGTCACTCACATAAAGCAGAGGAGGAGGATACAATCGCAAGAAGAAAGGAGGCGCCGGACAAAGATGAGCGACACCCAGGGGAATATAATAAAACCTGTTTTTTTTTACATTATACAGATCAGCTTGGGGACTTGCTATATTTTTCGCTTTTTAAGACGCACCGGATTCTAAAATGCCCCACAAATTTGGTACAAGGAAAAGAGGGAAAAAATATTATTTAATGTTAAATAGGGTCTGTCTTATAATGCCAGTGTCCGTCTTATAATCAGTGTATATGCCCCCATCCTGGTGGTACATAGCAGCCCCCCCCCATCCTGTTGGTACATAGCAGCCCCCCCCCATCCTGATGGTACATAGCAGCCCCCCCCCCATCCTGATGGCACATAGCAGCCCCTCATCCTGGTGATACATAGCAGTACCCCCCCATCCTGTTGGTACATAGCAGCCCCCCCCCCATCCTGATGGTACATAGCAGCCCCTCATCCTGGTGATACATAGCAGTACCCCCCATCCTGGTGGTACCTAGCAGCCCCCCCCCATCCTGTTGGTACATAGCAGCCCCCCCCCATCCTGATGGTACATAGCAGCCCCCCCCCCCCCATCCTGATGGTACATAGCAGCCCCTCATCCTGGTGATACATAGCAGTACCCCCCCCATCCTGTTGGTACATAGCAGCCCCCCCCCCCCATCCTGATGGTACATAGCAGCCCCTCATCCTGGTGATACATAGCAGTACCCCCCATCCTGGTGGTACCTAGCAGCCCCTCATCCTGGACCGACCATGGCTTACTGTAAGTGGGTTGAGAGAGTGGAGCAGGGCAGTTTCATGAGGCAGTTTCATGGGTCCACAGAGGGTGGGGGCAAAGCCAGGAGCTGCGAGGGGGTCGCAACAGTTTCTAGTGGGCGCCGCCATTATCCATGTGCCAGCATGCATTGCTGAGCTGCAATTCATGCTCTAGTATCCATGCGTCCAGAAAATGGCTGTGAAGGCGGCACATATGCAGATCGAGATCTACGGCCATTTACTGGAAGTCCTTCACATTAGAACACAAATTGCAGCTTAGCAATGTATGCTGGAACATGTATAATGCGGCGCCCACTGGACACCGACACCCCCTCCCCCAGCAGCTCCAAGCTTCGCCCTCCACCCACCGTGGACCCGTGAAACCTGCCTCCTGCACCTCGCTCCACCACTGCAACCCCCTCAGTAAGATTTGTTTTAAAATTCGGATTTTAAGACTCTACCCCGTTTTCCCCCCAATGTAGGCGGGAGAAAGTGTGTTTTATAATCCAAAAAATATGGTATATACAATATTCTAGAATGCTGTAAATAAATATGACATGAGTGTGAACCTAGCCTGAACATTAAAAATTACAGTGGGCCCCTAGAATCAGTTCTACTGGTGGGCCCTAAGCACCCCAGTCCGACACTGGGCACCGTCATGTACTGTGTGCCTGGCTGCATTCACCAACAGTGTGCAGCTGGTTGGTAGAGTCTCAACCTCTACATTCAGCTGTACACTGTTAGTGAATGCAGCCAAGCTGTGCTGTCACCCTCCGAAACTGCTCCGACACCCCCCCCACTCCATAATCACAGCCCAAAGCCCCTCTGTAAGCCATGGGGTTTCGAGAGGGATGGGAGCCATGTATAAAGGATAGGGGACCATATGGGGGGAAATATATACAGGATGGGGGACATATATACAGGATGGGGGCATGTATACAAGAAGGGGGACATATATACAGGATGGGGATATATATACAGGATTAGGGCATATATACAGGATGGGGGGACATATATACAGGGTGGGGGATATATATATAGGATGGGGGGACATAAATACTAGGATGGGGGCATATATACAGGGTGGGGACAGGTATACCAGGATGAGGGACATATATGCCAGGATGAGAGATATATATGTCAAAATGGGGGGCCTATATACAGGATGGGGGGCATATATATATAGGATGGGAGGACATATATACTAGGACGGGGTCATATACACAGGATTGGGACATGTATACCAGGATGAGGGACATATATGCCAGGATGAAGGATATATTTGTATAACAGAATGGGGGCATATATACCAGGATACCATTATGGAGGACATATATAGCATGATGGGGGGAGCATATACTGTAAACTGATTGTAAGACTGACACTGGTATTATAAGATTGACCCCATTCAACATTAAAAATTATTTTTTCCTCTTTTTCGTCACCAAATTTGGGGGTGCGTCTTATAATCTGGTGCGTCTTATAAAGCGAAAAATAAGGTACTTGTGAAATGAGAATTTTGAGAATGAGAGATCAGTCCAGGAGGAGAAAGAAGCAGATTTCTCTGATAAGATATTTTACAAAGTGTATTATTTTCATGTATTCTATTGATGTATGGAAAAAAATATAATCGCTGGTAACTCTTCAAGCATTGTTGTAAGGAAAAGTGGGCGAGAATTCTTCCAAAATGATGTGAAAGACTGATGAAAACAATTACTTCAAATTATTGTTGTCTATTTGTTCTACAAGCTACTGACTCACAAAAGCTTTTGTAGGACAGTAATTTAGTTTACAGCTCTGATAAATGCAGTAAGATGTGTTTGATCTTCCTGAATAGTGCCTTAAATGGAATCTGTCAGCAGGTTTTTGCCACCCCATCTGAGAGCAGCATGATGTACAGTGGAGACTCTGATTCTAGTGATGTATCACTTACTGAGCTGCTTGCTGTCAATTTGATAGAATCACTGTTTTCTCTGCTGCAGATCTACCGGTTATTTGAATGTGAAGCTCTACTACCCCGCCCACAACACTGATTGGCAGCTTTCTGCCCATATATGGTGCACACATAAATCTGCCAATCAGTGGTGAGGGTGGGGTTATACAGAACTCATGAATATGCCTGACTACCTGACACAGGCCTAATAGTCCTGTAATGATAATCTCTTGCTGATTAAACAGTGATTTTATCAAAACCACACTAAGCAGCCCAGTAAGTGACACGTGGCTGGAATTAGGATCTCTGGCCCTACATTATGCTAAAAAGGAGCCCTTTTTTAGTTAGTATTGAGTATTTTGTTTAGATCTTGCATAGATCCTTTTCACTTTGATTCAGCAGACTATTTCCAACTACCTATATCGCCATAACATTTCTATTAAATGAACTACCGTATATACTCGCGTATAAGCCGAGTTTTTCAGCCCAAAATTTGGGCTGAAAAGTCCCCCCTCGGCTTATACGCGAGTATACACCGCCCGCCCGGCTCCCGCATCGGTATACAGGCCCCCCCATCAAGATCCAGGGCCCACCCCCCTTGCTCGGCAAACCTGTAAAGTAAAATCCTTATACTTATCACTGTCCTCTCGCCGCCGTCCCGCCGCTGCCGACACCGCGATCCTCCATCTTCATTCAGCATCTTCCGGCTTACTGTGGTTGCAGGCAATGACGTCATTGTCAGCGCCGACCACAGGAAGCCGGAAGACGCTGAATGAAGATGGAGGATCGCGGTGTCGGCAGCGGCGGGACGGCGGCGAGAGGACAGTGATAAGTATAAGGATTTTACTTTACAGGTTTGCCGAGCAAGGAGAAGGGGGGCTGTATACCCCTGGGGCTGGTGCTGTATATACCCCTGGGGCTGCTGCTGTATATACCCCTGGGGCTGGTGCTGTATATACCTCTGGGGCTGCTGCTGTATATACCTCTGGGGCTGCTGCTATATATACCTCTGGGTCTGCTGCTGTATATACCCCTGGGGCTGCTGCTGTATATACCCCTGGGGCTGGTGCTGTATATACCCCTGGGGCTGGTGCTGTATATACCCCTGGGGCTGGTGCTGTATATACCCCTGGGGCTGCTGCTGTATATACCCCTGGGGCTGGTGCTGTATATACCCCTGGGGCTGGTGCTGTATATACCACTGGGAAGGCTGCTGTAACACTGCTGGGGCCTGTATGTTCCACTGGGGAGGCTGCTGTATACCACACTGCTGGGGGCTGTATACTACCACTGGGGAGGCCTGTATACCACTGGGGGGGCCTGTATACCACACTGCTTGGGGCTGTATACCTGTGCTGGGGTCCACCCTCAGCTTATACACGAGTCAATAGGTTTTCCCAGATTTTGGGGGCAAAAGTAGGGGGGTCGGCTTATACACGGGTCGGCTTATACACGAGTATATACGGCTTCCTTTTCCCTATATCATTACGAAGGTAATGAGAGTTTTTCTATATTTATATATTTTTGGTTATGATCTCACATTTGCAGCAGTATTTATATATTTTTTTCATCATTTGTCTAATACATAGGTGATTGCTATTGGTATTTTCATCTATTCTATTGGATTTGGAAATGTGGCGCCCCTGTGGCAAGGTGCCACAGGGAGGTACTACACCCCAATTAAAGGTGTGGTGCCTCTGTAACCGTGGATGTGAGTAATCTTCAGAGTCTGCACCCCAACACCCAACACAGGCCACTTTAATACAGGGGACTGATATTCAGTAGGTCCCAGGGGGTGGAGCCTAGAGAGCGGGATGCAGGGAGTCACAGCACAGTCAGACAGTTGGTGTGAGGAGAGCAAGCAAGGAAGACGCAGGAGACCCTGTGGCTGCATCAGGGGGGAGCCTGTTTGGAGAGCGGCGACCCAGACTTTGGAAGGGGGCTTACCCGGGTCAGGTTGGAGCCAGCTGGGGACCAACGTCGATACAGGCATACCGGAGCCGAGGTAGCTAGATGCAAGGTTCATCCCTAACTACAGACCAGCAAGCTGAGGGCCCGACACACACAGGGAGCTGAAGCACCCTAAAGCAGCACAACATCAGTCCCCGCAACTGGGTACACTACGCCGATGAGTGAAATACTTTTAGGTAACAGACCCTGTGGCCTAGAGACTTGGCGCAAGAGGGGTAAGAGAGAGAGAGGAGTAACAAGACCACAAGCGCCATATAGAGGACATCACTGTCAGACTCTGAGGAAACCTTCACGACCCACGGTTACAATACCCGTTAACCCAGAATGTACTGTGTACCTGTTTCCATCTGGTGCAAGTAAAGACCCATGTGAGCTGAAGTGGCGTCTGTTCTCTTTCATTCGACGCCCGGAGGGCCACAGCATCGTCACCGGTGGTGAGGACTACTACCCCCATCCTAAGCCCCGCTGCCCTGAGGTAAAGCTTCACCTGTGGGGAGCTGTACTACCAAAGCTGCCTTCCATCACTTCAGTGGCCGGCCGTAGCGCTGGTAACAGTTACCAGGTACCACAGGTGGCGTCACGTTATCATCCTCCATCACCATCACCCCCATCCTCGCAACTAAGGGTCCAGGGCACGGAACCGTGAACCGAGCAGCTGTGATCCCCCACTGAAGTAACCCCCTGTCCCAGTATCTGAGTACCCCCTACCCTGTTGACCGACTCAGAAACACTAATCTGCATAGCAAAATCATTATGTCGGTTCTGAGGTACCTACTTGTATTGAAAATAATTTTTCTTTATGGAAGCAGCCTTGCTAAGCATCATAATAGATCATATCAATATGTCTTGGCAGGTTATTAGCTGCTAGCACTATTTTAATGCTCTTATATGAAACATTCTAGAGTCTTCACATTGACATGGAGGGATGTACCATATTGTATTGTTAAGCTATTATTTATTTTGATTGCATGCTTTCTTCCTATAATTGTATTGTACCTGTGATTATAACTAGTCCACTTACTTAATAGTCAATAATCCTCTTTTCTCAGACTGGATCATTGACCTTTATAAACTCCTTCTGAGAATATTTTGAGAATATATAGACAGGTTTCAGGGATTTAAGGTATGGCTGCTTTTAGCTATTTTACTGCTTGAGTGTGTGATCATTTGGATTGGTGTCACATATCCAGAGTCTGTTCCTGCAACTTCTGTGTCTGCCACTAGGCACCGCTGTCTTCACTCCAAAGGTGGGGCTGGTGATGTAGTAGTCTGACTTGTGGATGTGTTGTATGGCTGCCCAGCTGCAATCATTAACTCTAGCTTCATCCAGTTATGAAATACTTCAGTATATTTGAATCCGCTGTGTGCTCTTGCTGGTTGCTAGATATATTCCCTTGTTCACTTAGTATTCCTGCTTTATATTATTTTCCGGACTGACCTGTGCCTGTTTTTGTACTATTCTCCAGCCTAAAGATTTTGTATTTTTCTGACCTCTCAGCTTTGACCCTGCCTGGTGACGTTTCTATTCCTGGAATGCAGTCCATCTATAGGCAGTAACCCCCTGGACCCTGCAGTATAGCCATATCCCTGTATAGGTGTTATAGGGTGTCTCGCTATTTTGGGGTTCTTCCTGACGGTGATGTTTGCATTTAGTCTGTCCAGGATTCTCCTTTTTGCCTGTAAATCGGACAAATGTTACAATTGCACCAGGACTTAAATTATTTTCTTCAACCGGCCTCATAACTTTGAGATCCTTGTCCTGTTTGCATCCATTAGAATTGTTTATGTCTGGATATAAGGTTTCAATCTAAAACCCCATGCAAAATGTTGTATTGTAAGCCCCTTTTCTCAGGGGCCCATGAATAAAAGAGGATCGATCAGTCAGTCCGAAGTTTCACAGAAGCCTTTATTCCAACGCGTTTCGTGTGACCACCGAACACTTCTTCAGGGAATGAGTACAGCTGCTTCCACTCCCTGAAGAGTGCTGCGCATGACCGTGCACACCCATTTACTGCCATGTGTGATCTGTGCGCAGGCGGATGCCTGCACACAAATCACCCAGTCTCGTCCACACCACGAACGCGACATGTTGCATTCCTGTTGCGGACGAGACTGGGTGATTTGTGCGTAGGCATCCGCCTGCGCACAGATCACATATGGCAGTGAATGGGTGCGCACGGTCATACGCAGCACCGTGCGCTCCCATTATAAAGATAGGGGCTTGCGGTGCTGTGGTCACATTGCGGATCCCCTCCGCAGAACGCTGTGGAGGGGAACGCAAATGTGAAGGTAGCCTTAGCTATCTTGCCCGGACTTGACTCTCTGCTTGTGACCTGACTCCTCTCTTCGTTTGTACCTCTGCATTCTGTTTTGTCTCTCTGGTTTCCTGACTGCGGCTTAAATTGGATTTTGCTTCTGATCACCCCTTGTTGTACTGCGCCATTTCCTAGACCTGACCTTGCATGGTTTTCACCCCTCTTTACTACCAATAAGTAGCATTATTGTGATTTACTTTCCATTTATTTCTGTTTGTCTTCTCCTTCTCTGAGACTAGTTATTACTTGTGACCAGCGTCACACATGGCTTGAATCGGAATCTTTGGCCTTACATTACTCTACTCTCAGATTAGGTGGTGAAACCTGCTGTCAAATTCCCCTTAGCCCCTTCACTACCTTGCCTTTTCCCTCTTGTATTTTGATTTTTCCCTCCCCAAGAGCCATAACTTTTTTTTATTTTTAGATCAATATAGACATATGAGGTCTTGCTTTTTGCAGGACAAGTTGTACATTTGAATGACATCATTCATTTAACCATATAGTGTCTTACAAAAACTGAAAAAAATCCAAGTATGGTAAAATTGCAAAAAAAGGGACATTCCCACAATGTTTTATTTTTATTTATTTACCATGCTGACCTAGCAGTATGATTCCCCAGGTCAGTATGAGTTTGTAGATACCAAACATGTATAGTTTTTTATTTGTGAAAACAAAATTCAGAAATTTGTTAAAACAATTGGTGCGTTTGTCACCATTTTTTGAGTCCCATGTTGTTCTAATTTTTTCGGGATCTGGGGCTGTGTGATGGTGTGGCACCCTGCTGTACAGGTAGCCACAGGAACATCTAGTGCATGGTGGGATTTCCACATCTGGTACACCTCACACATACAACACTTTCCACCCCAGGCATGTAGGGGGAGCTCCACTTGCTGCCCTTAGGCAAGATCCTCTATAAATACAGGTGCTGGGGGCAGAGTTACGCAGAGTGCAGTTCCTGGGAGGACTGTGAAGAGGTCCTGAGGGATAGAGAGCACTGCTAAGCTCCTTTCAGGGACCGTGTGGAGCAGTTCCAGTCAGGACTGTGAAGAGACTTAGCCAGTGTGAGGTAACGGAGAGTGAGGGACGAAGGCAAAGCAAGGAACAGAGCAATAGGGGCACAGGAGCCATATCGGCTCACCCCAAGAAGCAACCTGGACACCAGAGTTCGAGTCTGCCAGGGAGAGTTTAACCCAGCAAAAAACACCGGTATACTGAGGAGACTCCAGTCTCCTGGGCACCCGCAGCACCTTCAACACGAGAGCCAGGAACTGCAGGAGAATAGCTGCATCCAACAGAGGGTTCTCAGTGCAGTCAACACGGGTGAGAGAGACAGTGGAGAACAGGCCAGGTTTCACACAGGTCAGGGCTTCAATGCAAGCAAGACAGGGACAAAGAGGCCTTACAAATCACTCGCTATGGAAATCCTGAAGTGCTTCCCGACCACCTTGAGTGTACCCTGGACAGTGCCGGTTTAACATTAGTAAAGGTACGGAAAACTACTTCCATTGTGTGTCAGTTCTTACAACCCTGATCCTGTCCAACACACAGACTGTAGAGACATCGCACCTGCAGAGCTACCTCCCTGTGCCAAATCCTTTTCCCACATCACTGCCCTGGGAATCCCGCTCCACCTACTGGGAGCAACATCATTAGGCTGCCCATCCATCATCCCTGGAGGTCTGCAGCAGCGCTGGTGCCATCACCGGACATTGTACGTAGCATCACACATTACTTTTATTTTATTTTGCAACCCCTTTTTAAGTGACCACCAGAGCCACGGCCCCGGGCACCGACCATCGTTGACAGCACCCATAACTAACACTCGGGATCCGAGTACCCCGGCCCTTGGGCAGGTCAGTGGCTTATTTTTTGCACCCTGAGCTGACATTTTTAGAAATACTATTTTTGGGTAGATGTATCAGGACGTCCAAGGTCGAAAAGTGGTTAATAACTCAACCAGTTCTGAAATTACCCCTGAAGCCCCTTATTGCCATTAGGAGGGAAATGTATAGCAAAATTGTGACACAGTCCACCCTGATTTGTTGCTAGAATTGGGAAGCCTACAGCAAGGGTAGTATTGAAGACTATCATAACCGGTGGTTGAAGGCTTAGAGGTCACCTCACCCGAGGGGCTCCTTCAGAGGATGGGACATACACTAAGTGGTTTATATATGGCTGTTATTGGGTAAATGTCCTCACACTACACACGGAGAAGGGAGTAGTAGACTGTCTGCTCAATAGGAAATTGGCAGATGGCTCTGGCTGCAGCAACACGTTACGAGAGCCGGAGGCAGTGAAAGGGTTTCCTCCTCTGAAAGCCTTAAAAAATCATGCGAAATTCTCTGGATTTAACTGAGCCAGCACAATTTTGGAGCCGTGTCCTCAGACATCACTCTGTTTTATGACGTCTCCATCAGCCCCTCTACAGCTCGCTCTGTGAGCAGCTGTCATTAACCTTCATATTTATGGCTTCTACAAATGATGCTCTATTGGCTGAAACCATACAGCACGGGGACCTGGCGAAGATGGACATCATCTGCAGATTAGAGATACCGAAGGACGAGGAACAGGGGAGGAGGGGAGTGATGGCAGTTGGGTGAAGGTGAAATAAGAGGTATATTCCAGGAAAATGGAGACTGAAATGGTGAAATAAATCAGAGCAGTCCAAGACATCCTCAAGTGACATACAAGGAGGTCCGAATAGAGGAAAAGTGTAGGTAAAATATTAAACAATATATTGTGTCAAGAAGCAGGTGCATGAAACGGGCAGAGACTGAAAGTTTGGCTCTTTGTAGTGAATACTATTCTAAATGAAGATTTCATTTTTGCTCCACTGCAATACTGCAAATGATTATTTTTGTCTCTAATTACTTTGTGCAAAATAGTAATAAAGAAATGTATTATCTTTTGCTATTTAACGAATGCATCCTGCTGGTTTATAGCATATAATGCACATTTTACAGTAAAAAAAAAGTAAAATGTACCAATCTGAAATATCTGCGGTATCCACAAAGCACAAGGGTTTAGGTTTACATGCAGTGAATGTTATTATAGAGGGGGCTGCGTGGACTAAAAGGGGGGTTTATCCATTCATATGATGCTGTATTATTGAATAAAATGGTCTTTATCCACTTGACCCCAAAAGCACAAGGGTTTAGGTTTACATGCAGTGAATGTCGTTATAAAGGGGGCTGCAAAGGAATAAAAGTGAGGTTCATGGTGCGATGCTGACAATCATTCATTTGATGCTGTATTATTTTAGAAAATGGTTTTTATCTGATCGACACAAAAGCACAAGGGTTTCGGTTTACATGGAGTGAATTTTATAGAGGGGATGCATGAAATAAAAGTGGGGTTCATCTTGCGCTGCTGACAATCATTCATATGATGCTTATTTTTGAAGAAAATGGACTTTACCTGATCGACGCAAAAGCACAAGGTTTAGTTTACATGCAGTGAATATTATTATAGAGGGGGCTGCGTGGAATAAAAATGGGGTTTATCCATTCATATGATGCTGTATTATTGAAGAAAATGCTTATCTAATTGACCCAAAAGCACAGGGTTTAGGTTTACATGCAGTGAATGTCATTATAGGGGGCTGCATAGGAATAAAAGTGGGGTTCATCGAGTGCTGCCACAATCATTCATATGAGCTTTATTATTAAAGAAAATGGTCTTTATCTGATCGACAGAAAAGCACAAGGTTTAGGTTTACATGCAGTGAATATTATTTAGAGGGGCTGCGTGAATAAAAATGGGTTTATCCATCATATGATGCTGTATTATTGAAGAAAATGGTCTTTATCTAATTGACCCAAAAGCACAAGGGTTTAGGTTTACATGCAGTGAATATTATTATAGAGGGGGCTGCGTGGAATAAATGGTTATCCATTCAATGAGCTGTATTATGAAGAAAATGGTCTTTATCTAATTGACCCAAAAGCACAAGGTTTAGGTTACATGCAGTGAATGTCATTATAGGGGGGCTGCATAGAATAAAAGTGGGGTTCATCGTGTGCTGCCCACAATCATTCATATGATGCTTTATATATTAAAGGAAAATGGTCTTTATCTGATCGACAGAAAAGCACAAGGGTTTAGGTTTACATGGAGTGAATATTATAGAGGGGGATGCATGAAATGAAAGTGGGGTTCATCTTGCGCTGCTGACAATCATTCATATGATGCTTTATTATTGAAGGAAAACGGTCTTTATCTGATCAATGCATTTTGAAGTCCACCAACTTCTTCTTCAAGCTCTCAGACACATATTATTATTTATTTTTATTGATCCATTTATTCAATGGTGCTTTACATGTGACATATATCACATATATGTGTCTGACATCTTGAGGAAGAAGACTTTGAAACGCGCCAATCAAATAAAGACCATTTTTGTTCAATCATCTGAATGTCAGCAGCGTTACTTTTACTTCTCCGTAGCATCAGCTTTATCAGCCCATGGCATTAAAATATACAACGAAGTAAGTCAAATTATAACATGGTGCAGGTAGTTCAACATAAGGCTATAGCAACAAAATGGTGGAAGACGACATCAATATTTATGTAAAAAACAAGAATTTTATAATTTACTTATAACTACATAAAATATACACTATAAAACATTTATATGATGAAAAAATTTACATGGTGAGAACTAGAAACAATACAGTTTACGTATAAAGTCTATGTATGTTCAAGGGGCAATAGATGATACAATAAATATATTTATAAATAGGAGGTTACCGAATGGTTAAAATAATTCAATACAAAATATGTATATATATATAGTAAGTAGGAGAAGTGGTAAAATGAAAGCAAATAAAATATACAGGCAATCCTACCCATATGCAGTGGTCAAACTGGACATAAGAATATATTAATGAAATAGTCCAACAAATCTTACAAGAGAAGGAGGAACCAGATGGCACAAAGTGTCCCATAATCTGAGATCCCAGACATGCGACGTACGTTTCGCTAATCAGTTTTCCGAAGAGTTGCTATAGCCCATGGCATTTTCTTTCAACTCAGTCGATAAATTTATCAGGGTTCAAGAGCTTACCAAAACATAATTAACCCTAAAACCAAATCTTTATTGTTAACTGCAAACTTCACAAAAACATAAAAAGATAAAAACTAGGTGCACAGGAAGTCTGGAAGGAAGAGCCGAAACCTGATAATTCACTCCCTCCTTCCTCTTACCTATCTGCGGAGGTCGCAGTACCCTTTTGTAGCATGCTGACCAGCGGGGCGCTACAGTAACCCCTTTCATCTGCCCTGCTTTGGGTTGGTGTACTCGGAATATAAGAGGGTAAGAATGTCCAACGATGCAATAGGAAGCCAGTCCAAAAGACATAGTTAAAAAGTGCTCTTTAATTATTCCAGTTAAAAAACTTGACAATTAGCCATGAGCGAGTAGTGAAGTATTCAAACCCGCTATATTCGTAGTTTGTAATACTCACACATTCGTCCGAATAGCGAGTCTAATGTTAGTCAATTAGTGATTGGTTCCGCCCACACACATCTGGCTACAAAACAAGTATTTCTGGGGCAGGGCAGGGCAGGAGAGTGGCTTCTTTACGATTTCAATGCCTAAAACACTTTGTTGTGCCCCCCAGAGAGACCCTAACATCCAATCTGCTCTCACTGGGGTGCTGATTCCCTTTGTGTACTGAAGAGAGCTGGAAATATATGTCAGATTGTTCACGATGGACAAATCACTCACAAGCACCAGCGATACTCGCCGAGTAATGAGTATCGCGGACACCGTACTATCTGTGTCAGTAGCGAATAGTACCGATTACATTTGCTCATCACTATTGGCAATCAGACTGAAAAACATCAAAAGATCGGTGTAAAACCCGACACATTTTGGCTATTCTTTAATTGTGGATACATTATATCTAAAGGAAGAAAAGAAGAGTGATTACTGTGCTGCTGTAGATAGAACGAAAATCCAGATGTATGAAGTTATTGTCAACGTGTTTCAAAGTCTAAAGGCTTCTTTTTCAAGACAAATCATATTGAATACAAATTAAATTAGTCATTATCTACATATCAGCTGGATTGTCATGTCTATCTATGGCAGTTCAGTAATCACCCTTCTTTTCTTCCTTTAAATATAATGTATCCACAATTAAGGCATAGCCGAAATGCAATATAACATATCCACAATTAGCCGAAACGCAATATAACATATTCACTTTTAAGGCATAGCTGAAACCCGTCTGTTTTTAAGTGGGTGTTTTGGTGTTTTTCTATCTGAATGTAAAGTTACCTAGGTAAAAACTGCTCTTTATTTATTCTAGTTAAAAAAAAACTTTGCAATTAGACAGAAAAACATCAAGAGACCTGCTCAAAAACCGACGCGTTTCTATATTTCCGATCCAAAGGAAAAAAAAGAAGGTTGATTACTGCATTCCTGTGGATAGATGCAAACATCCAGATAGCATGAGGATAAAGATTTATTGTCAACACGTTTCAAAGCCTACATTCATCTTCGTCAGCACAAATCATATTACCGGTAAATATGATTTATCCTAACTATAAATCATTATCTTCATGCCATCTGCATTTTCATCTCTCTCTACTTCAGCGCAGTAATCACCCATCTTTTGTGCCTTAAAAACATCAAAAGATCTGCTTAAAAACCAACGCGTTTAAGCTAAGCCTTACTTATGGATACATTATACCCAAGAGAAAAGAAAGAAAGGTGATCCCTGACATATCCACAATTACAAAGTATTCACTGATCTCGGGGAGACCAGTCCAAGAAAACACTGCGGGCAGCTGGCTAAAGCGCTCAACACAGTGAATTCCTAGGCGCATTGCCCCCCTGGGAATAATGAATATGCAAATAGAGTCTGTGGAGCCTTGGGTTAGGAGTCTCAAACACAGGACTAGCCAGATATCCCTCCAGGGAAGGACCCAGCCAAGGGGTGGCTCCTTGCGGAGAACACCATAACCACCATATGAAGTGGCCCTTTAAGTCAATATCCAACTCTTTTACAAGTTTAGAGATATGACAAGGGAATACCAAGGCCAGGTATCCATCCACAGACAGCTGTTTCGGGTTGTTGCCCCTCATCAGTGTGGAGTAGGATTCTGGCTAGGTGGGAGCAATGCCTAGTAGACCAACATCACAAAGTATTCACTGATCTCGGGGAGACCAGTCCAAGAAAACACTGCGGGCAGCCAGATAAAGCGCTCAAACAGTGAATTCCTAGGTACATTGCCCCCTGGGAATTATGAATATGCAAATAGAGCCTGTGGAGCCTCCGTTAGGAGTCTCAAACACAGGACTAGCCAGATATCCTTCCAGATATCCACAATTAAGCAGAGATAGAAAAGAGGTATGCGGTGTTAGGAGCGCTAGAGTAAAGGACAGGAGAGGTGAATGTTAAAAGAACAAACCTTAATTATAGTTATGCTCTCTAAACCCACAACGCGTTTTGATAGCCTATCTTTCTCAGGTGGCATGGAGAGCATGTGAACAGGGCCACATTATAAAGGGATAGTACACCAATGAAGAAAAACTAACAATTATGACATCACTGGAAATGCTGCCTCACATTAACATCCTAAATAAAAATCCTG
Organism: Allobates femoralis; assembly: GCA_033576535.1. Taxonomy (NCBI): domain Eukaryota; kingdom Metazoa; phylum Chordata; class Amphibia; order Anura; family Aromobatidae; genus Allobates; species Allobates femoralis. The sequence goes on from JARQOC010000012.1 coordinate 61,420,333, forward strand.
AATAAAATACTAAAAACATTCCTATATAAAAACCATTACATATACACTATAGGAATTGTTGATCATCTAAAAAATGTCACACAAGGTTATACAACAAAGGATAAGGATTACCGTATATACTCATGTATAAGCCGACCCGTGTATAAGCCGACCCCCCTACTTTTGCCCCCAAAACCTGGGAAAATCTATTGACTCGTGTATAAGCCGAGGGTGGACCCCAGCACAGGTATACAGCCCCCAGCAGTGTGGTATACAGCAGCCTCCCCAGTGGTATATACAGGCCCCAGCAGTGTTACAGCAGCAGCCCCAGTGGTATATACAGCAGCAGCCCCAGTGGTAGTATACAGCAGCCCCAGAGGTATATACAGCAGCCCCAGTGGTAGCATACAGCAGCAGCCCCAGTGGTAGTATACACACAGCCCCAGAGGTATATACAGCAGCCCCAGAGGTATATACAGCCCCAGTGGTAATATACACGCAGCCCCAGAGGTATATACAGCAGCCCCAGAGGTATATACAGCCCCAGTGGTAGTATACAGCAGCCCCAGAGGTATATACAGCAGCCCCAGTGGTAGTATACAGCAGCAGCCCCAGTGGTAGTATACACACAGCCCCAGAGGTATATACAGCAGCCCCAGAGGTATATACAGCCCCAGTGGTAATATACACGCAGCCCCAGAGGTATATACAGCAGCCCCAGAGGTATATACAGCCCCAGTGGTAGTATACATACAGCCCCAGTAGTAGTATACAGCCCCAGTGGTAGTATACATACAGCCCCAGTAGTAGTATACAGCCCCAGTGGTAGTATACAGCCCCAGTGGTAGTATACAGCCCCAGTGGTAGTATACAGCAGCCCCAGTGGTATACAGCAGCCCCAGTGGTAGTATACATACAGCCCCAGTAGTAGTATACAGCCCCAGTGGTAGTATACAGCCCCAGTGGTAGTATACAGCCCCAGTGGTAGTATACAGCAACCCCAGTGGTATATACAGCCCCAGTGGTAGTATACATACAGCCCCAGTAGTAGTTTACAGCCCCAGTGGTAGTATACAGCCCCAGTGGTAGTATACAGCCCCAGTGGTAGTATACATACAGCCCCAGTAGTAGTATACAGCCCCAGTGGTAGTATACAGCCCCAGTGGTAGTATACAGCAGCCCCAGTGGTATATACAGCCCCAGTGGTAGTATAAATACAGCCCCAGTAGTAGTATACAGCCCCAGTGGTAGTATACAGTCCCAGTGGTAGTATACAGCCCCAGTGGTAGTATACAGCAGCCCCAGTGGTATATTCAGCCCCAGTGGTAGTATACAGCCCCAGTGGTAGTATACAGCCCCAGTGGTAGTATACATACAGCCCCAGTGGTATATTCAGCCCCAGTGGTAGTATACAGCCCCAGTGGTAGTATACAGCCCCAGTGGTAGTATCCAGCACCCCCAGTGGTATATACAGCCCCAGTGGTAGTATACAGGGCCCCAGCAGGGCCCCCCTCATAATTTGGCGCCCCCACCTCACTTGCTGGGCCCCCCCGCATGCAGCGCTGCGCATATACATTACCTGTCTAGCAGCTGTCACCCTCCGATGGCGGATCGCGGCTCCCGGCTCCGGCTTCCATCTTCCTCTCTGTCTTCCTTGTCATGTGACCGGGGCTCATCGCGATGACGTCATCGCGACGCCGGCCGGTCACATGACAAGGAAGACACAGAGGAAGATGGAAGCCGGAGCCGGGAGCCGCGATCCGCCATCAGAGGGTGACAGCTGCTAGACAGGTAATGTATATGCGCAGCGCTGCATGCGGGGGGGGCCCAGCAAGTGAGGTGGGGGCGCCAAATTATGAGGGGGGCCGTATTGACTCGCGTATAAGCCGAGGGGGGGACTCGGCTTATACGCGAGTATATACGGTACTCTAGCGCTCTTGCTTTTAACATTCGCCTCTCCTGTCCCTCACTCTAGCGCTTGTAACACCACATACCTCTTTTCTATCTCTGCTGAATCATCTCCCTTCGGGGAGAGTGGTGGGAGCAGCTCTGAGTCCATCTACAGACTAAAGGACCTGCAGTGACATCACCGCAGAACGCCCCCAGCCGTCACGCGGTCCCGGTCACGTGACCATCACCAGAGGATTCTCCCCGCAACGTCTCCCTCCGAACGGCCCTCTCTCTCACCTGGAAGCCTACACCTCAGTTGTGCGAGGGTCGAGCACAAATCCGCCAGATGAGTAGTGGTCTTAATACCTGTTTTTAAATCCCCTTTACATACGGATCTTCACCATTGGCGCTCCATCTTTGTGTATTTCATATATCTACAATTAAGGCATAGTCAAAATACGTTGGTTTTATTGCCGATCTTTTGATGGTTTTCTGTCTAGTTGCAAAGACTTTAACTGGAATAATTACTTATACTTTTACTTGCGCCTTTTGCACTGGGTTCCTATTACATCGCTGGTCGTTCTTACCCTCTTGCATTCCCTGAATAATATAACTGATCAAATTACTGTAGGCGATCGTGCAACGTATACTAGTTATTATTGAGCTTTGAGCTCCATTCTTAGGAGCCATTGTTAATTTGAAGAAATTCAGTGGTTGAATGAGCCTGTTCATTGCCCTCGGCTCACATATCGGACAAATGTTTTATTGTCCAGCAGTGAAGCGGTTACAGTCAGCACTGCAAGAACGTCACATAACATTGCATATGGTCTTTAAATACGTTCCGTTTTATGCCAAAGAACTTTCCAGGCTCCATTTATTCTCGCTGAGCACTCACATATATTGCAAGCATCCCAAAGGCTATTATTAAATGACATGAAAGTGATTACAGCTCTTCATGCAGCCGACCAGAATATTGCCTTTCCTCCTCACCTCCTTGCAATTTGTTTAAACAAACCCTTCCGTGAATCACGGGCAATGAAAGGGCACAGGGAGGTCCGGGACGTGTCCCCGTCCTACTCAATGCATCTCGTATTTTACTAATTCACGATAACTAATAAGGGAATGAAGTGTAAGGCCTTATTTCATCTCAACAAAAGTACGGGGGAACGCATTGTTAAGGATTATTTACAAATATCGTCACATCATCTGCAGCTTTTGGGTTTTCTTTATTGCCTGTAGGAAATGCTGCATAGCGGTATAGCATATGATAGGCACATGGTTTACAATTTTTATTAGACAGATTTCCTTATTTTTAGCTGACAAAATATCATGGAGGAGAAGAGAAAAAATACTGAACTACAAGCAATGTAGTGTGATCTCGATTTTTGCATATTTGTAACTGGACTTCACAGGAGAAAAAAAATAAAATATTATTATATTTGGCATCACTTGTCCAATAAAACCCATGTTTAGATCATGTGATGAATGCTGCAAATTACATAAAAATGAGAGAATTGTTGGTCGCTTCACCTGCCCCCCAAAAAATTAACAAGAGTATAGTAAATTGGCATGTACCCCAAAGTTGTAAGATTGTGCCAATAAAAAACACTAGCTGTAATAGAACCCTGTGGATCATAAATTATATATATATATATATATGTACAGTGCCTTATGAAAGTATTTACCCTCCTTGAACTTTTCAACCTTTTGCCACATTTCAGGCTTCAAACATAAAGATGTAAATTCTAATTTTTTTGTTAAGAATCAACAAGTGGGACACAATCGTGAACTGGAACCAAATTTATTGGATATTTTAAACTTTTTAAAAAAATATAAAACTGAAAAGTGGGACGTGCAATATTATTCTGCCCCCTTGAGTTAATACTTTGTAGCGCCACCTTTTGCTGTGATTACAGCTGCAGTCTCTTGGGGTATGTCTCTATCAATTTTGCAAATCGAGAGACTGAAATTCTTGCCATTCTTCCCTGCAAAACAGCTGGAGCTCAGTGAGGTTGGATGGAGAGCGTTTGTGAACAGCAGTTTTCAGCTCTTTCCACAGATTCTCGATTGGATTCAGGTCTGGACTGTGACTTGGCCATTCTAACACCTGGATACGTTTATTTTTGAACCATTCCATTGTAGATTTTGCTTTATGTTTGGGATCATTGTCTTGTTGGAAGATAAATCTCTGTCCCAGTCTCAGGTCTTTTGCAGACTCCAACAGGTTTTCTTCCAGAATGGTCCTGTATTTGGCTCCGTCCATCTTCCCATTAATTTAACCATCTTCCCTGTCCCTGCTGAAGAAAAGTAGGCCCAAAACCATGATGCTTCCACCACCATGTTTGACAGTCGGGATGGTGTTTTGAGGGTGATGAGCTGTGTTGCTTTTACGCTAAATATATCATTTTGCATTGTGGCCAAAAAGTTTGATTTTGGTTTAATCTGACCAGAGCACTTATTTCAAATGTTTGGTGTCTCCCAGGTGGCTTGTGGCAAACAAGACTTTTTATGGATATCTTTGAGAAATGGCTTTCTTCTTGCCACTCTTCCATAAAGGCCTGATTTGTGCAGTGTACGACTGATTGTTGTCCTATGGACAGACTCTCCCACCTCACTGTAGATCTCTGCAGTTCATCCAGAGTGGATCATGGCTTTTGGCTGTATCTTTGATCAGTCTTCTCCTTGCTGTTTAGAGGGACAGGCGGGTCTTGGTAGATTTGCAGTGTCTGATACTCCTTCCATTTCCATATGATTGCTTGCACAGTGCTCCTTGAGATGTTTAAAACTTGGGAAATCTTTTTGTATCCAAATCCAGCTTTAAACTTCACACAACAGTATCTCGGGCCTGCCTGGTGTGTTCCTTGGTCTTCATGATGCACTCTGCACTTGAAAGAGAACCCTGAGACTATCACAGAGCAGGTACATTTATACAGAGACTTGATTACACACAGGAGGATTCTATTTATCATTACCAGTCATTTAGGACAACATTGGATCATTCAGAGATCCTCACTGAACTTCTGGAGTGAGTTTGCTGCACTGAAAGTAAAGGGGCCGGATAATATTGCACGCCCCACTTTTCAGTTTTTTATTAGTTAAAAAAGTTTAAACTATCCAATAAATTTCGTTCCACTTCATGAATTTTGTCCCATTTGTTGATGATTCTCCACAAAAAAATTAGAAATTATATCTTTATGTTTGAAGCCTGAAATGTGGCAAAAGTCAAGGGGGCCAAATACTTCACAGCGCAGTATATATATATATATATATATATCCCTCAGAATATGGCATCACAAAGCAATAGAAGACTATATACAATTGTATCCGATACTGTACTCTCTGTGGAACAATGTTAACATAATATTTTACTCTACTGACTAGGATATTGATAGCTCGATCAATGAAAAATTGTTAAGAATAGCAATTAAAGCGCGTACAATGTGAGACAGAAATAAAAATAACGTATATATTTAGAGGAAATATAAACATAAAATATAGCTAAAGCACCAACAATATATAAACAATAGGGTGCAAAGCCACAACAGCCCAGGTACGACCATTCCTACAATATAGCTAGAAAACCGAGCCAGTACTCCAATATAGAAAAATAGAAAACTATTTAGTGACCCTTTGTTGATGTTTTGGTCCAAATGAGGATCTTTATCAAGCAGTGTTCACAATGTAAAGGATGGTGTTTTCATCACTAATAACATGGAAATATGATTAGTGGAGTGAGTTAATCCTTAGCATAATTATACACATATGTTTTGGGAATATACAATTACGGAATAATACACTTTTTGAAGGATTATCAATATCAAATATCACAAATGTTTGGTTTGTCACAATGTGTATTCTATATATTCCTAATTGATGTATTTTTATATGCACTTTATAGGTTATTTAAATACTGTCACAATTGAGGAACCATTAAATATACCACCTATACATTGCTAAAGGTGTTAAAGTCGTTATCTACTTCTTGGACAACCCCAATGCTGTACCAGTAAGGGTTAATGTTTTTTCTTCACTGGTAGTGCTAGGAAGGCTTGGTGCAGTTTTTATCCACTCCACCTCACTTTAAGTAGTCATGTGATGCTTCAGCTGTTGTCAGTGATAGCTCATACCTACCCTGACCAGTCTAGAGAGTGGAGGTGTTTGAGCACTGCTGTAAAGTTCAGCCTAACTGGTGATGTTCCCACTGCTGCTGGCAGGAGTGAAGCAGCAGATTAAAGTAGTTTGTCTTTTGTGTTTTTCCTACTCCTTTGGGTGGGGAGTGGGGGTTTTATTCCAGGGTTTCTCAGGAGATAGGGTTACACTTCCTCCTCTCAACCTTCGAACGCTGGACTACTCAATAGGAAGTGAGTGGCAGCCGCAGGGCTCACTTCCAGAGTTCCTGTTAATTACTTAATGGCCCAAAGGCAAAGAGAAGGAAGCTGAAATTGATCAGTTGCTGAAAGACAAAAATAGATGGGGGCAAATGAGAGGTACCCCGTGGACCATGGGGTTAGTTCATGAGGTAGGAGTGTAACACCTCTCACCTGTTTATGTTGTGCACACCTTGTGCAACACCAGTTAACGGCACCGTATGACCCGCTGAGGAGTGGTGGCTCGATGAGGCTCCGACACCCACTTCCTCGTACAGTCACGTGGTACAGGGAAGCCGGTCAAACAAAGTAATGCGGGCTCCCCGTGCGATGAGCAGCTCCACCACAATCCCTTGAAGGGGAGGAAAAATCAAGGGAGAAATTGAAATATGTGGTTACTGGAGCCCTATTCACAGGGAGACCACAGACACTCCCACCTGAGTTCACTCACACCTGAGGAAGAAGATGGCAATCCACTGTCGAAACGCATTGTGGATACTATTAACTAATAAACAGGTTTGAACTACATAATTCCCCTGTCTGTGGTCTCCCTGTGAATAGCACTCCTGTAACCACATATTTCAATTTCCCCATTGATCAGTTGCTGAGCTCATGTGTCATAATAAAGTCATATGAGCGCCAGAAATGCGACTTTGGCATTGCTAGAACTGTACCAGCTCCAGAGGGGAGAATAGCCTTTTTATATGGAGACAAACATGGGGATGAAACATTGCTTAAAAATGGTACTTATTCAGACCAAAACAATGCCACAATGGCCTCAATGGCCCATTAAATAATTTTCCATCTTTCTATATTGGAGTGCTGCTTCTATATTTTGGATATATTTAAAAGGGATATTACTCAGTTAAAAAAATTAATAATAAGTGTCAGGAAAATATGAAAATATTTTCCACTTGTTCTAGAAACACAACAAGAGTTAAGACTCTACTCCTCCCACCTTTAGTTTCTCTAGAACCAAATCCTACATGCATCCCTCTCTCTGTAACTTTCCCCCTCCCTTTGGACAATTAGGGAGCCTGCAGAATGCATTTTATTGCTGTAAAGAATGTGGCTTCAGAGATAAGAGTTTGGCAGAAACCCAGGGCATGCAAGGCCTTTGTATTTCAGCCTCAGACACTTAAGGTCACATTTAATAATACATATTAGTGTCATAATTACATAAACCTGATTGTTGAGGTTCACACATCTTGAGGATCACAAAGCATCCTTTTGCACTCCTGGGGGAGAATCAGAAACCTAGGAAATTAATTTCTGCCCATCCACAAGTCACAGACATATCATATTTGCTCTCAATAAAAAACTAAAATCATAAGGGAAAAGATATTGCTAATATTTTTGGCCTGTGACCCTCGAGGACAAAGATATGGACAAAACTAGGAATTAGTAGTTTTCAGAATCAGTTATACATCCCAGTGGCGGACCATTTATGTGAGCACAGAAGGGTGGGGAGACCAAAGAAGATGAAAGCAGGTACCTGGAAAGAGGATGGCATTCAGAGCCATGAAGGGACAGCTTAACACTTGCTGAGGCACTGGATCATCTATATGGGATCTCTTCTCCCCTTATCGCAACATCATCCCTGTGTCTGAGATTTAGTAAGTTTCATACCTTTATTCCTTTTATTTTCATAACTGTTTACACATATTGTAAATTGTCTGCTTTATAACATTTTGTATCAAATGTGAAGTGGTCCTTAAAGAAATTGGGTTTGCAAATTCTTGAGGAGAAATGAAAAATTGCTCTTATTTTAACTAAAACAATGTTTAAAAAATGATGCTGATCTATAGTAGCTGTGGGAAATGTTATTTATTAAATATTTTGAGTCATATGACTATCTGTTTTAGGTTGGGTTCCCACAACTGTTTTTTACACCCAACAAAAAAGAGTCAATTATGCTAATCAGGCTGATCAGAGTTTGATCATAGTGAGATCTGTGTTTTCTTGAAAGTGAAAAATAACAAAGTTTTTCCATCTTTTCTATCTGTCAGTTCGTGAAAACCAGATCACACTCAAATGTCATCCGAGTGGGTTCCAACTGTCAATTCAATTTTTTAACGGATAGAATTTGAACCGAAAATATGATCTTCTGCATAAGTTCTTAAGTAGGGATGGGCGAATCTACTCGCTAGGACTCGTTACTCGGCGAGTAGTAAGGGACTCGCAGGACTCGGTACTCTGCGAGTTTCCCAGCGTTTACTCGCACTTGTCCAATGCAAATCAATGGCAAACGCTGACAAAACTAGGATTGCCATTGTCTTGCATTAGAAGGTAAAAACTATAAGCGGTCTAATTGGAGGGTAAAAACTATAGGGTAAGAGTATATATACTATAGGTGCAGAGTGCAGCTTAACGTGAGGACCTAGCGTCGCCTGGCAACAGGAGCTTTAATTTAAGGACCTGCGGTGACGTGACCGGATGCTCGGAGCCCCGGAGCACGCGGTGTGCGGATGAGCTAGAGCCTGTGAAGGGCACCTTATCAAGTGTATTACCGGGTTGTGCGGGGACAGCACAACCCGATAAGGTGAGTGGCCACCTATTAGTACGCCACGCTAAAAAAAGCCCCCTGGTAACCGCACTATTGCGCCCCTTTCTCTTTCTTTTCTCTTGCATTGTCTTGCATTAGACTCGGCTACTATGCAAGTAATCACAGGGAAACTCGCAAAGTAACTGCTGTTACTTTGCGAGCCGAGTCCAGCTGTCTTCTCTGTGCTGGCTGCCGCAGCTCCAGGGTCCTAGAGCCCGCCTGCTCACAGAGATGATGTAGCAGAGCTGCGATTGTTCTCAGTCTGCTCATTCCCTGTGCATAGACATCTATATCTATGCACAGGGGATGTAGCAGAGAGGACATCGCGTTTTGGACTGCGTCGGACAGAAGAGGATTTTTTTAATTAAAAATGGAGTCCCTAATGGCTTTTTTTTTATTTCAAATAAAAAATTTTCTCTGTGTTGTGTTTTTTTAACCCTTTATTGGAGATTCTTAGTGGCTGGGTCAAACGTGGCCTGACATTAAGAATCTCGGGCTTAATACCAGCTTGTATAACAAAGCTGGTATTAACCCCTTTATTACCCAGCGTGCCACAATTTTCAGCGGGGGGTCCCCAGAAAGCTTGGGCATCCCTGCGCTGCGGATTCCAGCCCCCAGCTGCTTAGCTGTACCTGGCTAGACATAGAAATTGTGCGGAGCCCCACGCATTTTTTTTTTATTATTTCATGAAATTCATGAAATAATTAAAAAAAAGGGCTCCCCTATATTCTTGTGTCCGGCCAGGTACAAATAGGCACCTGGGGGTTGGGGGCAGCCCGTTGCTGCCTGCTGGATCCGGCTGGTTCCAGAAATACGGCGAAGCCCACGTGAAATTTTTTTCTGACAAATCCATAAAACAATGTAAATAAAAGGGACTGCATCTTTATTAACCCCTGGACCATGGGCGAGGGGTTAATAAAGATGCAGTCCCTTTTTTAGGATTGTTTTATTGATTTTTCAGAAAAAAAATTACATGGGCTTCGCCGTATTTCTGGAACCAGCCGGATCCAGCAGGCAGCGACGGGCTGCCACCAACCCCCAGGTGCCTATTTGTACCTGGCCAGACACAAGAATATAGGGGAGCCCTTTTTTTTAATTATTTCATGAATTTCATGAAATAATTAAAAAAAAATGCGTGGGGCTCCGCGCAATTTCTATGTCTAGCCAGGTACAGCTAAGCAGCTGGGGGCTGGAATCCGCAGCGCAGGGAGGCCCAAGCTTTCTGGGCACCCCCCGCTGCAAATTGCAGCCCGCAGCTGCCCCAGAAGATGGCGCGTTCATTGAAGCGCCATCCTCTGGCGCTGAACCCCGCTCTTCCTGCGGCCCTGGTGGCGGTGGCACGCTGGGTAATAAAGAGGTTAGGGCCAGCTTTGTATTATCAGCTGGCCCTAAGCCCAAAATTTATGGTGGTCATGCCAATATTAGACATGACCTCCATGAATTTCTATTAAATTGTTTTGCGGTGACGTTGCGGGCGCGATATTGAAATTGTGCCCGCGCTCTGTATTTGTATAATGACGCCCATTAGGGCGTATTACAGCGGCTAGGCAGGGGTATCGCGGCACAAGGGGACCCGCCTACTGGTCAAAATGCCTTGGAGGAACGCCCCTGTGACAAGAATTTTGTAAGTTTCCAAACTACATTACTGTACTTGTAGATTAGTATAAAAGATGAGTCAGGGATGTGTTAGAATGTATTGTAAGGCTGCAGGGACAGGTATTAATAGGTTATAAGGGTTATTTGGGGTGACAGGTACCCTTTAAAGAAGATCTTTCACTGGATTTCACAATAAGACTGGGTCTCCACTAGCGAGACACTCGCACGTCTCTCGCAGCTCCACAGCTCTCTGGGTAAGTGTCACTTGAGTACCCCAGTATAATGGAAGTCAATGGGGAACTTGAGCATTTTTCTGCAAGAGATCTTGAAAAATGCTCTAGTTCCCCATTGACTTCCATTATACTCAGGTACTAGAGCAGTGCCCATCCGATCATCCAACTGCTTGTTACAGTTACACCTAGGCATGGTATACTAGCTTATCCGTAGTCATTAAACATTCAAAAATGAGTAAAAGAAAACACTGGTGGAAATAGGCTGCACTAATGGTAGAGTATTTCTTTATGCAAGCAGATGCGATGAGGTTCTTTTAGAAGACATCACATTTCAATACCAAATTGGCATTTTAAAGGGGTTTTCCTGAGAACAAAGGTCATTTTAATGTTCATTTAAATTACCAGATCTTGGAATAATAACTAGTAGCACAATTGGTTGTGTTTAAAACACATGTTCCTCTGCTGAGAAAAACGTATAAGATTATCTCAGCTCAGGAACTTTTTTTTTTCCAACACATCCAATTGTGAAAATTATTATCATTCCAAAATCTATTGATAATAATAATAATACCACCACTGTATCCCCCACATAATAATACCACCACAGTGGAAGTGTTCCTTATCCTTGGCCCCTTACATGTATATATGCCCCCCATCCGGGTCTATATGTCCCCACCCTGGTATAAGTGTCCCCATCCTTGTAAATACTGTACCCAATCCTGGTATATATTGTATGACTCCCATCCTGGTGTATATGTCCACCATCCTAGCATCTATGTCCCCTATCTGGTATATATGTCCCCATTCTGGTATATATGTCTCCATCCTGGTAAATATGTCACCCATCGTGGTATACAGTATATGTCCCCCATCTTGATATATACTGTATGTCCATATCCTGAATCCATCCTGGTATACATGTCCCTTATTATATATATGTCCCCCATAATGGGCCACTTTCTGGTATATATGTCCCCCATCCTGGGCCTCTTCCTGGTATATGTCCCCCATCCTGGGCCCTCATAGTACAACATCCTGGGTCCCTTTCTTTCAGGTATATGTCCCCCATGCCTTATCCTGGGCCCATGGTATATGTCACCACCCTGGACACCTGGTATATGCCCACATCCTGGGCTCTTAATAATGCCCCTATCCTGGGCCCCATATGTCCCCATCCTGGGCCCCTGATATTCATCCTCATCCTGGGCCTCATCTGCCCCATCCTGGGTCCCTGATATATATCCCCATCCTGGGCTTAATATGCCCCCATCCTTGACCCCATACACTCCATCTTGGGCCCCTGATATATGCCCCCATCCTGCGCTTCATATGCCCCATTCCAGGGCCCCATAAGAACCCATCCGTGGCCCCATATGCCCCCATCATGGGCACATGACATGATATATGTCCCCACCCTGGGCTCCATATGCCCCTATCCTAGGCCCCATATGCCTCCATCCTGGACCCCATATGCCCCCATCCTGGGCCCCATACACTCCCATCCTGGACCCTGATATATTCCCCCATCCTGGGCCCATATGCCCCCATCCTGGACCCCATATGCCCCCATCCTGGGTCACATACACCCCCATCCTTGGCCCCATATGCCCCCATCCTGGGCCCCTGATATATGCTCGCCACTGTGATATCCCCCAGCAACGACACCGACAGGGCCCAGTCCCGAGTACCCCCTACGGGGTGAGTCACATACATTCACTTTTATTGAAGACAACGTCACAATAGCATTGTGCACCCTCCAGCAACTGCGGTATTGGCGGCAGTGCGGAATTTAAATAAAAGAAGTTAAGGCAGGAAGAGGAATTATTGCAGGAGACTCGACCCACAAAGTCCGGTCCTGATGCTCAAGCCTCTGCACCAATGACGTCATTTCTGAAGGTTCGAACAAGGATTACTCTGCAGTCAAGCCTTTGATTTCTGCACTATAGGTATCATTGTAATCAGCATCCTAGCATCATTATGGCACTGCTCCTACTTTGTAGGGAAAAAACCTGCTGGTTAGTTTCCTTTAAATCAAAGGGCTGAAAAAAAAGGAATATATGAGTAAATAAAAGAAGAATTAATAAAAAGAAGAAAAGTGAGTTAAGGGAAAATGTTTCCTCTATGTTCTACCTAATAAATGAGAGTTGGATAATGTTTTTTTACATTTAAAAATGGACTTTTTAAACCTCCTTTTCAACTTTGCACCATTGACTTGAACTGTTGCTTCATATACACTTCCCTTTCATGTTTTCTAGCCTTTATGTAAAGTGCTTTGCTGTTTGGCACATGCATGTTTTCAGTGTCAGTGTCCATATTTTCTTTTTTCGTACTACAATCTATTTATACCTTCAATGTTCTGGCCAGTTGCAAGTGAACAAATTATGGATGCAAGACCTTGCATTTGTGCACCTGTATTATGAATGCAATTCCCGAGCTGACCATGGGTCTACGGATCATAGCTGACAGCTGAATTGCTATGAAACGGTGAGTTATTGAGATTTAGCTGTTATCTAAGTATGGCTCACAAAATAAAACAAGTCTTTGGTTTAATCCCATTAGGCCAAATGATTTCTCTTACTAAGGACCTTTCACTTGCTAAATGAAAAAGTTAAAATGCTTGTAAAAATGTCTACGCTGACTTGATTTTGTATTTTGCTTTGTCTTGCTCTATTGCAGAGATATTTACATGTATTAATTTTGGAGCACAGTATGTGAAATCTCCACTTGTTAATCTTCTTTTGGGGCATGCACTTTTACCCCTCCCTCGCAGTTGCCACCAATCATAGCTCAGCAATGTTAGAGACTGCTAGGTCAGCTGCCAGGCTATGATAATCAATGATAGGGAAACTGAAAGTGCACGCCCCCAGAGACCCTCAGAAGAAATGCTCAGTTTTACTGCAAGCAGAGATTTCACATATGGCTCCCAAAGGCAACAAATATGGATATTTCTAAAATGGAGTGATGCAGTGAAAATTTAAAAAAGTGACAGAATCGGGGCAACTCAGAGATTTTTTTACAAGCTATTTAACTCTTTTAAGCAAGTGCTCGAATTGGATTGGTTTCTTTTTACTATTCCTTTTTAGTAAAAGGGTCAGCTACAAAATACATTTAGATAGGTTGTTCTACTGTTGGTATTCTCCCTGGGCAACTGTTATCTGCAAGCAAACAGGCAAGGCTGCAGGCCCACCAAGAGCTTTAAGCATTATATTGTATTCTTTTTTTGGTCCTACAGAGAGATGCTCTTTGTATCCACGCTCTGTTTTAGCTAATTGTTAAAAGTTCTGAATAGGGACCCCATCTTTTAATTAATACAGAAAGTACTAATACAGCTGCATTTCAGTGAATTAGAATATCATCAAAAAGTTACTTTATTTCAGTAATTCAATACATAAAGTGAAACACATATATGATATAGAGTCATTACAGAGTGATCTATTTCATGTGCTTATTTATGTTAATGTTGATGATTATGGCTTACAGCCACTGAAAACCCGAAGGTCATTATCTCAGAAAATTAAAGTGGGGAGGATGAAGGGTCTGAGAGATTAAATATGACCTAAATAGATATCGGAGGCTTCACCTTGTGTGGTTGTGAGAGTCACAACCACTATAAAAGCAGATCACGGCTGCTGCAGTCCCCAGCGTGGTGCATATAGTGTAGGGGGGATGAAGGCATAAAAACCACGCTGCTGTATTCCACGAGACATCAAAGGGTGACTATAATATTGATTTATTATTCAAAATGTTTGAGGGCTCCCTGGCCCCTTACTTAGGACAAATCAATGTGATATAGCCTTGTTTTAGGATGTTCCTGGGAGCACTGAAACGAGTTGACTAATAATTCAAAATTATATTCACCTTTTGTTGTCTCTTGGAATACGGCGGAGCAGTTTTTAACCCTTCATCCTCTCTACTTTAAGTTTCTGAGATAATGACCTTTAGGTTTTCACTGACTGTAAACCATAATCATCAACATTAACAGAAATAAACACTTGAAATAGATCACTCTGTGTGTAATGACTCTATATAATATACTGTATGTGTTTCACTTTTTGTATTGAATTACTGAAATAAATTGACTTTTTGATGACATTCTAATTCATTGAGATGCTCCTATAGGTAGAGAATAGTGGATCGTTTTGCGGGACTCCAGTTTAGCCTCTAGGTCAGTGACTCCAGGGCACTAGATGTGGTGACCTTGGTGTGGCATTTCATTTGTCAGGGCCAGTGCAATGTCAACTGTGCGACATGACACTCAGATGATGTAACATCAGCCATGGTTAACCTAAAGGTTCGCTGGGGATGCCAGAAGGTACGAGATTTCTAAGACTCCTATGTAGCTGCCAGGTCCCGAGAATCAATCTGCACTAATAGGATATTTTAAAATGTTTTTTTTTTCCAAGTCAGAAAAAAACTTTTAAATTAATATCTATACTTAAAACTAATTAGTTTGTTTGTGCTCGGATTACTTAAATGTCAGTGTATACAACAGTATGATGATGATGACTCCCTCTTTTTGATGTAACTGTAAACTTGCTGCTCATTGATGGAGGTGTGTGAGTGGGCACCTGCACAGCCTCCCTCACCAGTGTCTTTTTCATGGGTGTAACAATACAATTCACCTTAAATGAACTAATTCATGTGTATTTACTCTCCTTCGTTTGTTTTTGATTTGACCTTAAGTAGTTTCCAGAGGTCCTGCCCAAACTATGGGGGACTCCTGAGGGTATATGGAGATTGTTGTAATAATCTATTTGCTTTATATGACTAATTTGTTTGTAGTTGTTTTTTACATCTACATACACTTCACATTCTTCCCCGAATAATGTCTTAATAGCAATCAGAATTTTTTCTGATACAGATCATTCAGGGTAATCAACCTCTTTACTCCAGTTATTTTTTTTCAAGTGTGGATGGATGTGCTTTAGAAGTGTGTGGTGCGTTGGATAGGGGGCCAAGGTTTACCATTGTATGACGAAATTGATATAATATATGTTGTAGAGTGTACAACCCAATGAAAATTCAATTTTATCAAAAGGCTTACTCATCTAAATAAATTTAGCACACATTGCTACTAGTTCAACCTAATGAAGTAGAATATCATCAAAAAAGTTCATTTATTTCAGTAATTCAATACATAAAGTGAAACGTATATATTATATAAAGTCATTGAGTTGCACAATTATGTCCCAAAGGAATATGGGATCAAAACTAGATTATGAAATTCCAGTCATGAGAAATTTCCCCAATGTATTGGCTTCCTGCGGACACAACTAGGAAGAATTTAAGAATATACTCTTAAATGCGTTGTCCACTACTCATGGAAATATTGATATTACAGTAGGATGGGAGGTGCCCAGATTGGAGTTAAAGGGGTTATACACTACTCATGGAAATATTGATATTACAGTAGGACGGGAGGTGACCAGATAGGTGTTAAAGGGATTGTACACTAATCATTGAAATATTGATATTACAGTAGGATGGGAGGTGCCCAGATTGGCATTAAAGAGGTTGTACACTACTCATTGAAATATTGATATTACAGTAGGATGGGAAGTGCACAGATTGGAGTTAAAGGGGTTGTACACTACTCATTGAAATATTGATATTACAGTAGGATGGGAGGTGCACAGATTGGCATTAAAGAGGTTGTACACTACTTGGACAAACCCTTCTCATTCCACATGTTTACATCTAAGATTATAAAAAAACTTATACTCACCTCTGGGGCCGGAGTGGTTCTAGCGATGTCAGAAGTTGCATTCCTGAGGACCACATTACATTGTTATGACATGCGAGCCCCTTGACCAATCAGCGCTGGCTTCCTTCTCCCTGCCTTTGGATATAGAAGTACTCAACAGGAAATGAGCAGCCAGCAGTAGCTCTCACTTCCTGTTAATTTGGAAAGATAATGCTGATTGGTCACGGGTCTCGCATGCCAATTTCATGAGCATGAATTCTGAAATCTTTGCAACCACTCCAGCACCGAACGTGAGTATAGGTTTTTTTATGTTTGTGGGGGAGAACATGGCGAATTAGAATGGGTTGTCCAAGTATTGTACAACCACTTTACCTCCAATATGGGCAATATCCATCCTATAATGGCAATATCAATATTTACATAATTAACTTGGTTTAATAGAACACTATGGTGCAGAAAAAGTATTTCCTTGTTGTACGATCAAGATGTAAAAACAGGCTAGCAACGACTTTGCATTGGTTTAATACATATGCGAGAGTTAAACATACAAAACAAGTAAATCCTGTTAGCAAAATATATTGTAAATTCTGTTTTTCTGTAGTGTAAAATTTATAATGAAATAATAGTAATACATTTGTCACTTTCTCATGCTCAAATCTACTTACTTCACACATTTCAAAAGTTTAATATTTTCCTAAACTTGTGAAATCCATTTTACTTTGTTCCTCTAAAGCAGCAAATCTCCCACTGGATGGCTCTCCATCAACGGCAGCTGGGAATTGCCGTAAGCAACAATGCCCTGAAAATTCAGGCTGCCTTATGTTTTGGGACAGTAACTCTCACCCCCTGCGTGGCTCATGTCCTGAATTTAATTGTGTAATATTTCTCTAGCTTGAGGAAGGTGGTGGCTGTGGCCAAGAAAGTGTCTAATCATTAAAACTGTACTTAAATGGCAAAGAAACAAAGTGATCTTCCAGAACACCACTTGTCTTGCGATGTTGCATCCTACTGGAAATAGACGCTGTATATGTTGAATCATCTGGATGTGCAGTGTAAAGCAGCAATGGGCTATATCATTCTACTGCCAAACTGTTTTTTGAGACCCGATACTGGCAGCTGATGAAGGACTTTGGTCACCTACTGAAGCTTCTGTCACTGCCACTGCACAACCATGCTGGCCACACATCTCATGGATGACCACTGTGATTTGCAGAGCTTCACTCCAATGATTCTATAGGAGCTGCCATTGTTTGACCATATATTTCCTTGCCGGACTCATTCCGTTTTATCTCTAAAACTGTCAAGGGTGTTGTATAGCTGATTTGTACTGCCCTGGGAAACGTACCATATTCAGGGTACCAAACAGCTCTCGAGAGAGGTCATTTTTTTCCAGCTTGTAGATAAGTCATTGTTTTTTCACTTTGATACCCTAGAATGAATAACATCTGAAATATACACTTTCACATAATAAACTACTAGACCTAGAAGGCCTGGATTACACATTCTAGGGTTACTGTGTTCATACTCTCTACTAGGGATGAGCGAGTCTACTCGCTAGGACTCGTTACTCGGCGATTCTTAAGGGACTCGCTGGACTCGGTAATCGGCGAGTCTTTTAGCGAATACTCGCTCAGTAACGAGTCCAATGCAAGTCAATGGCAATCTTAGTTTTGTCAGAGTTTACTTTATCTCACTCGCTAGACTCGCTAGACTCGCTCTATCACATCGCTATATAGCTTGAATCTCCCCAAACAGCAGCGAGTCTGAGCGAGTCTACGAGTCCGAATCCTAGCGAGTCTGCGATTCCGAGTCCTGTATTCTCTATTCGGGACTCGCGAATCCAGAATCTTTTATGTTACTAGTCAGCATTGCGTGTTAGGTCAGAAAACTTGTGAAGACAGCCAATCATAGTCAGTAATGCCATAGCAGCTTTGGTTGTGTCAGGACTATGATTGGCTGCTGTCCATCGTGATGCCTATGTCATCTATGACAGGCAAGGCAGTATATAAGGCTTGCCCCCGCCATTTTGGGCACATTCCTGAGAAGAGCTGACCTAGTGCAGGGAGACTTGGAGCAGATCTAGGGACAGTTAGGCAGTGTAGGAGTCACATATAACCCAAAAGTTCTTTTCAGAACTAACAGGACGGAGTGTAGGAGTCAAGATTCCTCACACATAACCCAAAAGTTCTTTTCAGAACTACCAGGACGGAGGATTGCTGTACAGGACTGTAAGGAAGGGGAGATAGGAGCAGCCTTACAGTGAATCCAGCACCATCCTCAGAGCTTAGTTCACCCAGCTTTCCTCAGAGCTGTAATCCTAAGCTTTTTCTTATTTTTGGCACTAGTCTACCAAATAATTTTGGTGCCATTTTTCCACAAAAAATTTCCTGTGCCAGTGCGTTGCTGTACGGTGTCCTGCCTGCAGCTCGCACGGTACTTGTAAACTTGCACGCAGCCAGCACCGCAGCCTAACAGTGCCTGGTTCTGCGTACTAAACAATTTTTTCCTGTGCCAGTGCGTTGCTGTACGGTGTCCTGCCTGCAGCTCGCACGGTACTTGTAAACTTGCACGCAGCCAGCACCGCAGCCTAACAGTGCCTGGTTCTGCGTACTAAACAATTTTTTCCTGTGCCAGTGCGTTGCTGTACGGTGTCCTGCCTGCAGCTCGCACGGTACTTGTAAACTTGCACGCAGCCAGCACCGCAGCCTAACAGTGCCTGGTTCTGCGTACTAAACAATTTTTTCCTGTGCCAGTGCGTTGCTGTACGGTGTCCTGCCTGCAGCTCGCAAGGTACTTGTAAACTTGCACGCAGCCAGCACCGCAGCCTAACAGTGCCTGGTTCTGCGTACTAAACAATTTTTTCCTGTGCCAGTGCGCTGCTGTACGGTGTCCTGCCTGCAGCTCGCACGGTACTTGTAAACTTGCACGCAGCCAGCACCGCAGCCTAACAGTGCCTGGTTCTGCGTACTAAACAATTTTTTCCTGTGCCAGTGCGTTGCTGTACGGTGTCCTGCCTGCAGCTCGCACGGTACTTGTAAACTTGCACGCAGCCAGCACCGCAGCCTAACAGTGCCTGGTTCTGCGTACTAAACAATTTTTTCCTGTGCCAGTGCGTTGCTGTACGGTGTCCTGCCTGCAGCTCGCACGGTACTTGTAAACTTGCACGCAGCCAGCACCGCAGCCTAACAGTGCCTGGTTCTGCGTACTAAACAATTTTTTCCTGTGCCAGTGCGTTGCTGTATGGTGTCCTGCCTGCAGCTCGCACGGTACTTGTAAACTTGCACGCAGCCAGCACCGCAGCCTAACAGTGCCTGGTTCTGCGTACTAAACAATTTTTTCCTGTGCCAGTGCGTTTCTGTACGGTGTCCTGCCTGCAGCTCGCACGGTACTTGTAAACTTGCACGCAGCCAGCACCGCAGCCTAACAGTGCCTGGTTCTGCGTACTAAACAATTTTTTCCTGTGCCAGTGCGTTGCTGTACGGTGTCCTGCCTGCAGCTCGCACGGTACTTGTAAACTTGCACGCAGCCAGCACCGCAGCCTAACAGTGCCTGGTTCTGCGTACTAAACAATTTTTTCCTGTGCCAGTGCGTTGCTGTACGGTGTCCTGCCTGCAGCTCGCACGGTACTTGTAAACTTGCACGCAGCCAGCACCGCAGCCTAACAGTGCCTGGTTCTGCGTACTAAACAATTTTTCCCTGTGCCAGTGCGTTGCTGTACGGTGTCCTGCCTGCAGCTCGCACGGTACTTGTAAACTTGCACGCAGCCAGCACCGCAGCCTAACAGTGCCTGGTTCTGCGTACTAAACAATTTTTCCCTGTGCCAGTGCGTTGCTGTACGGTGTCCTGCCTGCAGCTCGCACGGTACTTGTAACATTGCACGCAGCCAGCACCGCAGCCTAACAGTGCCTGGTTCTGCGTACTAAACAATTTTTCCCTGTGCCAGTGCGTTGCTGTACGGTGTCCTGCCTGCAGCTCGCACGGTACTTGTAAACTTGCACGCAGCCAGCACCGCAGCCTAACAGTGTCTGGTTCTGCGTACTAAACAATTTTTCCCTGTGCCAGTGCGTTGCTGTACGGTGTCCTGCCTGCAGCTCGCACGGTACTTGTAAACTTGCACGCAGCCAGCACCGCAGCCTAACAGTGCCTGGTTCTGCGTACTAAACAATTTTTCCCTGTGCCAGTGCGTTGCTGTACGGTGTCCTGCCTGCAGCTCGCACGGTACTTGTAACATTGCACGCAGCCAGCACCGCAGCCTAACAGTGCCTGGTTCTGCGTACTAAACAATTTTTCCCTGTGCCAGTGCGTTGCTGTACGGTGTCCTGCCTGCAGCTCGCACGGTACTTGTAAACTTGCACGCAGCCAGCACCGCAGCCTAACAGTGTCTGGTTCTGCGTGCTAAACAATTTTTCCCTGTGCCTGTGCGTTGCTGTACGGTGTCCTGCCTGCAGCTCGCACGGTACCTTCCATCTCTCTTAAAATATCTTAGCCTCTAGTGTGTACCTTTCTCGAAATAGTACCTGCTACTTGTTTTACAAGCCCCCAGAAAGCCACCAGAAATTATAAAATGTCACACAAAAAACCAAATCCCAAAAAAAGTCTTGCTAAGGGACAGGGACGAGGTACAGGCATTGGTAGTCGTGGCCAACTATCCACCAGTTCGGGCAGACAGACGAGGATTGATCGATCGTTCCTCCTGTCTAACTTTCCCCGTCAGGAAAGTAAACGAGTATTGAGGCCGGAAGACGAACAGCATCTAACGTCTTGGCTGGCAGACAAGACCTCAACAACAGGTTCTTGCAGCACTCAAGGTTCCTTGAGCACTGTGTCTACTGTTGGTACATACCATGCTGGGTCATCTAATCCACAACCTCTTCACAGTTCCTCAGACCAACAGCAGCCCCATGAAAATGTTGACACACACATGGGTCACTCAGATGACTTATTTGGTACATATAATCCTTTACATGAATCCGGTTTGCCAGACTCCGTAGTAGATGAGATACTTGATGAAGAATTGTCCAATCATGGACAAGTTTTAGAGACACCCCGGCCACATGAACGTGTCTTTCAGCAAAGTCTTAGACCGTCTCAGGAGTTGGAGGATGATGATGATGAGACAGTGACACACTTGTCATCTGGGGAGCAAAATCTATCTTGTTATCGGGAAGATTTAGAAGAGGAAGGGGTTGATGATGAGACAACTGATCCCACGTGGAATGTTGCGATGCAGAGCCAGCAGAGCAGCACGGAGGAAGACAGTGTGTATGTCCCACCAACAAAGGCACCAAGGCCGACTCCTCCCACCAGAACTGAAAGAGTCACCACTGTTGCCCAAAATGTGTCCACTGTGGCTCAAAATTTGTCAACTGTTGGACAAAATGTCTCAAATGTGGGCCTCAGTAATCCCTCAGGGAGTACAGTCAAGCCTAGAGGTCGGTCAGCCACTGTGTGGAAATTTTTTAAAGATGGGCCTTCTCAAGAAAATGTGGTCATCTGTACCATCTGCCATGCAAGGCTAAGTAGAGGCCACGGGAAAGGAAACCAGAGCACCAGCAGTATGCGGAAGCACATGGCTGGTCAGCACCCTATTCAGTGGTCAAAAGTGCAGCCTTCCACAACAGTGTCATCTGACCCAAAGACTGCGACGGCAACTCAGATACGTCCGTCACAATCAAGTGTTGCTGAAGCTGGTCCAGCTCATATGTACTCATCACAAGCAGCGGTTGCAGAGAGACTGAACACGAGTGCAGACAGTTCTCGGTCAGCAACATCCTTACAGTTATCAGTGACACAGCTGTACGAAAGGAAGCAGAAATACCACTCTTCCCACCCATTAGCCAAAAAAATAAATGCCCAGATAGCTAAGTTGTTAGCAGTCGAGATGTTGCCGTTTAGGCTTGTGGGTACAGACTCTTTCCGTGAGCTTCTGGCTGTGGCAGTACCACGCTACTCGGTTCCAAGCCGCCACTACTTTTCACGTTGTGCCGTCCCGCGTTACATGAGCATGTCATTAACAACCTCAAGCGTGCCCTCACCAACGCTGTAACCGGGAAAGTACACCTTACTACGGACACGTGGACAAGCAGTTCAGGACAGGGCCGGTACATCTCGCTCACCGCGCATTGGATCAACGTTGTGGAGAGTGTGCCAAACGATGTTAGTGTAACATCAAACATCCTACCCACGCCACGGATAGCTGGCACAACCTCATTCAGGGTCTCTGCATCATCCTATATGTCCACTACCCCATCTTCCGCTTCCTCGACCAATCCTCAATTGCCCTCAACATCACGGCCAAGTTGGGAGGTTTGCTGCAGTGCTTCAGCAAGACGCCAACAGGCTCTGCTGAAGCTGATCTGTTTAGGTCACACACCGCACACTGCAGTAGAGCTGTTGAAAGGTCTGAAGGAACAGACAGATGAGTGGCTATCCCCACTCCAACTCCAGACCGGTCTCGTGGTGAGCGACAATGGTCGTAACCTAGTGGCTGCACTAAAGCTCGGAAACCTTGTGCACGTGCCTTGCATGGCTCACGTGCTGAATCTAGTAGTGCAGAAATTCCTGCGTACATACCCAGAGCTATGTGACCTACTGGAGAAGGTGCGTCGAGTTTGTGCACATTTTCGTCATTCGTCAACAGCGGTTGGAAAACTTTCATTGCTTCAAAAGCAATTGAATTTGCCCAACCACAGACTCATTTGTGACATGCCGACACGATGGAACTCTACATTCCATATGTTATCGAGGATCAATGAGCAGCAGAGGGCAATATCCGAGTATCAGTTGCAACATGCCCGTCAGACCGGCAGTCAGCCACGACATATTAGTACAATGGAGTGGGTGTGGATCGCTGACACATCTGAGGTTCTTGATAATTTTGACTACTGCACAAAACTGGTGAGCGGTGATCAGTCCATCATCAGTGTCACTATACCCATGCTGTGTCTGCTGAAAGAATCCCTCATTAATCAGAAAAATGAAGCATTGAGAGCCCAGCAGATGGCTATGGAGCCAGATTTAAACAGCGCAGTACCTAGCCAGCAAAGCCAGTATGACCAGGCAACTATGGCTCCTGAGGAGGAACAGGAGCAAGACGATGAAGAGGATTTATTTTTTGTTGGTGCCGATGTCAACCCAGATGGTACTCACAACCCCAGCTTTGTGTCTGTCCACCATGGGTGGCCTGGAGAGGAGGAGGCGGAGACAGACTTTGCGGATACAATGGGTATTGAACATCGTTCTGAGGACACTGAAGACATGACTCTATGCAGCTTAGGACACATGGCTGACTTCATGTTGACTTGTCTGCTAGAAGACCCACGAGTGATTAACATATTGCACAACAACCTCTACTAGTTGGCCACCTTTCTGGACCCACGTTATAAAGATAAATTCACCTCGCTGCTGTTTCAGTCACCACGTGGCTTGACAATTGACTATTTCAAGAGGGTTCTTGTGGATAATATGCTTCGAATATCACCGTCAGACAACACTCTGCCCATAGTTAGCAACTCTGTGCAACAGCAGCCTTTGGTCGGGGCACAATCATCCACGCTGTCCAGAAGAGATGCTGGAAAGATGTCCGCAAAGTGGGCTATGTTCAATAAGCCATCGAACCTGCAGCGCCATGTTGCTCCAGTAACCATCTCTCGGAGACAGAAACTTACCAACATGGTACAAGAATACTTAAGTGACAGTACCTGCTTCCTGACTGATGCCGCAGTCCCGTTTAATTACTGGGTCTCCAAGCTCCACACTTGGACAGAGCTCTCGTTGTATGCCTTGGAGGTGCTGGCATGCCTGCAGCTAGTGTGACATCAGAGCGGGTTTTCAGTGCCGCTGGGGGTATCATAACTGATACCAGGACACGTCTTACTCCAGAGAATGCAGACAGGCTTACTCTAATTACGTTTAATAGGAACTGGATTTCACAAGACTTCTCGAGCCCTGAAGACGACAGTACTCAGAGCTGAAGTGCCACGTTCAACATCAATATGATATAATTAATCATTGTATTATATTGTGTCTTTTTGGTACAAGCAGTATGTACAAGACCAGTAACGATTTGCGTAACCATGTTCCTGCAACCTGGTAATGAGGCTGCTTCATCTTAAACCAAAACTACACCTTAACTTCGGTTTCATTAACCATCACAACACCTTTTCACAAGGAATCAACCTTTATTTTCTGTAAGCAAACATTTAAAAGCCCCTTGGGCTAATTTTTTGAGCCACCCTGGCTAATAAGCTGATCATGGCCCTTAGGCCTGCATTTTTAACCAAAATGCAAAACAGCCCCTTGGGCTAATTTTTGGAGAGACCCAGCCTAAGAGGCTTATCATGGCCCTTAGGCCTGCACTTATACCCAAATTGCCAAACAGCCCCTTGGGCTAATTTTTGGAGACACCATGGCTAACAAGCTGATCATGGCCCTTAGGCCTGCATTTATACCCAAAATGCAAAACAGCCCCTTGGGCTAATTTTTGGAAACACCCAGCCTAAGAGGCTTATCATGGCCCTTAGGCCTGCACTTATACCCAAATTGCCAAACAGCCCCTTGGGCAAATTTTTAGAGCCACCATGGCTAACAAGCTGATCATGGCCCTTAGGCCTGCATTTATACCCAAAATGCAAAACAGCCCCTTGGGCTAATTTTTTGAGCCACCCAGGCTAACAAGCTTATCATGGTTTGGGAGACACCCTGGATAACAAGCTTTGTATGGCCCTTAGACCTACATTTATACCAAAAATGGGAAACAGCCCCTTGGGCTAATTTTTGGAAACACCCAGCCTAAGAGGCTTATCATGGCCCTTAGGCCTGCACTTATACCCAAATTGCCAAACAGCCCCTTGGGCTAATTTTTTGAGCCACCCTGGCTAACAAGCTGATCATGGCCCTTAGGCCTGCATTTATAAGCAAAATGCAAAACAGCCCCTTGGGCTAATTTTTGGAGACACCCAGCCTAAGAGGCTTATCATGGCCCTTAGGCCTGCATTTACACTCAAAATGCCAAACAGCCCCTTGGGCTAATTTTTGGAGCCACACAGGCTAACAAGCTTATCATGGTTTGGGAGACACCCTGGCTAACAAGCTTTGTATGGCCCTTAGACCTACATTTATACCAAAAATGGTAAACAGCCCCTTGGGCTAATTTTTTGAGCCACACAGGCTAACAAGCTTATCATGGTTTGGGAGACACCCTGGCTAACAAGCTTTTTATGGCCCTTAGGCCTACATTTATACCAAAAATGGGAAACAGCCACTTGGGCTAATTTTTCCAGGCACCAATCCTATGCCTGCATCGTGGGCGTTGCTTGGACTATCATCCTGCTGGAGCCTGTTGAAGGGTCCCACTGTACGCTCCATACAAAACGCGTAGACGCGATGTGTAGCATGTAGACGTCCCAGCCTCTCACATGTGTGTTCATAGTCTTGTTGCCATAGCGAGGCATAAAGTAACCCCCCAAACACAGGCACTGTTTGTCAGCAACAGTTGTATGTGGAGTCATGATTTGACACTTAGTAACCAAGGTGTCTTCATGCGCCATGCGGGCCGTAAAGTACTTGCTAATGATGCTCTCTCCCCTGTCCCCCACGCCAACTGTCTCGGGGTAATCCTTGACTCCTCCCTCTCCTTCAAGCCCCACCTGTAGTCCCTAACCAAGTCCCTGTGACTCCAACTCAAAAATATTTAACCAATTCGGTCGTTCCTCAATCCTGACACTGCTGAAACACTCATAAATGCCCTCATCATCTCCCGCCTTGACTACTGCAACCTCCTTCGCATAGGTCTCCCTGCCAACTCTCTTGCAACTCTCCAATCTATACTAAACTCTGCTGCCCGGCTAATCCATCTGTCCTCACGCTACTCCCCTGCCTACCCCCTCTGCCAAGCCGTTCACTGGCCCCTCCGGCCCACAGAGAGCTCACTTTAAAACACTGACCATGACATTCAAAGCCTTACACAACCTATCCCCACCATACATCTCCGACATGATCTCCCGATACCATCCCTCACGCAACCTGCGTTCATCCCAAGAACTTGTCCTACAGTCCACCCTCATCTCCTCTTCCCACAACCGCATACAGGATTTCTCCCGGTCATCCGCCATGCTATGGAACTCCCTGCCCCACCTCATCAGTCAGTCGCCTACCCTCTGAACCTTAAAGATACTTATAAAGACTCACCTCTTCCGACAGGCCTACAACCTGCCATGAGACCCCGCTACACGCCCCACGACCGACACCTTCCCCACCCTATTGTATCCCCACCCACCCCTCGTAGAATGTGAGCCCACGCGTACAGGGTCCTCTACTATTGTACCTGTATGACCTTATTGTCTATGTTTATTGTACTTGTCCTTCTCTACCTTTTCCTCATGTAAAGCGCCATGGAACCTATGGCCGCTATATAAATAAATAATTATAATAATTATGATGACTTGAAGCCCAACCAAAAAAAAAACTCCACATTCATTCCTTGAAAAAAGACAGACACAAAGCTGGTTTTTAAAACTGTGTTTAAAAAAAAAAAATGGCAGCACTGTTTGGACATTCCAAAAAAAACTACCTTTTACAATTAAGGTAACAACATCAACAACACCAAATGGAGCCCTACAGGTCCTGGTAGGTGGGCTGTCCGTCCTGCAAAAGGTCAAGGGCCCCACGGATGGCCTGGCCGAACCCTTCAGGGTGGATCATCTGAACAGGTGTAGGGAACGGTGGTAGGTCCCTGTTAGCTGGCCACTGGCAGTGAGGCAAAGCCCTGTGGGGTGGGACTTGGCTGTCCCGTGTTGTGGGCCTGCCCAGCCTGTTACAGTTTATTTTCCACCCATCCAAATATTGGAACACATCACCGGGGTCGTTTCCTGGCTGACAGGCTTCCAGCACTATCTGTAATGCTGACCTTGCCCGCAGTAGCCTGTCAAATGGAATATTATCCATGAATGGTATAATACTGCGGGCAAAGTCAGCATTACTCTGTTGCACACTTAATTGTGCAGACCCCGGGATGGGACCATAAGCTGGGCCTGCCGCTGGTGGCGTCGGTGGTGGTGCTGGCCCTGCCGCTGGTGGTGGCGGTGGTGGTGCTGGCCCTGCCGCTGGTGGGGGCGGTGGTGGTGCTGGCCCTGCCGCTGGTGGGGGCGGTGGTGGTGCGGACCCTGCCGCTGGTGGCGGTGGTGGTGGTGGTGGCGGGGACGGCGGTGGTGGTGTTGATGGGCCTGCCGCTGGTGGCGGCGGTGGTGGTGCTGGCCCGGCCGCTGGTGGCGGCGGTGGTGGTGCTGGCCCTGGCGCTGCTGGCGGCGATGCTGGTGGTGGTGGTGGTGGCGGCGGCGACGGCGGTGGTGGTGGTGGCGCCGGCCGTGGTGGTGGTGGTGGGTGTTCTCCACGCCGCCTTCTGTTTGGCGGTGGAGGGTTCACAGCACGCCGCCCTCTGTAGTAAGCTTCTCTGTGGGTAAAGTAAAAAAAAATTTGGTGAATGCATTGCATTTGGAAACAAAAACATAGGTCAAACATTAAGTTGCACGCTTTTTAGACTCTGTGTATCTGTGTATTATTAATCAGATATTTGTTATTATTATGAAAGAATAACCAACTGTACATAACATAAAGGAATACGTGACTTTCTTTGCTAATTCCATACTAATACATAATTTTTCACCCCCTGATTAACACCCACCCCCCCCCATCCCATCTAATCTAGACGATCAATAACACCAATGGTTCACATGAAAAAAAAAAGTCCCCCTGACTTCACTTTTTACTTGACATACTTAATTCACAAAACTTTTAGCTTATATCATCTATATAAAGCAGGGAAGGGGTTGAAAGGTATACAATATATATATATATAATCTATTTATATAATCGGGAGTTTGAAATTCCGGCACTGTAGCCTAATCCCAAACTCCTTAGCGTCACTGCGAGCGGAGACGCGTATGCGCCTTCGCGAGCCGCAGACGCTTAACTCACACAGCCACTATAGCGTTTTCTCGAGCGGCCTCGCGCCCTCCGCTCACAGCAAGACCTGCGCCCCTCACAGCGCCCAATCCGCCCCGGCATGCTGGCATTTGTACTTCCCCCGTCTGTGCACCCACAGGTCTTAGCAGATCACTGATGCTGACAGCGGGGGGGGACAACACAGACAATCAAATCAGGAGGAGGTCAGTGTCAGGAGGAGATGACAGACGCCCGCCGGGGCCTGTGACACTGCAGAGGTCACAGCGGGGCTGTGTGTGCGGACAACGGGGAGGCCGGGGGCTACGGACGTACCGGACACGTCCTCTGCTCCTGGAGATGTGCCGCGGTTCCGCGCTCGCAGCGTATCTGACGCTGGAGCAGCGCTCACCACGCCCACACCACGCCCTCTGCCAAACAACCCACACCTCTCACTAACCTCCTGCAGCTAACCACACCCCATGTTTACCTTTGCCATGATGTCATTTAGCTGCGGCCGCTATCTTTAATAAGGTCAGAAATTATGGCAGTAATCGGATCTCTGCTCCCTCTAGCACGCCCCAACACTGTAGCACCATCTATTAACCCTATTCTCATCACCTATATACTCTGCTACCCACAGAGCCGTCTTTATACTCTGCTACCTCAGACCCGCCTGTATACTCTGCTACCTCAGACCCGCCTGTATACTCTGCTACCCACAGACCCGCCTGTATACTCTGCTACCCACAGACCCGCCTGTATACTCTGCTACCCACAGACCCGCCTGTATACTCTGCTACCCACAGAGCCGTCTTTATACTCTGCTACCTCAGACCCGCCTGTATACTCTGCTACCCACAGACCCGCCTGTATACTCTGCTACCTCAGACCCGCCTGTATACTCTGCTACCCACAGAGACGCCTGTATACTCTGCTACCTCAGACCCGCCTGTATACTCTGCTACCCACAGAGACGCCTGTATACTCTGCTACCTCAGACCCGCCTGTATACTCTGCTACCCACAGACCCGCCTGTATACTCTGCTACCTCAGACCCGCCTGTATACTCTGCTACCCACAGAGACGCCTGTATACTCTGCTACCTCAGACCCACCTGTATACTCTGCTACCTCAGACCCGCCTGTATACTCTGCTACCCACAGAGACGCCTGTATACTCTGCTACCTCAGACCCGCCTGTATACTCTGCTACCTCAGACCCGCCTGTATACTCTGCTACCCACAGACCCGCCTGTATACTCTGCTACCTCAGACCCGCCTGTATTCTCTGCTACCCACAGAGACGCCTGTATACTCTGCTACCTCAGACCCGCCTGTATACTCTGCTACCTCAGACCCGCCTGTATACTCTGCTACCCACAGACCCGCCTGTATACTCTGCTACCTCAGACCCGCCTGTATACTCTGCTACCCACAGAGATGCCTGTATACTCTGCTACCTCAGACCCGCCTGTATACTCTGCTACCTCAGACCCGCCTGTATACTCTGCTACCCACAGACCCGCCTGTATACTCTGCTACCTCAGACCCGCCTGTATACTCTGCTACCCACAGACCCACCTGTATACTCTGCTACCTCAGACCCGCCTGTATACTCTGCTACCCACAGAGACGCCTGTATACTCTGCTACCTCAGACCCGCCTGTATACTCTGCTACCTCAGACCCGCCTGTATACTCTGCTACCCACAGACCCGCCTGTATACTCTGCTACCCACAGACCCGCCTGTATACTCTGCTACCCACAGACCCGCCTGTATACTCTGCTACCCACAGAGCCGTCTTTATACTCTGCTACCTCAGACCCGCCTGTATACTCTGCTACCCACAGACCCGCCTGTATACTCTGCTACCCACAGAGCCGTCTTTATACTCTGCTACCCACAGACCCGCCTGTATACTCTGCTACCCACAGAGCCACGTGTATACTCTGCTACCCACAGAGCCGAAATGGAACCTAATGTATATATTAATAAATAATACTAAATGTACACAACAGTGCTGCAGACACATACCTTGGCATACGGGCCACCGGGTGAAGGAAGGACAGCCGGTCATAAAAGTGGTAGTGGTTGAGCAATGGAGCGGCTCCCGGTTGTCTCTCTGAGTACTGCCGGTACTGCTTCTTATGCTGGTCCCGGCAGCTCCTCCACCGTTTTTTAAGATGGTCAACTGTGAAATGATTTGAAACCGGCTTTAGAGATGTGTAATATTTGAAACAACAAAAGTATGTGTACAAATCAACAATAACATTTTATTCATTTTGTGTGTGTAATGTGTATACAAGGCACAGTGACACGACAGTGTGGAACATCATCAACAGCATTACGGACATTGAGCTCACGTGGCCACAATCACAAATGAGGCAGGACACATGTCAACGCATAGAGAATGTAATAGTGCGGGCACCAGACTCTGGTCATTAGTGGTATTTATATACACCCAACCCCTTGGCCGAAAGAGCCAGGAGGACAGACATTAAACTCATTGTACTGTTGTGACCCCATCCAAATATAGGCAACTATGCGGTGGAGCATGATAACACATTCAGGGTCCTGTATACCCTGCTATGGGGGCCCTGTATTCCCACTGCTGGGGGCCCTGTAAACCCACTGGGCCACTGTCTACCCACTGCTGGGGGCCCTGTATACCCACTGCTGGGGGGGCCTGTACACACACTGAGGGCCCTGTATACAGGGACTGACTGGCACCCTACAGTTTGGGTCGCAACCCTCCCTCACTGGCCCGACACAGGTGAGGACGGGGGGTGGGGGGGGGGTGATGACTGGCGGCCGCCTCACAGTCACCGCAGCTCCCGCATTATCCTATGGCTCGCTCCCAGCCTCAGCCTCGCGCTCCTCACAGCCGCTCGCTAACAGTCGCAGCCGCACGCCACTCACAGACGCTCACTCCCGGACGCAGCCGCGTGCTGATGACGTTATCGCGCGGCCAGGAGCTTCCGTTTCCGCCTGCTGCTTCAGGGACATGCGGATTATTCATGCTCCTGCAGCCGCATGACCCGTGGCACCTGGGCCAGTCCGCCCCTGCCTGTATACCACAATATGGGGGCATGTATACCCAGCTGGGGGCCTGTATACTCTGCAGGGGGAGGTGTATACTCTGCTGGGGGGCTGTCTACCA
This sequence comes from Allobates femoralis, assembly GCA_033576535.1. Taxonomy (NCBI): domain Eukaryota; kingdom Metazoa; phylum Chordata; class Amphibia; order Anura; family Aromobatidae; genus Allobates; species Allobates femoralis. Next base: position 61,451,747 of record JARQOC010000012.1, read on the forward strand.
GTGATAGCCGCTGTATACCAGGATGGCGGTGAATATGTTTTCATAGTTTTTCGGGGCAAAAATAGGGGGGTCGGCTTATACACGGGTCGGCTTATACACGAGTATATATACAGTAAATGCAATATATAACGTGTGAACTCATTTAACTTACTTAGATTGCTCTGTTCCTCATGGTCACTCCGATGGAACGCAGGGAACATCTCTTGGGCGATCTCTCTCCAGGCTGTATTAATTAGGGTCGTATCCCCATACTCAGGATCTGTAGGGAGCCATAGAAATGGACGAGCCTCCACAAGTGCAATAAGACGCAGTGTGTTCACCGTGCCACGTCCTGCTGCCATGATTGCACTGATGAATGGATCGCTCTGTGTGTGCGCCTGTCAGCGCGACTCGCTTCCTGTTTCCTTAAAGCATGGTGTGTGCTGGAGAATCCCTTCCCTCGCATCATCGGCTACAAGCCTCAAAATAAGAGAAAAACCAGCGAGTTTGGACTCGCACACTTTCAGAGACACATCAGCGAGTTGTAAATGTCATTATTCGCTATTACTCGGGTCCCTATTCATTAACATTGGACTCGCTGGACTCGCAACGAGTCCCGAGTCCTTGACTCGGACTCGTTGGGGTCTTGCGATTCCGAGTCTTTTCGGACTCGCTCATCTCTACTCTCTACGTATAAGGGATCATTTTTTGGTTGGCTATATTAAAAGACATTGTAATTATTTATATTAAGAAAATCATATTTGTTGGAGATCAACCAAAATATCGTTTTCATTCCTTGTTGAAAAGCCATTTCTTTCAAACAGTGCACCTGTTTTTTCTCCCTAAATAAAGGGATAGTTTTTGGATGACTTGTGAATATTGTATCACTTCTTAATTTGAAGGAGATATCCGGAACTTTTATTTAAAAAAAATTGTACCTAAGCGCTAACAGGCAGGACGCATCCACCTACCTGCATATTGTGCTCTGCACTGTTCACCTCCGGCACAGAGCGGGCACTAACCACTCCTGCCGGGGACAGAATGGCATGGTAAACAGAGTGGAAGTGGCTTTTTCCACTCCTGCTCTCTATAACTAGGTGCATAGCCAATGTCACGCTGATTGACAGCTGGCTCCCCGCTACCTAATTGGGGGAGCCAGCTGTCAATGAGCGTGACGTAGGCTATGTGCCTGTCAATAGAGGGGAGAAACCGCCCCCTCTGTTGATATAACATCAGCGGAAGCGGCAAAATCACCGACAGGAGTGATCTGTGACCACTTCACAGCGGTGGTGAATGTCACCAATCACTAATAGACAGGTAGCTGCCGCCTAGGCACAATTTTTTTCTTTCATATATCTCCGATAACCCATTTAATAAATATAAAAGCTCTTGATACTCCCCAAACAGCGATAAGTCTTGAACCACCCCTTCTGAAAAACGTGTGCTAGTGTCAGCACTAGCAAAGGAGTCATCTGCACCCATAAAGGGGTAATTTTTGGACCATTTAGAAAATGTATGCAGACTAGTAGCATTTGGTCAACATTTTTTGACAGAGGCATTGTAAAACCATAATCAATCATTCTTATTTTATGTATTATACAACTCAGAATACTGTCATGAATACATTAAATGCATTCAGTGTGATCTGTAAAATGAAAACTAAGCTATGTTTGCATGCATTTTTTTGCAGTGTTTATTTTTGCAAATAAGAAACTGCTTTTTACATTACCAGTAAAAGCAATAACTTGAGTATTTAGAAATCTCCTATATATTTGTTTTTTATTTTCTTGTCAGATCTTGATAATTGCAGCAATTTTTAAAGGGGATATCCAGGTTTAATAAAACTTTACTGCATTCAGAACTTAGGCTGGCTTCACACTGCAGTTGTTCACTGATCAGTGTCCATCAGATTTGTGTGCCAAAACCAGGAGTGTCTCTAAAACCCAGAACAGGTGTCAATCTTTCAATTATAGTTTTTCTCTGCTAGTTCCTTTCCTGGTTCTTCTCCTGGTTTTGGCACCCAAACACTGATGGACACTGATCAGTGAAAAACTGAAGTGTGAAGCCAGCCTTAGCCAAGTAGGTCTGAGTCGTCAGACTAGCTGCTGTGTGAAAGGGTCCCAAAGTCGTTATACAGGTCGCCTTATTGGTGATGCGTCGTTGAGTAGATCTGATGGCCGCTTTACACGACCCGATGTCGTTGTCCAACAACGATAAAAAGTCACGTGGTTCGTGCGCTGGCGCCGATATCGTTCGTGCGTTGTATGGTGTAAATGAGCAATGCGATGCAAGAACAGTGCCAAAACGATATCAGGGAAGAATTGTGCAGGCTCTCCAACAGCCCGATATTGGATGGACGATCTGGCAGGATCGTGCTGTGTGACGGCCCAACAACGATTTGGAGCACAACTTCCCCCATTCACTCCCATGTTAAATGGTCGTTCCCTGGGTCGCTCGTACGAGGGGGCATATACATTGCAGTTGCGTTGCCTGCCGATATCTCCCTGTGTAACATCTCCTATGCGATCTTGGACTAGTGCCAAAAATGTGCCGTTGTATCCAATATCGGAACGATATCGGGACGTGTAAAGCGGCCATGACTGTTTGACATCTCACCAGCAATGCAATGTTCCAGCGATCCCTACCAGGTCATATCCGGACCCTTAGAATATTTCCAGATTTAGACATTAAAACTGCTTGTCCCTAAGGCTGGAGACACAACCTGCGAGATACATGTGAGATACTTGTACGAGTCTCGCATACCTCACCCGACACAGCTGATGACTCTCTGGACATGAGTGTGGAGCTGCTTGTTTTTCTATGCAGTTGATGTGATCCATCCAGAGAGCCGGAAAATGTGCCAGGTGAGGCATGCGAAACTTGTGCAAGTATCTCGCATGTATCTCGCATGGTGTGTCTCCAACGTTAGGGTCAGTGCTTACATTAACTACCGTATTTGGAGCAAATGTTTCTGCAGCAAAAGAATGTTGACAGGAAAAATACTGCATAAAATACGTATATTTTTGCCACATTTTTGTTAGTGTTTATTATGTATTTTTGCTTGAGTTTTCACCCCATTCATTTGAATGTGTGAATAGTGCTGCAAAAATGCTAAAGGAATTGAAAAACTGCAGATTATAAAAAATGCAGTGGTGGTTCAAATCTGCAAGGAAAAGGAAGCGGCCTGTGCATTAGATTTTAGAAACTTCATTCACTTTGCCAGTACCATGAAATGCTTAATTTTTTTGCAAGGAAAAAGGTAGCATAAACCTAGTGTGTGAACAAGCTCTTACACTGACTTTTGCAGAAAACCCATCACTTAGATCTTTGAATAAATGCATTAAAAAACATCTACACGTTTGGAAAAGCTTCACAATGTTCTTCTACTGACAAATTATATTCTGATATAGAGCTATAATTTTCACTGGGCTTTAAATGATGGGAATTCTGACCTATGCCTTCCATGTCTACTGTTTTCCGAGTTTCTGAATACATCCTTGTTATTCTGGATTAATGTTAAAGTGTATCAGGTGCCTGAACTATCAATTCTTCTGATGTTCCCATGACTGTTAACTCACATGCAAGTGTCCTCAGATAGCTCAAACTCGGTCACAAAGACGTTGTAATAACCTCCTCTTTTCTCTCTTTCTCTTTTTTGGCCCCCTTTTTTTATATATATAGGTTTTATCCTGGATTTTAATTTATCTCACGCCTACCTTGTCTCCTGCCTCCAAAGTCACCAGCTTATTGCACTTAGAGACACGATCCCTTGAAGAAAAAAAGCTACACTGCATATATTGTTATTATACCCTTGGGACATTGACTACTGTGTATTTGCTATTGATGTATTGTTGACACATGTACCCAGGTATTTGCGGGACGCTCCAGGACTTGCTCCCACTGTGCTCGCTTCTTTTGCCTCCTGCACATGCGCGGTTTTCCCGGTGACGCGTCCTGGCATCGGCGCATGTGCAGTAGAGGCTTGGGCTGATGCCAGCGGTAACGCAGATCACTTGTCAACGTGCATGCGGGATGACAACATCCAGTTATCGGCGCTCTGTTTCCGGACGCTGGGGACATTTAAAGACGTGGGACATAGGTGGTGCAGCTCCAATCTAGTCTCTCCCATCCTTCCCCTGAGGAAGCTTATGGGTAAATATCACATAAACAGTGTGCAACGTACGTAGGGGAAAGAGATGAGGGCCAGCCTGCCTGTATTTCTGCTGTACACTTTGCTGTTGTTTACAGAGCATGGGTATGTGATGTCTATGTGTTTAGCCACACATGAAGCTCTTATTGGGATTTATTCCTGCATTTGCACTTTACACTTGCGTGGCAACTAATTGGAATGTATAGCGGTCTGTATATGTCCTGAATTGATGTATACTATGTGGATTAATTGTAACCTGGACACATATGGTTCTGTTATATGTAACGTACTCTGGTATAATCCTGTAAATTATTGCTATGTAACATTAACTTGATCAACAACACTCTCAGTGCCAGCCTTTTACTTTTTTGCCTAGTCACTGGATTGTAATTAATACATTTCTTTTTAATTGCATAATACTTTGTTTTTCTCTTGGTATAATTGACTCTTGAAGTATCTTTGTGCATTCAGTTAAAATTGAATCTCCTGAGGAGTGCAAAGATGGCACCAGAAACTGCTACAGAATGTTCTCTTGGGTATTTTGTTTATTAAAGACATTGTAATAAGAATCCAGGAAAAGTGGTGATGATTTTCACTGAATAACTTGTATTAATGCACAATGCTGCAGGTAAAAAGGGTGATTCTTTACAGAGTAGAAGACATGTGGTTTTCTAAGATGGCTGCAAGATGATTACATGTGGAAGAAGGGAGGGGAAAACTGACATCACAGAAGCTACAGGGAGGAACAAAATACTAAGGCTGTGTTCACACTGGGCGTTTTTGGGCTGTTTTTGCTCAGCAGTTTTTGTAGCCAAAACCAGGAGTAGAGCAATCAGAGGAAAAGTCTAATAGAAACACGTCACCACTTCTGGATTTAATCACCCACTGCTGGTTTTGGCTACAAAAACTGTTGAGCAAAAACAGCCCAAAAACGCCCAGTGTGAACACAGCCTAACAAGGCAAAGCTTTTACCTAGCAACACAGAAATGCAGTACACAGCAATAAGACATTGAAGAATTCCCAAATCATGGGACATGACACTCATGTTTGGTGCTTGTTAGCTTGTTGTACCATGCCTTAGTATCTTGTCGCATAGTTATATTAGATGTTAGTAGTGATGAGTGAGTACTAGCATGCCTGGGTGCTCAGTATTTGAAACGAACAGTCGGACACTTGGACAGGCTCAACTTGTTCATCGAGTATAATGGATGTCAAAGGGAAACTCTCCCGGAAAAATGCTTGAGTTTCCAATTGACTTCCATTATATTCAGTACACAAGTCGAGCCCATCTAAGCATTCGACTACTCGTTTTGTAGTACTGCGCACTTGGGCATAGTAGTGATCATGATGAACACTAAAGGAAAATACTATACTCTAAAATAATTTTTGCTGTCTTGGTCCAGGTGCTGTCACTGGAGGGAAACTGGTGGGTAAGTCCACTGTATATATTTGTGTTTCTGTGGGGGTTGGGTGAGGCTTGTGTTGTCCATGTACACATTTTTCACTGTATACTGGTGTTGTTTTTAACAAGTATTTCTAATAAAAATCATTTTAGAGAATTTTTCTTTAGTGTTCATAGTCAATTATGGAATACAATTACCATATTTTTCGGATTATGAGACGCACTTTTGTTCCTCCAAATTTTTGGGGAAAGTGGGGGGTGCATCTTATAATCCTAATCTATCTATGTGCTGTGCTGTAGTGCAGGGGGGGCGCTTTGGAGCGGTGTCCGGGGCTGGATCAGGCAGTGGGAGGTCACGTGCTCCCGCTCATTAGCCTCATTTAATATGCACTGCATCCCGCTGTCCATCACCTTAGTGTTGAAGCAGCGCTCAAAGATGGATGGGGAGAGCGATGCATATTAAAGTTGCCTGCACTCATGCCCCACTGTGGGATATACCCTCTCCCCTCATCACACTATATGCCCCCCTGTAATGGACATGGCTTCCTAGCCCCGTCACACCATATGCCCCCCTGTGCTGGATGTAGCCCCCACCCCATCATGCTATATGCCCCTCTGTGCTGAATGTGGACCTCCCATCACACCATATGCCGCCCTTGCTGCCATGCACACATTAAAATAACAACCGCTGATACTTACCCTTCCGACGATGGCTCTGTGCTACCAGTTCCTCAGTGTCTCTTCCTGTGTGTGCTGGCTGATCATATGACCAGGGTGCACAGTGATGACATCACTTGCTGTGCCAATCACGTGATCGGCCGGCACACACAGGAAGAGACAGACACTGGAGAGCTGGGAGCACGGAGCCATCGTCGGAAGGGTTAGTATCAGCGGTTGTTATTTTAATGTGTGCATGTCAGCCAGGGGGGCATATGGTGTGATGGGAGGGCCACATTCAGCACAGAGGGGCATATAGCATGATGGGGGTGGGGGCCACATCCGGCACATGGGGCATATAGCGTGATTGGGAGCCACATCCAGCATAGGTAGGCATATAGCATGATGGGTGGCCACATCCAGCAAAGGGGGGGGGCAAATACCATGATGGTGGGCCACATCCAGCACAGGGAGACATATAGCATGATGGGGGGGCCACATCCAGCAGAGGGGGCATATAGCATGATGGGGGCCACATCCAGCAGAGGGGGCATATAGCATGATGGGGGGCCACATCCAGCACAGGGGGGCATATGGTATGATTGGGGGCCACGTCCATCACAGGGGGGCTAATGTGCCAGCACAGGGGGCATATAAAGTGATGGGGGGCCACATCCAGCACAGGGGGGCTAATGTGCTAGCGCAAGGGGGCTAATACGCAGGGTATGGGGGCTGTATTACAGGATGAGGGACATATAACGTATATAATTTGTAAGACGGACACTGGCATTATAAGACAGACCCCATTTAACATTAAACATTATTTTTTTCTCTTTTCCTTCACCAAATTTGGGGGTGCGTCTTATAATCAGGTGCGTTTTATAAACCGAAAAATACGGTATCTATATTTGCGAGTTCTAGCATAGTAGTGATCACTCATCACTAGATGTAAGGAATTCTTATTTGGGTTGACATTTTTGAGTTGCAATGTTCCCACATCACTTTCTTCTTGTGCTTTCTTGTTTATGAAAAATTCAATGAAATTTATAAAAAAAATGCTTGTTGTTTTAATGCTCTGTTTATGTTCTGGTCTGTAGTTTTACCAAGTAACCACAAATACTTGAAAATAACAAAGAGTTTCTCCGATGGCTATCACTGTAATTGTCAAAAGAAGAGAACATAGGGTCATTCCATGTCAAGTGATCCAAAAATGAATATTTTTTTTCCCTGACGTCCTCAGATTTTTAAAAAAATTTTTCTATCTGAAGAACAACTTTATCTAATTACAAAAAAAAAGTTTTGAATTTTTTTCTTTATCTGTTAATTTTTTACAGATTTTTAAAGTTTTAAAAAAGTGCGAATTTTGGCCTGGTATGGCTTTACATTTTCTATCATATCTCGGGCTAGAAATAAGATAGAGAAACAAAATAAACACCAATCTACTCAGAACTGTCCAGGCTTTCATCAGATATGTCACAAGAGGATATTTGTTAATATTTTACCCATGTGATCGCAAGCGCAAAACTTTAAAACGCATTTCCGAAAAATCGGCGCGCTTTAAATATTTCAAAAACTGCCCATGTGTCTGCTATGCTCTTAGCCACATCTGTACCAAATTTCAAGTTGGGATCGCAATGGGATCATATTTTAACATATTTTAATAGTAAGAGCGTCAATGGGTCATTCCATATCAAGTGATCTAAATATGAATATTTTTTTTTACCTGACGTCTTTAGATTTTTTTTTTTTTTTTTTCCTTTATGAAGTACTACTTTAGTTAATTACAAATTAAAAGTTTGGAATTTTTTTCTTCATCAGTTAATTTTTTACAGATTTTTAAAGTTTAAAAAAAGGGTGAATTTTGGCCTGGTACGACTTTAATTTTTTTTATCTCAGGCTAGAAATAAGATAATGAAGTGGGAGAGGCATCATTTTACTCAGAACGGTAACAGCTTTCATTTGAGATGTTACAAGACTATGTTTCTTTATATCAAATTCAAACTATTGACGGGCAATTGTGAAAAAATGACTGATTGTGTTCTTGGTGACTTTTGAATTGACACTATAATAGTTAAATATTTTGCACTTAGGTCCAATGAATGCGTCCATGGGGTCAAGCTGGGACAGAGTCATCACAAATTAGCCTTATTTGCAGATGACCTGCTACTTTACATCTCCCAGCCCCTGGTCTCCATCCCTTCGGTCTTAATGGAGTTTGAACGGTTCGGACAATTGAGCAACTTTAAAGTGAATTGCTCCAAAACCGAGGCACTCAATATTTCTTTGCCTGGAGAATTGGTTTCTCATCTATCTAAACAGTTCCCATTTAAATGGAAAGTAGAAGCCATTAAGTACTTGGGAGTCCTTATACCAAAAGATCTTAAACAAATATTCAATTTAAATTATCAACCCCTTTTGACTAACGCGGAATCGGCATTTACCTCCTATAGACAATTAAAGCTATCCTGGTTCGGGAGAATAAACGTAGTCAAGATGGATGTCTTGCCCCGACTCTTATATACTTTTCAGACAGTTCCTGTTCTATTGGATAGAGGTTTCCTCTCCAAAATGCAATCTATGATCCTTAGATTTGTCTGGGGGGGCAAGAGGTCCAGATTGCGAATGAATATCCTATCCTTGCCCGAGACCAGAGGAGGGGTTGGACTACCCAACATACGAGCGTACTTTGAGGCTTCCTCTCTTGTTAGAGCTCTAGATTGGCATTATCATGCGTCCTCCAAGAAATGGGTAGGGGTGGAGCAAGAGGGTTTGGGGATTCCGCTGAAACACCTGCTTTGGATTTCCCCTAAAGACTCCACAAACCTAGTACCTTTGACAGACATGACCAGAAACACCTTGAAGGTATGGCACCTAGTGACGAAAACCCTCCGCTTAAACGACAGACTTAGCCCTTTGACTCCCCTTTTTTCCAACCCATCTTTCCCACCCAGATTTGACAGGCAGAGATTTTTATGTTGGCGGATTGTGGATGACACCCGAGTAGGACAGACTCTGTCCAGTGGTGGTTTGCCCCCGATGGCAGAGCTACAACTCAAAGAACCTACGAGACCTCTTAAGTGATTCGAATTTCTCCAATACAGAGCATAATTATATTCAGCTGACCACTCTTGCAGGGTAAGATTGACGCCCAACGTATTGGAGAGGTTATTCCAACTGGAGGCTCCACCGAGGCGCAAAATATCATTTCTATACCAGGCCTTAGGGTCCATGAGAGAGCAGGGCACCCTTTACTTCCAACGTGCTTGGGAGAGGGAATTGGGGTGTAGCATTTCAGAAGCTAATTGGCAGAAATGCTTTATATTTACTCACTCACTAGCTAGCGCTTGTTCTGCACAAGAAAGAAGCTATAAGCTGCTCACTAGATGGTACTTGTGCCCGACGACACTCCGGAACATGTTCCCTGGAACCCCTGATACCTGCTGGCGCTGTGGGGAAGAGAAGGGTACAATGATACACATTTGGTGGAGTTGTGGGGAAATCCGGCGGTTCTGGTCTGAGGTTTTCAATGCATACGCCCGGATAACAGGTAAACAAGCCGAATGCTGCCCAGAATCGGCAATGTTATCCATTTTTCCAGGTCCTATTGGGCTACAGAAGAGGGATATTCTCCGCTTTTGCATCTCGGCTGCTCGTGCTGTGATCCCGAGGTTCTGGAAATCAAGCCGGGCTCCATCTCTACTTGATTGGTTCAAAGAATTGATGGACACATATCGAATGGAGGAGCTCGCAGCTGATGCGTCGGGATCTCGGAACAAATTCTTAGGGATTTGGGTTGAATGGATTCTTTTTCACGACTCTGCAGAATTTAGGAGTATCTTTTCCAGCACAGATAATATGGCTCGACCTCTGGCTGATGGGGAGCCAGTGGGATGAGTACCCTTTCTCCTTCCCATACCTCACCCGTCCCCCCCCCTCCTTTTTTTCTTTTTTTCTTACGTGGCTTTTCTTTCCCAGTATAACTTTTTCTAATGGTTTTTGTTTCTCTTCTCTCTCTCTCTTCTTTTCTATCTCTCTTTTCTTCCCATCTGATACATTCAGTCTAGGTATTTCCTTTCTACGCCTATACCTTCAGAATTCTAGTGAACATTAGACAGGTATCGAAAACTCTGAGCTGTGAGTAGATCATTAATATTTCGGCCTTCCTTTCCGGTACACCAGTCGATAGACTATTCCAACTAGGCCTCAACGGGTAATGACCCACTTACGTGGTCAACCTGTTAGAAGGGGCCAAGTAATAAAAATCATTCTGCTGGGGCTGCTTGTCCCCTTGACATCAGAACATCTCAAAACCCTGAGAAAGGTTGTATACTTGAGTGTTTGGAATTATATTTAGATTGTAGTATATATTGCACCAGAGATAAGCGCAAAAGTAAATTTGCAGCTTATCTTAAAGTTACTAATAACTTTGTGAATTCTCTTTTTGTATATTTTATGTGTCTCAAGATTTTGTTAAAAGATTGAATGTATGTCTTTCATATGTTTTTTCAAAATTTAATAAAAATGAGATTAACCATAGTTAAATATTTTAAAATATGATCCCATCACGATCCCAACTTGAAATTTGGTACAGATGTGGCTAAGAGCATAAAAGACACATGGGCAGTTTTGGAAAATTTTTATTAAAATGTTTTTTTCGGAAATGCGTTTCAAAATGTTGCGTTTGCATTCGCATAGGTAAAAAATTAAAATTAACAAATATACTCTTGTGACATATCTGGTGAAAGCCTGGACAGTTCTGAGTAGAATGGTGTTTATTTTGTTTCTCTATCTTATTTCTAGCCCGAGATAAAAAAATTTAAAGTCGTACCAGGCCAAAATTCACCCTTTTTTTAAACTTTAAAAATCTGTAAAAAATTAACTGATGAAGAAAAAAATTCCAAACTTTTAATTTGTAATTAACTAAAGTAGTACTTCATAAAGGAAAAAAAAAAATCTAAAGACGTCAGGTAAAAAAAAATATTCATATTTAGATCACTTGATATGGAATGACCCATTGACGCTATTAATAGTAAAATATGTTAAAATATGATCCCATTGCGATCCCAACTTGAAATTTGGTACAGATGTGGCGAAGAGCAAAGCAGACACGTGGGCAGTTTTTGAAATATTTAAAGCGCGCCGATTTTTCGGAAATACGTTTTAAAGTTTTGCGCTTGCGATCACATGGGTAAAATATTAACAAAGATCCTCTTGTGACATATCTGGTGAAAGCCTGTATAGTTCTGAGTAGAACGGTGTTTATTTTGTCTCTCTATCTTATTCCTAGCCTTAGTTATGAGGAGAAACGTAAAGGCAGGCAACAGCGAAATTCACACTTTTTCCGAACTTTGAAAATCATTTAAAAAAAAAATAAATTTTTTAAAAAATTTTTCTCTTCACATTTTGCATTGTCTGACATGCTATTATCAAATAACAAAATCTCAAAAGAATTAAAAATATAGAGGTAATAATCATTGGTTCACTTGACATGGAATGACCCCATAGGATTTTCAGAGAGCTAAATCCCCTGTCTTTATTAAATCTATTATTAACACGGCTGGAGAATAGAGCGATCTGAACTATTAGTACGTGTGCTGTCCTCTTCATTGGTGAAGCACAGTACCACCCATTGACTTTCTTGCTCTATTTTTATATCTACATTTATTACTTTTGACAAGCCCTCCATTATGCTTTATGCTGTTAAGGACAGTGCTTAGGCTACTTTCACACTACGATTTTTGTAAAATCCGATGCTGTCCGATATAAATCGGACAGCATCGGATTCTTCTAATGCCTGGAATCGGATGCCAAATAGGCATCCGATTCCGACAGAAAATAGGATGCCCGCCCTCCTGTCAGATCGCTCCCTGAGAGCTGTCAGTCTCTCCCCCGGTCCTCTTCTTTATCCCCTGTGTCTCCCCTCTTGGCCCCCTGTCCTCTCCTCTTATCGCCCGGTCCTCCCCTCTTGGCCCCCGGTCCTTTCCTCTTATTCCCTGTGTCTCCCCTCTTGGCCCCCGGTCCTGTGTCTCCCCTCTTGGCCCCCGGTCTTGTGTCTCCCCTCTTGGCCCCCGGTCCTCTCATCCCCTGTGTCTCCCCTCTTGGCCCCCGGTCCTCTCATCCCCTGTGTCTCCCCTCTTGGCCCCCGGTCCTCCTATGCGTCCTCCCCCTCTCCTCTTGTCCTCCTCCTCCTCTTGTCCTCCTCCTCTTGTCCTCCTCTTGTCCTCCCCTCTCCTTTTCTCCTTTCTCACCTGTCCATGACTCCTGCACGGTCCACGCGTCTCCCGGTATCTTGCTGTTCTGTCTCAGTGCTGCCAGGACCTCTCGTGATGTCACAATCACATGACTGCCGGCTATTGGTTCCTGGCAGTCATGTGATTGTGACATCACGGCAGGTCTTATCAGCACAGACGGCAAGATACCTGGAGACACCGGAGATGCCGGGAGACGTCGGGGGCCTCGTGGACAGGTGAGCATAGATTTTTTTATTTTTAATTAACCCATTCATTCACTTTAGGAGCTATTTTAGTGTACTGAGCATGCTCAGTACACTAAAATCGGTCCGAGGAGACATGAGATGTTTCCTCGGACATTGCTCCATAGGGCCCCATGTTAAGTTGATCGGGTCGGATCGGATGTGCACTAAATGCCATCCGATCTGGTCCGATCCGAATCTGTCAGATTTTATTTTCGGTGCAAAAATCGGAGCAAGCTCCGATTTTTGCACCGATAAAAAAATCGGACAGATTCGGATCGGACCAGATCGGATGGCATTTAGTGCACATCCGATTCGGTCCGATGCCCATAGGCATACATGGGATCCGAAAATCGGTCCGATGCTGTCCGATTTTCATCGGACAGCATCGGAAATGCTAAAATCGTTATGTGAAAGCAGCCTTACCTGTAAAACTTACCAATCAGATTTTTTTCTCCTTTGTGTAGATATTAGTTTTTGTGTGTGGCCTTAGATCCCCAATATGGAAACTTTTTAAGAAAGGCAAAATTAGAGACACCAAGACTAAATAGATCGACTGGAATTGGTTTTACTCAAGTTGATGCCAACTGTTGTGTTAGGGTACCTTTACATGCCGCCACAGTGCCTAGCAACCAGTATCAACCGCACGTGCACGCGCGCATTTTTAACGGTTGATATCGATCGCCGATGCCGCATGTACACACCGCCATTGCGTTGTCAACTGAAGGCATCTTTGTTTCCCGGAAGTTCCGACAGATCCTGCGGCTAACTTCTTGTTGAATACCTTCGCTGCTTCACACTCCGCTACCACAAAGGAATATGGGCGTACATCTTTCGCGCCGCAAGTACATAGGCGTGACAGAGTTGTGTATTCCGTGACACTAATATGCTGATTGGACAACGCAATAGCATCATGATTGGCCAGCCTGCGCAGGAAGGCTGGCTAATACATGACGCCATTCCAATTGTATAGTGTGAATGGATAGCTTTTTAAATATGGCACCCTGTGAAGGGACAGCCAATAGTTGCACAGTAGCCCCCACCAATGATCGCTGATGGGGCGCGGTATCCATGAGGCTGTGTCACGCCCCTGGGAGTTCACTAGGCGACGGAAATTCCAATCCTGTGCCCACTTTAGACGCCACTACCATGGCAATTGTGCCTTTGTGTTGCCTTGGGTTTTTTAGGACGGCTCAGAAACAGGTATCCGAGTCAACAGCGGGTATCGCGATCAACTTCCCAATTTTCACGCCTCCATTTCGTAGCAATTTCATGGCAACAGACACAAAAATCCCCAATGCCAGGCAGTTGCTACTACCCAGTGGCAGCATGCAAAGTTACCCTTACACACACGGGTGTAGACTCACTGTGCCACAGGCCCGGGCTCACCCTGGAGGGACATAATTAAGGACTGCCTCATCTTCACTTCTAATAGTGAGCGTAGGCTTGCACTGGAAGGTAGTCAACAGGTACCTCTTCAGGGTTACTCTTGGTACAGAAGCAACTGACCCCAGAGGTAGGGAATGTTAGTATAGACTCAAGTGCAGACAGGATAGCTATAAGAGGCAGATAGGCTAGTAATGGCAAGTACTGCAGGTACCGGCAGGCAGAGTGGATTTAAGCAAATACAGGCAGGTTCTGGCAAGTACTGCAGGTTTAGGCAGATACTTGCAGGTACTGTCAAGTAGAGGCTGATCCTCGCAGGTACTGGCAGGTAACGACAGACAGGCACATTGGATGGGAATAGGAACATAGGCACAAGTTACAGGCACAGGATACAAACTCAGGATACAAGGGACCTAACCACTAGCCTATGAACAGATTAACTGACTAAACACATTGCTCAGGCACCTCAAAAAGGGGGGAGGATGCCTCTAAATTCCCTATACCTCTCAACCATAGGCTGAAAGGCACTTCCGGTATAGGTCATAAGCGTGCTCCCAGGATGTCTGTAACCCACCCCAGGGCCGGGGTACTTGGATCCCGGGTGTTTAGTTATGGGTGCTGTCAATGGCCATGGCCCTGGTGGTCGCTCAAGAAGGGATTAATAAAGAAAAATAAAATATTGTTTGTGACGCCACCTACGGTGTCCGGTGATGGCATCGGCGCTGCTGCAGACCTCTGGGGATGGTGGATGGGCAGCCAGGTAGTAATGCGCCCTGTAGGTGGAGCGGGATCCCCGAGGGCAGTGATGTGGGAATAGGACTTGGCACAGGGAGGTGGCTCTAAAGGCTGAGGTGACGGAATAGTCCATGCACGATGCAGGTTCAGGGCAGTAAGGATTGAAACACATGCTGGGAGTAGTTTTCATACCTTTTACTGATGTTATACTGGCACTGTCCAGGGTATACTTCCTGGTGGTCAGGAAGCACTTCAGAACCACCACATACAGTAAATTGTAAGGCCTCATTGACTTTCTCTTTGCTTACGCTGAAGCCCTGACCTGTTTGGAACTGGGCCTGGCCTCCTCTGAGTCTCTCACCCGTGTTAATTGCACTGAGAACCCTCTATTCACTGCAGTCACTCTCCTGCGGTTCCTGGCTCTCGTGTTGAAGGTGCTGCAAGTGCCCGGGATACTGGAGTCTCCTTAGTGTACCTGTGTTTTCCGCTGGGCTAAACTCTCCCTGGCAGACTCGGACTCCGGTACCCGGGTTACTTCTTGGGGTGAGCCAGTATGACTCCTCTGCCCCCGTTGCTCTGTTCCTTGCCTTGCCTTCGTCCCTCACTCTCGGGTACCTCACACTGGCTAAGGCTCTTCACAGTACTGCTCCCGCTGCCTGCATGGCATCTGTGGCACATGTGCAGGCCCTGGGAGCAGAAAGTTGAGACAGGAACTAGGACCGCAGAGTGGCTGAAGCAGTGAGTGCATTGGCTTTCCTGTAACGTGGAGTGCAAGAGAGGCACATGCAACGTTACATACTACAGTTCCTCAATGAGAGTATAGGTAATAGCCCTGATGAAGTGGCAGATTTAAAGCCACGAATAAACCAGAACCTGATTAACCCTTTACTGGACTGGAAGTTTCTTGAGGTCAGCGCAGACTACAAAGCCCAGCTCTTTCTTCGGTGGAAATCAATGAGGGTATGGCACTCCTGTTTCTTGTCATCACAAATGGTATTGCCTAACATTGTTTGTAATGCCATGTTTGAGGAGAATTGCAGCTTTCTGTGCTGGAAGTCTGAAGTGAACATACACATCCTCATCTCTTATTAGGAGACTGAGCACTTGATACCTGTTTTAAACATGTGACTCCCTCCCTTGTGAGTGGGAGGCATAGCTGAGTGTAGTAAGGCTTAGTAGGCAAAGGAGAAGTCCTGTGAAGAGACAGCAGGAACTGATCCAAAGGGACAAGCTGTAGTCAGGCAACCAGTCCCTAGTCCACTCAGGTTTACAGGGTCTGGTGGCAGAAACTGGAGGCTGGGGAATTTTAAGTCCATTAGCCACTCAAGTGGAGTTTTCTGGGGTGACAGTAGTACAGAGAATGTGGGAAGAGCTCTGGGAGCATAGATACCTGCAGGATCTGTATTACCAGTTTGGCAGGAGGTAACCCACAAAAACTAAGAGGGAGTACTGAAGAGCTAAAGGCATCAGGAATCCTACAACCAAGGGAAGTCACCAGAAAGGCCACAATTCTTACCCACATAGCAGGCTATGGTTCTCATCAGACTAACCAGACACCTGGTTTTGGTTGTATCAGCCTGAACCTGCTACAGAATCCGCAGTAAGGAAATGCAAAGTAAAGACTGCTCCCTGTGTCTCCTTCCTCCACTACACTCACTACCATCACCCTCATAATCTTCCTGGGAGCTAGTCCTGGTTGGGAAGAGTTAACCATCTGTGCTGCCTACTACCACCTATCTCACAGGAACGCCTGCAGTGTCAGTCTCATAAGGCTGATTATGCCAACTGGCATCATGAACAAACTTTATCCTTTTAACTATCCCATTTTCATGTGCTGTTAGGACCACAGGTACTTAGCACCACTACCGTGAACTAAACTCTATGCCAGCTGCTGAATAACCCGGCCCTTGTGATTGACACAAAGGCATAGGCTTGACAAGGGATACATGCGCAGAGCTTAATAGTACTAGTATTATATTAATGAAGAATTTCTCATCTCATTGCATTCCTGCTTGAAGTATCCAGTAGCTGGTATCTTTACAGCCGTTGTTACTATGTAATAAGATGAAAGATATAATGGTTGAAGAGGTCATGAGAAACTGGATGACTAACTACCTGTCAGACAGGCCGCAATTTGTACAGATGGGTGCAGCTGTAGATTATTGAGCAGTGTTGGTGCCCCTCAGGGAACGGTAATAGCACCCTTCCTATTCACATTGTATACAGATGTCACACTTGGGAGGTGAGGGAATCAGGTAACTTGATAGTGTGATGGGCAAAGGGGGTCAGGAGAGCCTAATCTGACCCAGATGCTGGGGTCCCTGGCTCGCCCTGATCTCGGAGGTACCTCTGATGGTGAGGAGTCCCGAGCCGCCACCCTGTACCCTAAACTCCTTGTTAGCCCTAGGCTGAGGACCCTGACCTCCACCCACGTGTCAGGGATCACAGCTTCTCCCACAGCAATAGAACTCCAGGAGAGGCTGCAGCACAGCAGGAAAAAGTCTTCTCAGCTCAATGACCAAGAGCCAACTAACTCTATAAACGGCGTCTGACAGAGGAGAGTGAAGGCTATTTAAAGCCAGGGGGAAGGATTCCAGGAGCTCGCGGAGCAGAACGCTGCGGAGGGGTCCGCAAATGTGAACCCAGCCTTAAATGGGTTGCACACTACTTTGATATTAATGACTTATCCTTTGATATCAGATAGGTGGCAGTCCACCACCAAGCACCGCTAATAATTAACTGATGATATCAGCTAATCAATGAAGTGCCAGTTGGTGGACCGTCACCAATCTGTTATTGATGATGATCCTAAGGAGAGGTCATCATCTTTATCACATGAGTGGACAGCGCCTTTAAGACTAGAAAGCAGGTAGTCAAAAGTACAGCACTAAACACAAAAGCATAAAAATGAGAGGCTGGATAACTGTCCTTGGCTTTACAGTACAGTGTATCATATGGTCTGCTTAAAATCTAGTATGGTTCACAGTGTCAAGGCCAATGCTGTAGTTAGAAAGTCTATTACATGAGTTAAATGATCTTGCCAATAACCTGAGCTACAGAGGGGAGCGCGGCTGCAGCAGAGGGGAGACTGTGCTGCCTTTTGTTTACTTGGTGTTCAATACACAGTGTTCTACCACAGACAGAGCTGATGCATTATTAAGTGGGGTGAGGATGCTTTGAAATTTCCTTCCTTGTACAGCTCGGTGGTATGCAGGCCGCCGGCAATACCTTGCAGGGATTCACACGCTCAGGCTAAAACATGTGACTTCAAACATGCCTGCTGGGAAAAAAGGAACTAGGGAATGTATTAATTCTATGAGCCAAATAGGAGGACCTTGAAGAACGCCACACAGGAAAACTAATTTTTAGTATTATATGCTATTTTTGTGCAGTAAATATCATTAAGAATATGCTAAAACTGTAGTTTCTGCCTTGTCATTGACTTCATGGAGACTACTGAAGGGGTATCGCACTGGAGCCAGCGGACTTCGTGTGGGTGAGTATAAGTTCTTTTATCTATTTATAATATTCCTTGGCTTCTTTGTAAATTGGACAAGCCCTTTAAAGCAGCGCAGTTATTAATCATTTATTCCATCTACGTTGGCTATAGCCCATTTTGCATTTCATCTTTGTCATTTGAAAGAACAAGCTGAAGCTGAAGGTTGTACTGTTAGACATTCTACATTTTACTGAACTGAGCAATGCTTGTTCTCACCACTGTATGACTCCTCTATATTTTTATATATGGGAACAGCAGAGCCGTATTTTCCAAAAGGCATCGAGGGGCAGCACTACCAGCAAAAAGGCTTTTTTTCTTATCTCTCCTTTGTTGGACTACATAAATCTTTCCAGAGAGGTTGGCAACAGGGCACATTCATATGTATTTGCCTATGTAAAATGTGATTTTCACTGAACCTGTGAACATGTGTCATTTCCGGGTAAGAAGAGCACCAATCTGCTCCCTTCCCCAATATTCACCAGACTACTCAAGCTGCTGACTTCACTGGGGCTGCAGTGCAATTAGATCACCTCACTATGCCGCCGATATCGTTACAGCATCGCAGAGGAGGAGAAAGTGACAGAGTTAGCAGCAAGTTTGGGGGTGTCAGTCTATTTATTTACCATTGAATATATAGCACCATCATATTCCGTACCGCTATACTGGCATTATCATTACTTTCCCCATTGGGGCTCACAATCTACATTTCCTTTCAGTATGTCTTTTGAAGTATAGGAGAAAACCAGGGCACCCTGAACTTGGGGAGAACATATAAACTCATAGATGTCCATAAATTAAATTATATGTAATAATGAGAAATGACTCAGAGAAAAAATATTGAATGCATAATGAAAGAGAGATGCAAAAAGCTTTGGAAAGTCATGATACCAGCTGAAATCTATCAACAATTAGAAAACCATCCTGTCACTTAGTGAAAAGTAGTATCAACTGGTTCAAATGATGGTCTATAAAAAGGTGTCTCATTATCCAGGTACCACAAAAGGAACATCTCATGATGGGTAAAACTAGTGAGCTGTCTCAGGTATTCTCCACCTTGTTGTTGCAAAAAAAGAATTTCTAAACTACTGAAGGTTTCAGAGCGCACCATTGTGGCCATAATCTGGAAGTGGAAAGAACATTATTTCACCATAAAGCAGCCATGACCAGGTGCTCTTAACAAGGTTTCAGACAGATGAGCGAAAATAATTATCAGAAGTGTTGTCGCACAGCTAAGAACCACCTGTGGAGAGCTACAGAAATACCTGGAATCAGGACGTACAATTGTTTTAAAGAAAACAATAAGTAATGCACTCACCATCCATAGCCTGAATGTCATTGTCACGGTGTAGTGAGAATGCTGTGAGGGAATGGAAGTTATTGGCAGGGTGACCAGGGAAACTAGTCTGACCCTAGTTAGGAACCCTGAATGGCCTGATCCCAAAGGTATCTCTGAAGGTGAGAAGGTTCGGGTCTCCAGCTCTCCCTAAAACTCCTCCACCAGCCCTGAAACTATTCCCCTCACCTCCCTCCACAGAACTGGGATACAGCAACTCCAAAGAAAGGACTTCAGCAACACAAACACACAGGTCAGCACAGAACAGCTTCCAGGCATAGAGTGAAACTCTATCAGCAGCACACCTGGTGGAAGGAGAGGCTACTTATAGGCCAGGGGAAGGGGAGCCCAGGTGAGTTACACATTAAACCCTCAACCAGCAGTTGACCAAATAGTGAATGCAGCTCTGGAGCACAACACAGGAGGCCAGGACTTCACAACTATCAATCATGCAACTCTTAAAGACAAACATACACAGCAGCATCCAGCAATGTCAAGCCATCTAAGTACGTTACAGTCATTCACCACACAAGACTCCACTGCGGTACAAAAAGCATGTTCATGTGCGTTTAAAGTTTGCTCAGTAACATTTAGATAAACCTTTGAAATACTGGGAGTTTATAGTCTGCTCAGAAGAGACCAAAATTGAACTCTTTGGATGCTATAATGTATAAAAGTCTATAATGTGAGGGCAAACTTATGTGGGTCAGTATAGAGCAGGGGTCCCCAACCTGTAGATAAGGAGCCACATGTGGCTGGCAGTCTTCCAGCTGGTGCGTTAACACCAAGTCTAGAAAACAGCCGTGAGAAGAAGGTCTCCAGGTGGTGACTTTTTTGAGTAGGACTGCACAGATGGGGTGATATTTCCAGTTAGAGAGGTGCTTGAAGTTGGATGCCATAGTGGGGTGAGTGTGCTTAATTCAAAACTACAAGTTAAGGCTAGGGTCACACCTGCGTTTTTTTTTTGCATCCGGATCCGCAGCTCATAGGCTTCAATAGAAAAAACCGGAATGCACTATTTGCAATCCGGTTACCGCATCCGGTAAAAATCATGCAGGCTGCATTTTTCGGAGAGGTTGCAAAACCGGATGCGTTTTTTTTAACATCGGCGCCTATGGGAAGCGGATCCGATATCGTAAGGTACATAATCCGGATCCGGATGCGGTTTTCAAAATTGCAAAAACCCACATTCCAAAACTGGATGCATTAATGCATCCAGATGCGGAATGAGGGTTGCAATTTTACTATGAAAAGATAGTATGAAGGCACACGGTAAATCCGCATCCGGTAATGGATGTGGTTACCGGATTGTGCCTTTTAAGTGTGAACCTAGCCTAAAGTGGGATTCCCTAGATGTAAGTATGATAAGATGTAAGATGTAAGCTCAGGAGTCTTTCCAGATTTCAGAAAATAATAAATGTAACATCAAAAAGAGAAAAAGAGAAAACCTAAAACTTCACCGCTCATCAGACCCGACTGCCACTGCCCTTCCATCTGCCATCTGGTCCTCGGAGTCTTTTTGTATTGCAGTTATGCGCCGGTGTGTTCATGCTAGAACAGGACTTCCGGCTGTGGCCAGGAGTTTGCGTTCACGGCATATTCTGACGTATTGACATTAAGACGCGGCATGACTTCAGAGATCTGGTAGTGTCTGTAAGTCCTGTTACACAGTAAAGACACTGGCAAATGACTGCAGAAAGATGATGTCTTGAAGATCAGATGAAAGGCAGCTGGGACCGGAGGCAGCGGGAGTGTCAGGATATGTGAGCAGTGAGGTAAGTATAAGGATTTTTCTTGCTTTTTTAACCTGTTGCTGCTCCTCTAGAGTTTAGCAAACAGCTGCAGCATTTTAAAGAATTCCCACCGAGCAGATTACAATAAAATTCAGTTTTCTAGAGAGTATAGAGTTTTGTAAAATTCACATAGAAAATAATTTCACTCAAATAAACCTGCCCATCTCTAATATTGGTTGTTTGAGGAGCACTGCAAAGAAGGATGTATTATGGGACCAGATATTGTGTGTTGGAAGGTGGCTGGAAGTTATGCCAGATGTATGAAGGAGACAAAGTATGGACAAACTTGTAAGTCACTGATTGTATTAAGAACATTATTCTTTGGACATTGGGTAGGGATTGGGGGAGAGACAGAGAGTAATGACGGAAGACGTGAATTAATCGGACTTTAAAGTCAAAGATATACTGGAGGTGCAAAGATTACTGCTACAGTATATGATCAATTCATTGAAGTTTTAATCTTGCAATATCAATAAAATAGATGATTGCTGAACACTAATTTAATTTTAAAGGAATTAGTGGAGAAGTTTTCTGCCAGACAGCACTGTCAGAAGCTTATCTCCTGAGAAACAAAAAGTTTGGGAGCTGAATATGTGGCACCCCAGTGGTCGTGCTGTCACAGTGGTATCACCTCTCTAACCAGTGGTAGTGCCATGTCTGGAGATAACAGGAGCTTCCTACTTTAAGTAACCCAATGCATCCACACACAGCCTGATCCCTGACCAGAAGTGGGAGCATGAACACGTAGTTTTTAGGGTGACTCACTCTTCTAGCTGGGGGGAGGCGTTAGTGAGAGTAGAGGAGAGAGTGTGAGGAAGGGAAGGGAAGAAGAAGCACAATGAGACAAGAGCTCCTGGTGTAGAGCTGCTGAAAGCTCACTCCAGGAGCACCCTGAGAGCAGGATTCCAGAGTCCTAGGCTGTTCAGGGATTGCACTCATAAATCCGCCCACAACCAACGTCACTTCCGGTCAGGTGACCCGGAACAGGGTTGAAAAGACACAGGGCGCGCAAACCCGGACACACATACCAGCCACAGCGCAGGAGGCGCCAGCACACCAGCACAGGAGGCAAGGAACACACAGCACTACTCTATAAGATAAGTACCAGCCACTATACAGATCTATATAGACTAACTAACGTATATCATCTCCCCAGGATCCTCAACAGAGGTACTAGACCTTGACCATCACACGGGGGCTTTCATCATACCTAAAGAGGTAATCAGAACACCTGACAAATGGCTATACTCTGGGGTAACCAATTCTAAACACAATCATCTTATCCACAGGCTAACCAGCTCAGTAAGAGCACACATTACATGTGTATATAGCCATACATGGACTCCATATCAACACAGCATTAAGCCCTGGATGCAGGTCGCCAGGTAAACTGTACCACTATCCCCTTTATGTCTTACTATAGGTATATACCTATCAAAACACAAAGACTATATCTCCTTATCCAGTGTATTGATGTCCTTCTATTAAAAGGGTCAGTAGAATATGTACACACAACATAGACAGAATGTTGTTATTAATCCATATCCTGTAACAGAATATCACAATATGTATATAACACTGTATATAGTTGTATATATGTATATATATCTTACACTTTCACTTTCTGTATTCACCCACAGCGACTTTTGAAAAAGGCTATTGGATAATAGCCGAAACGTCAAACTCCAGGTCGCAAATCTAATGTGTACAGCACTAATAAAAACAACACGACTTTTTCACTAGCAAAACTGCTTACTGAGAGTGCTTTTGTTCAATAAGACTTACTATGTTCAGGGATTGCAGACCTGGGAGGCAGAACCTAGAAACCAAGAAACTGCAGGTCTGCTGGTCATCCGTGTAGGTCCAGCAGCACAGCATTATACAGAGCTCAGAGCTGTGTCTACCAGTGCAGCTTGGAAGGGCTTACAATGCCTGCTGACTGGAGAAACTACAGAGAAGAGAACACAGGTAGATCATAATAGCTCGCAGGCATCTAAATCTCCAAACAGACAAGCATAGAATGAAGGCATATTCTCCCCATTTAGTTGAGTGGACTCCAGCTGCTTCCAGACCGACTGGACCCTGGCCCTGGTGGGCAGTAAACCTGGATTCAACTTTTTATCAACCATCAGTGAAGGTACAGAAACTACATTCACGTGCCTACTTGTCTCTGTCTGCTGCACTTCGGCATCTTTCACTGCAACTCATCATCACCGCTACATCCTTACTATCCCAGGGGCTTGCTCCTGCTGATGGGAGTATTCCACCTTGCTGCTCCATCAACTATTCCCTGGGAATACCATAAGCAGCCCCTATCCCCTGTAAAAAGCCCCTTTTCATGTCTAGTCAGGGCCACGATCTCTGGTGATCACCACCATGATGTAGAGACTGTTGCCCTGGATAGTCGAGTACCTCAGCCCTTGTGACAACGACAAATAGTGTTATACAGGGAGTTTGCTATTTCTCAGTTTCTATGACTAGATTTGCTTTTATCATCAACTTTATCTTTTGTACATACTCAAAAACCATCTGAATGCTTTTTTTTTCAATAAATGTGTTTATTAATTTTCAAATGCTCATAAGGAAAAAGGTAACAATTCAAATATAAAGAATTACACATTCGTACATAGTCTAGGGTATGACAAAAACACGTTCTATTGCCAAGGCCGAGACCCCGGCAGCCGACTCAAAAGGCCCTGATACATATAATGCACCAATTACATCACATCAAAATGAAGCTTCACATCAAAATGAAGCTTGAAGCGAAGTGTAAGCCAATTCTCGCTGTTCCTAAGCCATCTAAGCATCTCCGTCATCCCTGCAAACCATGAAAGAAAAAAGAGAGAAAAGAAGGGGAAAGGTAATGAAAGAAGACATGAAAGGAGGGAACAGAAGGGAAGAAGGGGCGGAAAAAAAAAGGGGAGGGGGTGGGAGGGAAGAGGAAACCTGGTTAATCTAGCTCAAGAAGGAAGAGAGGATCGCAACAACCAATCTGCAAACTCCGGGCTCTCCTTAAAAGAATGCCATAGATACCATGTATTGCCCCCGTCTGATCCAGTGCCATAATCATCGGCCATAAGAGACTCTATGCGACTCAGTTTGTTCATCTCAGCTATCCATTCCAGCGTCGTGGGGACCTCCGTAGACCTCCAGTGTCAGGGAATGACAGCCCTAGCTGTCAGTAAAAAGAACCTCAAAATTCCCCTTTTTGCTGAGGACACAGCGGTAGGAATCAGAGACAGGAGGGCAATCTGAGGGGAAGACACATGATAAATCGCAGACAACAGGTGAAAGGCCTCAAACACCTGACCCCAGAAGGGTTGGAGGAGACCGCACGACCACCAGATATGGAGCATAGAGCCCCTCTCTATCCCACATCTCCAACAAGTGTCTGACACTCCAGGATCGAGCCTGTGTAGGAAAGTGGGGCAACGGTACCAGCGTGTTAAAATTTTATAATTCCGTTCCTGAGCAGCACATGAGACCGTCATTTTGTGAGTGAGTACAATAATTTTTTGATGATCAGTCTCAGATAAGGTGATGTGTAGTTCTCTCTCCCAAGCTTCCATGAATCCAAGAGGGTCGGAAGCCAACCCAGACAGGACCAGGACATAGAGCATGGAGACCACACGGAACTGGGCTCTCAGATGAAAGCATTATCAACTCGAATGGTGTCGGAACCCCCAAGGAGATCCTTGAGAGATAATCTCGGATCTGGGCGAACTCCATCCATGAGAACGATACCCCCCTGGTCCGGCCCCGGAGCCCCTCCACACCAGAGGGCCCCGCCAGTCTGTCCGCGACCTGTCCCAGGCATACCCGGTCATGTATCGACCAACACAGGAAGGATGATCTAGTCATCGCAGGGGGGAATGTGGGGTTGTCAAACAAGGGACTCAGTCTACCCGGTCTGGAGGTAACTTCAGTTTACGGTTAATCTTGTCCCAATGTCTTATAACCGTCTGCGTGAGTGGGACCCATTCCGTCACAGAAGGACGCGAGGTCTTTTCAAGCCAGGGAAGCCAATACAGAGACACAGAAGAAAGTAGACCCTCCAGGGTTACCAATTGTTTATGGGCACTATTAAACCTCCAGTCCACCAGCCTAGAAAGCAGAACCACATGGTAATATTTTTTGAAGTCAGGGAGGCCCACCCGGGAGGCCCGCCCCCCTTACTCTTAGGTCTAGTAAAAATAGAAAAACGGATCCGCGGTCTCCTGCTCCCCCAAATAAAGTTTTAACCGCCGATTGTAGACGTCTGAAAAAACTATCCAGGTATTTATCGGGGCAGTTTGGAAAAGATATAAAAACCAAGGTAGGACGTCCATTTTAATGACACTCATGCGTCCAAACCAAGAAAGTTGAGGTTTGTCATATTTGCCAAGTTCAGTATCGTTCTCCTTAAAAGCGAAACATAATTTAGCTCAACTCTGTGGGGATCAGTACACCCAGATATTTTATTGCCGAGGTTTTCCAACTTAAAAGAAAAGGACGCCTAGAGTCGCGACACTAGGTCACCAGACAGGGATATATTGAGTACCTCTGTTTTTGAGTAATTAACCTTGAATTCGAGATGTCCCCAAACTTCCGAAATTCCCTAATGAGCACCGAGAAAGCTATGAGTGGATTGGTAACATATAAAAGCAGATCATCCGCATATAATGATAGCTTAAAGTTGTGCTGACCAATCCGTACTCCATCAATATCCGGTGATCCCAGAGTGCTACCGCTAAGTGCTCCATGGCAATGACGTAAAGTAGAGGGGATAGAGACAACCCTGTCTGGTGCCAT
The DNA here is from genome assembly GCA_033576535.1 of Allobates femoralis. Classification (NCBI taxonomy): domain Eukaryota; kingdom Metazoa; phylum Chordata; class Amphibia; order Anura; family Aromobatidae; genus Allobates; species Allobates femoralis. Next base: position 61,477,944 of record JARQOC010000012.1, read on the forward strand.
TATGTATTGCGATGGGTGTCGAGAAAATGCCATTTATTTAAAGTTGTGCCGTGGGGCCCTGGTACAAAGCAAAAATCTTATCAAGCAATCTAGTCCTCACCCCAACTATGCTAAAGATGCTCTCAGGAAAGGCCAGCCCAGGTGATCAAAAAACTTCTCTGCGTCAATGAATAGCAAACATGCTGGAACCTTTCTTGTTCGCATATATGAAGCAAGGAGCAAGGTTTTCACCGTGTTATCTTTAGCCTCCCTACCTGCACGAATCCCACCTGGTCATTGTGTATGACCTTGGTGAGAGCTGGCCCAGCCTGTTCGCCATGATCTTTGCGTAAATTTTCACATTGACATTAATGAGGGAGGTGGGTCGATAATTAGCACATATGCCGGGGTCTTTGTCTGGTTAGGGAATAACCACTACGTGGCCATCAACGTCTGAGGAGCAAAAGGACATGTCGCTGAGATGGAATTAACTAGTTTAACTAAAAAGGGTGACAGGGAATCAGCAAAAATTTTGTAAAAATTGGCTGAGAAACCATCCGGACCTGGGCTCTTACCGCTCGCCAGTGACTTAATAGTCTCCGTGATTTCTAATTCCGACATAGGACTCTCCAGAGCCTCAACCTCAGTCTCTGAAATAAGGGGGATCGCGTGTCATGAACATACTCCTCCACCCTCGCGTGGAACTCCTCTGTGGACATATCCGCAAGCGGGCCCTTAAGATTATACAGTGAGTTATAATACAGCCTAAAGGAGTCTGCTATTTCTATAGGAGAGTGGACCGCCGCCCCCGACCTCGACTTTATGCTAGGGACATTTGTAGTAGGTGAGCGAGGATGTAAAAATCTCGCCAATGCTCTACCTGGCTTATCAGAGTATTCATATAAGTATCTATGGAAACGGTGCCGTTGTCTTGCCAGAGTAGTGTCAACTAGAGTGCTCAATTTATCCTAGCCTGTAAGAGATCAGCCATCGTCTGCACATCTCTCGTTCTCTTATGTGCTGTCTCTAGGGTCTGAACCCGAGACAACAGCTCAGTAATAGCCGCAGCTCTGTTCCTCTTTAGTCAGGCCCCCTGCTGGATGAGAACCCCTCTGACAACTCCCTTCAATGCCTCCCACTGAAAGAGGAGGGCCGTAGAGTCGGTTTTATGTATGTCATGGAATTCTGTAATTGCTTTCGTACCGCCTGCAGACAAGAAGGATCGCTCAACAATCCATGGATTCAGGGACCAGGTCCACTCCCCCCTGGATGAGCCCGGAAGCCGCAGAGACAGCATCACCGGAGTGTGGTCCGACCAGATTGTGACATCAATTTTTGTCTGCAGGTCAAAGGACAAAAGTCCATGGCTCACCAAAAAATAATCGATCCGACTATGGGAATTATGGACTGTAGAAAAATAGGTGTAGTCTCTGTCCGTGGGGTGCATGATCCGCCAGGCATCTACCAGTCGCAGATCCGTCAACACGCGTTTCAGGCTCTCCAATTGCGATGGGAGTACCGACGACCCGCCGAGGAGAATCCATGGCACGGTCCAACACCATATTATAGTCACCCCCCGCTATCACATATCCCTCTGCAAATGCAGCAAGATCGCGAAGGTAACGTCTACATGTCCGAGCCTGGTCCTGATTAGACAGGTAAAAATTAGCTATGGTAAACGTGTCATTAATAATTCTAATCTTGACAAACAAGAATCTGCCGTTTGGATCCTCCCTAGAGGCCAACACTGAGCCTGTAGATTTTTATATAATGCTATGCTAACCCCCTTAGACTTGGTCTCTGGATTACTAGCATGGAACCATTGAGTGTAATATCTATGAGCAAGAGCAGGGATTTTATCCGACCTAAAGTGCGTCTCTTGAAGTAGGAGAACATCTACCCGCTTCTTGTGCATATGGATATATAACACTTTTGAACGTTTTTCTGGGACATTAAATCCCCTGGCGTTCAGGGAACAGAGCTGCAGACTTGCCATCAGATCCCCAGTTCCTGTCCCACTGTAATACCAGGACAAACAGAGGTGGATGGGGGGGAGGGAAAATGAAAGGGAAAGGGAGGACATTAAGAAAAAAAGGTAGGGATTAAGTAGAGAAGGAAAAAGTATGTAAAAAAAGAAGAATTTAGAAACTTGATCAGACAGAGGACAGTAGTCTGTCTGAGGAACCAGGAGGCTCTGAGCCACCAGGTTCAACGTAAACTTAACGAGTCAGAGAAATCTCTGAACAAGTGTGTCAATGACACGCCCTAAGGTGGGAAGTAGTCGGACACCGAGCAACCAGCCGGCCCCCGCAGCCAACATAACACAAAAAATACAAATGCCATAAGCCCTCCTGGAACAATTACTAACAAGGACCTTAATAGTGGAGGGTATGTATGCATAGATATCTAGGCCCCATCAATGGAACATGAACTTTTGTATATATTAGGTTAATTAGGAAGTACATATATCTATATTTACGTATCAATATTAACCCTCCATGTTTCACGCATATGAGTCCCCAATCAGAGCATAAAACAATCAGCACAGCTTAACTGTAAACAAAACTCACATCCCCTCCTCCCCCCCATTTAAAGCAAAAAGAAAAAGTCAAAAGTTCTAAGAACCTCGTTTATAACTTCACCATATAGAGTTTCTGCCGGAGCCCAAAAAGTCATGTGTACTGACTCACTGCTCCCGGGGAGGGGTAGGAAGACCAAAAGACCCCAAGAAAAAAAGGGGAAAATATACCTCAAACTTTCAAGGTATTTTTGAAAATCAAGTGTCCGCAGGATGACCAGAAGATCTGCGTTGGCGATGTCGACTCCTTTGCCTCTTATTCAAAGGCCCAACAGAGGGACCTCCAGTACGTCGCAGACCCCGTAGGCCAAAAGTGGAAAGTTGCGGCCATTCACCTAATTCCACCAATGGCAAGTGTAAGGCAGATGTGAAGTCCAGCAGGTCCTCCAGTGATCTCAGTACAATCATCCCCCCCTCCCTCTTCACTTGGAGCTGGAAGGGGTATCCCCAGCTATATGGGATGTGTCTCTCTTTAAGCACTTCCAGTAGGGGGCGTAGTGCACGTCTCTTAGCTAGGGTGATGCGTGAGAGATCAGCCAATAGCAAAATTTCCGAGCCATTGAAGTCAATGGAATCATGATCCCTAGCTTTAGACATGATGTCGTCTTTAATACGATAATAGTGGATGCAACAGATGACATCCCTTGGTCTGGTAGCATCAGGGTTTTTGGGACCCAGGGATCGATGGGCTCTATCAATCTCAATGTGCATATCCGCTTCTATTCCCAGCAGGGAATTAAAGATACCATGAAGGGCCGACTCTAGATCACGTGGCGCAACGACTCCGGTAGTCCACGGAGCCGAATACTGTTTTGACGATTCCTATTTTCCGCCTCTTCTATCATATCCAACAATAGGTGAAAGTGTTTGAATGGAGATCTAGAAGCTGTTGCAGAGATTGTAATTGCGAGGAGAGCCTCTCCACTGTGGCCTCCAAGGTAGAGACATTAGTGTGGAGGGTAGACACATCCTCCTTGAGGGTCCCCAGCTCTCCTTTACACACTGCCTTCCAACCTCTGTATGTAGCCCTCCATGTCCATTTGGGGATAGCATTTAGCCGTGCTGTGAGGTCCAGAGCATCTATGGGGAGGTGTGCACAGGTCTCTCCACTCACACGATTGGGGGAGAGCTGCTGGTCGCCCCGCAAATCCACTTCTATGGGAGACAAATTAGGCATGGGTCTGCTGTTAGAGGGGTCTCCCTCAGTGTGGACAGCACCTGCTAATTGCGGGGATCCTACAAGCCCCAAGGACAGACGGGTAGAAGCAGTGGAAGGAGCAGCAATGCTCTGTGTTTTCACTCCCTGGACAAGATGGCGGGGCAGGAGGGAGGGGAGGAGGAAGAAGGGTTAACCCTAACCTCGGCTGTTTCCATCAGGTCTCTGGCTGCCGGCGTCGCCTTGATCACATCCCCTACCACAGATAAGTCCTGGGTCCTGTCGCCACCTGCAGAATTAGGAGCAGCGCCAGTGCTGCTGCGCAGTGCCCCTGCAGTCAGTGAGGATCGCTTCCCTTGTGGTGGAGGGAGTGAGGAAGCCGGACCAACCGCCGCCATTGCTGTAGGCGCGGGTCTTTTTCCCGTGCCGCCGGATGCCGCCAGGTATTTAGTGATACCCGCTCCCCTAGGACCCGCCGCACGCTCACGGGGTGCCTGGGAACGGAGGCCAGTCTTCCCTTTCATGTAGACCCCGTTAGGCAGGCAATAACGAGCTAATTATAGGCTGTGAGGGCCTTAGATAACTGGAGCTCGTAGAAAGTGCGTCTTCACAGCTCCATGTCCAAGCCACGCCCCCATCAGAAGGCTTTTAATGGTTCTTATTTTTATAATGATAATAACTTGTATTGACATCAGGGGAAACTTATTCCATTAGCTCATGAATATGTGATCCAAATCTAAGCTAAATATTCCAAAAAGCCAGACTTTATAAATCTCATAAGTTAATATGCAAACGTGCATCAAAGTCAATTCCAATAGAACGAAGCTGGTTGAATAAGCTAACAATATGAGTCCCTGAGAAGATGTTCGATTCTCTGGTGCTGGCCACTCAGAGCCTTAATTTGTCTAATTTCTTAAATCATTTAGAAAAACAGGTTTGCTTAGATAGTTTCTTTGATTCTTTCTATTGCCACATCAATTCCATTGTTGCACATAATGCATGATATTTCAAGGTGTACCATTGAGGAATACCTGCTCGTGACCATTCTCCTCCCTATACTGTCATACTATTTTTTTCTGCGGACTGACTGAGAGTCTCCTATTGTGAAACTTCACCCTAGACTCTGAAATCCTATAGACTGTCGGGAGGACTCCCTTACACATGATAAGGGGTTATAAACAGAAACTTTGCTGTTTTTCACCGTGTATCAAACAACTATATCTCACACATTGTGGCTTGAAAATTGGATATATGAAAAAATCAATAAAACTATCTGTAAAACAAAAAGGAAAAGGGGCGCAAATGTGTAGGATCCCCTTATTAAAAACGTCTAAGTGGCGTGGATAGGTGGCCACTCACCTTATCGGGTTGTGCAATTCCTGCACAACCCGGTTTAACAGCCTCCGCCGCCGGCGGTATATGCAATGCCTCTCCGCTCTCCTCTCTCCTGTTCAAGGCAGATTGTTTGTTCTGTTCCTGAGCTGCTCCAGCCGCCAGTCCCTCAAAAAGGGAGTAGTTTTCATACAAAAAATAGTAATGGCGGTCTAATTAGGAGCGCTCTAAGGAACAAGCAGACATGTAAGATGTTTTCATAAATGTCAAACCTTTTATTAACTTCTTAGCTCCCCTCACAGCTCCACTACGCGTTTCAACTGTATAGACAGTCTTTATCAGGTGGTGTGACACCACCTGATGAAGACTGTTTGTATGCAGTTGAAACGCGTAGTGGAGCTGTGAGGGGAGCTAAGAAGTTAATAAAAGGTTTGACATTTATGAAAACATCTTACATGTCTGCTTGTTCCTTAGAGCGCTCCTAATTAGACCGTCATTACTATTTTTTGCAATAAAACTATCTGAGCAGACCCTCAGCCTACAGTCATGCAGTTCCTCTGCATGCGCATAAAAGTATCATTATAGCATAAGGGCACTGATCACTGACAAGAGTGAACGTTTTGTAATAAAATAGGCAGAAAATAAGGAAATAAATGATCAGTAGCTGGCTGATAGTTTCCATGTGGGTTGATATGACTGCCATCAGAAAGGACAACAGTTAAAAGAAAAATGGAATTAACAACCATGCTACCATTGGTCCAAAAAACACTAAGGATAGTGATTAATGATTATGATTTTATCATCAACGCATTTCAGGGCACTCAGGCCCCATCCTCAGCAAAAATCACAGATGCACCCATAGACTTGTATGGGTAAACGCATTGTACATCTGTGATTTTTCCTGAGGATGGGCCTGAGTGCCCTTAAACTCGTTGAATATAAAATCACAATCATTAATCACTATCCTTAGTGATTTTTGGATGGATGGTAGCGCGGTTGTTAATTCCATTTTACTTTTAACCCATTACTTGCCAAATTAGCAATTTTCCTTTTTGAAAATTGGTGTATGAAAGCTCTCTGGGTGGAAGAATATTCAATTAAAAATGACAATGACATGATTTCCTGTTTTGAAAACATTCATTTTACAAACACAACACAAAAAATTGTACCTAATTATAAAATCTTAGTTGCTAGAAGCAAAAGATTAGGCGTCCCAAAAAAAGGACATTGGTAGATAATGGGTTAACTGTTGCACTTATTATCACAGAAGTGACGCACCCAGGACAGGGTACTCAGATCTCAGGCTCAGTCTGGGATGTCACGGATGGCTGCCTGAGGCTGTGGCCCTGGTAGTCAATGGATAAATAAATAAAATAAAGTATATAAGTTCGTGATGCCACCTGCAGTACCTGGTGATGCTCACCAGCACCGCTACAGTCCTCTGGTGGGCGATAGTATTGCGGCCAGAATGGTGTAGTCCCCTGCAGGCAGGACTGGACCGCCGGGGTAGCGATTCTGTGGAAGGAAACAATTTGTGCAGGAAAAGATGCAGCAGAGTCGATCAAGTCACTTCACCGGGTACTTTACTGAAAACCCTTTTGTAGTCATTACAGTCATTCAGTGCAGTAAGTTGTTACAGCGACAAATGGCTATGGGTGCTGCAAGTGAATCGTATGCTTGGTAGATGGATCCCTCCTGTGTGCCTTTCTTATTCTTTCTTTCCTCTTGCCTCCCAGTGGCGGTGAAGTCTGATCTCATGTAGATTAATCTGACCTCCTGCTGTTCCTCTTAATCTCCCTTGCTCCCGTTGGGTGAACCTTCTTGCGATTACCACGGCCGCCTCCTGCGGGTCTGATTCCCCTCTAGTAGATGCTTTAGGAGTAAGGGCCGTATCTAGAGATATCCCCGGTCAACAGATTTTCTGTGAGCCTTGAAGGTTATCACAGGTGCAGGCTCCAGTACCCAGTTCTCTCCTGGGGCAAACTCTCCGGTTATTGCCTCCCCAATCTTTCTTCTCTCTGGGATCTATTCTCTGTCTGTTCCTTTGGTTCCTCAGCTGAGGTAACCCTCCTTCTTACTGAAGAGTCGGTCCCAGACCCACCATCTATCTCACTTTTCCATTCCACCCAAGGACCTCCTTTCTCCCTCTGAGGGCTACTATATACCCCTCCTGGGGTCCCTCCCACCTGCTGACTAGTGTGGGGTGTGGGTTCTAGGGTTCCACCTACTGTCCATAGTTCCACTTGCAGTGGGTGACTGCACCACTTTTATGGGTGTAGTACCCTTTTGTGCCACCTACATAGTGGGGCGCTACAGAAGACTGCGCAGACCACCCTCAATTGGATATTAGGACTATATCGCAGGCTAATAAAGTGGCTGTGACTCTCACAACCTCTAAAGGTGAGCATTTCCAACCTTATTTAAGTTGATATGTGTCATGGGTAAGACCCTATGCAGCACCATTTTCTTTTCCAGCATCTCGATCAGAAAGCAAGGAGGAAGGGGTTGATTGTGGTGAGCCTGGCTGAGTGAATTGTCTTGCCAGACCTTTAATCGGGCCTTCGTACATTCCAGTATTATTCTGTTGGGAATCAGCACACAGATATTCATTTCTTTTTAAACAGTTTATTACTTAACTTGCTGTATGGTACCGCAGACACGTTGACTGTGCTCACAGCTTAACCAGCTTTATATTGTACTTCTAATTTTTGGAAAAACTTTGGTCTGGCCTGATCCATCACTCCTGGTTCTTTACATGCTATATGTTAGTTCTCCTCCCCACTGATTGGCACCCACAGTCCCATTAAGTCCTTTTTGGCCAGTGTCTCACTCATCGCACCCACAGGGACTAGTTCTCAGTAACGGTGCAAGCTTCCATTAGACTAGCCTCGTCTAGTGTCTGTTTCTGTTCAAACCTGTTCATCAAGGTCTATGCCAAGTCTTGACTTCAGAACTTGTACCGCTGAAGTAAATTCTCTTACAGGGAACCTCTTGGAGTTTGGATCAGAAACTTGCAACTGCAGGACAGAGGCACTCTTTTAACACATCCCCGCCTGGAATGCTTCCCGGGTGCTTCATTCTTACTGTCTTCTGATGGTAGGGTGACTAATGCCATGAGCACCAACCTAATGCGGTCCAGTACTTCTCTGGCTTGCACACTGCTTCCACTAGCTCTCCTACCTGCTAGCACAAATTCTCACTACTAACTATTCTAAGATGGAGTCTTCCCTCTAAGCCTAGATGATGCTCCACCCCCTGTGGGGTAGTCCCACTCCTTACCGAGTGCTTGCCCTACAGTTCTGTAACTTAAAAGCTTAATAATAATAATAATAATAAATCTTTATTTATATAGCGCCAACATATTCCGCAGCTCTTTAAAATACAGCATTCTTGTATGAATGGTCATAGGTAACGATAAAAAATATACAATACAGTAATTAAGGTAGAGAATCATACCTATATGTCCTCTCTTATCTTACGTGCAATGTGAGTCGTCCGCCAGGGCCGTGTTGTACTCGGGACCGATCCCTTTCAGTATCTGTTGCCTGGGGATGTCACGGTGGTAGCCGTGGATCGGTTCCATGGCCCTGGGCAAAGTCAATAAAAGGGGAGAAAAAGAAAAAAGAAAAAAGGAAAGAGTTTGTCATGGATGTGACGCCACCTGTGGTTTGTGGCCAATATCAGCCACTGCTGCTTGTCATGGTCCCGGGGATGATGGCAATTTGCAGTGAGGTATTAAGCCCTCCACAGGCATGGCTGGTTATCACCTGGGCCAGAATATAGTCTATATGTGATGATATGGTGGGGTTGCAGGAGTCAGCGTACGAAGAAGTGGACAGACATGGAAAGAACAGTCTGTTTTACCTTTAATGATGTTATTGTAGCTAAGTACTGTGCAAGTCGTTGTTCAGGATCCGGAGCTTGGAGGTGAGTTGGGGCTATGCACGCCAGGCGAGGTCTGAGGCCACCTATGGTGTTGGTTCAGGCGGGTCTTGGCTGCATAGAGCTGTGCTGTGACCCTCTCTTGTCAGTGTAAGCCATATGACAGGCGGCGCGAGCCCTTCTCCGGTCTGGACCTTTCTCTAACTACCCCTCCTGGGCTCTGTAGTGCAGCTGTGTGTCCTGGCTTCAGTGTGAACGGGAAACCTGAAATTGCTCACTCTCCGGGTTTGGTTACTGGTGTAGATCCCTGATGAGCTCGGTCTCTGGTGACCGTACTTCACTAGGTCCTGGGGTGAACTGGTGCTGGCTCCACTCCCAAGACCTAGTTCTCCACTTCCTCAGAACCTCACCACGGGTCTAACACACAGTCAGTCAGTCTCCTAGGACGAACCTATTGCGGCTGCTGTCCCCAGGGTTTCTTCTACAGACTCCTTGGAACTGAACTAACTGGCCCCTCCTCCCCAAGACCAGAATTTATAGGGGACCTGCCCTGAACCATGGCTTTAGAGCTCCTCCTTCTGGCCTGGAGTTAGGATGGTGCTGTGCGTGTGCTTACCTGTTTGATGCCTTGACACACCTCTAAGCTTATATCGTGGCTACCGGACCCCGGGGTGCCGCAAATGTCCTACCTTATACTGTACATTATAACATAACATTGCCTTACCCTTTATACAAAAACACAATACATGACATCACATTACATACAGTAACGCAGGACACAGATCACATTGTGTGGTTGGTGTCTTCAGCGAAAGAGCGTCCGGGTACCAACTAATCCTTACATACAAGTATTATGAATATACTTGATTGGACATAACGTGTAGACAACATTAATTAGAGTTGTTCTTATTATTAATTACAAAATATAACTATAGTAATATAATCATTTAAATATGAAGGTTTATGGTGACGAATACAGAATCTGAACAGGTTTAAGCTTTCATTTTAGCTTGACGTTGATATTGCACGACTGCCAGTCATGTTGAGGAGGCCTCATGGTGCTATCTTATCAGACTCTTCTGATGTTCTGCAACCACAATGCCCATATGAGATGACTTGTACATGTGAGCGACTGCCGGCTGAGCGCACAGCTAACAGAAGCGCACTACTCACCGAGATAAACACTCTACTAAAAGAGATTAAAGATAGTATCTGGTTGCTATGGATTTAAAGCTCATTTGTGCAATGTAGTTTATGACATTAAATGTTTTACAATTTTCTAGAGTATTCTGCAGAAAAAAACAACAAAAGAACACATTTCGCATCACAGAGAGGAATGAATTCTTTTCTCCGCTGTTATATTTATGCAGTTTTGGAGTATATTCTGCTATAGAGTTGTAGAGTTCTGTAATCTACAGGATCAGTATAATATTAGAAAAGCCGGTATTGTATCACTCAGATATTATTTTACCAGTATTAAACCATCACTAAGACTCAAAATAAAATATAATTCCATGATGTCCATCAGTAGATGGAAATGTAAGGGAAAATTATGGGGAAAATGACCAATATCAATAAGGCTTTACTGCACGTGCTGTCACCTCAAGAGCTCCCTATTGACCTAAAGCCAATTTTTGTTACCTAAAGATATATTTTACCAAAATGTAATGAATTATACAATGTTTTTTTAAAAGAATTTGAATTGTGTGGGTTTATGTTTGGGAAGAATTTATAAATCCCAGCAAGACTCTAAAGATATGTTTATAAGGGTCTTAAGGGGTCTGTCCACTACTCATGGCGGGTTTACACGTTGCGATATCGGAGTCTGATTTCAATGAAAAGTCACGTGGTTCAATCGTTGGAGCCGATATCTTTCCTGCGTTGTATGGTGTGAACGTCCAATACGATGCAGGAACGATGTCAATGGGATATCGGGGATTGAATGAGCGTGCTATTCAATGCTCCAATATTGAATAGAGATTGGAGCCGGATCGTGCTGTGTGACAGCCCAACTACGATGCGATGTTCAACGTCACCCATTCACTCACATGTTAAATGGTCGTTCCTGGGTTGGGGGCGAAGACATCGCACGGACGTTGTATTCCGATATCGCAGCGTGTAAACCTCCGATGCGATGCGGGAGAAACGTGCATTAAATGCGCGCTCCCGCGCCATTGAGTTGCGATGTCGCAACGATATTGTAACGTGTAAACCCACCATCAGACCTCTTCCCAATCTATGAAAAACTGCAACTGAGCCAGGGCACAATGTGAACGGGTCTGTAGGACTGCGTTCACACCACCACATAACTAGACCACAGAAAAAAACTGTGTAACAAACATGTGGAAGTACACTGCTATAAAAAGGTAATAATAAAAAGCAAGTGCTTAGTAAAAAACGGTATCAAAAACAGGGTACTTAGTTAATACGTTTTTTGCAACAAATGTACGTAAGCCGTTCCACCTCGCCACGGTGACCCTTATCAGAATGGTCCTATCTAACTAATTTAAAACCTGATCCTGTATAAATATACCTCATGGATGCAGGGCGAAGACGGGCCAGAGTCCAATATGGACACAGTGCAGTAGACAGCACTTTATGTGCCTGGCTCACAAAAGGAGGGGTGGGGCACTCCCTGTCTTGCTAAACAAGACAATAAATGAAAAACTGCAACTGAGCCAAGGCACAATGTGAACAATACTGTAGGACTGCATTCACACTACCACATAACTAGACCACAGAAAAAAAACAGTATAAATCTATATGTTTCCCCCATACAGTATATAATAATAAAACTTGATACTCACCTTTGGTACTGATGCTGTTCCAGGAGTGTTGGCACTGTCTCTCCCAGGAATGCATAACTCTGTGACGTGTTGCAATCCCGATGGCCAATCAGCATGTGCTTCACTCTCCCTACCTTTGAACATCACGAAACAATCATTGAACTCAGGGAGTCCAGTCAAAGAAAACACTGCGGGTGGCCGGCAAAGCGCTCAAACACAGTGAAATTCTAGGTGCATCTTCCCTGGGAAATACGAATATGCAATTAGAGTCCGGGGAGCCTCGTTTAGGAGTCTCAAACACGGGACTAGCCAGATATCCCTCCAGGGAAGGAACTAGCCCTGGGGTGGCTCCTTGAGGAGACCACCATAACCACCATATTAAGTGGCTCTTTCAGTCAATATCCAGCTCTTTATGAGTTTAAAGATATGACAAGGGAAATACCAAGGCCAGGTATCCATCCACAGACAGCTGTTTTGGGGTGTTGCCCCTTATCAGTGTGGAGTAAGATTCTCGCTAGGTATTGCACCCACCTAGCCAGAATCCTACTCCACACTGATGAGGGGCAAAATCCCGAAACAGCTGTCTGTGGATGGATACCTGACTTTGGCATTTCCCTTGTCATATCTTTAAACTCGTAGAGAGCTGGATATTGACTGAAAGAGCCACTTAATATGGTGGTTATGATGGTCTCCTCAAGGAGCCACCCCAGGGCTAGGTCCTTCCCTGAAGGGATATCTGGCTAATCTAGTCCTATGTTTGAGACTCCTAAACGAGGCTCCACGGACTCTATTTGCACATTCACCTTTGAATATATCACATATATCTGGAAGTGGATGTATGTAATTCAGCCAAAGGTGGAGAAAGTGAAGTAGCTATTCACTGGTCACACGGATTGCATGATGTCCCACTTCTAAGCGATCCCAGGAGAGACAGTGTCAACACTGCTGAAACAGCACCAGTAATGGAGGTTAGTATAAGTTGTATTATTTGAAAAGGAGGAAACATACTGTAATATTTCAGCTCTATCATAACTACTGAGATACACACAGGCAAATGGCTTTTATATCAAAACAGCATTAAGTTTATTTTCCATTAAAAATATTGCATGTCCAAAACTAAAAACACTTTTTTTCCAATATAAGTGAATAACATAACAGTCCTTTTTTTCAGGCAAGATGAAACAAGCAAATGTAGTGTGTCGGTCACAAGGGCCAGGATACTCAGCAGCTGTGGTCCTAACTACACATGTAAAGGGAGGTTGAAAATTGAAAATGGAGAAATAAATGAAAGTAAAACATAAGTTTATAGCTCTAGTTGGGATGTTTAGCCAGTATATGGCTGACCCGGCAAATGATCCCAGGGTGATAGATGGCAGGCAGGTGTTTCCCCTTCCCAAATAGAGCTGGCTCCAAGGGAGATGAGTGTGATGAGGATGATGATGGTGGTGGTGGTGAGGAGTAGTAAAAGAATGAGACACAAGGAGTCAGCATTTGCTTTACCTTTTACTGCAGGTTGCTGTAGCAGATCCAGGGTACATATCCACAACCAGGCATGTGGTCTGGTCAGTCTGATGAGAACGGTATTCTGCTCTGCTGGTGAGAAATATGGCCTTTGTGCTGACTTCCCTTGTTTGTAGGATTCTTGGTGCCTTTAGCACTCCAATACTTACTCTTAGTTCTTGTGGCTCACCTCCTGCCAGGCTGGTAGTACAGATCCTGTGGTATCCGTTCTCCGCAGAGGGAGCTCCAATTCTCCTCAGACATGGCATTACAAATAATGTCTATGAAATACCATCTGTGGTAGCCAAACCATAGGGGACCACAGTAGTTTCACCAATCTCAGTATTTCAGGCTGTAGAAGCTCAAACACACCTCTGTTCAGCTCCAGCACAACTCCATATTGCTGAGCTAACCCAGCTGTTGATATTAGGACTGTAAGTCTCAGATTGGATGATGGGAACAATCTTTTCCACTCAGACTCCTTTGTTTGCTCCTAAATTTCCAGACCCGAAATCCAGTAAAATTAACCCCTTGTATTACTGTTACAGACTTTACATTAATGAGGCCAACCCCCTCAGTGAAACATATCTGCCATCTAGAACCTTACCTCCCGTTCTCATGCAATACGGATTAAGGAGAGTTTGTCCGAGAGTGGACAACCCTTTAATATGCAGTAAATTTTCCTTCAGGATTTCCCTTATCACAGTTAAGTGTGAAAATGTATTTATGCCTCATGCGTCATATTGCCAACAAGAATCCTTAATTCAGCCCACATTGTAGAGTTGGTAGCCATCTTACATGTGGTTACTTGATTTGCACCGCAGACGTATGGTGAAGAATTTTTAAGGTAGTTATGATTGGAAAACTAATTGCAGATTTTTCTATGAGGGGACATGTTCAAGGCAATAAAATAGAAATATTCTTGGGAAAAGTTTTACTTTTTAGGTATATGGTGTATGTAGTGCTGGTGTTAATAAACGCAATGATGATCACATTCTTGCAATATCAACAAGCTCCCAGATTACATAGACGATATGAAGAAATTAACTTCCAGGCTGTACTGAAAAGTGCTTGTTTAATGAATGAAACTCTACTAGTGATGAGCGAGTAGTGAAATATTCTGATTTGTATAGATCTAACCAAATACTTTGAACTGGTTCATTACTTGTTACTTGTCCAATACAAGTCAATGGGAAACTCACCCGGAACTGAATACTGAAACATTTCAAAGTAATCGGTTAGCGCTGTCAAAACCTGAATATCTTGCTACTCGCTCATCACTAAACTCTACATGATCTCAGAGACCTCTAGTGCCACATAGAGATAGAACACATATAAAGTAATCAGGGGCGTAACTACAATAGGTGCAGGGGTTGCGATCGCACCCGGGCCCTGCAGCCTAGGGGGCCCCAAATGTCCCTTTGGCTTATAGAGAAAGACTAATACTATTAAAGATTTGCAATAATTGGGGGCCCCGTTGGAGCTTCTGCATTGGGGCCCCTGGGCCTGAAGTTACACCAGTGAAAGTAATCATTATCAATATTCTATGAGTTTATATCGAGCTGTTATGGAGCGCAAGGAGAGAGATGACCAAACCCCACTTTGTCTTAATGTATGCTATAGGTGGTCAGGACCTATGGAGAATTTTGATCTCTCTAAAGGAATTGCACTTAGAGGACAAGAAGGTGGAGAATGAACATGTTAGTGAGGGGGAAAGAAACACTGTTGTCCTTCTGATTGAATGGCATAATCTAGCACCACAATGGTCAGTCCAGTTTGAAGCTGCTGGAGTGTGCTCTTACCTATGTGTTTGGCACTGATTCCACTTACCCTGTAGACCGTCCAACCGCTAATGTCATTGGGATTGTTTGCAACTCTGAATATTATGTTAATACTCTCCATTTAAACACAATCCTTTAATATCTTTGAAGATATTTGTTCATACAGAATGCTATATACTCTAGATTCTGCAATTAAGTTACAAAGATTACAGAGGCAGCTCTGGACCAAGATGTGGGTTACACAGTGATGGGTGAAATGACTTCTGTAAGAATATTATAAAAGCTGCAGAGAAATAGAAAATCTTTACCATATTGACAGCTTACAAATCCATCTCGATCAATACTAACCTATTTTCCTGTTGGCTAGAAATGACTGGTAATGTTGTGCAGCTTACCAGAGAGATAGCAATCATCCTTCAGGAAGAGTCGACAATTGTAGGTACCTCCAGATTGTAACGGTTACGGTGAACACAACAGTATTGTTTTCATATGTTTTCAGGTCCAGCTGAGATGGAAAGCAAACAACTTCATTAGCTTCTGTGCCTCTACAATAGGCTTAAAACAAAACAATTGAGATATGATTTAAGCAAAGACTTTTAGCAGGTTAACAAATGAATGCATTACCTGTTAAGTGTTAAAATAATGTTTTCATAGTTCCATTAATTTTACAAGTAATGTTAGAACTCACCTGGTGAAGTGGATTCAGAAAGACACATGTCCAAGTGATGGCTGAGTTTCCCAGATGACACATGGCACAGTATGGCTAGGGTCAGACTTTCGTCATGCATTTGCTAAATGCATGCTCTACTTTTAAGTGCAAATCTTGGAAAACGCATGCGTTAACGCACCCATTGGCTCCAATGCAAAAAACGCAATGCAAAAGTGCAATGCGTTTGACACTATGCATTTTTGCAAGTGCACCAAAAAATATGGTCTGCAGCGTTTTTTGGTGCAAAACCGCATGCATTTTTTTAACATGGGAGCCTATGGGG
This sequence comes from Allobates femoralis, assembly GCA_033576535.1. Lineage (NCBI taxonomy): Eukaryota > Metazoa > Chordata > Amphibia > Anura > Aromobatidae > Allobates > Allobates femoralis. The sequence goes on from JARQOC010000012.1 coordinate 61,493,930, forward strand.
AATGCATGCGTTAACCCATATGTACCATGCATTAATGCATGCGCTAAAGTGAAAAAGCATGCCATGAAAATGGCAAGGGGAAAAACAGGATCCTTTAATGCATCCTTTCCAATGGATGCAAGCTCCCAAGTGTGACGCTAGCCTAAGGACCTGGAGAATAGACTATACTTTATGGTAGGCAGACAGGTAGTGCAGGACACACTGACCCCAAAGGGTAGATGCAGATTGTAGAAACCACAGGAATTTGAAAATATGAGTGCAACATAATGTGAACACTCTCAAAGAAGTTCATAATGCTTACTGCAAGTTATGGGTTATTCAGCAGGTAGTAAAATGATTGCTAATCTGCAGTTGTGTAGAGAAGTACGGTAGTCGAAATCACAGGAATTTCCAAAGATGATTATAATGTGGTGTGAACAGTCTCAAGCTGGTTGTAATAGTTAAAGTAAATAATGGGTTAACCAGCATGTAGCAAACAATGAGTTAATCAGCTGGTCTGTGGAGAAGTGGAAGCAGGTAGTAGAAAGTGTCCAAGGACTTAAAAGCAACAGAAGAAACCAGAAAATTGCAGTTCCAAAACAAATGGCAACTGAACACATCACTGACTCAAAATTCAGACCCAGTGGTGTGTCTAAAGGTACCATTACACGGTTCAATGTTGAGACGATATCACCAGCGAACTCACGGAAGCGTGGTCGTTAGGACATCTTTTTGACATTGTTGGTGAGATATCACACGTCTAGATATCGTGAACGACGCACCAACGATGTGGCAAGCAGCTATCATTCACACAACCCAGGAACGATACTTGTTCACTGTTGTGAATAGGAGAAGTCATTAATGAGATCGTTATCGCGGTATCACACACAACGATGCAGCAGGGTGGCTGAACGATGATCGTCTGATTTGAGAAAATGTTCTCAATCTGCGTGTCTTGGTGTAACACGCAATGACGTCCTAACGATGTTGTTTGAACAACTCCAAACCCGTGACGTTTGAGCGATATCATACCGTGTAACAGGGCCTTTAACGGACTGTAAAAGGCATTGTGAGATAATGTTACTGAGAATCACTGAGCCATTGCCAGTGCAAAAGTTTGGGCACACTGCATGTTTAATACCTAGCAGCACCCTCTTTTATACTTATCACTGCTTGTAAACATTTTTTGTAGCAGACAACAGTCTTTTTACCCCTTATGGCCACTTTACACGCGGCTACATTTCTAGCTTATCCACAGGTAACTTACTGGCTGCAGTGAAATCATGGAGACATGGTTCTATCTTGTTGCTGTGTACAAATGGAACTATGTCTCCATGATTTCACTGCAGCCAGTAAGTTACCTGTGGATAAGCTAGAAATGTAGCCGTGTAAAGTGGCCATTAGTGATGGCGCTAATTTCCATCTTGTGACCAGACTATTTTTTGCAATTTTGACCAGTGTCACTTTATGAAGTTATATCTCTGGAGCGCTACAATGGATCCCAACAATTCCGAGATTGTTTTTTCATGACATAGTGGGCTTCATGTTAGTGGCAAATTTACAACAATAATTTTTGTGTTTATTTGTGAATAAAACTGAATTTTGGCAAAAATATAAAAATGTATCAATTTTCAATTTTTATTCCATTAAACCAGAGAGTTATGTCACACAAAATAGTTAATACATTACATTTCCCACACGTCTACTTTACATCAGCACAATTTTGGAATCAAAACTTTTTTTTTGTTGGGAAGTTAGAAGGGTTCAAAGTTCATCATCAGTTTCTCACTTTTACATCAAAATTTACAAAACTATTTTTAGGGACCAAATCACATTTGAAGTGACTTTGAGAGGCCTATGTGACAGAAAACACCCAGAAATGACACCCTTCTAAAAACTGCACCCTTCAAGCTATGCAAAACCAGATTCAAAAAGATTATTAACCCCTGAGCTGCTTCACAGGAATGAACAAGAGTGAAGAAGAGATAGCATGACAAATCGGATTCCAAAGCTTGTTAGGCTGCTTTCACACAGCGTTTTTGTGCTGTCCGAGGGGATCAGACTTTTTGCTGCACCTCTCGGACAGCAACGGATCCAAACTGATGCCTGCAATCGGATGCCAAATAGGCATCCGATTCCGATATTTTGTAGCATCAGTTTGGATCCTCTCCCTGCTCCTCTTGTCACCTCGTCCCCCTCCTCTCTCCCTCCTGTCACCTTTCTCCCCTCCTCTCTCTAATCCCTCTTTGTCCCCTCTGTCTCCCCTCTTTGTCCCCTCTGTCTCCCCTCTTTGTCTCCCTCTTTGTCCCCTCTTGGTCCCCCTCTTGGTCCCCTCTTGGACCTCTCTTTGTCCCCCTCTTGGACCCCTCTTTGTCCCCCTCTTTTGCCCCCTCTTTGTCCCCTCTTTCCAGACCTTAAAAAATAAAAAAAACTTTATTCTCACCTATCCACGGGGCCCGCGGTGCTTCCAGCTTCTCTTCTTCTGATGCACAGGACCTGGTGTGATGTCACAGTCACATGACCGGTTACCGCGGTAAGCGGTACTGTGACTGCACTGTGATGTCAGGCCAGGTCCTAGAAACACAGAGCCGAGCACAGGAGGCATCGCTGGATCGCGGGACAGGTGAGAATAAAGATTTTTTTCTTTTTAACTCTTTATTTTCACTAGATTTCACTTCTGCAATGTATGAATATACATTGCAGAAGTGATATTAGATTGCACAGAGCGATTTTAGTGTACTGTTGTTTGGTGTACTGTTGTTTAGTGTTTGTTTAGTGTACTGTTTCCTCGGACCCGCGCTCCGTAGGCCCCATGTTATTTGGCGCGGATCAGGTCGGATCCAACTGCCGCAGGGATGAGCAAACTGTAAGATCTTTTAAAAAAAAACTTTAATATTATTAATAATTGTGCCCATCATGTCTCTAGGGGGTGCCCACCCCCCCCCCAGAGATATGCTACTTACTCTGGTGGGCATGTAATAGGTTAATTACTCATGTACAATAAGCCGAATCCGGTCCGCTCTGTACATTTTTATGAATGAAGCCGCCTGCTCCTGTCAGCGTGTGCATACTATACGTAATGTACATATAGTATGTGCGCTGTCTGAGGTCCTGTATGCATTTACAATAGATCTATGGCGCTGCACAGCGCCATAGATCTACTGTAAAAGCCTTCAGGACTTAGAACCGCTCCAAAAACTGCAGCCTGCATGATTTTTAACACAGGCTGCAGATCCGGAGCCGGTAACCGGATTGCATGTAGTGTAGTAAACATACCCTTAGTCTATGTGTGAACTAGAAAATAGTGGTACAGATTTTGGGCTTCCAGAAATCCGCACCTGCAGATCAAACCACAGTTGAAAAATGGCTGTGTCAATGATGCATTTTTGCCATTTTTTTCAAGTGGAATTTGCTGCATTTTTTGAGCAAGTGTTCACTATTGTGACTGTGAATAAAGTTATGTTAAGCTGGGTAAAAAGGGTTTCAAGATGTAATAATGTAACGTGGGGCTCCTCTGTATTTCTGGTCAACAGCCCAGGTACAGCAGACAGGTAGTGGCTGCCACTCACCATCACCTGCCTACATTTACCTGGCTGGTAATCAAAAATATATATTTTTTTATTTCTTTTTACATTCTTAAAACAAACAATGTGGGCTTCGCTGTATTTTTGTTTCCCACCCAGGTACAGCAGGCAGGTACGAGCTGCCACCCACCCATAGCTGCCTAGTTTTACCTGGCTGGAAACCAAAAATGTAGGGAAGCACCTTTTTTAACTGTTTCATAAAATAATTGAAAAAAAATTATGTGGAGCTCAGCATGGTAAGACCCAGGTGATCTGAGACCCCCACACTGAAAATTGCAGCCTGTAGCCATCCCAGAAAATTACGCATTCATAGAAGCACCGTTTGTGGCGCTGTACTCAGACTCTTCCAGCTGCCGTGTAGCGGTGGCAAACTGCGTAATAAAGGGGTTAATGCCAGCAGAATATTACCAGCTGGCATCAAGCCTAGAGGTTGAGGCGTCAATCAGATACCCGATATTACTAACCAAATCAGTAAGGACCTAAATAAACACACTCAAAAAATTAAAAACACTCTCCAACAACCCTTTTTCCCTAATTTATTGGAAAACATTCTGTTGTAGTTCAGTGGGAAGGTCTGATGTAGTCCAGTGGGAAGTCCCTCAATGATTCCCAGTCTTTTTCAGCATATGCTGTAAGAGCAGGTACCCTGCCAGGACAATGACAGGTCATGATCTCAGTGAGGTCATGGAAGGTCATGATCCCAAGTTCACACAGGGGTCAATTGTAATCCCATCATGGAATTGCTATGATATGATATTATGATATTATGATGTGATATTATGGGTTTTATATACTAGATTCTTTGATAGGGCATTGATCCACGGAGCTAGTCTGATTGCCATATGTAGAGTCAGGAAGAAATTTTTTTCCCCAATGTTGAGTTTATTGTTTGCCACATGTTTTTTTTTGCCTTCCTCTGGATCAACATGTTTGATTATGGGTTAAACTAGGTGGACTTAAAGTCTACGTCATACCTTAAAGATTATAACACTGTGAAACTATGACCAGGAACGTCTGAAGAATAGTGATGGGTGAATCTGCTGATGTTCGGGTTCGGCAGACTCGCCCATGCTTTCTTTTTTAAAGTCCAGGCTACAGCCAAATGTGACTCAAACTTGAGTCCGGACACAAACTCGGACTTTGAAGTTTTGGGATGGGGCAGGGGGCTGTAAAATAAAGCATAAGTGTAATAAATGTTTAACATACCGGTAAGTGTTATACTTACTGCATTCTGCCGTCTTCCTGTCCTGTGTCTCACTATCCTGCCGCTTCTACTTTTGGGGCATTAACTTCTAGGATATTCACTGCATTGGCTCCAACAGCCAGTGATAGAAGCACTCACGGCTGGGGTCTGGTTGCTGTGGGATGCTGGAGTAATCTGAGTTCACACCTGAGGCGACTCAGGCATGAACTCAGATAACCTTTATCACAGCCGGCTATTCAGTCTGTGCGTGCTCAACTCTGTGAGCAGACGTGTGTGGATTACATCAGAAGGAGTGTATTTTATTAATGAAGATGAACTCCCTAAATGTCTTGTTTTACCTCTATTAGAATATTTTTTCTATGTGTTTTTTTATGTTTACTAGAAATTTATGGTGGCCGTGTCTAATATTAGCTTAACACCATTAATTTTGGACTTAGTGCCAGCTCACAATACAAAGCTGGCATTATCCTCTTTATTGCCCAGTGTGCCACTGTCAACAGGACTGCTGGAAGAGTCAGGATACAGTGTCAGAAGATGGCGATTCTATGAATGCTTCATTTTCTAGGGAGGCTATGGGCTGCAATTCACAGTGGGGGAGGGCAGAAATCTTGGGCCACCCTGCACTGAGGATTCCAGCCTCCATCTACCTAGTTGTACCTGATGCACAACCAAAATTATGGCAAAGCCCCACATGTTTTTTTTTAATTATTTCATGAAATTCATGAAAAAATTTAAAAAGGGCTTCCCTATATTTTTGTTCTCCAGCCAGTTATAAATAGGCAGCTGAGGGTAGGGGGCTGCCTGAACCTGCGTGCTGTACCTGGCTGGCATACAAAGCATGGCAAAGCCCCACGTTGTGTTTTTGTTTATTTCAAGGAATAATTTATAAAAATGGCTTAACTGTGTTGTGGTTTTTGCTGTGAATTTTATGCTTTTTTGGTGCAATTTTTGCCTAATACTGCATGAATTGTGTTCGATATGTTTATATGCATCTCCTGGCCCAACAAAGCACTAAAACCACAACACATTTGAGCCCTGGACTATGTCGGACCTGCATAGGATTTTTTTTAATAAAATGGTGAACTAAGGAAGGTTTCTTGGGGGTATTTAGTTATTTAGTATTTTTTGTGTCCTTTGTTTTTGTTTTATAAAGCAGGTGTCTGATAGACCGCTTTCCATTACTAACATGAGGGCTTGATGCCAGCTGTATTTTAGGACACTTCACAGTTGACATCAACCCCAAAACCCATTACATTGATAGCATAAGGGTAATGAGGAAGTGCGAAGCACCAGAAATGAAGCACATCGTTATGCTCTACTTTTGGGTAGGCATTTTTAGGCTGGGAAGGACGCAATAGACATGGACCTGCCCAACCTGATATCAGCCTGCAGTGGTCTGATTTACCTTTGCTGGTTATCACTAATGGAGGAGGGACCTCAAATCGCTTGTTTCATTTAACTATTTATTTGGTTAGGAACAACTCTACACTGTTACATTATATCTAGCTATCTAGAAAAAGCATAGACCAGCACAAAAGCAATTAAATTACTGGTGCCAGACCTCCTGAACAAAACCCTTTAGGTTCATTGTAACTGAACGGTGCCACATCAGATGGACTAGGTAACAGTTTCACTATTTGCATCTTTTATGGAGTCCTGCCTTCTATTTATTATTTTTAGATCTATCTATTGTATCTATCTATCAATCTATCTATCTATCTATCTATCATCTTTGCCCATCTATAAGACATAAAAATAATTAATTTCTTGAACTTATATTATTCCGGTACATGTAACAAGGATGGCACTCAAGGACCAACGGATAGTACCCAAAAGACACATGGATGACACCAGGATGACATGCATGTATACATGGATGGCCACTCGGATGGTCAAAACAGATCGTGCCACATGTGCGTTTTGTTATGTCCACGTGTGAAACGGGCCTTAGAGAGCTTGCAAGTGTTGCTGTTAAGCTGGCTGAATCGGACCCGCTTCGGTGCCCCTGCACGCCTCTCATTTTTGGGAACAAAATTGAATATTAATAACAAATAAATGACACAATTGCTTGTTTGTACCTTGCAATTCACTCATCTACGAAGAATAGACCATCCTTTTAAATATAATGTCAATCATTCTCAATTAATGATGCCATTCATTATATTTTGCACATTCGAGATCTGATCTGAACTAGTACACCTTTAAAACTTTTGCTTTAGGAAGTTCTAGTACATTGTATATAGTTTCTAGTTTTACAGCACATATTACTGTCAGATAGGAGTAAGCTGGAAAGAACTTGGCAGGTTTTCCTAACACTGTGTCAGGTTTCGGTGCTAGAACAGTATGGTCTCTCACAGATGGTTTTAAAAAGAAAAGAGCACATATGACATATGAGAGGTTTTTAACGGAAGCAAAGGTTCAAATGACCTTCTGAAACTAAGATAGCAAAATCCTGGTAAGTTGGTACAGTTAATTTACAAAAAAAAAACCTTCAAATAAAATAACCGTACACTGGCTCAACCAGTCCTGCCTAACATACAGTTATTGCTACTCATTCCTTTTCTATTATAAGCAAGGTATGGTGTATCAAATAGCTCACAGCACCCACACGTTAGGAGTTCACTGTTTGAATCTAGTTATAAATTAGAAGGAAAGCACATAAATACAGTTGTGGCCAAAAGTATTGACACCCCTGCAATTCTGTCAGATAATACTCAGTTTCTTCCTGAAAATGATTGCAATCACAAATTCTTTGGTATTATTATCGTCATTTAATTTGTCTTCAATGAAAAAACACAAAAGAGAATGAAGCAAAAAGCAAAACATTGATCATTTCACACAAAACTCCAAAATGGGCCAGACAAAAGTATTGGCACCCTCAACCTAATACTTGGTTGTTCAACCTTTAGCCAAAATAACTGCGGTCAACCGCTTCCGGTAACCATCAATGAGTTTCTTACAATGCTCTGCTGGAATTTTGGACCATTCTTCTTTGGCAAACTGCTCCAGGTCCCTGATATTTGAAGGGTGCCTTCTCCAAACTGCCATTTTTAGATCTCTCCACAGGTGTTCTATGGGATTCAGGTCTGGACTCATTGCTGGCCTCCTTAGAAGTCTCCAGTGCTTTCTCTCAAATCATTTTCTAGTGCTTTTTGAAGTGTGTTTTGGGTCATTGTCCTGCTGGAAGACCCATGACCTCTGAGGGAGACCCAGCTTTCTCACACTGGGCCGTACATTATGCTGCAAAATTTGTTGGTAGACTTCAGACTTCATAATGCCATGCACACGGTCAAGCAGTCCAGTGCCAGAGGCAGCAAAGCAACCCCAAGACATCAGGGAACCTCCGCCATGTTTGACTGTAGGGACCGTGTTCTTTTCTTTAAATGCCTCTTTTTTTCTCCTGTAAACTCTATGTTGATGCCTTTGCCCAAAAAGCTCTACTTTTGTCTCATCTGACCAGAGAACATTCTTCCAAAACGTTTTAGGCTTTCTCAGGTAAGTTTTGGCAAACTCCAGCCTGGCTTTTTATGTCTCGGGGTAAGAAGTGGGGTCTTCCTGGTTATCTTACCATACAGTCCCTTTTCATTCAGACGCCGACGGATAGTACGGGTTGACACTGTTGTATCCTCAGACTGAAGGACAGCTTGAACTTGTTTGGATGTTAGTCGAGGTTCTTTATCCACCAGCCGCACAATCTTGTTGAAATCTCTCGTCAATTTTTATTTTCCATCCACATCTAGGGAGGTTAGCCACAGTGCCATGGGCTTTAAACTTCTTGCTGACACTGCGCACGGTAGACACAGGAACATTCAGGTCTTTGGAGATGGACTTGTAGCCTTGAGATTGCTCATGCTTCCTCACAATTTGGTTTCTCAAGTCCTCAGACAGTTCTTTAGTCTTCATTCTTTTCTCCATGCTCAATGTGGTACACACAAGGACAGAGGTTGAGTCAACTCTAATACACGTTAACTGGCTGCAAGTGTGAGTTACTTATTGCCAACACCTGTTGGGTGCCACAGGTAAGTTACAGGTGCTGTTAATTACACAAATTAGAAAAGCATCACATGATTTTTCTAACAGTGCCAATACTTTTGCCCACCCCCTTCTTTATGTTTGGTGTGGAATTATGTCCAATTTGGCTTTAGGACAATTCTTTTTGTGTTTTTTCATTGAAGACAAATTAAATGAAGATAATAATACCAAAGAATTTCTGATTGCAATCATTTTCAGGAAGAAACTGAGTATTATCTGACAGAATTGCAGGGGTGTCAATACTTTTGGCCACAACTGTATTTATGTGATTTCCTTCATCATTGAGCTGAGATCTAAACCTGCTCATGCGCCACCTTTGGCACCATTTTCCTGAAGCCCACTGTTTCAAGGTCAATGACTACTGTGTCGCATCGCCGACATTTCCCTGAAAGTCAGAGATGGGAGATGAATGGACGCTGCCTCACATTACAGGGACACTCCCTCCACCCAGCCCAAGGCCCACAGCATCGTCCCATACCTGCTGTCACTGGTTTCCTGGAATGGCTACCCTGTCTCCAGTGACTGCGCTCCACCACTCTGTACCCTAGTAAGCTATATTTGGACTACAAGACCCACCCTCATTTTCATCCCAAATTTTTTTGAGTTATGTGCTTCTCATAATCTGAAAAATATGGTACAATGTCAAACTGTAAATTCATGCAACATTGCTTTTGTTTTGTATGGGGTGGACATGGGTAGGGCTAAGATGTGTATGGCACATTACTCGCCTCAGTTGCAGAATGATGTTACTTCTGACCGCGACACTGTCCGTTTGAGTCAATGTCCTTCACAGAATTGTTTTCTTGATCAAAAATGATTAAAAAGGGTAATTTTGACCAATTTAAAAGCAAAGCAAAAAACATAAAATGTCTTCTAATACACTGTGATTATTTAGGGCTTTTGGTTTTAACCGGGTTCATCTATAGTGAGGTCAACTTGACATAACCAATGCTGTAGTTGCATTAAATAGATTAAAGGGAACCTGACCCCTAAAAATCAGCCCCTATGCCATTTATACCCCTCTCTGCACCTCCAGGAATGCATTGTAGGCATCCCTTTGTGTAAAAAAATGGTTTTTGTAAAGTATCTAAAAGTGCTTTTATTTCCTTGCTTTCTGCGGCTTCTCAGTGCTTGAGAAGTTACACAGGGCATTCCCTGTGGCTTCTCAGCACAGCCTGCTGACCAATTATTCACACCCAGATGGGCGTGCTAATGTATTGTGAGCTCCCTCGCCCCCACCATGGGCGGTATAGGCTGTATGACACTATTCGCGTCATATCCATATCATAGGACTTAGCGCTGTGCATTGCGCATGCGCGAGTTTGGACTAAGGCAGCTAGTCTGGGATTAACTGCCGCAGAGCCAACTCGCGAAGTCCTATGATATGCATAGGACGCGAATAGCGTCAACCAGCCTATACCGCCCATGGAGGGGGGCGAGGGAGCTCACACTACATTAGCACGCCCATCTGGGTGTGAATAATTGATCTGCAGGTGGCGCTGAGAAACCACAGGGAGCGCCCTGTGTGACTTCTCAAGCACTGAGAAGCCGCAGAAAGCCAGGTAATAAAAGCACTTTTAGATACTTTACAAATACCCTTTTTTTACACAAAGAGATGCCTACAATGCATTCCTGGAGGTGCAGGGACAGGTATAAATGGTCTGGGGGCTGATTTGTAGGGGTCAGGTTCCCTGTAATAGTTGTTTATAATGCTGTATTTGCATTAAATAGCTTAAAAGTTGTTTAATATAGTAATTTGAGACCTTAATATTATAAACACATCTTATCAGAGCATTAGATTGGTATATTAGAAATATTTTGCAGGATACAGTTCCATCCTATATTGTATGATGATAAAAATCCATTTGTTCCATAAGCTCCTGTCGTGTTCCACTTCATAATTACGGTATTCCCAAAAGGAAATAATGTTGTGCATTAAACCAAATTAACAATTGATTTCAATTTGGAATATTATTGTATCTGTGGTGTTGTTTATTTTCTAACCCCTTCACCCTCTGGCAAATTTCTGTTTTTCGTTTTTCCCTCACCTTCTTCCAAGAGCAATTTCTTTTATATTTTTTCGTTAACATAGACATACGAGGACTTGGTTTTTGTGGGACGAGTTGTACATTCATTTTACCATATAGTGTACTGGAAAATGGGAAAAAAATTCCAAGGGTAGTGAAATTGCAAAACATTAAATTAAATTACATGTTTATTGTATGAATTTTTTATTCACCATGTTCACTATATGGTAAATCTGATGTGACAGTGTGATGCCTCGGGTTGGTACGAGTTCGTAGATGCCAAACATGTATACTTTTACTGTTACCTAAATGGTAAAAAATGTATACGTTTTTAAAGAAAAAGAATAGGGCTTTTTGCGACATGTTCCATGGACCGTAGCGTTCTCATTTTTTGGGATCTGGGGTTGCGTGAAGGCTTATTTTTTGCGTCTTGAGCTGACGTTTCTTATGATATCATTTTTGGGTAGATGCGATATTTTGATCACCCGTTATTGCATTTCATTGCAATGTTGCAGTGACCAAAAAAACATAATGTTGGGGTTTTGGGGTTTAAACATAACTGATTTTATATTTTGATCAGGCATATCTGAATGCGGCGATTCCAAATTTGTGTATATTTTTTATTTTTTTAATAGTTATTTTCAATGGGGCAATAGAAGGTGATTTAAACTTTTGTGTTTTTTTTTCCTAGTTTTAAAAACGTGTTATTTTTAGTTTTTTGCTTCTTTTACTTTGACCACTCTACTGTCTGATTGCTTCATCTGTTTTAGGATGGCTACAGCACATCTATACATAGGGGAAGTGATCACTTTCTGATGGTGACCTCACTGGAAGATTGCTAGCAGAAAGTGACTGCTGACTGCTTCCGGGGCCATCAGAGGACTCTGAGACATCCAGGTAACAGATGGAGGTCCCGCAATGCATCACGGGACCTCCAATCATGGCAAGAAACATCACAATCCGCGGCACGGGGCTTTGGATCACTCTGTCAGTAACTGACAACACAATACAAAGGATCAACACCCTTCAGCGATCTGATCGGTGGTGTTAGCTGCGCATCTCAGCTGATGAGTTCAGCTGAAATGTGGGGGGAAGGATGCTAGCTGAGCAAATCAGCTTGCATCAGGGGGTAGGACACGGCCAAGGACATACATGTACATCCTTGGTCCGTGAGAGGGTTAGAAGGATTTGGATTGTTCATATTGCAACAAAATGTCCCTGCATGCCAAGAAAGGCAATCAGATTGTTTATTGTCATTTTCTTGTAACACAAAAAATGGATATGAACATTTTAGTTTTTAAACACTTATGTTTATGCAATACTAGTAACTTGTTTTGAGAGAAGTCATAGTCTATTTCAAATATATATATAGTTTTTTATTTTTTTTTTATTTTTTTATTTCTTCTATGATTGACCTGTTTCACAAAGTTCTTGTTTGGTAGCGAATAGGGATGAGCAAGGATGTTTGTCATTGCTTGTTATTCAATTGAGCATTGGAGTGCTTGGGCATGACTTGAGTATCGAGTGTAATGGAAGTCAATAGGAAACTCAAGCGCTTTTAACCTCTTATGCTCGCGGTTCTATTGATTGATGAGCAGTGGCAAGAACGCTTGCTCATCACTAGTAGCCCCATTTGATGGGTTGGAAAAACTTATGCACTTCTTCATAGCTTCACACTGGAAAATGTTTCTTCTAGGTTTTGTTGAATGGACATTTTTGGCACAGCCAAGTCTTGTGTTTACTCTGTCTCCTATGATAGTGCTTAGAAAGTTCATTTTAATATATCAGTAATTCGCTGCAAAGTTTGTGGAAAATAAAACTGATTGAAATGTTCATGGAACATTTTTAAACATTTTTTCAGAATTCAAGTGACTCTAAGAGTCAGAAACACAGTACATAAGTCTGAAGTATCCTCATTTGTTACTTGTGGGGAAGAAGGAGGTGGCCACTGCTCCTTAAGGGGAACCTGTCATGTACTTTTTATGCTTTTAAACCGCTCCCAATATTATATAGGGCATGTACTGTGCCTTACTTACTAAGTTTAGTTGCTTAGATGTACGTTCACAAAGCAGTCATCGGGTTGGTTGTTCAGCAGGTAACAGTCACATCAATTCACTTTTGTCATGCACTCATTAAAACATAGTCACACCCCTGCATTGTAATATATTCACATTACTAAGTGCAGAAATATACATGCCATGGAAGGACCTGTGTGTGGTGATGTCACAACCATGTGACCACAATGAGCAGAGCTAAGCAGGACTCAACTTAAAGACCCTTTAGGCTTAGCTTTGCCCATTACAGTCGCATGGTCGTGACATCACCACAGACAGGTCCTTCTATGGCATGTGTATATCTGCACATTGTAATGTGAATATATTACAATGCAGGGGGCGTGGCTACATTTTAATGACTGCATGACTGCAGTGGATTAATGTGACTGTCTACCAGCTGAAGAACCCCCTCTATGGCTGTTTCGTGAATGTCCACGTAAGCGTCTAAACTGCTTTTTTATTATAAATACACTGATTTTGTTTTTGTAAACCAGGTTAGTGATGCTCAGTGCATGATCTAAATAACATTGGGGGCAATTTAAAAACAAAAAAGGACATGACAGGTTCCCTTTTATCAAGAATTGTGGTTCAGTAGATTTGTCCTACTGCTGCTGTTAATATTTCATTAGAGATTGTTTTGAAGTCTACAGTGTTATTATTGTATTTGCATGAAGACATAATGGGGCCTTTGAACATGCAGTGAATGGGAAACTTTCTCTGGCAAATGCTGATGTTTGAATCTAGAAATTTTGCAAGAATCTGGAGTTGAGCAGCTCATTACTTTAACCACTGTAAAAAAAATCAATGGTCTGGAGAGATGAGGCTGGGATGTCAGGAGTTAACTCCACTTCTAGAATATAGCTACTGTGCATACACGGCCAGATTTCTATAGTCAGTCTTCTTGTCAAAATTCTATACACTATGTAAGATAAAAGCTCTTAAAGCAGGAGAATAACAGCAGGTACAAAAATCAAGGCAAAGTTGCCTATTTTCATACTGTCTAAATATACCAATATCACAATGTGAGAATACCCCTTTAAGCGTTGCATTCCAGTTTTGAGCATTATAGTAATTTACATATTATGGTGCCATTATATTTTCTGTCACTGTTAAAACACAAAATATCAAATAAACAACAAATATCACAAATATGAAATTCAAGTTTTAGAAAAACAGCACTTTAGGAGTAGAAAGAAAAACCTCTGACACAACAAAACCCATGGTGCATTGCGTAGATTAATACAATATTTAAATCCATCATAAGGAATCTGATTCACAGATGTTGAGCAGGCTTTAAAACTATAGACCAAGCCTCAATCTACTGCTATAAAGCTACCATAAAATGTTCACACGTTGCAGTATATAAGCTGCTTCAGCAATTTAGTGCATTGACAAATCAAGATTTCTGTTTATATTTAAATTGTTACTGTGATTTCAACAAGCCTATGTTTATCAGATTTTACTCAAAACGGCAATATACTTTTCCAAAAACGTATTCTTTTGAGTGCTTATGGCCAATACATGGCTCCCTTCCTCGCAACTTGCTGCCTTCTGCCTGTTATCAAGACTGATCTGTCTATTGTTACAGACAAGCAGAGCAGATTACAGGAGGGTGGGGGTGCTTACCAACAGAGCGTGCACTCAGTACATAACAATCTCCTTTATGCATATGTAGCAGGTTGACATGCAATTATAGCATTGAGATCATATTAGTAATGCTGTAAATGCTCTGCAATGACTTAGTCCGGTCACTAGGGGTCACCAATAGTTAAGTAAAGAAGAAGCCTGGACTTTTGTGAAAAGACCACGGAAAAACTGAGAGGAGGAGCTGAGAGGGCTGGAGAAGAAGCAGGAAGCCATCGCTGGTGTGACTCGTGCTGCTGTGTCGGAGGAGAGAAGACGTGCCTGGCTACTGTGACATTTGGAGTTTCCCAGAGACTTGTATGCCCAAGGAGAAACTGCTCATCGTGAGTAACCGAGAGATGTGACCGGTCACCGACTGTGTAGATAGTGAGGGAAAGTAAGCTAGTAACTACCAATGTACTGAGAACTGTTCCTTGTGTAGCCCTGCTATTTCAGAGAAGCCTCGCTGTGAATTACAGAGTGAAATTGAAAACAATTGTACTTACTGCATGTACAGGGCTGTGCTAGGAGGCCTAGTGAGTAAACAAAACTGTTTGAACCCTGTGACCGGACAGCAGAGTAAAGCAAAAGGGAGTCTGTTAACTGTTTGTGCTTTCAAGACTGAGAGATATCTGTTGCTCCTGCAGGAGGCCAATAGAGTTTTTACCAGTCTATTTGCGCTCCCAGAGGTCTATGATCCAAAACGTCTTGTACTTCATAAAAGGTTTTTATTATTTCTTAAGAAAAGCACATACAACGCGTTTCGACAGTAAAAAATGTCTTCCTCAGGTATATTGTTTTACAATATACCTGAGGAAGACATTTTTTACTGTCGAAACGCGTTGTATGTGCTTTTCTTAAGAAATAATAAAAACCTTTTATGAAGTACAAGACGTTTTGGATCATAGACCTCTGGGAGCGCAAATAGACTGGTAAAAACTCTATTGGATCTATACTTCTATGGTAACTCGGTCTGAGCTACATACTAGCTACCAGGAATTTGCAGCATACCGACTACTGAGGAAATCTACTCCTGGACACTTAATGGGCCCTAGTGACAGATACGCAAGTTAACAAGACCTAAAAAGGGTGAGTGCCATCTACATCCACCTACGATCTAATTATACATTTACATTTAGATCGGTACACTTTCTTCCTTTCCTTTCTTTTCTACCAGAATCCTGCAGGAGGCAAAATTGTATATCTTGTAAATAACATGTTGGTTAGGTATCTATAAGTGTTATAAAAAGGGGGAAATAAGGGTACCCGGAATACATTGTAAATAGTGGGGGAGGGGGTTGTAAGATTATATGCCAGAGGGGAGCATGTTTTGCGGCCGCAGTAGAATCCTGGGTTGGCCCTGTACAGAGAAAGGGTGGGGTTGCTATAGTTTTGCGGTAGTCGTGTCCTTCCTTGCAAAACTGGCACTTGGGTTCCCTCGGACTGCATAATTTGTAAATTGTGTTTGTCGCTGTTGTGGCCCATTCCTGTGAAGAAAAGTTTACCCTGTTATTTGTTTGACAAATATAAAGCAAGTTAATTTGCCACTACAGCGAGATTAGAGTCATTCATAGCAGCGCCGTATCTCACACACAAACGACAGGCATCCCAGTTATTACACATAGAGCTTAACACATCACACAATAATGAACTGATAGTCTTCTTATTATGCCACGATCTGCCTTTCCTCATTGATTCTCTTATGATTGTCACTTGCCTGATCGTATACTAAATATATCAGCAATTTTATTCTCCTAACCTTTTCTTTGCAGTCTGCTGACTAACGTACCACTTAGGGTATGTGCACACATGAAGGTTTAGTGGCGGTTTAGCAGCGAAAACCGCCGGCGTTTTAGCATAGGTTTTATTTAAATTTATGTAAATCCTAAGCAGCTTTAGGACTTACATGTAACCCTATGTAATTTGGAAAACGCTGTGCACACAATGTCGGTTTATGTGAGCGGATCCGCCCGCGATTGAGTGGTTTCTCAGCGGCTTAGCAGCATACAGCATGTCAATTCTTTTCAGCGGTTTTTGATCGGAATCGCTTGACTCTAGCGAGTCCGAACCTTTCATTAACATTGGACTCGCAACGAGTAGCGAGTCCCGGGCTCGGAATCGCTACTCGGAATCGCTTGACTCTAGCGAGTCCCGGGCTCGGAATCGCTACTCGGAATGGCTTGACTCTAGCGAGTCCCGGGCTCGGAATCGCTACTCAGAATGGCTTTCCGAGTAGCGATTCCGAGCCCGGGACTCGCTAGAGTCAAGCGATTCCTAGTAGCGATTCCGAGCCCGGGACTCGCTACTCGTTGCGAGTCCAATGTTAATGAATGGTCCTTGCGAGTCCTGCGAGTCCCATAGAAAACCTCAGGAAAAACTACCGGTAAACCGCTGTGCACATGCTGAAAAAAATGCCGGAAAACCGCTGGAAAACCGCTGGAGATATCAGAGCTCTGATCTCTAGGCTCCTGATAATTTCCAGCGGTTTACTGAAGGTTTGAACGCCACTAAACCTTCCTGTGTGCACATACCCTAAATTCCACTTGCCTCCTTGTGTACATAGCCCTTGTATTTTTCCTGTTTCTCCTCCTCCAGCCCTGGCTTGTTTACAATAGCTAGCTCCCATTCATTTGTTTCCCATTTGCCTTCTTATGTTTTGCAAATAATAATTCCTAGGTGGAAAAAGGGTTAATAAAGCCAATATCATTTCAGCCACATAGAAATATTGTCAGCAGAGAAGACTCAGTATCAGTTAGTATAAATAGCCACACCTGGGATATGATAGGACAGAAGAAATGAGCAAGTGAGAACACCTGGCAACCGCAAACCAAAAAGAGAGAAGCAAAGGTAAAGAGCATCAGCATTTGCCAGGAACTGACCAGTCTGTGGCTCAGCAGGGAAAGAAACTGAAAAAGTAGCAGTAGGTCACCGGATGGAGTCTAGAACATGAGACATGACACCTTGTTTCTTATAGAACATTAGCATTTGTATTTTTCCTGTTTCTCCTTCTCCCAGCTATGGTTTATTTACAATAGCTGTGCTTACCACTTGCCACATGTGATTTTGTCCTGATGAAGGAGATGTTATTTCTGAAACGCGTTGACTTAATAAATCACTACCTTGGAACACTGGATATCCTGAACTCTACTATGGCAGAGCGGCATTATTTCCTTCATTTCTACTATACTAGATACCTCTTTGTGTTATGTACATAAGTATTCCTACACAGGTAAAAGGGGAAATAAAGCCTTTCTCAATGCAGCTACACCTACACTCTTCAGATTCCAGTACAGACTATTATGCTTAGCAGCACAGCCCCTAATAGCTCCTTTCCCCCAACAGGAATATGCCTACCTGCAACACTAAAAACCCTAAACCCGGTCTGTCTGCCTTAAAGGCTGTTGACTTGTTTCTTGTACCTTCTGAGGAACCAGATGGGAGATTGCTAAGCACTATAAAACAAGATAGTAAAAGCATGAAGAGATAGGCAGAGACCCAAAGTGAGAAAACATAAAAACATGTGCACAAGCAAAAAAGGGAAAACTACAAATTCCAGCTAGGGTATCCTCCTACAAACTGGTCCAACACTGGTCTTTGTTTAACAGAATAAAATTCCTTGCAGCAAGGCTGAAATTGCTTAGCAAAATCCATACAGGAATACAACCATCAGAGCAGGCTAGTATCAGGAGTGAATAAATAGCCGCTCCTGGTATGTGATGGGACAGAGGAAATTAGCAAATAGGAAAACCTGATAAGCACAAACCAAAAAGAGTGGCACAAAGGTAAAAGAGCATCAACATTTGGACAGGGACTGACCAGGCTGTGGCTTAGCAGGGAAGGAAACTGACTATGTAGCACAGAGGTCTTCAACTCCAGGCCTCAAAGGCTGCCAACAGTATTGCACAGGTGATAATATAATCACCCACACTGGTGATGATTCCAACCCCTGTGCGATACTAAGGAAATCCTGAAAACATGACCTGTTGGTGGTGCTTGAGGCCTGGAGTTGTGGACCCCTGATGTAGCACAAGGTCACTATATTGAGTCCTGTACCCGAGGCATGACATCTTGTTTTTATAGCGCATAGCACTTATGTTTTTCTGTTTCTCCTCTTCCCAGCCCAGGCTTGTATACAACAGCTATCCCTACTTCATATGTATCCCACTTGCCTCCTTGTTCCATATAGCACATATTATTTTTCATTTTAGTCTTACATATAACATACTGAGGACTATGGTCTAACTATTTGCCTAATGTTAACTTTTGAGCAAAAGCAGCATTTTAGAAATCAGACTGCAATTTATTCAGGTTACCTTTTTTACTGTCACCAAAAATGTACGTATCAATCAGGCGGATTGTATGCAGCATTTTTGCCCTAGGCGGTTGTAAACATTTATACAAGTACTGCTTAAAAAGCAAAGCACGTATAATGCTTTGCAACAGTAATATCGAAAAGTTCTCCCTGAGAGGAGATCTCATGGACCTCTACTTGTATATCAGCTGAAGCGTAGCCGACGCCTACGGATCCCAAGTGCAAAACCTGTGCAGTGATCCTCTATCACATCTTATTGCACACAATAATGACATTGTATAGAATCTACACAAATTGTTAAGTATCCATTGTATAGTAAGATAGATTTTTCCGCAGTTATTCTGCTCTTATCATGAAACACCATGACATCATTTATTCCTGCTTCATTACAGCAATTCCATCCTCTTATGCGGCAATGAGCTATTTGGTTCCACAAGCACCAGGAGTCCAATGTGACTGTGACATCTAATTTGGCTATAGTTAAGTGGCTGTATGCAGGGATTGTTCAGCACACTATCTCCACACAGAGCAGTTCATGCAGAAGTTCTGTATATTAACATTTATGGATGTACTTTATCCAGGCAGTATGTCTCCTTGGACAGATGACGCTAAAGCAAAAGATACAATCAAAACGACAGACGGCACTTTCATTAGGAAATTACAACAGTCTTTTTCATTGTAGATTATGAGGTTATGCCTTCTGACGTTGCACTCCTTTCCTCCAGCTCTAGGTGATTTTAATCTTCTACTTTCTGGTTCCTACCCGCCCATTAGTTGTTTTTTTTAACCCAAATAGAGGCATTAGCTAGGGACCCAACAAACAGATGCACCTTGACGTTGGCCTGGCATAATACTGGCCTTTTTGTATGAGCTAAGTATCTCAATTTTTCAATATATTTCCTTAGCAGTAATACATTTCTATATTCCTATTCCCAATGTTTGCATACCTTAGAGTTTCAGAGTGCAGCTGTTTATTTAATAGAAATTATTTCATGTTCAGCTTTGCACCTGTTCAAATTTGTTAAGAAGTGCCATCAGTTTTTTTCATTTCAGGTTATGGGGTCAGGCCTTCTGACATTGCACTCCTTTCCACCAGCCTTAGATGATTTTAATCTTCTTTTAGCACCTTCCTAACAGCCTATAAACAGTTGTTTTTAACCCAGAAAGAGAAATTAGATAGGGACCGAACAAACAGATGCACCTTGACGTTGGCCATTGGGCTCACCTAAAACTGGCCTTTTTATGAGCTAACTATCTAAATTTTTTCAATATATTTCCTTAGCAGTAATGCATTATTATAATCCTGTATATAATCTTTGCATAATTTAGCGTTTCAGAGTGCAGATGTTTATTTTTCTATAGTTTATTTTATTTTCAGCTTTACACATTTTCACACTGGTTAGGAAGAGCCATCAGTTTTTTCATTTTAGATTATGGGGTCATGCCCTCTGACTTTGCACTCTTTCCACCAGCCTTAAGTGATTTTAATCTTGTATAAGTAGTTTCCTGCTCACACATAAGTTTTTTTTCTTTTAACCCAGATAGAGGCGCTAGATAGCGACCCAGCAAAGAGATGCGCCTTGGCATTGGCTGTTGGGATAGCATAAAACTGGTCTTTTTGTATGAGCTAAGTATCTCAATTTTCAATATATTTCCTTAGCAGTAATGCAGTTCTATATTCTTGTATTCAGTGTTTGCATAACTTAGTGTGGCGCCCCGCAACGAGTGCATCACAGGAGGGTATTGCAGCCACAAATGCAGCCGCAATATCCTCTGACTCAGCAATGAAATAGTTAACTTGGAGATCCAACCCAACATGCAACACCTAGAACAGGGGACCAATCATAGGTCCTGGTGGGTGGAGTGTTAGGGTAGTGTAGGAGAACACACAATGATCTAGAGAGAACGAAGGAGGATCTAGAACCTGACAAGAGCAGACTAGAACTTGGAGAGGAGCGGGGGCTCCGCACCCCGTGCGGGCCCCTGGGCCGTCACCGGTCGGGTGTCAGCACCTGAGGCCTTATCCACCGGGATTGGGCATTTCTACACGGGTTCCCAAAAGACTCCCGTGCCCACAACTCACAGCCGGTTCACTGGTACCGAAGCTGGCAGTAGTTCACCTCTGCCACGCGAACCAGAAGAGTGGAGGAGCAGCTACACAGGAGCACCCCACCACCAGCCAGTTTACAGTCGTCTAACCTGCGGTGTACCCACTGAGGGATCCAAGGATCCCCAAAGCATCCAGAACGTACATCATGGATAGGGCATTGAAGCAGCCTCCCCGTACCCGACCTGGTATTCCTGGGCGACGCTGGCAACAAATCAAGTTAGGTAGAATGGAGGAACACTTGCGGATCTCTGAGGAACACTATCACTGCTGAGTCCACCCGGTCTACTACTCAACCACTGTATGCCATGTACTGCCTGCTGGTTACAGTAAAGACCCGTTGCAGAGACTACCTGTGTCCGTGCTTCCTTATGAACTGTCCGTCCGCACAACAAAGTAACCGCAGCTGCCGCACAACATCTTGAGCAGCTCCAGCCCCCGGGGATCATCGCTCAGCCTGTGGGGAGCGTAACATCTTGCTGCTGTCCATCCCCCGGGGGTTCCGCAGCGTCAGTAGCCCTTACCGAATCTACTCATAGGTGGCGTCACGAATAAAACAAATTAAACCCCTTTTAATCTGTTCCACAAAGACGTCTTCACTTTTGATCTGCACTACACCGGGCCCCACTACCGGCAGGCGCGGTCCACCCGTGACAAGGAGGGAAGAAGAATCGCCTGTCTAAACCGGAGTCAGCCGGCCGCGGTGAGTCAGAAAATGGCGTCACGAACAGGATGCGAGCAGGCCCGTTACCCAACGGGTATATTGTGCTTAAAATGGACTTTATTGTCTACAATTTGGACTTTGTTCGTCCCTAAAAGAACTTTCCCGCCTTTTCACCATTGGGCCAAGATGGCGCCCAAGATGGCGTTCCCGCCACAAGAAGCCGCCACGTGCAAGCCCAGGAGTGAGTCAACCCCCCCCTCATCGTGGGAGGGCTAAAGACAAAAGGCGCCAAACTCTTTGTCCGCCCTGATTGCTCGAATCAACCATGGGGGCGGACCTCAAAGACTTTTCCCACCATTGGACTACAAAAGCCCAGAGGAAATGGGAGTGTCACAGACAGTCAGACAGATTTCTTCACCAGCTCTACCGGAACGTTTTACCGGTTGAACGGGTGTGGTTTCCCTCCAAGAAGAGAATGGCCAGCACGAGACTCCAAGACCTAATGCGGGAGGTCGAGGCGGAGGCCAGAGCAGCCATAGGCCAACCGGGTCCGGATCCTGCCCTTACCATAGACGGCAGCCCCGACTTCTGGCTAGAGGCTCTACAAGACCTCCGGGTGCGACTACTTGAGACAGTGGAATGGACGATTCGCAGCTGGAGCGCGACCCTAGGCAGAAGACTCCATCATGCAATGCAGCAGAGCCGACCGGGTACAGCTTCTCCAAGCCCAGACGACATCGCCAGCTTTTCAACAGCCTCACCGTCGCCCACCACCTGTCCTGCTTCGTCACCGGAGCCAATAGACTGTATCATTCCTGTGAGGACCACAGCTCGACCCGTTCCAGCGGACGATACCGCAGTCGACCCCGTTCCTGAGCCGGAGCTTCCAATATGCTCCCACGAAGAAGATGACATCTACCTGGTTCCACCTGCGGAACCCGCGACTAGTTTCCAAACTACCGAGACTGTCGCCTGTTTCTCCCCTGAACCGGAGGCCTCCTCTGCAAACAAAGAGGCCTACCTGGTGACCGGGATTGAAACACCACTTCCCGCTGCTACAGAAGAAGAGGCAGGCAGCCTGGAAGTCCTGCACAACGACCCTGAGGAGAAATTTGCCGCACAGCCACCCACCGATCCAGAGGATTCCATCCCATCGTCTTCGCCAGCCGAGCAGCCCGACGTAGTCATCGAGGAGGTCGAGGAGGATGACGAGGAGACCTACAGTCCAGCTGAGGATCTCTACACCGGGTTCGCCTGGGGAGACACAAGGAACCCTTCTGCCGGGCGATCAGCTCGGGTGCACTGGTCGGGTGCCGCCGCAACAGTATCTTCTCCGGTTCCGTTGAACCGGGCTCCACTCCAGACTGCCCACCAAGCTCGAGCGGTTCAACAACCAGCACGCCATAGTGACTTTATCCACACGCCGCACCACTCCGACGAAGAGGTACGTCGTATCCGGAGAGACGAGTGGCACAATCGACTGCAAGCCAACATGCAGGCTCGCGCTGAGGCCCGCCGTCAATCTCCATTACCTGAGCAATTCCGGAAAACCGGGTGGGTAAGCACATTTAACTTGTCCACCGGGTGGGGATTCGTAAGGGAGGAGGGTGTGAGTACTGAAGTGTTTGTGGGGCGCCGTGATGTGGAATCGCACCTACCGCGAGGTCATCCAAACCGAGACTTGTATAGAGGGGACATAGTAGCCTATGAGCGCCATATATGCCGTGATGGGTGGTTCACTATACGAGTCCGGAACACTGCCCTCCATAAGTGACTGTTGTTGTTTGAACTCTGCTATTAAAAGAGACTTCTTCCTGTTTGCACCGTAACACCGCGACTTGGCGGCCACAGCCTGAACTTTTATTCTAAGGACAGCCGACCGCCCGCCGGGTCCGCGTAATGTGTTAACCTGTTCATTTACCTTTTCACTTTTATGCATATATGACTTGTCATTAATAAAAGTGTATTACCTGTTATAAAATATAAAAACCTCTGTAATGTGAGTAGTGTGACGCTTGGGGACAAGCGTATTCAACCAAGGGGGAGTGTGGCGCCCCGCAACGAGTGCGTCACAGGAGGGTATTGCAGCCACAAATGCAGCCGCAATATCCTCTGACTCAGCAATGAAATAGTTAACTTGGAGATCCAACCCAACATGCAACACCTAGAACAGGGGACCAATCATAGGTCCTGGTGGGTGGAGTGTTAGGGTAGTGTAGGAGAACACACAATGATCTAGAGAAAACGAAGGAGGATCTAGAACCTGACAAGAGCAGACTAGAGCTTGGAGAGGAGCGGGGGCTCCGCACCCCGTGCGGGCCCCTGGGCCGTCACCGGTCGGGTGTCAGCACCTGAGGCCTTAACCACCGGGATTGGGCATTTCTACACGGGTTCCCAAAAGACTCCCGTGCCCACAACTCACAGCCGGTTCACTGGTACCGAAGCTGGCAGTAGTTCACCTCTGCCACGCGAACCAGAAGAGTGGAGGAGCAGCTTCACAGGAGCACCCCACCACCAGCCAGTTTCCAGTCGTCTAACCAGCGGTGTACCCACTGAGGGATCCAAGGCTCCCCAAAGCATCCAGAACGTACATCATGGATAGGGCATTGAAGCAGCCTCCCCGTACCCGACCTGGTATTCCTGGGCGACGCTGGCAACAAATCAAGTTAGGTAGAATGGAGGAACACTTGCGGATCTCTGAGGAACACTATCACTGCTGAGTCCACCCGGTCTACTACTCAACCACTGTATGCCATGTACTGCCTGCTGGTTACAGTAAAGACCCGTTGCAGAGACTACCTGTGTCCGTGCTTCCTTATGAACTGTCCGTCCGCACAACAAAGTAACCGCAGCTGCCGCACAACATCTTGAGCAGCTCCAGCCCCCGGGGATCATCGCTCAGCCTGTGGGGAGCGTAACATCTTGCTGCTGTCCATCCCCCGGGGGTTCCGCAGCGTCGGTAGCCCTTACCGAATCTACTCATAGGTGGCGTCACGAATAAAACAAATTAAACCCCTTTTAATCTGTTCCACAAAGACGTCTTCACTTTTGATCTGCACTACACCGGGCCCCACTACCGGCAGGCGCGGTCCACCCGTGACAAGGAGGGAAGAAGAATCGCCTGTCTAAACCGGAGTCAGCCGGCCGCGGTGAGTCATTAGCATTTCAGAGTACAGATGTTTAGTTACTACAGCTTATTTCATGTTCAGCTTTGCACCTGTTCATATTTGTTAGGAAGTGCCATCAGTCTTTTTAATATTACATTATGGGGTCATGCATTCTGACGTTGCACTCCTTTCCACCAGCCTTAGGGAGCTTTAATCTTCTATTAGCAGGTTCCTAACCACCCATAAGAAGTTTTTTTTTTAACCCAGATAGAAGCATTAGATAGGGACTAGGGATGAGCGAGTATGCTCTGCGCTATTCGTTACTTACACGAGTTATCTGGTACTCGGGATGCTTGGCAAGCACCGAGTACCGCCGAGATGCTCGGACTGCTCGCTAATAATTAGCAATCTGACACAAATACACTGCTCCCTTCAGTGCACACAGTGAGCTGGCACCACACAGGGAACAGATTAATTGTTAGGATCCCTCTGGGGGCCATTGCAAGGTGTTATATGTTGCGGCGATTTGAAAAAGCCCCCCCCTCCCGCCCTTTCCCAGAAATACTCATTTTATAACCGGAAGTCTGTGGGCGGAGCCAGTCACTCATTGACTTACATTGGGCTCGGTGCTCTGGCCGAGTACACTAGTATCTTGAGATGCTCGGCCAGAGCACCGAGCACCCGAGCATTTTAGTGCTCGCTCATCACTAATAGGGACCCAACAAAGAGATACACCTTGACAATGGCTGTTGAGCTTGCATAAAACTGACTTTTGTATGAGCTAAGTATCTCAATTTTCAATATATTTCCTTAGCAGTAATGCATTTCTATATCCCTGTATTCAATGTTTGCAAATCTTAGCAATTCAGAGTGCAGCTGTTTATTTACTACAGTTGATTTCATGTTCAGCTTTGCACCTGTTCACACTTTTTGGGAAGTGTAATCAGTCTTTTTCATTTTAGATTATGGTGTCCTGCATTCTGAGTTTGCACTTCTTTCCATCAGCCTTAGGGGGCTTTAATCTTCTATTAGCAGGTTCCTAACCACCCATAATAAGGTTTTTTAACCCAGATAGAAGCATTAGATAGGGATCCAACAAAGAGATACGCCTTGACAATGGTTGTTGGGCTGTTGTCATAAAATTGTATGAGTATCTCAAATTTTTTATATATTTCATTAGCAGTGATGCATGTCAATATTTCAGTATTGAGTGTTTGCATACATTAGTGTTTCAGAGTGCAGTTGTTTATTTATTCTAATAAAAATAAGTCAATGGAGAACAGGGTGTGCACCACTGTGTAACACGGATCTGCAGTTTCAAACATTTTCTCCCAAGAGTTTTGTTAATCCTTTCATCTTCCACTTAAACATTTGCATGGGTGTTTTAAGTCATAATCCTGCTAGCGGTGCTCACATGCAAAAACAGTCCATGCAAAATATCATATAAGAGAAGAAAAGCGGCACTCACCAGGATAGATGGAAGTAAAAATCTTCTTTAAGGTACCTTTACACACAGAGATATATTGCTTGCAACTCACTAGTTGCAGTGAAATCATCGACACATTGTTCCATTTTGTTGCCATGTACAAGTGGAACGATGTGTCCATGATTAAACTGCAACCAGTGAATTGCAAGCAATATATCTCTGTGTGTAAAGGTTCCCTTAATCATTCATTTAAAAATGGAGATATACAGGTGGCTGAATGGGGAAAGTCGTAGCTGGATGATGCCTGTTACCCACTATTGAAGCCCTGGAACAGTGTGAAACAGCCGTCGTCCAGCTATGACTTCCCTGGTCCTACAACCTGTCTTCACACATATCCCTGATTTTAAATGAATGAATGAGGAAGATTTCTTTACATTCAAGTATCCTGGTGTGTGCCACTTTTCTTCTCTTATATGTTGTTGTAATAAAAAAAATTGTCAATGTCTATAACTACTGGCTTCAGAGATCTTCTCTCTTGAAACACTCCTCATTGCAGTGTATATTACAAGAACAGAGCATTACGCATGTTCTGATTTATATAGACAGCACATGCATTAACATTTACTGACCACTATAATATTTAATGTATCATTTATTTATTATTATTTATTACTTTAGTTCAAGCACATTTAGCATCAGATTGGGTGATGCTTTTAACTAATTTCCTCATTACGGTCAAGGGTGCATCAAGTGGGGGATGGAGGGGGTGGGTGCTAACAGCTACCGCCCACCGCAAGTGAAGAGCGGGGGGTGGGGGGTGCATACAGCTACCGCTCACCGCAAGTGAAGAGCGGGGGGTGGGGGGTGCTAACAGCTTCCGCCCGCCGCAAGTGAGGAGCGGGGGGTGGGGGGTGCTAACAGCTACCGCCCACCGCAAGTGATGTGCAGGGGGGGTGGTGTTCGCTAACGCTGGCGCAGCAGGGGGAGAGGCTGTGTCTTACCGGTGGCGCCCATCACACAGGAAGCCGCTGTGTGATGATGGCACTGCCCCCTTTCTCCACTGCCGCTCCCCCTGCCTACTTGCCGCCTGAGCTTCAGGGCTCACACTGTCCAATGGTAAGTAATTCCTTAATGTAGTGTGTTTACAAATATTATAGATGGATCATCATTTCATTGTGTGTCTCGCATATGTAATATAAAAGGTTGGCGCTATATAACTGCATATTATCTGAAATGTACTAAAGTCATTTTACTATAACGCTATTTTAAATCCAAATTCAATAATTAAAAATTAGGTATTTTATTAGTGATATTCAATTTAATCTCAAACGTACCCAGTTCTTTTGTGCAAACTCAATATATTTTTATCAGATTTATTTTTGGTAATTTACATTTCCCCGTGGTTTCTATTCCATATACAGTATATTTTTCTCTCGGCTCTTCTATCTTTTATCTTGCTACCTGAAGTCATTTGACGACAGGATTAAAAAAATTCCGGTTCTGTGTTTTTTTGTACTTTATCCAAGAGTAACATATATTAAGCTGCCACCATTTCATGATTATGCTGGAAATAAATCTCTTTCGCATTCATGCAGATGTCTGGAGCAAGACAATGTATTCAATGTACTCGGAGCTGCACAGGGAATGTTATATTAAATTATCACTGACAATGAAATAGTTTCAGGCACAAAAGCCCAAAGTTAAAAAAAAGTGAAGTTTTCAAGAAAGAGTTATTTCATTTAAGCAAAAAATAAAATAAAATGTAACAAATGCCAGTCTAGAAGGATGCCAAGTCATTTATACAATGTATTATCAATCTAGGATTGGCATCATGTACCCGTGGCATCTTGTATTCAAAGAATACATAGACCTGGATACCCTTTTTTTTTTAGCGTTGAAGTGTTACTTACAAATAGTAAATGCTGAATTTTTTTAGATTTACATTTTTTTTGTCTTTTGTATATAATGTCTTTTCTATGCATCATTTTGAATGATAATAATAATGAATAATTATATTATTATTTAATAATGTTGATGATAATAATAATATTAATAATAATTATAATTTTGTAATATTATTAGTAGTAATAATTATATAACAATAATATGTAATAATATTGATATTAATATTAATAGTAATATAATAATAGATATTATTGTAATAATATTAGTAGTAGTTATAACTATGTTACAATAATGATAATATATGATATGAATAAATAATAATTACTATTATTATGTAATAATGATAACAATATAATTATTATGTAATACTATTTATGTATCAACAAACAAAGAATCGGCAGCACTCACCAAGTCCTGAGTGAAGTTACGGTCTTTATTCCATAGCGGTACAGAGGCAGTGTCCAGGCGGGTGTGGGGGGTAGGATGGGGAGTCTTTAGAAACGATGGACCGTTTCGCGCCCCCTACGGGTTACAATGGTGGTGCCTGGCAACCTATTTAAACAGTATATAATAATTATGTAACAATAATAATCTAATATATAAAGTTAAGTGTATGTGTGTGTGTGTATGCGGCAAGCCCTGCCCACTTCACATAACCATGCCCACTCCACATGACCATGCCCACTCCACATGACCACACCCACTCCACATGACCATATCTGCTCCACATGGCTATGCCCACTCCTCATAGCCACACTTGCTCCACATAGCCCCACCCACTCCACATAGCCACACCCATGTGTGTTGCAAGCCCCACCCACTCCAGATAACCACACCCAACTCTACATAGCCATACCCATTACACAGCCATGCCCCTCCACTGTGACGTCACAACAGAATGTAAAATGTTAGCTAATAAAAAAAGAATGTGACTGGATGGTTGTTGTCACACGCTAAGAGAAAAGCTGTATTTTGCCTCAATGAGCAAGGCTTACAGAAAAATTTGATAGTGATTTATCACTATTAAATAAAATTTTTAATGGTGGATGTTTTTTATGGTAGCACGGTCAAGAATTCAATTTTGTTCTTTTTTTTCTTCTTTTTCTGGTAATATTGTGTATATTGGAAGACTGCTGCGAGCACCCACCTTTTTTTAATATCCCATTGTGATATAAGTAACACCCTATGGTGGCGCCATTTTTCTTTTCCAGCTTTCTACCTATGGCCCTTGAGAAAGCAGCTCTTACCTCCCTTTCTTCCATTTCTGAACTAATGTCTGTAAATCTTGCCTCCTTTCCTTCCATTTCTGTAAGTCTTGCTCATTGAGGCTACAGCTTTTCTCTTGGCTTATGTGGAGTCGGCGGGGCTTGCTACATACACACACACATACAGTCAACTTTATATATTAGATAAATGGAACTAAAAGGTGATGTGTTCTATATGTATCCTATACCACTTATTTATTTTACTAGCTTATATAGCTCAATTAACTCCAGAAGGCTTTACAGAAATCATCGTTACCATTTACAAAGTCTAAATTCCCTATTACTCTGATAGCATCTAGGGGAAACTCACGCAAACATGGGGAGAACATACAATCTCCTTGCAGATGTCATCCTTGGTGGGACTGGTTAGATCCCAGCGCTGCAAAGCATTAGTTCTAACAACTGAACCACCATTGTTGTAATATGCAAATACTGAGTACAAACAAAAAAGTCCGGCTCGAAGAACAAATTCTTGTGAAATTCTCGTACACGGCATATCTACATGGAAGACGCTACATTAGCATATGTATCAACGCGTTTCTGGTGTGCATCCACCCTTAATCATGATTAAGGGTGGATACACACCAGAAAACAATTGATACATATGCTAATGTAGCGTCTTACATTTAAATATTTGATTTCCCTTGTATGAATATCGGTAGTCATCAATTTTGGTGAGTTGGACTTTTCTATACACAGCTCTGGAATAAAAATAAGAGACCACTGCAAAATGTTTAGTTTCTCTGATTTTTCTCTTTATAAGTATATGTTTGAGTAAAATGTACATTGTTGTTTTATTCTATAAACTACTGACAACATGTCTCTGAAATTCAAAGCTAAACATTTTGTATTTATTTGCAGCAAATGAGAAATCATCAAAATAATGGTGGCATGCTTTCCACCAGTCTTTCACACTGCTTTTGGGTGACCTTATGCCACTCCTGGCACAAAAATGTAAGCAGTTCTTCTTTGTTTGATGGCTTCTGACTACTCATCTTCCTCTTGTTTACATTCCAGAGAGTTTCAATGGGGTTCAGGTCTGGAGATTGAGCTGGCCATGACAGGGTCTTGATGTGGTGCTCCTTCATCCAGACATTGATTGACCTAGCTGTGTGGCATAGGGCATTGTCCTGCTGGAAAAAACAGTCCTCAGAGTTGGGGAGCATTGCCTGAGCAGAATGAAGCAAGTGTTTTTTAAGGATAACCTTGTATGTGGCTTGATTCATACGTCCTTTGCAAAGATTAACCTGCCCAATTCCAGCCTTGCTGAAGCATCCCCAGATCATCAGCGATCCTCCACCAAATTTCACAGTGGGTGCAAGACACTGTTGCTTGTACACCTCTTCAGGTCTCCGTCTAACCATTAGATGACCAGGTGTTGGGCAAAGCTGAAAACTGGATGCATCAGAGAAGATTACCTTACTCCAGTCCTCTATAGTCCAATCCTTATGGTCTTTGGCAACCTTCAGCCCGGCTTTCTTTTGCTTCTCATTGATGAAAGGCTTTTTTGTTTCTAGCTTTACATGACTTGAGACAGTCACAAGACATCAAACAATGAAGAACTGCTTAAAGGGAACCTGTCACCCCAAATAACCCTTATAACCTATTAATACCTGTCCCTGCAGCCTTACAATACATTCTAACACATCCCTGTCTCACCTTTTTTACTAATCTACAAGTACAATAATGTAGTTTGGAAACTTACGAAATTCTTGTCAGAGGGGCGTTCCTCCAAGGCATTTTGACTGGTAGGCGGGTCCCCTGTGCCGCGCTACCCCTGCTTCGTTGCTCTAATATGCCCTAATGGGTGTCATTGTACAAATGCAGAGCGTGGGCACGATTCAGTGGTGAGGGCACTCTGTTGATCATTTTGACCACCTGCTGTTGCACATGCAAAATGGTCATTGAATTACAGAAGACACTTTAATTTATTCTCCATGCTGACAGCACCTGATTTATTGTGCCCATTGGTGATAGTCTCTCTGTGTAAATCATACCTGAATTACCACTATTTTTGATATGTTTATGCTGTTTTTATCAATTAGTTTTTCTAATAAAGTTGTATTTTTTACTATCACTTAATTTGGTGTGAGTATGGGTAGTGACTCCATTTTCTTGTACGATCTGCACTGTGTTCCAAATTATTATGCAAATTGGTTTTAAGTGTCATAGGGTTTTATTTGTATTTTTTTTCAATGAAACCTATTGATGGTATTGTGTCTCAGGGTTCTTTGGATAATTGAAATCAATCTCAGATACCTGTGATAAGTAGTTTGGCAGGTGAGCTCAATAAAAGGAAAACTGGGTGTTCCACAATATTACGCAGGCCACAGTTTTCAAGTAACATGGGAAAGAAAAAGGATATCTCTGCTGCCGAAAAGCAACAAATAGTGCAATGCCTTGGACAAGGGATGAAAACATTTGATATTGCATGAAAACGTAAGCATGATCATCATACTGTGAAGAGATTTGTGGCTGATTCTGAGCACAGATGTGTTTGTGCAGATAAAGGCAGAATGAGGAAGGTTTCTGCCAGGTAAGTTCATCATATTAAGAGAGCAGCTGCTAAAAAGGCCTTACAAACCAGCAAACAGATATTTGAAGCTGCTGGTGCCTCTGGAGTCCCTCGAACCTCAAGGTGTAGGATCCTTCAAAGGCTTGCTGTGGTGCATAAACCTACTATTCGGCCACCCCTAAACAGTACTCACAAGCAGAAACAGTTGCAGTGGGTCCATATATACATGAAGACTGATTCTGAAACAGTCTTGTTTACTGATGAGTGCTGAGCAACCCTGGATGGTCCAGATCGATGGAGTAGTGGATGGTTGGTGGATGGCCACCATGTCCCAACAAGGCTGCAACGTCAGCAAGGAGGTGGAGGAGTCATGTTTTGGGCCGGAATCATGGGGAAACAGCTGGCAGGCCCCTTTAAGGTTCTTGAAGGTGTGAAATGACCTCTACAAAGTATATAGGAGTTTCTGACTGAGAACCTTCTTCCATGGTACAAAATGCAGAAACGTGCCTGCAGGAGCAAAATCATCTTCATTCATGACAATGCACCATCTCATGCTGCAAAGAATACCTCTGTGTCATTGGCTGCTATGGGCATAAAAGGAGATAATTTCATGGTGTGGCCACCATCTTCCCCTGACCTCAACCCTATAGAGAACCTTTGGAATATAATCAAGCAAAAGATCTATGAAGGTGGGCGGCAGTTCACATCAAAACAGCAGCTCTGGGAGGCTATTCTGACATTATGCAAAGAAATACAAGCAAAAACTCTCCAGAAACCCACAAGTTCAATGAATGCAAGAATTGTGAAGGTAATATCAAAGAAGGGTTCCTATGTTAACATGTAACTTGGCCTGTTAGGATGTTTTGGAGTTAAATAGCTTTTTATTTCAGTGAATGTGACCTGCTAATGCTGAAAATTCAACAAATGAGCATTTTCAGTTATTTAACCCCTTCAGGATGCAGCCTATGTTAACCCTAAAGACTTTGGCATTTTTGTCAATTCTGACCAGTTTCCCTCTATGAGGTAATAACTATGGAACGCTTCAATGGATCCTAGCGATTCTGAGATTGCTTTTTTGTGGCATATTGGGCTTCATGTTAGTATTAAATTTAGGTCGATAACTTTTACAATTATTTGTGAAAAAATCAAAAATTTAGCAAAAATATTGAAAATGTTGCTATGCCTAAACTTCGGAGCTCCCCCACAAGTGATCCCATTGGAAACTAGACCCCCAGAAACCCTATCTAGATGCATAGTGAGCACTTTGAATCCCCAGGTGCTTCACAAATTGATCCATAGAAATGAAAAAAGAAAATGTTTGTGGAAAAAAAAAGTACTTTTTCATTTTTACGGATCAATTTTTTTAGCACCTGGGGGTTGAAAGTGCTCATTATGCATCTAGATAAGTTTCTTGGGGGTCTAGTTTCCAAAATGGGGTCATTTGTGGGGGAGCTCCAATGTTTAGGCACATAGGGGCTCTCTATATGCGAATAGTGTCCGCTAACAATTTGAGCTAATTTTCCATTCAAATTGAAATTGTTAGCTGACACCATGTCGTGTATGGAGAGCCCTTGTGTGCCCAAACATTTGAGCTCCCCCACAAGTGACCCCATTTTAGAAACTAGACCCCCAATGGAACGTATCTAGATGCATAGATGCATAATGAGCACTTTGAACGCTTAGGTGCTTCACAAATTGATCGTAATAAGGAAAAAGTACTTTTTTTTACACAAATTTACGGATCAGTTTGTGAAGCACCTGGGGGTTCAAATTGCTCACTATGCATCTAGATACTTTCCTTGGGGGGTCTAGTTTCCAAAATGGGGTCACTTGTGGGGGAGCTCCAATGTTTAGGCACACAAGGAGGGGCTCTCCATACTCGACATGGTATTCCGCTAAAAATTGGAGATAATTTTCAACTGAAATTGCTAGCGGACACCATGTCGCGTATGGAGAACCCGTGTGCCACCAGCACAAGGGCAACTGGTAGAGTTGGGTACAGCACTAGAAAATGGCGCCTGTTATGAATGCGCTATTTTCTGGGTTGGTTGTGGGTTGCAATTTGCAGCATGGGCCCACGTTTGGGTCTCTCCACGCTGAGGATTCCAGCCCCCCAGCTATCAAGTTGTACCTGGCTTGCAACCAAAAATACAGCGAAGGCCTTTTTTTTTATTTCTAGAACTGATTTTAGAAGAAAAAAAAAGGACATGGGGCTCCGCCATATTTTTGGTCCAGCCAGGTACAACTTGGCAGCTATGGACTGCCACCAACCCCTAGCTGCCTCGTTGTACCTGGCTGGCAACCAAAAATACAGCAAAGTCCTTTTTTTTTTTTTATTTCTAGAACTAATTCTAGAAAAAAAAATGTGGGGCTCCGCCATATTTTTGGTCCAGCCAGATACAACTTGGCAGCTGCAGACTGCCACTAACCCCCAGCTGCCTCGTTTTACCTGGCTGGCAACAAAAAACACAGTGAAGCCCATTTTTTTTTATTTCTAGAACTAATTCTAGAAAAAAAAAATGATGTGGGGCTCCGCCATATTTTTGGTCCAGCCAGGTACAACTAGGCAGCTGGGGGCTGGAATTCTCAGCATGGAGAGGCCCAAGTGTTCTGGGCCCCCCATGCTGCGAATTGTAGCCTGCAACCGCCCCAGAAAATGGCGCATTAATTGAAGCACCATTTTCTGGTGCTGTACCCAGGCTCTTCCAGTTGCCCTGATGCTGGTGGCAAACTGGGTAATAAAGGTGTTAATGCCAGCTTTTTATTGGCAGCTGTCACTAAGCCCGAGATACATAATGTCGGGCCAATGTTAGACCCAGCCTTTAGGAATCTCTAGTAAATAGTCAAAAAATACACCACACAGAGAAAAATATTATTTAAAAAAAAAAAAAAACACAAACAAAATTCGGACTCCATCTTTATTATAAAGATCCGACGTAGTCCACAACGAAGGTTCAATGATGCTCGATCTCCTCCAACGTAGTCTACAACTAAGGTTCCACAACAAGTGTCCTTTTACTACAGTGCCTGGGGTCAGAGTTATGGTGCACTGTATGGCAATGATCTGTCATACAGTGCACCATGACTATGATCCCAGATACTACAAGAAGAGGACACTTGATCCCTTGTTACACCCATCCATCCATCCACACATGCATCCACCCATGTGCCCATCATCCACGCATGCACCCATCCAAGCATGCACACATCCACGCATGCACACATCCACGCATGCACACACACATCTATCCATCCACCCATGCATGCATACACCCATCCATCCATCCACCCGTGCACTCATGCATGCATACATGCACCCATTCATCCATCCATCTATTCATTCATTCATTCTTTGAATCATACTTACCTCACTCACGATCCACCGGTGAGAAGGAGGAGCCCGGGAGAGGAGGAGGGTCCCACCCCGCAGACACGGAGGCTGACCAGGGGTGCAGCTCGCCGGGAGGTGAGGGGGCATATGGGTCACAGTGGTGGAGGGGGGGTCAGCTTCCACAGCACCCTCCGTGACTGCACCAGGAGAGGGCTGACGAAGCTGACCGGTGGGTGCACGGCGGGTGAAGCCCGCCGGCGGATGAATGTTACCGCCGGGTGGGGAAGGGGAAGGAAAGGGATTGGGGGAAGCTGATGAGCCCTGGAGCAGGAGGGGGCTGAGGAGGGGGAGGGCACCCGCCCCTCCAGATCTGATTGGAGAGCTCCAATCAGATCTGGAGGGGTTAATCGCTCTGATTGGCAGTGTCAATTATAACTGCCAATCAGAACGAGTTTAGCCATGGGGGGGGGGCTAAGCCACCACCCCTGGGCTAAAGTATGGATCCTTGCGATATTGCAGCTCTGGTGATTTGTCACTAACCCAGTCGCCGGAGCTGCATGAGCGCAAACAATCCATGACGTTATAGAGACGTCATGGGTCGGGAACGCACCGACTTTCATGACATCTCTATAGCGTTATAGGTCAGGAAGGAGTTAAAACATATCAAATGTTTAGCAACTCTACTGTGCCTAATAATGTGGAACAGTGCATTTAGAGTTTTTTTTTAAATCTGAAGATTATACTGTTATCATTGGAAGGTTTCTTCAATAAAATTCGATGTATACTCTAACAGGTGATGACTTTTATTACACTGACTGCCATTTGCACCAACCATGTAGGAAAATCAGAGCAAAAGAACATTTGCATAATAATTTGAAACATGGTGTATAGACAGGTGTGTGCCTTTCCTAATCAAGTCCTATCAGTTTAATTAAACACGGCTGGACTCTAATGAAGGAGTAGAACCATCTCAAGGAGGATCACAAGGAAATGGACAGCATGTGACTTAAATATGAGTGTCTGAGCAAAGGGTCTGAGTACTTATAGGTACTGTTACACACAGAAATATATTGCTTGCAATTCACTGGTTGCAGTGAAATCATGGACACATTGTTCCATTTTGTTGTTGTGTACCTTATGACCATGTGATATTTCAGTTTTTCTTTTTATTACATTTGCAATAATTTCTACATTTCGGTTATTTTCAGGCAAGATGGGGTGCAGACTGTACATTAATAAGATAAAAATGAACTTTTTGAATTTACCAAATGGCTGCAATGAAACAAAGAGTGAAAAATTGAAAGGGGTCTGATTAGTTTCCGTATCCACTGTATAATCACTCAATTTATGCAGTATTCATATATACACACAGATGGCTCATCCTGCATTGGCTCCATCCAGCAGAACAGGGTAGTTGACCTTACAAATTGCAATGTGCTATATGATGACAATGAAATGTGGAAAAGGACTAATAAAATATTTTCAGTCTCTTTGGCCACAATCCAGGAGCCCGGTGTATTTTCTTTAGCATTGGAAAGGGAGCACGGTCATGTTCTATGTATAACAATGGTCAGTGACTCCTTGTATTCCAGAGTCATATTGCAGATTTTTCAGGTCAAGTAAGGGACACTTGGTCATCCAGTAGCCTTTGAACAGAATGCCATTCTGAAGTACATGCTGTGTTGACTCTTGTCCAGGTTGTGAACAGCTGCTGGACTTTATAAATGAGTGACTTATGGTATGATGGGAAGCCGCAGCACTTCTGCCCTCTTATCTGTGGGTGTATGCTAACCAACTATCATTCTATTTTTGGTTTCTGATACAGCAGTTACTTTATATGAGCAGAGTACAAGACAGATAAACTACAATGGATCAAATTTATTATTAATATTTTGTAGTAAAATATTAACTATAAACATCAAAAAACACAATCCATATGTGATTGCACATTACACATATTAATATCAAATCCCAAGGAAAAGAAAATGCAATCTCATAAAGTAAAAAAAAAGATTATTAAAATAAAAAAATGCATAAAATGAGAAAAGAAACAGGTACGGACAATAAAAAAACATGGGGGACAGCTGGTTAGTCATATTACATAAAGTAACTATATAGGCATGGAACTTAAGGTATGATGTAGCAGTTAATAAGGGATTCAGACATTATATAACAAAATAAAAAAAAGTAATAACAAGACTGAGTCCAACCCCGGTAAGACCCCTGTGGGAATTTGCAGGTAACAGGAACAATGTTTCCCAATGTCTATACATATACAGAAAGTAAGGCAGGAAAGAACAATTACAACAATAGATACATTATAATAGCCCCAGATCGGAACAATAAGTAGTGAGAGTTAAATTATATACATTATAGTTAATATCCACAAGAGTAGATCTGAAGCCAGTCACATGGATAAAGTAAACAAACACCTGACACACGTTTCGCCTTGAAATGCTTCATCCCGGACTAGTAATATGTTGGTGAGGTAGGTATTTATGTAACAATAATCCAATCATATTGTATCATTATAGTACTTCCGGTGGTAAAGCACATCATTCTACTATTTACTGAAAACAGAATGAAGCCTGTAAAGAAAAGAACACAGTGCCTACAGTCACATATGATGGAGGCTCAAATGGGGGTTTTGCTGCTTCTTGCACTTGGTGCACTGATTGTGTGCAAGACATCATGAAATCTAAAGATTACCAAAGCATTTTGGGTGGCAATGTAGTACCCAGTATCAGAAAGCTGAGTGTGTGTCCTGGGTCATAGGTCTTCCATCAGGACAATGACCCCAAACATACTTCAAACAAAACGCTGCCTGCTGGATCCGGCTGGTTCCAGAAATACGGCGAAGCCCACGTGAAATTTTTTCTGACAAATTCATAAAACAATGTAAATAAAAGGGACTGCATCTTTATTAACCCCTGGACCATGGGCGAGGGTTAATAAAGATGCAGTCCCTTTTTTAGGATAGTAACATAGTAACATAGTAACATAGTTTTTAAGGTTGAAGGAAGACTTTAAGTCCATCTAGTTCAACCCATAGCCTAACATGTTGATCCAGAGGAAGGCAAAAAAAACCCCATGTGGCAACACTAATCTCCACATTGGGGGAAAAAATTCCTTCCTGACTCCAGATACGGCAATCAGACTAATTCCCTGGATCAACGCCCTATCAAAGAATCTAGTATATATAACTGGTAATATTATAGTTTTCAAGAAAGGCATCCAGGCCCTTCTTAAATGTTAGTAGTGACTCACTCATTACAACATCATGTGGCAGAGAGTTCCATAGTCTCACTGCTCTTACAGTAAAGAATCCGCGTCTGTGATTATGATTAAACCTTCTTCCCTCCAGACGTAGAGGATGCCCCCTTGTCCCAGTCTCAGGCCTAAGAGTAAAGAGATCATTAGAAAGGTCTCTGTACTGCCCCCTCATATATTTGTACATTATTATAAGATCACCCCTAAGCCTTCGTTTTTCCAAGCTAAATAACCCCAAGTTTAATAACCTGTCTTGGTATTGCAGACCCCTTAGTCCTCTAATAACTTTTGTCGCTCTTCTCTGGACCCGCTCTAGTTCAGCTATGTCTTTCTTATACACCGGAGACCAGAATTGTACACAGTATTCTAAGTGTGGTCGCACTAGTGACTTGTATAGAGGTAAAATTATGTTCTCCTCATGAGCATCTATGCCTCTTTTAATACATCCCATTATTTTATTTGCCTTTGCAGCAGCTGCCTGACACTGGCCACTAAATGTGAGTTTGTCATCTACCCATACACCCAGGTCTTTTTCAGTGATAGTTTTGCCCAGTGTTTTATAATTAAGCACATAATTATACCCTTTGTTTCCTCTGCCCAAGTGCATGACTTTACATTTATCCCCATTAAAGCGCATTTGCCATTTAGCAGCCCAAGCTTCTAGTTTACATAAATCCTCCTGTAATATAAAATTGTCCTCCTCTGTATTGATTACCCTGCAGAGTTTAGTGTCATCTGCAAATATTGAGATTCTACTCTGTATGCCCCCTACAAGGTCATTAATAAATATATTAAATAGGAGCGGGCCCAACACTGACCCCTGTGGTACCCCACTGTTAACTGTGACCCATTCTGAGTGTGTTCCATTAATAACCACCCTTTGTTTCCTATCACTAAGCCAGTTCTTAACCCACTTACACATATTTTCCCCTATCCCCATTGCCCTCATTTTATGTATCAACCTTTTGTGTGGCACCGTATCAAAAGCTTTTGAAAAGTCCATATACACCACATCCACTGCATTTCCTTGGTCCAGTCCAGAACTTACTTCTTCATAGAAGCTTATTAGATTAGTTTGACAGGAACGGTCCCTCGTAAAACCATGTTGATAATGGGTCATGAGGTTATTTTTGTTCAGATACTCCAGTATAGCATCTCTTAGAAAACCCTCTAGGATTTTACCCACAGTAGAGGTTAAGCTTACTGGCCTATAATTTCCAAGTTCAGTTTTTGTCCCCTTTTTGAATATTGGCACCACATTTGCTATACGCCAGTCCTGTGGTACAGACCCTGATATTATGGAATCTTTAAATATTAAAAATAATGGTCTATCTATGACAGTACTTAATTCCTGCAGCACTCTGGGTGTATCCCATCTGGGCCCGGGGATTTGTCAATTTTAGTGATTTTTAGACGATACCGTACTTCCTCTTGGGTTAAGCAGGTGACGTTTAATTGAGAATTTTTGTTATCACTGATCATATTGTCTGTCATGGGATTTTCTTGTGTAAATACTGTTGAAAAAAAGTCATTTAGCATATTTGCTTTTTCCTCATCCTCATCCACCATTTCACCCAGACTATTTTTAAAGGGGCCAACACCATCATTTTTTAGTTTCTTACTATTTATGTAGTTAAAAAATATTTTGGGATTCTTTTTACTTTCTCTGGCAATGAGTCTCTCTGTCTCAATCTTTGCTGCCTTGATTTGCTTTTTACAAATGTTATTTAATTTTCTGTATTTATTTAATGCTTCATCACTACCTACTTGCTTTAATTCCCTAAATGCTTTCTTTTTGTCACATATTGCACTTCTTACCGCTTTATTTAGCCATAGTGGTTTCCTCCTATTTCTAGCATGCTTATTCCCATAGGGTATATATTGTGCACAGGTCCTA
Organism: Allobates femoralis; assembly: GCA_033576535.1. Taxonomy (NCBI): domain Eukaryota; kingdom Metazoa; phylum Chordata; class Amphibia; order Anura; family Aromobatidae; genus Allobates; species Allobates femoralis. The sequence goes on from JARQOC010000012.1 coordinate 61,534,232, forward strand.
TTCAGGATGCTAATAAACATCTCCCATTTGTGTTGTGTACTTTTATGTCTCAGGACATCGTCCCAGTTTATTGCACTAAGATCATCTCTCAACCGTTGGAAATTTGCCTTCCTGAAGTTTAGTGTCCTTGTGGCCCCTCTACTACACGTCTTAGTAAAGGATACTTGAAAGCTTATTAAGTTATGATCACTATTACCCAAGTGACCTCCAACCCGTATATTTGATATGCGGTCTGGCCTGTTGGTTAATATTAGGTCCAGCAGTGCCCCCCTTCTTGTTGGGTCCTGAACCAGTTGTGTCTCTTATAGTTTTCAAAAACTTATTACCTTTGCTAGAACTGCAGGTTTCTGATCCCCAATGTATTTCAGGGTAGTTGAAGTCCCCCATAATAATGACTTCTCCCTGAGTCGCTGCTTCATCTATTTGCTTTATGAGGATATTCTCCTCCACTTCCATTATTGTTGGGGACTTATAACAAACCCCTATCAGTAATTTATTATTTTTTCCCCCTCCCCTTATCTCCACCCACAGAGACTCTACATTTCCATTAGATTCACCTATATTATCACGCAGGATGGGTTTTAAGGATGATTTTACGTATAAACATACACCTCCTCCTCGCCTATTTGTACGGTCATTTCTGAACAGACAATAGCCCTGTAAATTAACAGCCCAGTCATGACTCTCATCCAGCCAAGTCTCCGAAATCCCCACCATGTCATAATTATTTTCCAACAAAATCAATTCTAATTCCTCCATTTTGTTGGTGAGGCTTCTGGCATTAGTGAACATGCACTTTATGCATCTCTCTTTACCTCTATTCCTTCCTACTAGATTGACTGTTCTAACCCCACCCCCCATGCCACCCCCAATTTTATTACTTGTGCCCAGGTTACTGTTTACACTATCTTCCCCTCCTATACAATGAATACCCTCCCCCCCAATCCCTAGTTTAAACACTCCTCCAACCTTCGAGCCATTTTCTCCCCCAGCACAGCTGCACCCTCCCCATTGAGGTGCAGCCCGTCCCTAGCATAGAACCTGTAGCCAACAGAGAAGTCGGCCCAGTTCTCCAGGAACCCAAACCCCTCCTTCCTACACCAATTCCTGAGCCACTTATTTATCTCCCTAATCTCCCGTTGCCTCTCTGGTGTGGCACGTGGTACAGGCAGTATTTCAGAGAATACTACCTTGGAGGTCCTTGCCTTAAGCTTGCAGCCTAATTCCCTGAAATCATCTTTAAGGACCTTCCACCTACCTCTAACTTTGTCATTTGTGCCAATGTGCACCATGACCGCTGGGTCCTCACCAGCCCCTCCCAGTAATCTGTCAACCCGATCAGCGATGTGCCGGACTCGAGCGCCAGGTAGGCAGCACACTGTTCGACGATCCCTGTCTTTGTGACAGATTGCCCTATCTATTCCCCTAATAATTGAGTCCCCCACTACCAGCACCTGTCTGGCCTGCCCTACTCTCCTGTTTTCCCCCTTACTGGAGCAGACACTCCTCTGGCTTTCAGAGGTCATGCCCTGCTGCAGCAGTGCTGTACCTGAACTCACACCCCCCTCATCTGCCAACATAGCAAATTTATTGGGGTGTGCCAGATCAGGGCTAGCCTCCCTGGCACCCTTCCCTCTACCCCGCCTTCTAACTGTCACCCAGCTAGCTACCTCATGGTCCTGAGGCTCCATAGTACCATCCTCCCCCACATCTATCCCATTGAGCAGCTGTTCAGTGAGCAGCAGACTCCTTTCCATATTGTCTATGGATCTCAGCGTTGTCAGTCGTTCATTTAGATCCAGTATCTGGGCTTCCAAATGCACAACGTACTCATATCTCACACAGCAGTATGCACCCTCGGCCGGCTGGTCAAGGAATGCATACATGTGGCAAGATGTACACTGGATGGCATTGCCAATCATGGAGCTCATTTCCTAATGGGGATTGCACCAGACAGAAATGATAAGTAAAAAGAAATGCAAAGTATTAATAAAATACAACCAGCAATTCAGTAAGTCCTCCCTTCCAAACTCCCTGAATCCAAAGTCACTGAATCACAAGTCACACACTTACTTCTGTCGCACTTGCTCTGTCACACAAAGCTCGCGGTCACACTCGCTAGAGAATCAGATATAAAGAGGTTTTTTTTTTTTTCTTTTTTTCCCTTAGCAGCAAATCAGCCTGTATCTCAGTGCACTTCCAAGGGACTGGAAGCCCCAACCAGCTGCTTCTTATAAACCCTTAATTATGCACCCCCACCCTTAATTAACCCCTTGTAAGTATAGCTACACCACAGGTTTTAAGTGCAAGTAGTTAACCCTTTAACTTACAGGTAGTAAAATAAGAGACTATAAACTTGTAGAGAGAAAAGAAAGATAAGAAAGCCCAATAAAATTAAAAGGTGAAAAAAAACAAAAACAAACAGTCAGCAATTCACACAGGTATTTGTTGCAGGATTCCCAAACACCTCCTCACTGAATCACAAGTCACACACTTACTTCTGTCGCACTTGCTCTGTCACACAAAGCTCGCGGTCACACTCGCTAGAGAATCAGATATAAAGAGGTTTTTTTTTTTTTCTTTGTTTTATTGATTTTTCAGAAAAAAAATGACATGGGCTTCGCCGTATTTCTGGAACCAGCCGGATCCAGCAGGCAGCGACGGGCTGCCCCCAACCCCCAGGTGCCTATTTGTATCTGGCCAGACACAAGAATATAGGGGAGCCCTTTTTTTTTTTTTTCATGAATTTCATGAAATAATAAAAAAAAAATACGTGGGGCTCCGCGCAATTTCTATGTCTAGCCAGGTACAGCTAAGCAGCTGGGGGCTGGAATCCGCAGCGCAGGGAAGCCCATACTTTCTGGGCACCCCCTGCTGCAAATTGTAGCCCGCAGCCACCCCAGAAGATGGCGCGTTCATTGAAGCGCCATCCTCTGGCGCTGAACCCCGCTCTCTTCCAGCGGCCCTGGTGGCGGTGACAAACTGGGTAATAAAGAGGTTAGGGCCAGCTTTGTATTATCAGCTGGCCCTAAGCCCGAAATTTATGGCAGTCACGCCAATATTAGACATGACCGCCATGAATTTCTATTAAATTGTTTTAAAAAAAACACAACACAGAGAACATTTTTTATTAGAAAAAAAAAAAAAGCCATTAGGGACTCCATCTTTAATTAAAAAAATCCTCTTCCGTCCAACGTAGTCCAAAACGCGATGTCCTCTCTGCTCATCCCTGTGCATAGATATAGATGTCTATGCACAGGGATGAGCAGACTGAGAATAATCTCAGCTCTGCTACACACAGGAAGAGCAGGCGGGCCCTAGGACCCTGGAGCTGCGGCAGCTTGTACAGAGCAGATAGCCTGACTCCTTACTGTGCGAGTTTCCCAGCGATTACTTGCACAGTAAACGAGTCCAATGCAAGTCAATGCCAATCCTAGTTTTGTCAGAGTCTCTGACAAAACTAGGATTGCTTCAGGCTGAAGCTTCCGAGACACATCTGCGATTTGTAAATCGCACACTACTCGCTATTACTCGCTTCCCCATTCATTAACATTGGACTCGCTAGACTCGCAACGAGTAACGAGTCCCGGGCTCGGACTCGCTAGAGTCAAGCGATTCCGAGTAATTTAGGACTCGCCCATCACTAATTAAGAATATAATAGTCTTATTCTTACCATTTGTATAATTTATTGTATGATGTTTTCACTCTCTATCCTTATCTCCCTAAGTCTTCGTATATTTTTCTACACCTCTTAGCTTCTCTTACTTCCTCCTTTTCTGAATTAATATCTGGTCATCTATCTTCCTGAGATAGACACTGGTTTGCCATCCTCGGTCCTCTGACACTTGCCTGAATTACCCATGGAGTCTGTATAGTTATTCTATTAAAGTTTGGTAGCAAGGCCATGTATTAGTTACCGTAATTCATTAAGCTGCTTCCCCAATATAGTATTTCAGTCCTTAGCGTAAGGGATTAAGTATTACTTTTGCACTGACCTCATGTGGCATTATTCTTAGAGATAAATTAGCTTTCAATTTGCTTAAATAGTAAAGGGTATATCCGGGTTAAAAAAAAAAACATGCCTAAGCGTTCACAGGCAAGTAGTTACTACCTAACTGCCTATTGTGCTCAGCGCCATCTTTCTTCGACATGGAGTGGTCTAAGACTATTCCTGCCCTGATTTTGCAGATTTCGCTGTCATCACATCAGCACAGAGCTGGCTTCTCTGCTCTGTTGACGGAGGTCACAGCTGACGTCATGCTTATTGATAGCCGGCTCCCCAAGTTAGGTAGTAGGGAGCTGGCTGTTACTCAGCATGATGTTGGCTGTCTGTCCCTTCTACAAAGGAGAGGCATAAAGAAGCCAATGTTCTGTTGATGAAGCTATTTCATTTCCAGCGGTCTGTGACCACTCTGTGCCGGCGGTAAATGGCGCAGGGCACAACAGGCAGGTTGGTAGCAACTACCTACCTGTAAGGGCTTAGGCACATTTTTTTTTTAAATCCCAAGAATACCGTTTAAGGGTGCTGTCTACTTTATTAATTTTTAGCATCTACATCTGAATGTAGCCACATAGAAGCAACGCGGTATGGCTCAACCTTTCTTTCCTTCTTCCTTATAGAGAGCGCCACATAGATTTCTCTTATTTAGTCCTTTTTATTATTTCCTTTCCTCTTTATAAATTGTGCTCAAATTGCAAATCGTAGCAAACCGATAGTTGACCTCCGTAACTGCATAATCAGTTTGTATTTACATACGCTTAACTAGCCATTGTGCAATACAAAATCCTCCATGGCTTACAACAAGATAAAAGGAGAAGGTAGAGAAATAAATGTTAGTGATCTTGAAAGAGCTGCCCAAGCTCTATTCCAGGATATCATTAGTTTTGTACTAGAAAATCACCTGACAGATCCCTTTAACTTTTGCATTGAAAATACAGCTGTTTTCATGTATTAGATTAAGGACTGATATTTTGATACTTAGTAGAGATAAGCGAACACCACAGTGTTCACATTTGGATGTGTTCGCTGAATGTGGGTTATTCGCTGACTTGTTTGGGGAACATTCTCTGAATGCCCATTGAACAAAATTGAAATCAATGGCAGGCAACTTTCATGGCATAGAAAACACCTTCAAAGGTGTCTGAAAGCTGCCAAACACTGGCAAACACAAATCATCTTATCGTGTCTCTGCGGCTTGATTGCACCAGTCCAACTTCCTGTGTCCCTCTCACTTCCGCATCCATGCTGTCAGTGAGTAACGTGCGCAGTCAGCTAATTTGTTAACAATAGCAATCACGTCATGTGACCAGATATTGTCAGCTGATCTCGTCACCTGACTGGATTACCATGGTGACCAGATCAGCTGCCACGCATATCAGTCACCAACAGCCCTGATCCATTAGGTGGCCGCTAATCATAGCGGGTACCATGGTTACCTGAACGGTGACCTCAGTGAGTCACCACTTACGAACGGAGCTCGCAGCTCACTCATTCAGTGACTGGAGGCTTTGGTGACAGAATGCTCTATTCTTCACCATAGCCTCCAATGAAGAAGACATTGCAGAGAATCGTGGAGGAATATGAAGTGGGAAGAGGCTAATAAAGATGGAATCACTAAGCATCTGTGTTTTTATTATGAATAAAATAATTTGTCTTCATGTTGTGTCTTTTTTAACCATCTATTTGAGATTCTTAATAGCCGGGTCTAACTTGGCCTGACATTTAAGAATCTCGAGGCTTTAATACCAGCTGGCAAAACAAAGGTATTATTAACCCCTCACTATCCAGCATGCCACTGCCACCAGAGCCACTGGAAGAGCCTGGTAAAGTGCCTGGAAATGGCGCTTTTTATGAATGCGACATTTGCAGGGGCGGTTGAGGTGGGCCCTAAAACAATGGGCCCTCACCCCTCTCAGAATACCAGTCCTCAGTTGCCTAGTTTTACCTTGACTGGCAATTAAAAATAGGGCAAAGCCCATGCATTTTTTTGCCAGCCAAGGTAAAATTAGGCAACTAAAGAAATGAGGATTGTGATTGTGTTCTTTTTTTCAAATAAATTATTTTTCACGGTGTGGTGTACTATTTATTTAGAGGCCGGCTCTAACATTGGGCCAACATTATGAACCTTGGGCTGAGTGCCAGCTGGCAAAATATAGCTGGCATGAAGATCTTTGTTGCCCTGTTTGCCGCTGTCACCAGGGCAACTCAAAAAGTAAGGTACAGCGCCAGAAAATGGCTCTTCTTTGAATCACTTATTTTCTGGGAAGGCTGCGGGCTGCTATTCACAGTGGGGGAAGGGGGGGAGATTTCCCATGCTGAGGATTTCAACCCTCAGCTGCTTAGTTGTACCTGCTGACAACCAAAAATACATCGAAGCCCCGCATTTTTTTTAATTATTTAAAGAAATAATTTTAAAAAAAAGAGCTCACATGTATTTTGTTTACCAACCAGGTAAAACTAGGCAGCTGGGGGTCGTGGCAGCCTGTACCTCCCTGCTGCACCTGTGCTGGTGTCCAAAAATACAGCAGAGCTTTGTCAACACAAAGTAATGGACATATGCTAATTTTATATTAATTGCTAGGAAATAAGTGTAGAAGAGGTGGCCTCTCGTGCTGCTGATCTTCTCCAATAATAAAGTTTTGATCTCCAAAAAAAAAAATGTAATAATAATAATGATGATGATGATGATGAAAAAAGATAGTGAAATAAAAAAAAAAATAGATATTCAAAACTTTTCTCTTAAAAAATATAAAGCTCTCTTCAATGTATGTTTAAGGAAAAATGTAAGGTTTGTGGACTTAACAGCTGCTTCCACATCTGGCAATGTTTCAAAAATTCACAACCTACAGGTGTCAAAACACCTGAAACTCCAGAAGCTTAAAAAAATTATTTAAAAGTTGCAAAGAACTACAGTATAACACAAGCTGGTAGACCCAATGGCTGGTGACATGCCTAACCGTAAAGTTAGGGGTTGTTCCTGGCCAGCGGGTCTTCCAGCAAGTGTTTTGGAAAATTTTAGGATCATTTTAAATTTCGAACTTCTTCCTAACCAAAGCCGCGTTTGGTGATTTTTTTGTAAATTGCTTGAGTTTCTGATTGCAACTGAATTGTCAATGTTTGAGCCGAATTTGAAATTGGCGAACATGTTCAGGGGCATTTCGCTCATCTCTAGTTGTGTCACTTATACATTGGTTTCATAATTCTGGTTTAGTGGCAAAATTAGCACTTATGGTACTTTTACACACCGCTACAGAAGGTAGAAAACAACCGGGTTACAGAGACAAATGTATCTTGCACCGTCAAATCAACCCGAGGTAGCGGTGTGTAAAGTAGCTTGTTGCCAGCCGTCACTTTCGGCACCTGTTTCAGAGCAGTGCTCTAAAACAGGTTGATTTCAGCCCGATGGTAAAGGCGTCTAAATACGGTAGGGTAAGGTTTTTTCGCCACCTAGATAACTCCCCGGGGCGTGACACAGCCTCCGGGAAAACTCCCCCCTTCAGCGATCATTGGTGGAAGCTCCTGCATTGCGATTGGTTGTCGCTGCATAGGGCAGCATATTTAAGGAGATGACCAGTCACACTACACAATTGCTCGAGCGTCATGTATTAGTCAGCCTCCTGCGCTGGCTGTCCAATCATGATGCTATTGCTTTGTCCTATCAGCATACGAACGTCTCGTAATCCACAACTCTGGCACGCCTATGTGTTGTCCCTGCTGCACCAGGTCCTCCCATATTACCTTCTGTCACGGCGTGTAAATGAGGTAAGGTGCTCTACAGAAGGTAACTTGAGGCACCCCGCAGTGCATCCAGAGGTAGATTAAACCTTCTGTAGAGCACCTTGTAGCGGCGTGTAAAGGCGGTATCGGGTACCGTTTGCAACCGTTGGTGCATGCTCGTGCATATGAAGTACCCGGTTGTACCTAACCTTCTGTAGCGGCGTGTAAAGGTACCTTTAGGGGTTTAATCCTGACTCTTCTTGTTTGCAATGTATGAATTTTGGGTTTTTGGAGATATTTATTTTGTCCTTAAAAAAATAACCCATTTGGTTTGCATATCTCTCAACGCAGAAAGCATACTTGGTGTGAACACTTGTTTCACAATTTTGGTTTAGTAACAAAATTAGCACTAAAGGTACCTTTACACGCCGCTACAGAAGGTTAGAAACAACCGGATGCTTCACGTGCACGAGCACGCACCAACGGTTGCAAACGGTACCCGATACCGCCTTTACACGCCGCTACAAGGTGCTCTACAGAAGGTTTAATCTGTCTCTGGATGCACGCCGGGTGCCTCAAGTTACCTTCTGTAGAGCACCGTCCCTCATTTAAAGAGGGAAGAGAAAGAGACACTGCAAGGATAGGCGCACACAATATCATGTGAAAAAGTGGATATTCTTTATTCAATTTTTTTACTTTTTGCTCTGACATAGTGATAAGGTGGGATCAAACAGACAATTCTAAAAACATTTAAAACGAGTTACAGATAACTCGGTAGCATGTCACTATCACATTCCTGAGTGAGGGTAGCTCAGGAAGAAAAGGGTTAAAGCAGGTATGCACATAGGTAACTCGTTTTAAATGTTTTTAGAATTGTCTGTTTGATCCCACCTTATCACTATGTCAGAGCAAAAAGTTAAAAAATTGAATAAATAATATCCACTTTTTCACATGATATTGTGTGCGCCTATCCTTGCAGTGTCTCTTTCTCTTCCCTCTTTGATTAATACTGACACTGTAGTGCAGCACCAATCCACTTTTTTTGAGGACTGCGGTGCACCCTGCTTCTTGTCCCCACCGTCCCTCATTTACACGCCGCTACAGAAGGTAATATGAGAGGACCTGGGGCAGCAGGGACAACACATAGGCGTGCCAGAGTTGTGGATTACGAGACGCTCGTACGATGATTGGACAAAGCAATAGCATCATGATTAGCCAGGCAGCGCAGGAAGGCTGACTAATACATGATGCTATTGCAATTGTGTAGTGTGACTGGTCAGCTCCTTAAATATGCCACCCTATGCAGCGACAACCAATCGCAATGCAGGAGCTTCCACCAATGATCGCTGAAGGGGGGTGGTTTCCCGGAGGCTGTGTCATGCCCCGGGGAGTTATCTAGGTGGCAAAAAAACCTTACCCTACCATATTTAGACGCCGTTACCATCGGGTTGAAATCAACCTGTTTTAGAGCACTGCTCTGAAACAGGTGCCGAAAGTGACGGGTGGCAACAAGCTACTTTACACGCCGCTACCTCGGGTTGATTTGACGGTGCAAGATGCATTTGTCTCCGTAACCCGGTTGTTTTCTACCTTCTGTAGCGGCGTGTAAATGTACCATAAGGAGTTTAATACTGCTTCTCCTTGTTTGCAGTGTATAGGAATGAAGAAAAAAGGCAATTAGGGTGCTGTTACTGCAGTATATCACAGATCAGTGAATTCAGTAAAACAATCAAAACACAGAATATTCAAATTTCTGGTGACCTGAAAAATTCCAGAAATTTGATTCAAAGTGGATCCTCAACAGATTGATCTGCTTACTTCTAAGTCCCTGCGGGACCCACGGGTGCATGCAGCCGCCCTGTGCTCACGTCTGCGATAGGTGTAGGGCGGCTCCTCCCTGCATTCACTCGATGGTGACCGCTTCTGACTTTGCAGCATGGAATTAACATGCTGCAGTGATGGGAAAGCCTGGCATAGACACTGCAGCTGAAAACACACTGTTGTGGGGAGAAGCATAGTGAGAATGGGATTTGTAGAGATCCCATCTACTATGCTGGTACTGTACAATGCAGCATTTTGGATGCAGCGGCAATACGTTGAGGCCAAAACATTTCAATTCCTGATTGAGAGCACGCCACTGCTAGACCCATTCGGCAGCTGCTTGCCTTCCAATAGAACAGAGGTCCCCATCTCCAGGCCTGGAGGGCCGCCAACAGTGCAGGATTTCAGGATTTCCTTAGTATTGCACAGGTGTTAATGTGATCAAATGCACAGGTAATGAGTCCAACCCCTATGCAATACTAAGGAGATCCTGGAAACCTGCCCGGTTGGCGGCCCTCGAGACCTGGATCTGGGGACCCCTGCAATAGAACATAGTAATGTTTCCATTCTTTTAATAAGAGCATTGACAAAACAAGTTTGGATTATACATTGTAACGCCGGTGGTCTGGTGTCTTGGTTCCCTCGGCGTTACTGCGCTTTCACCCAATGCTCCTTCCCCCCCTGTCCAGCTGGGAGACTGTAGTATGTTACCTGGATAGGATTCTGCTCAGTTCCCAGCTCCGCTGCGTAGCTGCACATGTTGTATTGTCAGTGCTCCGCTGTTTACCTCTCATGTGTGGACCCTGGCTCCCGCTGTGGAAGCTATCCGCGGGTTGTGAGGTCCTCTGCAGCTGGTGCATGACTTTCCACGTGTGTCTAGGCTTGCAGCCGCTGCCAGGTGCTCTGGGCATCGGTTCCTGTGCTGGCTATGCTGTATGGGTTCTGACTGTGCCTAGGGTGCGCGCCGCCACACCTTCCCAGTTTAGTAAGATGGAGGGTGTGCGCTTGAATTGCTGTCCCCAGCCTATAGCTGAGGGTCAGTTCCTATTTAAAGTTCCTCTTCCCTGTTGGGCGTGGCCAGAGCCTCGCATTAGGTTTCTTAACCTAGCCCAGTGTGTTTGGTCCAACATGCTGCTCCTGGTCTGCCTTGTCTACAGCTCCTGTTCTGCCTGCAATCAGTTCTGGGAAAGCTGATGTCTGTGTCCCTGGACCCGTCTTGTCTGTGTTGGTGCCAACGTCCTTGTCTTGTTCCTCCTTGTGTCTTGCTGTTCCGGTCTGGAGCCGTGTCCGTTGCATGGAGTCCAGACGTCCTGACTGTCGGTGTCCAAGATGGACCTGAGGTTCTGCCTGGTGTCCGTGCCTGGTGTCCGAGATGATCCCGAGGTTCCCGCCTGGTGTCCGAGATGACCCTGAGGTTCCCGCCTGGTGTCCGAGATGACCCTGAGGTTCCCGCCTGGTGTCCGAGATGACCCTGAGGTTCCCGCCTGGTGTCCGAGATGACCCTGAGGTTCCCGCCTGGTGTCCGAGATGACCCTGAGGTTCCCGCCTGGTGTCCGAGATGACCCTGAGGTTCCCGCCTGGTGTCCGAGATGACCCTGAGGTTCCCGCCTGGTGTCCGAGATGACCCTGAGGTTCCCGCCTGGTGTCCGAGATGACCCTGAGGTTCCCGCCTGGTGTCCGAGATGACCCTGAGGTTCCCGCCTGGTGTCCGAGATGACCCTGAGGTTCCCGCCTGGTGTCCGAGATGACCCTGAGGTTCCCGCCTGGTGTCCGAGATGACCCTGAGGTTCCCGCCTGGTGTCCGAGATGACCCTGACGTTCACGCCTGGTGTCCGTGATGTTCCGTGTCCATGATGTTCCGTGTCCTTGATGTGTGTTCTTGTTAAGTAAACGTTACTTTTTGCTATACCTGAAGTGTGCGGTGTTGTCTTGTCCTGCAGGTTACCACCTAGCCCACATGCTCAGCTGCCACAGAACCCGGTTGCTGTTCTTCCCTAGTCTGGGCAGGCCCGGGTCCCCCTGTGGTCCAGTGGGTCCACATTCCCCTTACGTCATGGGTCGCGAGCGCGACCGTGACTGTAGGCTCTGGCCATGGACTCCGCTGAGCATGTGTGGACTGCAGGACATTCCCCGGATCCCACTTGGTATGTGGACTAGATTGCTCGAGCCCTGTGTGGTCAGCGGCTCTGATCACTCGAGTGATGGACTCTGCTGCTTTTTGTGACCTGTGGGACGTACCGCCTAACCCAATTGAACTTTTTGTGGGACTTTTTTCTTTTGGGTTTTCAGAAGAGGGGGCCTGAGGAGGGGGATACTGTAACGCCGGTGGTCTGGTGTCTTGGTTCCCTCGGCGTTACTGCGCTTTCACCCAATGCTCCTTCCCCCCCTGTCCAGCTGGGAGACTGTAGTATGTTACCTGGATAGGATTCTGCTCAGTTCCCAGCTCCGCTGCGTAGCTGCACATGTTGTATTGTCAGTGCTCCGCTGTTTACCTCTCATGTGTGGACCCTGGCTCCCGCTGTGGAAGCTATCCGCGGGTTGTGAGGTCCTCTGCAGCTGGTGCATGACTTTCCACGTGTGTCTAGGCTTGCAGCCGCTGCCAGGTGCTCTGGGCATCGGTTCCTGTGCTGGCTATGCTGTATGGGTTCTGACTGTGCCTAGGGTGCGCGCCGCCACACCTTCCCCAGTTTAGTAAGATGGAGGGTGTGCGCTTGAATTGCTGTCCCCAGCCTATAGCTGAGGGTCAGCTCCTATTTAAAGTTCCTCTTCCCTGTTGGGCGTGGCCAGAGCCTCGCATTAGGTTTCTTAACCTAGCCCAGTGTGTTTGGTCCAACATGCTGCTCCTGGTCTGCCTTGTCTACAGCTCCTGTTCTGCCTGCAATCAGTTCTGGGAAAGCTGATGTCTGTGTCCCTGGACCCGTCTTGTCTGTGTTGGTGCCAACGTCCTTGTCTTGTTCCTCCTTGTGTCTTGCTGTTCCCGGTCTGGAGCCGTGTCCGTTGCATGGAGTCCAGACGTCCTGACTGTCGGTGTCCAAGATGGACCTGAGGTTCTGCCTGGTGTCCGTGCCTGGTGTCCGAGATGATCCCGAGGTTCCCGCCTGGTGTCCGAGATGACCCTGAGGTTCCCGCCTGGTGTCCGAGATGACCCTGAGGTTCCCGCCTGGTGTCCGAGATGACCCTGAGGTTCCCGCCTGGTGTCCGAGATGACCCTGAGGTTCCCGCCTGGTGTCCGAGATGACCCTGAGGTTCCCGCCTGGTGTCCGAGATGACCCTGAGGTTCCCGCCTGGTGTCCGAGATGACCCTGAGGTTCCCGCCTGGTGTCCGAGATGACCCTGAGGTTCCCGCCTGGTGTCCGAGATGACCCTGAGGTTCCCGCCTGGTGTCCGAGATGACCCTGAGGTTCCCGCCTGGTGTCCGAGATGACCCTGAGGTTCCCGCCTGGTGTCCGAGATGACCCTGAGGTTCCCGCCTGGTGTCCGAGATGACCCTGAGGTTCCCGCCTGGTGTCCGAGATGACCTGACGTTCACGCCTGGTGTCCGTGATGTTCCGTGTCCATGATGTTCCGTGTCCTTGATGTGTGTTCTTGTTAAGTAAACGTTACTTTTTGCTATACCTGAAGTGTGCGGTGTTGTCTTGTCCTGCAGGTTACCACCTAGCCCACATGCTCAGCTGCCACAGAACCCGGTTGCTGTTCTTCCCTAGTCTGGGCAGGCCCGGGTCCCCCCTGTGGTCCAGTGGGTCCACATTCCCCTTACCTCATGGGTCGCGAGCGCGACCGTGACATACATGAATATTATTCTACTCTGTTGCTCTACTTCTAAGTTTCGTGTACAAAAAAAATTGTAAATTGACAGTGTTATATGTATTTCTGAGAACAGGCTCGGTGCAGGTGAAACAGATTATCATGGGAATTAGATAACTCTGATCATAAAACATGAAGCGCTAGTTTTCAGATGTTGATCACTAGAAAAGAATTAATGAAACAAAACCTTCAGGACAAATACTAATCCTAAGTATAGCTCTGGCAGCTAAAGTAATCTTTCCGCAGATATTCTCTGGGCGACCTGAAACCGCCCTTGATAACACAGGTCCGGAGATCTTACTTAAAGTAAAGAGCACCAAGTGTACAATTAATCATGGCTCCTCTGGTGACATAAACTCGTCCTGGCTCTGTAATTGACATTCCGCGAAACCTCAGTTTCTCCCCAGGGAACTTCTTTGGGGACTTGGTGCATGAAGTTAGCACCAGCTGCGGCTCTGCCTGCCATCCGCGATCAAGTGGACAAGCTGGTAGCTGTGGAAAGACTGAAAGTCCAGGCTGATTTGTGCTTGGAAGAGACAGAAAGAGGCAGCTTATTTTTCCCATATCATGTGTCTTTCCTATCTCACCATTACCATGTACGAAGACAAGAGAGGAGTGAGAACTGAGGATTTGATAGAAATACAGCCTGAAACTAAAATGACCTCCTGGTTATACACCCACCAATAATCAAGGATGAAAAACGAGGGTACGTTAGTCATCAGAGATATGTTTTGAAGTTCTATACAGGAAGGGTTTACAGCTTCATGACACATTGATGACACTCTTGACTCTGGTATTATCTGTTCTCGCTGCACTATATCTAGTTTAATGTAACACACGGCTGCAGCTGTTTGGTGTGTGAGCATTTCTAGGGCATCTCTATAAAAGACAATTCTCTACTGCTGGGGATACATTTTACCGTAAAGACTACAGTTCCCGTTTTCTTTTTAATTCAAGTGCGTCATAACAGGGTAAAAAAGCATCTGTGGTCCTTATAATCTGTTCCTTTTCAATATAGTAAAATACTTTTAAAGGGAGTGTGTGTAATATGGGATAGATGTTTGTGTTATAAGACGATAAAGAAGTTGTAAAACTTTAGAATAAACATCTTATTGATACACTGCCATAACTGTTCACAAAGTGTTCTCTGTTGTTTGGACCCGGGCCCTGCTCAGTCCTTACCATACCAATGTCGCTTGGCATCAAGTAAGGTTTTTAATACTTGATGGTAGGTTAAGACAATCCCGATGGGGTCAAGGTGATGTGGTGGGATGGCCTATCAATTGTTGTGATCAAAATAATGTCACCATGTACCCTATTTTTATGCACTTGCAATTTATTTATTTACTTATTTTAGGGTATTTGCTCATTAATGTTTCTTTTCTTTGGTTTCACAGGGTGTATAATGTAATGCAGCTCAAAGCCAATACCAGAAGTCACCCATTTATTTTTAGGGTACTGTCTTTGGAAGAGAATAACCATGTTGTTCTTATCCTGTACAACTAGATATAATTAAATTAAGTCAAAGAAAATTGAATTTAAGTCTAATTTTATAAAAATACTCAGGTTCCGACAAATTTTAACTAATTGGGAATTAATTCAAGCGCATTTACAAAAAGAAAATGACTCCTACCTTTGTACACCTTGCTGAATACTGCATCAGTCACAAAAGGCTGACGTAAATCATAAACTCTGCTGATCCACTGTTCCCCCTGCTATTTCTTGGCCTCTCCTCTCTGCCAATCTCTTCATTGGCTTCCCATTGTCCAGAGACTCCAGTTCAAAGCCCTAACTTTGACAAATAAAGCCATCCGCAACCTGTCTTCTCCGTACAGCTGTAACCTTGTCTACTGGTACTTACCTGCACACAACCTGAGTTCCTCAGAAGATCTCCTTCTCTACTGCCACTATTATTTCCTCTTCACGCAACCGCATATAAGGTTTCTCTTGTACATCCCCATACCCACAAACTCTCAGCCCCAACATATCAGAGGCTTGCCTACCGTAGAAACCTTCAAAAAGAACTTGAAGACCCACCTCTTCTGACAAGCCTACAACCAGCAGTATTCCTCAGTCTACTAACCACTGCACAACAAACCAGCTATAAGTTCACCTAGTGTATCCTCACCCATCACTTGTAGACTGGGAGCCCTCACAGGCAGGGTCCTCTCCTCACTTACTATACTCATCCATCCCTTGTAGCCTGTGAGCCTCCATGGGTAGGATCCTCTCTCCTCACCTACTGTATTCTCACCCATCCTTTGCAAACTGTGAGCCCTCATGGCAGGGTCCTCTCCTCTCGCCTAGTGTATCCACTCATCCCTTGTAGACTGTGAGCCCTTGTTGGCAGAATCATCTCTCCTCACCTACTGTATCCTCACCCATCCCTTGTAGACTGTGAGCCCTCATGGGCAGGGTCTCTCTTCTCACTACTGCATCCTCACCCATCCCTTGTAGACTGTGAGCCCTCGCAGGCAGGGTCTTCTTTCTTCCTATACTGTATCCTCACCCATCCCTGTAGACTGTGAGCCTGTGGAGGGTCTTCTTTCCTCTATACTGTTCTCACCATCCCTTGTAGACTGAACTTCGTGCCAGGTCTTCTCTCCTTCTGTACCTGTGTGTGCCTTGTATTGTTCATACTATGCCCTTTTCACATGTCAAATGCCATGGAATAAATGACGCTACAATATGTAATATTATTCATAATAACATGACCTCAAGCACAACCTTCCCAATAAAGCCTTACAGCTACCACACAATATGGTATAGAGCAGTCAATCAGTATGTCTATTAAAATCCATATATGGCATCTGTACATTATACCCCGGTGATAGATATCAACAATCAGGGGTTTCTTTGCATACTGTCCAAATAAGACTATCAAAAATAGGAGAACAACTTGGAGTAATTTGCAATAAAAATCTAAATTTATTTAGTGAGCATCCAAATAGTGACAAGAAAAGCACAAGTATAAATTTAGGGGGACCCCCCCAACACACATTCAAGACTAAAACAATAGGTATAGTGCTGTTACATCATGATCGTATTACATACAGTACATGAGTGTCCCATTGATAGGGATAGTATCATTATATACAAACAGTATACATGCAGTATGTTACAATAAGAACAATACCTCATAGCTCAACATGTCCAGAAGTCGGGATTACATCAATATATAAGGGAGACACCATATCACAATAATACATCTAACCTAAAGCATATCCTGGTCTACATGAGTCTACAATACAGCAGTTATCATACCACATGGCATTCTTGAAGTCCTGTTAAAGTGCTCTATCCCTACCCTCTGAAACTAGCACACAATCATAAATGGGCATACACAGCGAGAAGCAAAAAAAAATATGTTAGCCAGCCAATGGGATTCAAGGGAGGGAGAGGGCTCTAGCAGAGTCCACAGGCGGCAGCCAATGAGAGAAGAAGGATTGCTTTCTTCCTGCGCTTTATACTTACCTTGCCGCACGCCCTCTGTGACCCCCGGACGTGTTTTCTGATCCCCCGCCGGGCCGCAGCGAATGCGGGCTCTAGGACCCGGAAGCACCATGTGACTGGTGACGTCTCACGGTCACATGGTGCTGTTTTAAGGTCCTGAGCCATGTCCTATGGTGCCGGAATGAGGAGCGATCACCGAGGTGAGTAAAAAAAAATGATATTAGTATAAGACATGTAATTAGAATAAAAATCTAATAATTGTAATAACTAATTAAAGCACTGATATAATTACACATAATTTCCTTACAATTTTTGGTGCATTCACTTTCTCTGTTCTAAAATTTTACAACCTGAATGACCATGCCTTGCCCCTCCCCAGATCTGATCCTAGGGACGCCTATGCAACCATATTAACACATACCTAGTGCTCTCTGGCCCAGAGATGGAGAAATCCCCCCACCATCCCCCCACAGAAAGAAGAGAGCAGATTGGCCTTTGTTTTGTCCTCAACACGTGTTTTGCATATGTCAGAGATAGCTTCCTTGGTGGGAGAAGATAGATCTTCACAGCATGCAGATTTAACTGTACAAGTTTTTGCACTCCTATTTTACTTGTTCAATTTGACAGCCATAAGCAGTATTTCTATACTGTGGTCTGCTGCTACATTTTGTTTTTTTGTATGTGTGCCTACCTACTTATTTTTTCTTATTTTGGCCTTTTTAGCCGAGGTTAAATAAATTAGGGTTGAAAAGATTGTCAAAAGTTAATTATAGTATTATCCAAAAGGTATGATAAAAATAAAAGAGGCTTTGCCAATTAATTAGGTAGTGTAAAAGTAAAAAAAACACCTACCACATTTAAGAATTTGAGTATGCTAGCAGAAGCAGATGTGCCACCACCGCTGGCATCAGCTATATAGGCAGTAAAAAAACAAGTATAGGCCACAATTGGCCTTCATTACCCTCTGGCAAGACAATCGGCACATTAGGTGTGGCAAGTGCGGTATCGGCACATGCGGCAAGTGCGGCAGCAAAAAAACCGCGGCTGACTGCGTTTTTTTTCGCAGCCGCACCTGCCGCAAGCCCGCATATACATTGTATGGGGCTTGCCACAAGTAAACTGCAAGTGCAGCTGCGGTAATCGCAGCAGTTGCGTTTTTTTCACTGCAACTGCCGCGATTAGCGCAAAACCGCTGATGTGAAAGCAGCCTTAGTCAAAGCAAGGTAATGTCAATATTCTAATTCACAGTTTAGTAGCTTTCCGCCACCACCATGGATCATTCCGCTCCTTATATTCAGCAGGGTGAGTCAGGGAGAAGGCAGGAACATGCTGGCTGCATCCACGCTGACACTGTCTGGTCTCGCTGGTGAACACTTCCGGCCAAGAACATCACTTCCGGTATCGCATCTGTGATAGAAGGTGTAGCACCCACCGGCCAATATCGCGTCTTCTATCAAAGACGCGATAATGTCAAAATTCTACACAGAAAGGTCTCTCTGATCATGAAAGACTAAGAGGGATAATTTTTGGACTGTTTTCTAATTTTAAAAAAATCATGAAAATTCTTTCAGTGCAGTCTTTTATTAAATGGGCTATTAGATAGTACTAGGTAACCTTTTTCTATGTTGACATCACTTTGGCATAAGGCTGTGTTTGTGTCCCTAGAACGCATACCTGGGGCCTCGCAGGCCTGCCAGGTTACTTGTTTTCTATTTTCTGTAACAGTACTTTAGTTTGAATTTTGAAAATCTAGGTAATCCTCAGGTATATAGGTGTTAGTAATTTCCAGTTATTCATATATTTTTATGTTACAGACATTTCGGTATAACAACCTTTTTTTGGGACTACCCCATATTCAAGCACCTGGGGCCTTTTAGGCCTGTACTAGGTTTACATGTGATACTCAGTCTTTTTGTCTGTATTGTTGCTGGGGAAGAACTTTTATGACTCTGCTATTGCTGGGAAGAGTGTGGATTCTGCATGACAACATGGTCATGTGATCTTGGAAGGGAGGCTCCCTCACAAAGTCATGTGTCTCTGACCTCATCGCAGGTCTTTTTGTCCTAATTGCTGGAGAGACTTTGGAGGAAGAAGTCAGCTTTCTTTTGTCTGGAAATGGAAACTTTCTGAGCTCCAAAACCAGAGGCTTCTACTGCACTACAAGAAAGTGATCTCTTGGAGGTAAGAGGAGGGGGGCTGCACTTTACCTGCTTTATATCGCTTGGTGTGCTGGGACCCTAACAAAGAGTCTTATCACATACTGTTTACAGTGCACAAGCCTGATTGTAATCTTTTTTTTTTTTTCTTTTTAGTTTACTGGCATCTAAAATTACAATGGCACAGTCTACTTCCAGGGGATTGACTGACCATGAAATCGAGGCAATCATTTTTGATAGTGATGATGAAAGTGAAATTTCTTTGTCTGATGAAGAGTACATGCCACCAGCTAATGTATGAACTTCATGGTCCAGCGATTCTTCAGATGATGAAGAAGTAGTGGATCCAGCAGAACGTTCAAATAGAACATCTAAAACGAATATTTTTTGTAACAGTACTGCTGCAGCTCCTGCACGCACCCCATCACATAACATTATTAGAGTTGCTCAAGGAGCTGTCGGAATTCCCCAGTTCATGTCCAAAAGAGATGTTTTCTGTAAATTTGTTTCGGATGATATTGCAGATGAGGTAGTTTTGTGTACTAACGTAGAAGGAAAACGTATCGCGTCAGGAAGAAAAAAAACATGGAAAAATATAACCGAAGAGGAACTATATGCTTATATTGGCCTTACTCTTCTGGCAGGGTCGACAAAATCATATGATGTTCCAATCAGAGAGTTATTTCAGAACCCATTTGCAGATCCACACTACAAAGCTACTATGTCCATCAATAGATTTGAGGGTATTCGGAGATGCCTTCGTTTTGATGAAAAGAGAGCTCGCCCTGTGAGGTTGGCAACCGATAAATTAGCCCCTATTAGCTATATCTGGAATCTTTTTATTAAGAACTGTACAAAGCTTTACCATTTCAGTGATAATGTGACAGTGGACGAGCAACTTCTTGCCTTTAGGGGACGTTGCAAATTCATTCAGTATATGCCCAGTAGGCCAGCTAAGTACGGCATAAAAATTTTCTGGATGTGCGATTCAGCAAGCTATTATGGGATGAATGGTCTGATTTACTGTGGCAAAGAAGCTGATACTCCAGTCCAGAAAGATCTATGTTCCGACATAGTAAAAACACTTGCTCTACCAATTTTCAATCCAGGAAAAAATATTACAGTGGATAATTACTTTACCAATTTTGAAATGGCCAACTTTTTGCTTCAAAAACAACTTACACTTGTTGGTACTATGAGGCTAAACCGAAATTCCTCCAATCATAAAGCACAATGCACAGCGAAAAATCTACGAGAGTGTATTCGGTTTCTGCAATCAAGCAACAATGGTGTCTTATAAAGCCAAGAAAGAAAAATCTGTGATATTACTGAGTACAATGCATCACGATGGAAGTATTGACACCAATGACAGGAAAAAAAAACTGAAATCATACTGCATTATAATAAGACAAAAGGAGGTGTCGACAAGACGAAATGACTGGAGAGTATTCGTGCAAAAGGCAGACTAAACGTTGGCCTGTTGCCCTTTTTTCCAATATCCTTGATGTGTCAGCCCTCAATAGCTACATTGTTTTATGTCAAACTAATCCAGAATTCCATGCCAACAGGAAAGACAAGAGACGTCTATTTTTGACAGAACTTTGTTATGAACTTTTGATGCCTACTATGATGGAGAGAAGCAGCATGATATGCTTATCAAGGCAAACTACAGAGGCAATGATGCGATGTGGAATACACTTTCTGGAACATGCAGAGCAAAGAGAAAAAAAAAGAAAGCGCTGCTATATTTGTCCAACAAAGAAGGAAAGAAAATCGGAGCGTTTCTGTTCTACTTGCGGACAAAATGTATGCAAGGAACATTCAGCCGAAAAAATAATATGCGAGAATTGTTGGGGTAATATGTAAAGTTACAAATAAATATTCCTGCACCAAGTTTGCTACAACCAAAAAATGTTTTCATAAAAAAATTGTATATTGAATGCCTATATTTGACGTGCCAGTTTACTTACTTTTTTGTTGTTTTATGCACATAATTCTATTTTGAAATATACACATCTTAGGCTGTGTTCCCAGTAGCGCTGGAGTTCGCCAGAAGGGGATACATAATGGATCTGACCTCCTGGTAACTCCAGCTAAGGCTGCCGGAATGGCAGGATTCCGCCAGCCTTAGCTGGGGTCACCAGGAGGTCAGATCCATTACGGATCCCCTCCTGGCAGACCCCAGCGCTACTGGGAATGCATCCTTACTTTGCAATTGTAAAATAAATTTTGAAAAGTATTTTTATTTGAGTTATTCCGTGTTATTTGCACACAGGCCTAAAAGGCCCCAGGTGCGTGAATATGGGGTAGTCCCAAAAAAAGGTTGTTATACCGAAATGCCTATAACATAAAAAATAATGAACAACTGGAAATTACTAACAACTATATACCTGAGGAACAATGCAGAAATGGTGGTATTTAGATTATGAGCGCTATACAAGGACACTGCACTGATTAGTATTACCTTTAGGTCTTTATTGAATATTGACAAATGTGAGTCCTCGCCACAACATGTTTCGACACTAATGCGTCTTCCTCCTTCCTCCTTCCTAATGGATCCACTTGAGGAAGACGCATTAGTGTCGAAACATGTTGTGGCGAGGACTCACATTTGTCAATATTCAATAAAGACCTAAAGGTAATACTAATCAGTGCAGTGTCCTTGTATAGCGCTCATAATCTAAATACCACCATTTCTGCATTGTTCCTTACTTTATCCTCCCTATGGGGAGTGTGGTGGAAGAGAGCAGCTTTGTACACAAGGACCTGGCTGACACAATAGACACGTGATTGATCACGGGACCCGGAGAAGCGAGCTGGAGCTGGGCGCTCATTCTGGAACCAGGAACCGGCGAGCAAAGGTCTCGGATCCCTTCCTCATCACTGAGCCTACTATCTGGTTGTGCAGAGACGGCACAACCAGACAAGGTGAGTGAGGAATTAATATAACGGAGATTCTGCCTTTAGTAAACAGTGTGGCGCAACCGAATTTTTATTTTATATAACTATATACCTGAGGAATACCTAGAGTTTTAAAAATCTAACTAAAGTAATTTTACAGAAAATAGAAAAAGGTAACCTGGCAGGCCTGCAAGGCCCCAGGTATGCGTCCGCCAGCCTTAGCTGGGGTCACCAGGAGGTCAGATCCATTACGGAATCCCGTCCTGGCGGACCCCAGCGCTAGTGGGAATGCATCCTTACTTTGCAATAAACTTTGAAAAGTATTTTTTTTGAGTTATTCCATGATAATTGAAAACGGGCCTAAAAGGCCCCAGGTGCGTGAATGTGTAGATTTCTATGGGTATGCGTTCTAGGGTTAAAGAGATTGAAACAAGCTGGATATACTCCTAGAAGATCTTAGAGTGTGTGATACTCATCTTTTTGGACAAATACAGGATTCTTTTGAAAGTTATCAAACCTGTCAAATTTCAAATTCAACAGATTCATTCATCTCTATGACTCTTTTGAAATCAATAATTACTTTTATTTGGTTTATTGATATTTTACATGATAACACATATGGTATAATGGTCCCATTGTTTTGCTTGATGTGTCTCCTATGCTATATACATTCTATGTGTGACCTCTATATGAAAGAAAATATTGCTTTATGAAGAATTTGTGACCTCCGTATGAAAAAATATTGCTTCAAAGAATTTTTCATTTTTTTAGCAGTACTCTAACAGCACATGGTATCCACAGCCTGCACTGACCATACCATACAGGGTCTACACTACACTTAGATGTGTGCATGTGTCTTTAGCATATATTATGGCATGATTCAAGAGGACGTATATGAAGCAGATCTTTTATTAGGATTTTCCAGGTGAAAATGCTGCGGGGAGTTACGGTGCCAGCATTGTTGATGATATTTCATGAAATTACATTGAGATACTGTAAAGAAAATCCACTGTGCAAACTGCCCAACGCTGCAAATTTGATACATGCGGCACATCAATTTTTGCTATAAATGTCAATACGGCTTTCACCATTTTTATCAGACAGACTGGGACAAATCTCTAGAATTTTTTTGCAATGGCATCCTACGATAGATACGATCTGTGTGAACATACCTAAAGCTGCTTTCAGTCTTCACTTGAGGCACTTCACAGCAGTATCTGAAGAGTGAGGAAGGAATATGCTGTGTATTCCTGCTCCACACTGCATTAGTTCTTGTTTGTTTTCACATTTATTTCCTAACACAATCCCCCTAATCACAGATCTGCAATATGTGTCTACAAAATTTATAGTGATGAGCAAAAAAAAATGAATCTCTTAATAACCCAACATCGAATCCCATTATCATTCAAAGTAGTGTACCCTCTAGTGTTAATTACAAACACTCATAAGTAATTGAGCTATGTGCTGAATAAGACTGTAGTGATAAGTAAATATTAGCAGTCACACAAGCAGACACACACATAGTCCATTCACACACCGACACAAACACATGCACACATACACATTCATACACAGACACACATACACACAAATGCACACACATGCACACACATACTCACAAATGCACACACATGCACATTCATACTCACAAATGCACACACACTGACACACACAAATATATACAAATGCAAAAATAATCACAAACATATACACTCACAGAGATATACAAATACAGACACACGCACATACACATGCACACACATACTCACAAATGCACACACATGCACACACATACTCACAAATGCACACACATGCACACTCATACTCACAAATGCACACACACTGACACACACAAATATATACAAATGCGAAAATAATCACAAACATATACACTCACAGAGATATACAAATACAGACACACGCACATACACATGCACACACATACTCACAAATGCACACACATGCACACACATACTCACAAATGCACACACATGCACACTCATACTCACAAATGCACACACACTGACACACACAAATATATACAAATGCAAAAATAATCACAAACATATACACACACAGAGATATACAAATACAGACACACGCACATACACATGCACACACATACTCACAAATGCACACACATGCACACTCATACTCACAAATGCACACACACTGACACACACAAATATATACAAATGCAAAAATAATCACAAACATATACACACACGGAGATATACAAATACAGACACACGCACATACACAATGCACAAGCATGCACATACACACAGACATGCATAGAAGCATACACATAAAAACACAAACATGCACATATGTATACATTGACACACACACATTCAAAAACATACACACATACATGCTGACACAGACATACACACATAAATACATTGATACTTACACAAATACACATACAAATACAAACACATCCTCGCAGACACACACATGGACAAACATACACATACAGACAGGCACAAATGCATGCTCATACCGACAGGCACCCATACACACAGAATATACACATACACATATATTATTATTTATTTATTTATAGAGAACCATTAATTCTATGGTGTTCTAAAAGGGAGAAGTTACATACAAAATACAAATAGAAATGACAGAAAATAAATTAACAATGACTGACTAGTAGAGAGGCAGAGGGCTATGTCTTTGCAAGCTTACATTCTATAAGATAATGGGAAGGAGACAGCAGATTGTGGGGGTTTTGCAGCAGCTCCAGTGGTGATGAGGAGGCAGTGGGGTCATTGCAGGCTGTAAACTGTCTTGAAGAGATGGGCTTTCAAATTCCATCTGAAGGGTTCGAATGTAGCAGATAATCAGATGTGTCGGAGCACAGAATTCCAGAGGATCGGCATAGTCGGCAGATGTCTTGGACACAGTTGGGTAAGGAACAAATAAGTGTGGAGGAGATAAGGAGGCCTTGAGAGGACTGGAGATTATGTTTTGGAAGATATTGGTAGATTAGTTTGGAGATATACAGAGGAGACAGATTATCAACAGATTTGTAGGTCAGTGTTAAAGACACACAAACACACACTACTAGAATTCCCAGTACAAGCATTACATTCATTACATTCATAAAGCATCATGTTATATTTTAATTGTATAATATAAATTTAGCAAGAATTGAAATAGGAGTGGTAGACTCTGGTCAAGCTGAAGGCAGAAACAAAGGTTTGGGAAATTTGTAATTTAAACAATAGTTGGGCATAATAATTATATATAAAGTCCACCTAATGTGATATAGTGAATAGTTGCTAGTGATGGGCGAACCCGCCGATGTTCGGGTTCAACCAACTCGCCCAAACTCTTTTTCAGGTTCGGGTTCGAGGTCAAAAGTGTCCCGAACTCGAGTCCGAACCCCAAACTCAAATTGTAATGTTATGGAACGGGGGCTAGGAGGCTGTAAAAGGAAGAAGATAGTTATTAAACAGCATTATACTTATCGGTGTCTACCCTCTTGTACTTTCGGGGTCGCTCACCAACTTCCTGGATATTCACTGCAGAAGGACCTAACAGCCAATCACAGATGCTATCACGCAGAATAGGCGCACCAAAAACACGATGCCGTTTTTGCCACGGATTTCAAGCTCTTTTGGTGCAATTTTGGCACAAAACTGCATGCATTGTGTTCAATGTGTTCATCTGCGTCTCCTGGCCCAAAAAGAACCGAAACCCAATGCAGTTTTTGCAGCAGATTTCATGTTTTTTTGGTGCATTGTGTTAAATATATTCATCTGCATCTCCTAGCCAAAAAAGAGCATCCAACCCACCACACGGTTTTGGCCACATATTTCATGCTTTTTTGGCGCAATTGTGGCACAAAACTGCATGCATTATATTCAATGTGTTCATCTTCATCTCCTGGCCCAAAAAAAGCACCAAAAGCTAACGCGTTTTTTTGCCGCAGATTTCATGTTTTTTTGGTGCATTGTGTTCAATATGTTCATCTGCATCTCCTGGCCCAAAAAAGCACCAAAACCGTGGCATGGGTTTTGCTGCTGTTTTCATGCTTTTGTTGGTGAAATTTTGGCATAAAACTGCATGCATTGTGTTTAATGTGTTCATCTGCATCTCCTGGCCCCATAATGCTCCAAAACTGCAATATAGTTGAGTCTTCTTTATAAAATTATTCTTTGAAATAATTAAAAAAAAAATGACGTGGAGCTTCACCGTATTTTTGTATGCCAGCCAGGTACAGCAGGCAGGTAGAGGCAGCCCCTACCCCAGCTGCCTATTTTTCCCTGGCTGGAAACCAAAAATATAGGGAAGGCCTTTTTTAATTATTTCATGAATTTAATGAACTAATTAAAAAAAATGACATCGGGCTTTGCCATATTTTGGTTTCAAGACACCTACAACTAGGCAGCTGGGGGCTGGAATCCTCAGTGCAGGGTGGCCCATGCTGCCTAGTTGAAGTGCAGCCCTAAGCTGCCCCATACAATAGTACATTCATAGAAGTGCTATTTTCTGGCACTGTACCCCGACTCTTACAGTGGCCCTGGTGGCGTTGGCACACTGAGTAATAAAGGGGTTAATGCCAGCTTTGTATTGGCTGCTGACACTAAGCCTGAAATTCATAGTGTAAGCAGTAACAAAAACACAACACCGAAAAAAACATTTAGAAATAAAATACAAGACAACCCTTTTTCCCATTTTTAATTAGCAAGAAAACCCTTCCCTGTGGAATAATCCACAGGTAACATCTTCAGCTATCTGCTGCATATCTCTGTGAACAGATGTCCATTTTCTGTGACAGCGTCTGTGATTGGCTGTTCATCCAGTCTGCAGTGAATATCTAGATAATGAGCAGCACAGGAAGTAGACGCAGAGGAACAGTAGGGCAGTTTGGCACAGTAAGTATAATGCTGATTAATAACTATTTTCTTTATTTTTACAGCTCCCTCACCCACAAACCCAAACCCCAACTGTAACACAGACTTCCCTTAAAAGTCTGTGTTCGAGATCTATGCCCGAACACTAGGTGTTGGGTACGGACCCCGGACTTTACAGTTCATGTTCGCCCATCACTAATTAATACGTACCTTTAACTAGATAAAGTGAATTACTAAAGTATATAGACAAAACAGCATATAAAATCAAGGTGCACCCCATCTGGCACATTCAAACCCAGAAAAGATCTTTAGGGATGTAACCACCATTGGCACCTAATATATCAAAGCATTGGTGTGACAAAGTTTAACTCAACATACTCATCTCTCTTGCATAGAAAAAATAGCAAGATGATAATCAACAATATATAACAATCTCCATAAAATTGGGAATGTTCTAGCCCATAACCTCCTCTGGAAGCAATTCAAAGTTTTAATCCTCCTAGTGACATGGATAAAGAGGCTCAATTAGGTGACCATAAAATGTCCAGACTGAAAGTATCAGGTATCAGGATATAGGTGTCCACGGTCCGCGCTGCTATCACCGGGTGATTATCCCTGGATGCTTCAGTTGGTCCCCCAAAAAAGACAGGAGTCCTAGGGGTGATGTGACGGTTCCTTTATTCCACTTCCACCAACGCGTTTTGGCACCCCTCTTGGCACCTTCCTCAGGGTATTTGAATACCCTGAGGAAGGTGCCAAGAGGGGCGCCAAAACGCGTTGGTGGAAGTGGAATAAAGGAATAGTCACATCACCCCTAGGACTCCTGTCTTTTTTGGGGGACCAACTGAAGCATCCTGGGATAATCACCCGGTGATAGCAGCGCGGACCGTGGACACCTATATCCTGATACCTTATTCTCTTCCCACGTGCGAAGTGGTGGTGGAGGTCCAGCGGCAGCTGTCATATGCAAAACGCCTACTAACCAGTTGTGGGGATCACAACTTGTACAGGTTAGTGCACCTGCATTTTCATACGCACTTTTCACGAAACGTCAGTGATAGGGCACTATTTGCGCCTCGTTTGTCTCCCTTTATATCTTCTAGTATCCAGACTGAAAGTAGTAATGCCAAAAATCTTCTTGTGTTTCCTCTTAGTGATTCATCAAGGGAGTATTACAGAGGGATCTAGAGGTCGCGTTATGTGCTTTGATTACCCACCCTCGTAGCAGTGGAAGAAACTACTGGCAACACCAGCCACTCCCTGGTAATTAGGTATAGAACCTCTTTTCTCGTCTGCCTGAGACTTCATCCTGGACAAGGCCTTAAGGAGGGAGAGCTGAGCCTGCCAGATTTGGCAGAGGTTGCCATATGGGAAATCTGCAGCTGGTACCCCAGATGAACCAGAAATAAAAGAGGACACTTGAGAGAGTTGAGAGCAAACAATAAAAACCAAAGATGCTTCAGAAGATTCCCCAACGTGGTGGTTGTATGAAGATTTTGCCCAGGAGAATAGTTGTACCCAATCATCCTGATGAACAGAAATTAAATGGTGTAGGTAGTTTTCATGATCTGTTCCACTTGCCCATTGATCTGAGGATGATATGTGGAGGAGAAGTCAAGCTGAACATTCAGCTGCTTGCAAAGGGCTCTCCAGAATTTCAATGTGAACTGGATCCCACAATCAAGGACAATGAGGAGCAAAAGACCATTGAGACGAAACACAGGGTGAGAGAACTGTGTGGCAAGTTTGGGAGTGGAATGGAGACGAGCCACAGGAATGAAGTGAGCCATCTTGGAAAACCAGTCTACATGACTCCGATGGTGTTACAATCATCACAGGACTAAGCATGTGATGAAATAAATGGTAGTGTGAGCGAGGGGATGGAAGAAACTGGCAGTGATTGAAGAAGACCAGCAGGTTTCTTCTTGGGTGACTTGTTTCTGGCGCAATGAGGAAAAGTAATTATGAAGTTCTGAATACCCTTGGCAAGTGAGGACCACTAGAAGTGGGGAGCAGTCAATTTAGTAGACTTGCATATGTCCACATGGCCGGCTATCTAGGACTCATGTCTCCAAGACAGAATTCCCCCACTTACCAGAGGGAACAGAGATCTTATGCTGCTTTCACATTATGATGTTTACCAATTGAGGGAGATCAGGCTGCTTTGCTGCGTTTGTCGCATAAAGGATCACTTGTGGCAAGACTACGTTCTGCCTAATGCATTCCCTATGGGACTTACGGGCAGGGTATTAAAAACAGTTCTCCATTTGGGAATTTAAGATGCAGTCAAAGAAAGCCCAGAAGAACTGAGTTCATGGATTTAGATAAAATATAGAAGGAAATATTCTCAGAATGCATAACTCCAATTTGCAGCATGGCTATAACCCGCAGTGAGATATATTGTATAGACTCAGACAAAAGTTGTCTGTCAATGGAGGTAACATCCAGGGAAAGATTGAGTTGCATGGGGGGCTGAAGTTGATGAACTAGGTACTGATAAATAAAGTTGCCAGTGGAGCCGGAATCTAGATGAGCTAGCGCAGAAAAAGACCACTCACCCAGACCAGGGTGACTTTCATCGATAGCTTTGGAGAGCAATCCTTCTCACCTAGGGTCAACTCTGTGATTAATACTTAGTTGAGAAGAGAAACCGGGCACTGACTTTGCTGCATTGAAGTCCTGTGTGCAGAGGCATTCATGGATCTGGGTTGCTCAGCTGTAGATGCAGGGATCAATTAAGACTTAAGAAGAAAACAGCAGCACTCCGAGATCCTTTATTCCATGAACAGCTTTATTCCAAAAAAGTTTACATCGGCGGGTGCAGGGAAGGGAGGACGGAGGGACGACGGTGACCGTTTCGCGTGCTCTGCATGCTTCAGCGGGTCCTTGTAGCATGGGTCTAAAAGTGTCACCAACTAGTAATGAGTGTCCGCCAAGATGTTGATAACGCGAGGGTCACAGGACAGGCAGCGTAACATAAAGTCAGCCATGCGCGCCAGACTGGTAACAGGCAAGACTTCAGGGTCATCAACAACAGGATGACTGACCATGCTGGCCTCATCCTCCTCCTCGTCCCTGTCCTCTGGCCATTCACGCTGGACCGACGGTATGACGGTTGTGCAGGTGGCACCGTCAATTCCGCATGAAATTAGCTCCTGTTCTTCTAACTCCTCTTCCTCATCCTCCTCCTCATCATTGTTCCCCAATGCACGTTGGGATGATATGAGGCTGGGCTGTGTGTAATCAACCACAATGGTTGCTTGCTCCATCTCATTGTGCTCCGCCTGCAATGCATCGTCTTTTATTTTGAGCTGAGTGCCTTTTAAAATACAGAGAAGCGTGATGGTGACGCTAATGATGGCGTCGTTGTCGCTCACCATCTTGGTGGAGTCCTCAAAGTTTTGGAGGACTGTACATATGTCAGACATCCATGTCCACTCCAGAGGTCTTATGTGTGGAGTTTGAACCAAATACCGATGGCCTAGTTGATGCTGGTAGTCAACAACAGTCCTCTTCTGCTCACAAAACCTGACCAATATTTGCAGGGTGGAATTCCAACACATGGAAACATCACACACCAGTCTGTGAGCCGGAAGCTGCAAACGCTGCTGAAACCCGGCAAGGGCGGCGAAAGCAGTAGGTGACTTTCTAAAATGGGCACACAGGAGGCGTACTTTGACAAGCAGATCTGGCAGCTCTGGGTAGGATTTATGAAACCACTGAACCACCAGGTTGAGCACATGGGCCAAGCATGACACATGTGTGAGCTCGCCTCAGAACCGCCACCAGGTTCTGGCCATTTTCACACACGACCATGCCTGGCTCTAGGTTCAGTGGTCTAAGCCAATGATCTGCCTGCTCTTTCAGAGCTGTCCACAACTCATCAGAATTGTGGGGTTTGTCACCTACGCATATTAGCTTTAGCATAGCCTGTTGCTGCTTGGCCGAGGCAATGCTGCAGACCTTCCAGCTTGGGACTATTATGGAAGCTGAAGAGGAGGAGGATGACGTTTCGGAGCTGTAGACTGTGGAGGCAACCCTGACTGAGTTAGGCCTGCAATCCTTGGTGTCTGGTGGACGTGTTCCGTCCCAAAGTCTGACTGGGTCCCGGCTTCCACTATGTTAACCCAGTGTGCCGTCAGCGAGATGTAGCGTCCTGCCCACAAGCACTTGTCCACGTGTCCGTGGTTAAATGGACTTTGCCAGAAACAGCGTTGTTAAGGGCATGGCTAATGTTTTGGACATGTGCTTGTGTAATGCAGGGACGGCACACCGGGAAAAATAGTGGTGGCTGGGGACCGAGTAACGAGGGATGGCCGCAGCCATCAGGTTGCGGAATGCTTCTGACTCCACTAGCCTAAAAGGCAACATTTCCAGTGCAAGCCGTTGCGAAATGTGCGCATTTAGGACTGTGATGTGTGGGGCCTTGGCAGCGTATTTGTACTTGCGCTCCAATGACTGGGGTATTGATATCTGAATGCTACCCTGGGACAAGGACATGGTTGATGATGGTGGCATTTCTGATTGTGCAACGACAGGTGCAGGACAGGAGGCATCATCTTCACATGCACTATGGACAAACAGAGTCGCCTGAGGTATGCAAAAGCACATTTGGACAAGCCAGTTTCATTTTGGAAAAGGTCCTGTGGACTGATGAAACAAAGATTGAGTTGTTTGGTCATACAACAAGGCGTTATGCATGGCGCCACTAAAACACAGCAAACCAAGAAAAATACTTGCTACCCACTGTCAAATTTGGGGGAGGGTCCCTAATGCTTTGGGGCCAATGACGGCACCGGGAATGTTGTTAAAGTTGAGGGTCGCATGGATTCCACTCAGTATCAGCAGATTCTTGAGAATAATGTTCAAGAATCAGTGTCAAAGTTGAAGTTACGTCGGGGATGGATCTTTCAGCAAGACAATGATCCAAAACACCGCTCCAAATCTACTCAGGCATTCATGTAGAGGAACAATTACAATGTTCTGGAATGGCCATCCCAGTCCCCAGACCTGAATATCATTGAACATCTGTGGGATGTTTTGAAGCGGGCTGTCCATGCTCGGCGACCATCAAACTTAACTGAACTGGAATTGTTTTGTAAAGAGGAATGGTCAAAAATACCTTCATCCAGGATCCAGGAACTCATTAACAGCTACAGAAGCGACTAGAGGCTGTTATTTTTGCAAAAGGTGGATCTACTAAAATTAATGTCACTTTTCTGTTGAGGTGCCCATACTTTTGCACCTGTCAATTTTGAAATAATGCATATTTCACATGTTTGCTTATTATAATAAATCTAATTTCAATCCTGAAATATTACTGTATCCATCAGTTAGTACATATATCACACTGAAATAGCTGTTAAAAAAAAAAAAAAAAAAAAAAAGAGTAAGATTAAGAGGGGTGCCCAAACTTTTTCATATATGTATACCCTCTTGCCTATAGAGATTTAAATTAATCCTTACAAGGACTGTTGTGGGATGGATAGAGGAGATTTAAAGCCAGCACACCAGCCACAGATGTGATGATGGCTGGCATACTGGCACACCTAACTTTCCTATATACCCTGCCTGCTTGTATACAGCTAATTAGTCCTCAGAAAGATGTTGTTTGTGTTTGATTAGCACAGCTCTGCACCTACACTAGCTGAAAGGCACGAAATCTGTCCCAGAATCAGCAGCAGCTCTCCCTACACTGACTGTCTATGGCGCAGAGTGACGAGCACAGCGCGGTCAGGCCTTATAAAGACCTGATGACGCTGTGCGGCCAGCCAATCACTGTAATTGCCACAACCAACATGGCTGTGGCATTACAGTGTCTGGTAGCCAATTCCTGCATGTGGGCTGGCTCTGAAAAGAGGCCAACATGCAGGGAGGTGGATCCGGGCATGAGCACGAGTATTGCGCCATTACTCAGTCCTCGCTAAGCATCCCGAGTACCATGATACTCGTGCGAGTACCGAGTAGTGGCGAGCATGCTCGCTCATCACTATTCCTGATCTCTTTATTGCTTTCTAACATACACTTGAGAAACTTTATCCAAAGATCTGCACTAAAAATTACAATACTGCTGAGTAAGATTGCATAGCTGCTGGAAAGTTCCTTTTCTTAGTCCATTTTGTCTATTATTTTGACTATTTTGCCTGCTCAAGTTCTTTTTGGCTTTTCTATTTTCATTTGACACCTTCAACCTTGAACCTGATGTATCAGTTTAGTCGTATAAATCTATTTGCCCACCTACCTTTCTCGCTATCTAGGTAATATGAAAGTTTGCTATTGGTAGGTGAAACATAAAGCATGTGAATTAGAATATATATCATTTTCAACAGATGCTAATCTCATAATGAGGCAGCAACAAGGCATTTACCACATACGTATGTTAAATATTTGAGATGCCTTAAATTGACTACAGTTATGTTATACGTGGGTAAACACAGTGGGTACAGAAAGTATTCAGACCCCTTTACATTTTTCACATTTTGTTTCACTGCAGCCATTTGGTAAGTTCAAAAAAGTACATTTTTTTCACATTAATGTACACTCGCACCCCTTTTTGACTGAAAAAAACTGAAATGTACAAATTATTTGCAAATTTATTAAAAAAGAAAAACTGAAATATCACATGGCCATAAGTATTCACAGACCCCTTGCTCAGACACTTATATTTAAGTCACATGCTGTCCATTTCCTTATGATCATCCTTGAGATGGTTCTACTCTTTCATTGGAGTCCAGATCTGTTTAATTAAACTGATAGGACTTGATTTGGAAAGACACACACCTGTCTATATAAGACCTCACAGCTCACAGTGCATATCAAACCAAATGAGAATCATGAGGTCAAAGGAACTGCCCATGGAGCTCAGGGGCTAAATTGTGGCAAGGCACAGATTTGGTCAAGGTTACAAAAAAATGTCTGCAGTACTGCAGGTTCCTAAGAGCACAGTGGCCTTCATAATCCTTAATGGAAGATGTTTGGGACCACCAGAAGTCTTCCTAGACCTGGCCGTCCAGCCAAACTGAGCAATCATGGGAGAAGAGCCGTGGTGAGAGAGGTAAAGAAAAACCCCATGATCACTGTGGCTGAGTTCAGAGATGCAGTAGGAAGGTGGAAGAAAGTTCCACAAAGTTAACTATCAATGCAGCCCTCCACCAGTCGGGCCCTTATGGCAGAGTGGCCCTACAGAAGCTTCTCCTCAGTGCAAGATATAAGAAAACCCAAACAGAGTTTGCAAAAAACACATGAAGGACTCCCAGACTATGAAAATAAGATTATTTTATTTTGTTGCTGTGTCCAAATGGAACAATGTGTCCATGATTTCACTGCAACCAGCAAATTGCCAGTGAAATTGCCTAGCAATATTGCTGTGTGTGAGGGTACCTTAAGTGGTATGTGTGGAGAAAACCAGGCTCTACTCATCACCTGTCCCAATACAATCCCAACAGTGAAACATGGTGGTGGCAGCATCATGCTTTGACTTTTTTTTTTCAGCTGCAGGGACAGGATGACTGGTTGCAATTGAAGGAAACATGAATGTCGCCAAGTCCAGAGATATCTGGGATGAAAACTTCTTCCAGAGTGCTCTGGATCTCAGACTTGGCGGAAGGTTTACCTTCCAACAAGACAATGACCCTAAGCACACAGCTAAAATAACAAAGGAGTGGCTTCAGAACAACTCTGCGACAATTCACAGCCCTGACTTAAACTCAATTGAGATTGGAGAGACCTGAAAATGGCTGTCCACCACAATTTACCATCCAACCTGATGAAACATGTGACAGAATCTGCAAGGAAGAATGGCCGAGGATCCCGAAATCCAGGGGTGAAAAACTTGTTTCATCATTCCCAAGAAAACTCATGGCGATACTAGCTCAAAAAGGTGCAAATACTCAATACTGAGCAAAGGGCCTGAATACTTATGACCATGTGATATTTCAGTTCTTCTTTTTTAATAAATTTGCAAAAATTTCGACATTTCTGCTTTTTTCAGTCAAGATGGGGTGCAAAGTATACATTAACAAGAAAAAAATGAACTTTTTGAATTTACCAAATGGCTGCAATGAAAAAAAGAGTGAAAAATGTAAAGGGGTCTGAATACTTTCACTGTAGATTGGTGAGTCAAACCAAAATCTTGAAAGCGGTATAACCCTCTTTTGTTTCATGAAAAAATATGATACTGTATATTTTATTGGATGTGGTCTACCACAGCCTTTATTATCTCAATTTCTCTTTTTTACACCACTTTACTTATTAATCTTTAGAACCATCAACTACGAAAACTTGCGGAAACCAAAACGGTGTGCCCAAGCGGACTCCCGGTGGGAAAATTCATCTTCAGTTCTATTAATTTACAACCAGTTATTTTTCTTTTACTGCCAGCTGTGACTTGTATTTATTAATCTAAGACCTAAAAAACAGTATAAAAGATTTGCATAACAAATTGGGAATGTATACATATCAACAAGGGAGAGAGGTACCGGAGAAAAGGCAGAAAAAAAAGAAGATATGTTTTATATCTAAATATGATGGAAATCCAGACTAAAGTGGTGCTTTTCACCTCCGGGGATTTTCAGCATTAGAAAGAATACTAGAACATCCAATTTCTCTTAATTTTTTAACCACTTTATGACACTTGATGTACTGGGTACATAATGCGCCGGCTCCCTCCCTTTGATGTGAGCTCCGGCACTGAGTTCACCTCATACTTCCCACATCTCAGCTGATTCATCAGCTGAGATGTGTGGCTAACACCCGTCGATCGGATCAGTGATCGAATCGGCACTGTTAACCCTTTAAATTATGTGTCGTTCATTGACAGCACAATCCAAAGCCCTGCGGCGGGGATCACGCTACTCCCTGCCGTGATTGCGTGAAGTGATTGCGGGATCTTGATCTATTACTTGGACAGCCTGGGGTCCTGTCGTGACCCCAGAACCTTTCTGAGATCACGTCCTGTAGATGGCTGGTGAGCACAATCATCAACATGAATTGATCATTTGTGCTATGCAGAGATGAGCTGCAGCTCTCTATACATAACACAAGAGATCAAAGTGTGCATGACTGAGGGCCTCTAGTGGGCAGTGTAAAATAAAGAAAAAAAAGTTTTTACAACTATGAAAAAAAAAACCACAAAAGTTCAAATCACCCCCCTTTTGCCCCATTCAAAATAAAACTATTAAAATACTTTACAAATATTTGATATCGCCCCATTCAGAAATGCCCGATCTATCAAAATATAAAGTTAATTAACCAGATCAGTAAACTGTGTAAAGGAAAAAGGTCCAAACGCAAAAATTATGCTTTTTGGTCGCCGCAACACTGCAATAAAATGTGATATCGGGTGATTAAAACAATGCATCAACACAAAAATGGTATCATTTGAAACGTCAGCTCAAGATGCAAAAAAAATAAGCCATCACACAGCCCCAGGTCCCGAAAAATAAGAACAATACGGGCCATGGAAAATGGCGACAAAAGTGCAATTTTTTTATTCATTTCTGAGTTTTTTTTCACCATTTAGATAACAGTAAAAGTATACATGTTTGGTATCTACGAACTCATACTGACCTGAGGCATCATACATACACATCATTTTTACCATATAGTGAACATAGTGAATAAAAAAAAAAACAACAAACATGTAATTGCACTTTGTTTGCAATTTCACTGCACTTGGAATTTTTTTCCCATTTTTCTGTACACTATATGGCAAAATGTATGACTTCTACTGAAAGTACAACTCATGCCGCAAAAAATAAGCCTTCCTATGTCTATATTGCCGGAACAATAAAAAGTTTGGCTTTTGGAAGGAGGGTGGGAAAAACGAAAAAATGAAAAAAAACACAAAATCGCCTGGGGTAAAGGGGGTTAAACAATATTTATTAATAAATGATTGTACATTGCGGAATTTTAACGCTTATCCATCTACGTTTAGGGCAAGTGCCGTGTTTGTCTCCGTCTCTTTCCCAGCATACTGGGTTCTATTAAGCATGTTTTATATCTAAGTAAGGCGGCCGTCACACTCATCAATATCGTGAGCGATATTGTTAGCGATCACATGCACGCGCGATCGCTAACGATATCGCTCACATCGCTGGTGAGCTGTCACACAGACAGACTCACCAGCGATGTGGAGCAGCGAGATCACTGGTAACTATGGTACACATCGGGTTACTAGGCGCCGCGCGGCGCTTAGTAACCCGACGTTTACCATAGATACCATCTCCCAGCATAGACTCTGCCGCTGGGAGATCGTTCATCGTGGTGTCATACACCACGATGAAGCAGATTGAACAAGCGATGATCGCTTGATATGAGCTCCGGCTCCCATATCTGCGATGTCACGATCAAGTGATTTTACATTGTAAAATCGCTTGATCGCACGCAGCGATGCACAAACGATATCGCTTAAGCGATCAAAAAGCAGATCGCTTAAACGATATCGTTCGCAATATTGAACCGTGTGACGGCCGCCTAACCACAATATTGAAACCCCAAGGGGGAGGGCAGGATTAAGATGAACCTGGGAACCATGTGCGTTGTACCAATAGCAGCCTAGGACAAAAGGGAACACCTGCAATTAATACAAAGTGGAGCTGCTCACGTTAACCCCATGTGGTCCCAACATTTGGATATTGCACCACACATACCGTTTGTATTCTCTGGAAGAAAGTGAGGTAAGTGGGCAATCAAGTGGGCTTGCCAGTCCCTGTGTGTCTTGTAGTCCACAAGGACATATCACAAATTAGAACTCTCATTTATATCACTTAGTGAATCCTAGTATTATTTATTCAGGTGCTAGATGATGAGAAACAGGACTGATTCTTTTCATAAAGTCTATTTGAACATATGGATGTCATAGGGCGATAACGCACTTGAGACCATCTTCAATTCGACTTCATTTTTATTATTTCACGAAACATGACATGAGTGGTCTGCACTTCACTGTGGATAAAAGCTTTATTAATCTTGTCATTGACTCCTGATACTAATTTTGAACCTCCCAGAAAAGATCGTGATTCCTACTGTAGAGTGATAGCATTGGGAATGTTGTTTTTCACGTAAACTCTCAGGTTATTTTCCCGAGATCTCCACATCTTCTGCAGGTCTATCTGAAAATCTAATAATGACGGAAAGAAGAAAAAACGAGACAGGTTGGATTCATATTTGATTTGATTGGTTTCCACTAAAAAAAAACGTGATTTTGGCCGCTACTCCCGGCATTACTCTATAGGATGACATTTATGTTTGGCCAAACAGGCCTATTATTCTGGATAAGCTTCAATTGGCACAAAAACTAGCAGCGCATAATTGCCGCACATCTTCGCCCAATGCTGTAACTCTCCTTCTGCCCTTTTGTACCGACCAAAAGTCTTTCCATCTATCGTCAGTTTTGTCATGAATTTTTTTTTATTCCAGGTGATTTCTTTTTTTTTTTGCAGATGAAGACACGAAAATGTAAATGAACGTCTTTCTTCGGGCTATTGCTATGCAGAGTAATAGCCGCAGACATATTCATAGCTACAGTTGCAGGCAGCTTTGAGGAAAATTAATGTTCCTACAGAACAAAAACAGAGGTTGTGATAGTAAAGCTGAGCGGTAGCTATGAGCATGTACGTGATCGGCGTAGTGATAGAGCGTCTCACTCCTCTTTCCCAGCTTCTACTCATTATGCTAATGAAGTGTCATCAGTTAAGCTTTTCCCGTGATTATTGAGTCTGTCAGGTAAAACAAAACTATGCAGCTCCTTGTCTACAGCTCCCATCCCTTGTTCCTGGCATCCACTGTTCTCCTCGTAACACACCATCGATTATCCATACCTTGTTCTCTTTTTTTATGGTGACTGTCATCCTCCGACCTTGAGAATAATGAATAAGGCATATCTATGATGAGGGTGGTACAACATTATAGTAGTTCATTTGATCCTTTATAAAAAAGGTTTATCTTTGTTTTTTTTTCGATGACTATATTTCTTTCCGGCATCGCGGTATAATGAGGTCGGGAGTTCAGGAGGACAAGATATACTGACATCATTTTTGTTTGGTCATTTTCCTCATTTTAAGACGTACACATTGAGCGGAGGTCTTACGGTCTCACTCTTATGTCGCAGACTCATTTCCATTTGTGGCGGCATTATAATCCCTTCTGGCTATGAAGGAGTTACTGATTCATTGCCTGCCTCTTAGAGCATCAGTCTGAGCTGGAACACCCGCAGGATTAGATCTCTGCACAGCTGTCAATGTCAACAGAAACAGGTGTTATCTGGACCAGAAATGTGCATTTTAAGGGTATTATTCCAATTTCAGAAAGAAGACATTCTGCAGAATATATATTAATCATTATGTGATACCATGTCTTAACATCTAACATTTAAAATATATAAACATTCCTGCCTTTAAGAAAGTGTTAGCTACACCTTACATACATTGCTTTCTTCAAGGTCATTATACTAAGTTATTTACACAGATAGAGAGATTGATATAGAGTTTGTAACGATATCTCTGCTCAATGTGTCTTGGGAGCAGTGAGTGACATTTATGCTGCCCTATGGAATCAGGGCCGTGCTGAGCTGTCAAATTGGTGAGTGTCAGCTCAGCTGTCCAGTCTAGTGCAGGAGCGTGCTGAGCTGTCAGTATGTTGATTGAAAGCTCATCCGTCCAATCTGTGATTGGAAGGCGCTAGGTTTCTTTGGGTATTCCCTTTTCTATATAGCTGAGCAGTCAGTCCAGATTTCTGCCAGTTGTAGCATTTGCTCATTGGTGCATGTTGTACTTATTTATCTGTGCATTGTGCTTTGATCTATTGCTGCTACACCTTGAACTTCATCTGACCATTCATTTGCCTTGTCCCTTTCTTTACTTTGATCCACTATCCTCCTTTTATTCTGATCCCAGACTGTGATCCGACTTTATCTTACCTCTTATGGCCACTTTACACGCGGCTACATTTCTAGCTTATCCACAGGTAACTTACTGGCTGCAGTGAAATCATGGAGACATTATTCCATTTGTACACAGCAACAAGATAGAACCATGTCTCCATGATTTCACTGCAGCCAGTAAATTACCTGTGGATAAGCTAGAAATGTAGCCGCGTGTAAAGTGGCCATTAAGCCCCCATCACACATAACGAGATTGTTAGCGAAATCGTTGTTAAGTCACAGATTTTGTGATGTAACAGCGATCTCGCTAACGATCTTGTTATGTGTGACACTTAGCAGCAATCAGGCCCCTGCTGTCAGATCGCTGATCGTTACAAAGTGCTCTGGGTCATTTTTAGATCGTTGGTCTCCCGATGGGAACGCTGCATCACTGCATCGCTGTGTTTGAAAGGGTCAAAGACCAACGATCTCAATACTACACTCGAGAGTGACAATTCCCAACGACCTCCTATCATTGCGGATCTTGCTGAGTCACTGGTGAGATCTGACTATTTGACATTCACCAGTGATCCCAAAGAGACGCACCAGCGATCTTTAAGGATCGTTATC
Source organism: Allobates femoralis (assembly GCA_033576535.1). NCBI lineage: Eukaryota > Metazoa > Chordata > Amphibia > Anura > Aromobatidae > Allobates > Allobates femoralis. Next base: position 61,574,445 of record JARQOC010000012.1, read on the forward strand.
ATTGTCGGGATTGCTGTTGCGTCGTTGTGTGTGATGGGAGCTTTAGTTCACGATGTACATTTTTGGTATCTGACCCTGAAACGTTTGACTACCTTACCTCATGTCTTGTCAACTTTGCTCTGTTATCAGGGTTACCTAATGCTGAAATGCTTTCCAAGTTGTTATCAATAATGTGGTGAGATTGCATGGAATACCACTAAAAATTGTACCTGAGTTGGGTTACAAATTTTTTCCATGTCCTGGAGAGCATTTAGTAAGACACAGAGGACAGTCGTTGAAGCAAATTTTAAGATTTTTCATTGAGGCTCCACAGGAGGGCTGGTCTTCATATTTACCTTTTGTTGAATTTTGCCTTTTACAGCTAGATCAATCAGTCCACTAGAAACTTGCTTTTTTTCTGTAATTATGGTTTTAATCCTCATTTTGGTGAATTTTCAAGTATGAGTTCTGGGTGTCCGTGTGTCCTTGGTTACTTCAGGTGTTTCCTGTTCTTAGTGATTGTCAAGCTACTTTATTGAGCAATCAGTCCCAGATCTCTGCTAATCATAGCATTTGCTCATCAGTACATGTTGGCCTTTTTTATTTGTCCTTTGTTTTAATCTATTGCTGCCAGACCTTGGACCTCTTCCGACCATCCATTTGCCTTGTTCCTAAGCTTTATTCTGCCATTCTCCTTGTATTCTGACCCTGTACCGTGACCTGACTACGCCTTTCTGTGTTCCCTTAGTTCACGACATGCTCTCTTAGTATCTGGCCCTGGAGCATTTGACCATCCTGTTTTTCGGCTTGTCCATGAGTAATGACTAGCATCACAGAGTTTTATATTATTTCATTTGTATATAATGCAGTTATTGCATCTTACAATTGCTCAATTTTGTTGGGAGGTGTTAGAAAGTTTTTTTTGTAGTATTCTATTTTGAGGTGGTGAATGCCTTAATATTTGGCTGACAACATGAAGCAATCACTGATCCAGGGAGGTCAGTTCTTCCCTGAAGGGATATCTGGCTATCTTGTGTTGAGACTCCTAAACTAGGCTCCACAGACTTTATTTGCATATTCATATTTGGCTGAGCACACCTCCTTCCATCAGCCTCATGGCTTGTGCCCATAACCAATTTTCTTCTCCAAGTGCTATTATGGCACCCCATGGTTCGGTTGCCACAGGAACACCTCGAGCAGGGAAGGATTTCCACATCAGGTAAGCTTACGCACAACACCTTCCACCCCAGACCTGAAGGGGGAGCTCTACTTGCTGACTTCAGGCAAGGTCTCCTATAAATTCAGGCCAGGGGTGGAGTTAGGCAGTTCAGTATGGAGCAGTACTGAGGAAGACATCTTGGTTGTATTGCGCCGTGCTAGGCCCGTGCCAGTGAGAGAGCCTGACCAGCATGAGGGACCCAAGAGTGAGTTTTGGAGGCAAGGTTAGTTAACCAGTGGGAATGGAGCCATACCGGTTTACCCCAGAAGAGCAACATCGACAACCTGGACACCGGAGTCCGAGACTGCGAGGGTCCAGTCAGCCCAGCAGTAAAGACCAGAGGCCAGGGAGACTTCAAGTCTCTTGGCACAGCAGCACTTGAGGCACAGCCACCCAGCAGAACCAGTGACCACAGCGAATATAGTGGTACCCCTCAGCAGAGCTCTCACCGCCTGCCATACAAGTGAGGACACAGGAGACGGTCAGGGCCTAGTTTCAGACAGCCCAGGACTAACACACACATACAAAGCAAAAGGAAGGCCTCATAAACCATCGGATCTGGAGATCCAGAACTGCACCCAGACCACCCGGACTGTACCCTGGATTTCAATTTGCTCATATCATCAGTAAAGGTATAAAACAACAACCCTGTGGGTGTAACTGTTATTGCAGCCCCTGATCCTGCTCCCATCATAGACTGTCTGCAACCCTTCCACTACTGCCCCGGGGATCCCGATCCACCTACAGGGAGCATAACCATCTTGCTGCTCCACCATCACCCCGGATGTCTGTCCCGCAGCGCCGGAAACATTACCGGAACTGTAGGTGGCATCACGAAACAATTTTATTTTATTTTTATTGACTTTTCTCCTTTTTAGCGACCACCAGGGCCACGGGACCGGGCAACATGCCTCGTGACATCCCCCGTGAACTACAACGCCCGGGACCGGGTACACCAAGGCCCTGGGGTGGGTCACTATCTTTGGTTTTAAGATAGTACTTGTGGTTTTCTCTGATAGCACTCAGACCTGTGATATGTTATGAGGCTGTACACGTGTCCGACTGTTTCACTGGACTGAGAGGATTAAGGAAAAAATCAGGTCCACAAAAAAATTAGATGACACTTGATTGAGGTTCAATTTTCAAAGTCTTACAGAATGGAGAAAGTGGAGAAATGTTTTTTTTCTCCATGTTTCAGAAAAATTGATCCCACTCTGATCAAACTTTGATCAAAGTCTGGTCAGAATGATCAGACCATTTTTCTTGAATGTGGAGAAAACAGTCATGTCAACCTGCCCTACAGCTGATTTTAATGAATGCTGGATCCTACCTGCCCTCTAAATTTGTAGGAATTTAGCTCAAGAGAAGCTTATTTGATAATTTTTAGGATTAGGGTCCTACCAGAGAAAGGTCACCTTGTTATGGCTTTGTGGCCTAACATGAATTTGGTTAAGGCATAAAACCAAATGCAATGAGAAATATGTAAAACAAACAAAATAGGTTAGCTATGTATGAGATTCTGCTAATACTATGCAGAATAGTCTTTATTAATACAGTGATAACATATTGCACAACACTTTAGAACTAGCCAAGTAACAAACACGTTAACTAGCAAATCAGAAAAACAACTGAAAACTTGAGGCGTAATGAGATAGATGTAGAAATGTCATTAAACTAACTCAAGATTTCCCGTCCACTAACATATTTATTTTACTGGAGGACACGGTTTCTTTCTCAGCATTGTTGCCTATAGGTGACACATACCGGTAATTTCAACGTTCTTCATTTTTTTTTCTTCACCATCAGATACTGTATGGCTTGAGGTACAGTATTTTGGGTATAGACTGATTTTCTAGCTCGAGAGGGAAATCGACCACTTATTCCCATCTTGTTTATTTATGGTATAGTATATCTGCAATTTTATGGACTTTCTTACAAATGAATGAATAGTGGTGAGCATAAGCAGCCATTTCTCCACTGACAGCGGTGCGGAAAAGGTCCCTAATCTCGAGACAGATGCAGTCCCAGCAGTAGGATCCGCATCTGTCATACATTTATAGCATATAGTGTGGATGCAAGGCTCAGATATATAATATAGAAAAGGTTTCATGCTGTGATGTAGATTTTGAAGAAGCAAATATATAGTTATTCTTGTTCTCATTGAACTTTTTGTTTTACCAGCAGTGACGATTTCATTTAAATGTTGGTGTCCTGACAGCTGTTACAGTAGGCTACTATTAAATTCATGTTACACAAGACGTTTGGAGGAAGAATCATAATCCGTCACTGCAATGTGAGACAAAAAGACATTTCATTGTTTAGGGGATTGCCTGCCTCCAATGTAGGTCTGGACTCACACATGGATGACAGATGTGCTGTTAATAACCATGCCACCGTCACACCGAGCAGAGAGCAAAACACCTTTTGTGCTTTCATTTGCAGAAGACGTCTAGAATTTTTTTTTACTGGATTTCGTTGGAATCTATTATATAAAACCCGAAGGCCACTTCCGCCCAAAATCCGCTTCCGCTTCCGTGATGGCCTCCCTCCTGTGTCCAACTCCGGAACCGGAAGCACCAGACCCACGAGCGGCGCCACCGGCCCTGCACAGAGCCCCGTCTGCGGCCGCCCACATCCCGCCCACAGCCCTGCAGCTCACCGCCCACCAACATCCGCCAACCGGCCCGGAACGAGTGTGGGGCCTTCCGCCGGCACAGCTCCCAGTCCTGCCGCTCTCTCCACAGACCGGCTGACGCTCCTCCATCACCCAGCTAGCCCCGCCACACTCCGCCCCCGGCCTCCGGAACCGCCAACAGCACTGCCGCTGCCCGCCCCCGCCAACAGCCCAGTAAGTCTTCCGCCACCCTGCCTCCGCTCTCCTCTGCCACCTCCAGCCCTCCTCTGCCCCCTCCAGCCCTGCTCTGCCCCCTCCAGCCCTGCTCTGCACCCTCCAGCCCTGCTCTGCACCCTCCAGCCCTGCTCTGACTCGTCCAGCCCTGCTGCGATCATCTCAGCTGCCTGCACTCTCCAGTGCTCTATCACCCTCCAAGCCCTCACTTGTGAGACTCCATAACCCTCACTGCTGACCCACAAAGACCATCACTGTGACTCCTGAGCCTCCACTGCTGACCCCTGACCTCACCTGACCCTGGCCTACATGCTGACCCCTGCGCCCTCACTGCTGACCACCTGAGCCTCATGCGACCGTCTGACTCACTGCTGACGACTATGCTAGACCCGAGCCCTCACTGCGACCCCTACCCTCACTGCTGACCCCTGAGCCCTCCTGCTGACCCTCGCCCAACTGCGACCCCTGCGCCCTCACTGCTGACCCTCGCCCTCACTGCTGACCCCGCGCCCTCACGCTGACACCCCTGCGCCCTCACTGCATGCTCCCTGGCCCTCACCTGCCCCTGAGCCCTCACTGCTGAGCCTCACTCTGACCCACATGAGCCCCACTGCTGACCCTACCCCACTGCTGACCCCTAGCCCTCACCTAGCTGACCCCTGACCCTCACTGCTGACACCTGAGCCCTCACTGCGACCCCTGCCCCACTGCTGACCCCTGAGCCTCGACTCTGACCCCTGACCCTCACTGCTACCCCTGAGCCCTCACTGCTGCCCTGAGCCCTCACTGCTGACCCCTGAGCCCTCACTGCTGACCCCTGCGCCCTCACTGCTGACCCTGCGCCCTCACTGCACCCCTGACCTCACTGCTGAGCCCTCACTGCTGACCCCTAGCCCTCACTGCTGACCCTGAGCCCTCACTGCTGACCCCTGACCCTCACTGCTGACCCCTGAGCCCTCACTGCTGACCCCTGAGCCCTCACTGCTGACCCCTGAGCCCTCACTGCTGACCCCTGAGCCCTCACTGCTGACCCCTGAGCCCTCACTGCTGACCCTGAGCCCTCACTGCTGACCCCTGACTGCGCCCTCACTGCTGACCCTGACGCCCCTCACTGCTGACCACTGAGCCCTCACTGCTGACCCCTGAGCCCTCACTGCTGACCCCTGCGCCCTCACTGCTGACCCCTGCGCCCTCACTGCTGACCCCTGAGCCCTCACTGCTGACCCCTGAGCCCTCACTGCTGACCCCTGCGCCCTCACTGCTGACACCCTGCGCCCTCACTGCTGACCCCCTGCGCCCTCACTGCTGACGCCCTGCGCCCTCACTGCTGACCCCTGCGCCCTCACTGCTGACCCCTGCGCCCTCACTGCTGACCCCTGGCCCCTCACTGCTGACCCCTGCGCCCTCACTGCTGACCCCTGCGCCCCCACTGCTGACCCCTGCGCCCTCACTGCTGACCCCTGCGCCCTCACTGCTGACCCCTGGCGCCCTCACTGCTGACCCCTGAGCCTGCGCCCCTCACTGCTGACCCCTGCCCCTCACTGCTGACCTGCGCCTCACTGCTGACCCCTGCGCCCTCACTGCTGACTGCCCTGCGCGCCCTCACTGCTGACCCCTAGCGCCCCTCACTGCTGACCCCTGCGCCCTCACTGCTGACCCCTGCGCCCTCACTGCTGACCCCTGCGCCCTCACTGCTGACCCCTGCGCCCTCACTGCTGACCCCTGGCCCTCATGCTGACCCCTGCCCCTCACTGCTGACCCCTGGCTCGCCCTCACTGCTGACCCGCCTCACTGCTGACCTGCGCCCTCACTGCTGACCCTGCCCTCACTGTGACCCTGCGCCCTCACTGCTGACCCCTCGCGCCCTCACTGCTGACCCCTGCGCCCTCACTGCTGACCCCTGCGCCCTCACTGCTGACTGCGCCTCACTGCTGACCCTGCGCCCTCACTGCTGACCCCTGCGCCTCACGCGACCCTGCACCTGCTGCTGACCCCTGCGCCCTCACTGCTGACCCTGGCCTGCGCCTGCGCCTCACTGCTGACCCCTGCGCCCTCACTGCTGACCCCTGCGCCCTCACTGCTGACCCCTGCGCCCTCACTGCTGACCCCCTGCGCCCTCACTGCTGACCCCTCAGCGACCTGCGCCCTCACTGCTGACCCTGCGCCCTCACTGCTGACCCCTGCGCGCCTCACTGCTGACCCCTGACCTGCCCTCACTGCTGACCCCTGCGCCCTCACTGCTGACCCCTGCGCCCTCACTGCTGACCCCTGGCCTGCCTGCCCTCACTGCTGACCCTGGCTGCCCTCACTGCTGACCCCTGCGCCCTCACTGCTGACCCCTGAGCCTGCGCCCCCCTCACTGCTGACCCCTGACCTGCGCCCTCACTGCTGACCCTGACCTGCGCCCTCACTGCTGACCCTGAGCCTGCCCCCTCACTGCTGACCCCCCCTGCACGCCTGCCGCCCCTCACTGCTGACCCTGACGCCCTCACTGCTGACCCTGCGCCCCTCACTGCTGACCCCTGAGCCTGCGCCCTCACTGCTGACCCTGAGCTGCCCCCACTGCTGACCCCTGAGCTGCGCCCTCACTGCTGACCCCTGAGCTGCGCGCCTCCTCACTGCTGACCCCTGAGCACCGCCCTCACTGCTGACCCCTGAGGCTGCGCCCTCACTGCTGACCCCTGAGCCACCGCCCTCACTGCTGACCCCTGAGGCCTTGTGCCGGCCCCTCACTGCTGACCCCTGAGCGCACCGCCCTCACTGCTGACGCCCTGAGCCACCGCCCTCACTGCTGACCATGACCCCCTGAGCCACCGCCCTCACTGCTGACCCCTGAGCCACCGCCCTCACTGCTGACCCCTGCACGCCCTCACTGCTGACCCTGAGCGCCCTCACTGCTGACCCCTGAGCCACCGCCCTCACTGCTGACCCCTGAGCCACCGCCCTCACTGCTGACCCCTGAGCCACCGCCCTCACTGCTGACCCCTGAGCCACCGCCCTCACTGCTGACCCCTGAGCCACCGCCCTCACTGCTGACCCCTGAGCCACCGCCCTCACTGCTGACCCCTGAGCCACCGCCCTCACTGCTGACCCCTGAGCCACCGCCCTCACTGCTGACCCCTGAGCCACCGCCCTCACTGCTGACCCCTGAGCCACCGCCCTCACTGCTGACCCCTGAGCCACCGCCCTCACTGCTGGACCCCTGAGCCACCGCCCTCACTGCTGACCCCTGAGCCACCGCCCTCACTGCTGACCCCTGAGCCACCGCCCTCACTGCTGACCCCTGAGCCACCGCCCTCACTGCTGACCCCTGAGCCACCGCCCTCACTGCTGACCCCTGAGCCACCGCCCTCACTGCTGACCCCTGAGCCTGCGCCCTCACTGCTGACACGCTGACCCTGAGCCTGCGCCCTCACTGCTGACCCCTGAGCCACCGCACTCACTGCTGACCCCTGAGCCACCGCCCTCACTGCTGACCCCTGAGCCACCGCCCTCACTGCTGACCCCTGAGCCACCGCACTCACTGCTGACCCCTGAGCCACCGCCCTCACTGCTGACCCCTGAGCCACCGCCCCTCACTGCTGACCCCTGAGCCACCGCCCTCACTGCTGACCCCTGAGCCACCGCACTCACTGCTGACCCCTGAGCCACCGCACTCACTGCTGACCCCTGAGCCACCGCCCTCACTGCTGACCCCTGAGCCACCGCACTCACTGCTGACCCCTGAGCCACCGCACTCACTGCTGACCCCTGAGCCACCTGTACACACACAATTAATTTCACCGCACTCCCCTAACTATTACTAAATAAACTATATATATATATTCTAGACTACCCGATTCTTCAGAATCGGGCTGCCATCTAGTACATTATATGGACTAAGTAATTGTAGCACACATCTTAATCAATGAATTCAGGTTGCTCATTAAATCCTAGTTCCCTGTATAAAATCCATCCCTTACTATGCAGTCTACCTCTACTAACATCTTAAAAAGTATGGTTGTTGTAAAGAGCTTTCTGAATTCCAATGGGGTCCTATAATAGGGCGCTACCAATGTAAAAAGTCAGGTGGTGAGATTTCTTCCCTCCTTCGTATTCCACAATCATCTATATATCTTGTTATTTGACCAAGTTTCTGCAATGCACACTCATGAAGCGCAATGCCTGTGCTATCTTTCTCTGATAGCTCTTATACAGGTCTAGTGATCACGTGTTCGTTATCTGGATCTGCAGGCCGGTTCTTCTAATCCTAAACCACCATGTGTTCTGGGACCTAGTTTGGCCCAGAGGGACCAGCCAAATTACTCTCTTGGGGCGTCTTTCTCAGCATACCTGCCACAGGTGCAGCTTTTGGTTGTTGTCCATGCACTACTCTCCTGTCTCTTTCAGTCTGCAAGTGACTTTTATTCAAAAACTGCACCATTAAGGGGCGTATTAACTATGGAGAAAGATTAACCCTAGCTCAGCCCAAAGTCATCAGGTAAGCAATCAACTATACTGGCCTGTAGGTAGCCACATAACACCAATGTTAAACATTATCATGACACACATATAAGCTTTACATTTACAATGTACAAATTTAAGTTCACTTCAACAGTGTTCTCCAGAGTGGGAATGGCAACGTCTAACCTCGTTACACAAGGATAGGTACCTTATCATATGATCGCTAGGAAATTCATTCAACATAAGTTTTGTTTGTAAAATATGCAGCTAAAATCCACAATCTGTCCCCCCCATATATCTCTGAACTAATCTCCCGATATCATTAAACTCGTATTCTTCGGACCTCCCAAGACCTCCTCCTTTCCTCCACACTTGTACGTTCCTCATCTAACCGCCTGCAAGACCTTGCCTGAGCATCCCACATCCTCTGGAAGTCTGCACCCCAAAATGTCCGACTGTCCTGAACCTTCAAGCGGAACCTGAAAACCAATCTCTTCAGATCAGCCTATACAGTCTGCTATGACCACGGTGCCACCTCACCACCACTGGACCCGGCAGTCAAGCATCCACTGCTCTGAGCTCCTGCAGAGCAAACTTTCTGTGTAGTGCTGGTCTGCAGTGATGCGGATCAGCATAGAGAGCCCCACGGCCCGGTCTGCGAACCGATGGTTGGGGACCCCTGCTGTAGTTTCTGTGACATGGATAGATTAATACTGTTACTATATTTTTACATTTTGGGGAATTTTAATTGTTTCCTCTGGCTTTGCTTTTAATTTAACCTTTGGTAAACACAAACCATAATCTCTATTTGCTTATTTAATGTCACAGAGGAGCATTGCATGGCCTGCAAGCCTTCCTACACTGGTATGTCAGGCAAATCTGAGTAAGCAGGAGCCAACAGTGCTGCAGTTTATTGCAGCATAGGAAAGATCTGCCTATAATTTTACTTCCTCCCCAATGATTATTTTTTTCATAATTGACTCATTTTCACTTTTTCTAAGTGATGAATTTCATGCTGACTTTGCCCACCTGACAATTTAGTATGCAGGCAGTACTGCACATTTCTCTTCAGTGCATGCTAGAGAATGGAGGCACACAACTGTTTTTGAGTTTAACAAATTCTTGGGTCTCATGTTCAATATGTGGTTTGTGAAGAAGCCCACAGAGTGAAAAATAGAAAAGGGTCTGAATAATTTCCATACCCACTGTATGATTTAGATGGAGTAGATGGCTCTAAGCCTGTCTTTGAAAGCCATAGTAGTGAATAGTGACACTAATCTGAACAGCAGTGGTAATATTGCCTGAGATATAAAATTACCGTATATACTCGTGTATAAGCCGACCCGTGTATAAGCCGACCCCCCTACTTTTGCCCCCAAAACCTGGGAAAACCTATTGACTCGTGTATAAGCCGAGGGTGGACCCAGCACAGGTATACAGCCCCCAGCAGTGTGGTAAACAGCAGCCCCAGAGGTATATCCAGCAGCCCCAGTGGTAGTATACAGCAGCTGCCCCAGTGGTATATACAGCAGCAGCCCCAGTAGTTAGTATACAGCAGCCCCAGAGGTACATACAGCCCCAGTGGTAGTATACAGCAGCCCCAGAGGTATATACAGCCCCAGTGGTAGTATACAGCAGCCCCAGAGGTATATACAGCCCCAGTGGTAGTATACAGCAGCCCCAGAGGTATATACAGCCCCAGTGGTAGTATACAGCAGCCCCAGAGGTATATACAGCCCCAGTGGTAGTATACAGCAGCCCCAGAGGTATATACAGCCCCAGTGGTAGTATACAGCAGCCCCAGTGGTAGTATAAAGCCCCAGTGGTAGTATACAGCAGCCCCAGAAGTATATACAGCCCCAGTGGTAGTATACAGCAGCCCCAGTAGTAGTATACAGCAGCCTCAGTGGTATATACAGCAGCCCCAGTAGTAGTATACAGAAGCCCCAGTGGTAGTATACAGCAGCCCCAGTAGTAGTATACAGCAGCCCCAGTACTAGTATACAGCAGCCCCAGGGGTATACACAGCAGCAGCCCGAGGGGGTATATACAGCAGCAGCCCCAGGGGGTATATACAGCAGCAGCCCCAGGGGGTATATACAGCAGCAGCCCCAGGGGGTATAATACAGCAGCAGCCCCAGGGGGTATAATACAGCAGCAGAACCAGGGGGTATAATACAGGAGCAGCCCCAGGGGGTATAATACAGGAGCAGCCCCAGGGGGTAGTATACAGCAGCAGCCCCAGGGGGTAGTATACAGCAGCAGCCCCAGGGGGTATAATACAGCAGCAGCCCCAGGGGGTATAATACAGGAGCAGCCCCAGGGGGTATAATACAGGAGCAGCCCCAGGGGGTATAATACAGCAGCAGCCCCAGGGGGTAGTATACAGCAGCCCCAGAGGTATATACAGCCCCAGTGGTAGTATACAGCAGCCCCAGTAGTAGTATACAGCAGCCTCAGTGGTATATACAGCAGCCCCAGTAGTAGTATACAGAAGCCCCAGTGGTAGTATACAGCAGCCCCAGTAGTAGTATACAGCAGCCCCAGTACTAGTATACAGCAGCCCCAGAGGTATATACAGCAGCAGCCCGAGGGGGTATATACAGCAGCAGCCCCAGGGGGTATATACAGCAGCAGCCCCAGGGGGTATATACAGCAGCAGCCCCAGGGGGTATAATACAGCAGCAGCCCCAGGGGGTATAATACAGCAGCAGAACCAGGGGGTATAATACAGGAGCAGCCCCAGGGGGTATAATACAGGAGCAGCCCCAGGGGGTATAATACAGCAGCAGCCCCAGGGGGTAGTATACAGCAGCCCCAGAGGTATATACAGCCCCAGTGGTAGTATACAGCAGCCCCAGTAGTAGTATACAGCAGCCTCAGTGGTATATACAGCAGCCCCAGTAGTAGTATACAGAAGCCCCAGTGGTAGTATACAGCAGCCCCAGTAGTAGTATACAGCAGCCCCAGTACTAGTATACAGCAGCCCCAGGGGTATATACAGCAGCAGCCCGAGGGGGTATATACAGCAGCAGCCCCAGGGGGTATATACAGCAGCAGCCCCAGGGGGTATATACAGCAGCAGCCCCAGGGGGTATAATACAGCAGCAGCCCCAGGGGGTATAATACAGCAGCAGAACCAGGGGGTATAATACAGGAGCAGCCCCAGGGGGTATAATACAGGAGCAGCCCCAGGGGGTAGTATACAGCAGCAGCCCCAGGGGGTAGTATACAGCAGCAGCCCCAGGGGGTATAATACAGCAGCAGCCCCAGGGGGTATAATACAGGAGCAGCCCCAGGGGGTATAATACAGCAGCAGCCCCAGGGGGTATAATACAGCAGCAGCCCCAGGGGGTATAATACAGCAGCAGCCCCAGGGGTATACAGACCTCCCCCGATCAGTAGTACAGGGGCCCCAGCTGTATACAGCAGCCCCAGCTGTATACAGCCCCCCCATGGTATCCAGGGCCCCCCTTGCTGCACACCTGTAAAGGAAGATGTCAGTATACTTATCGCTGCCGCCGCCGCTCCGCTGCTCGGTCACCGCGCTGCTCCGGGTCTTCATGCTTCCTGTTCTTTCTCCGGCGCTCGAACAATGACGTCATTTCCTGAGCGCCGGAGAAGCAACAGGAAGCATGAAGACCCGGAGCAGCGCGGTGACCGAGCAGCGGAGCGGCGGCGGCAGCGATAAGTATACTGACATCTTACTTTACAGGTGTGCAGCAAGGGGGGCCCTGGATACCACGGGGGGGCTGTATACAGCTGGGGCTGCTGTATACAGCTGGGGCTACTGTATATACTCGTGTATAAGCCGAGGGGGGACTTTTCAGCACATTTTTTGTGCTGAAAAACTCGGCTTATACACGAGTATATACGGTAACCCCTATTTGCATATATTTTATTAACTAACTTATATAGCACCATTAGTTTCTAAAGCATTTTACATACAACTTCATCACTGTCTCTACTGGAGCTCACAATCTAAATTCCCTATCAGTATGTTGTAACATCGGCGTCCATGCACAACTGCACTGCCTTACTTCTGGCAAGGGCGCCATCTGTTTCTTCCTGCCTTCCTCTTCTACTCCATTCTGGGAACTCTCTTGGCCTCAGGTATCCAAGCTCCAGGTCCTAGCATGATTCTTAGGACTCGCTCCCTGTAAAAGGGACAGTGCATAGACCCTAAATTGTCCCCAGCCTTAGTCTGGGAGTCCTTAAGTATTTAAGGCACCTTCCCCTGAGGGAAAGTACCTGAAAAATTAGATTTCTACTGTGTCTAGGTTCCTGCTAGCATTAGTGTTACCTGCTTGTTTGCTCACACTTGCCAATCTCCAGTACTGACTCCTGTTGGTTTCTCCAGCTCCATCTTGCCAGTTTCCAGTTTTGACTCTTTCTTGCTGCTCCGAGTGCAACCTTCCTGTCACCCATATCTCCTTCCCTGGCCCTCCAGTCACTTACTGTAGGGATTGCCCTGCATGTGGTACTGGAGTAGTCGGGAAACAGAAAGAAGCTTTCAGAGGATTGTACCTGCTAAAGCGCCATTAGCGGTGCGAAACACCGTTGTACCACCACCACCAGTCCTTCACCCGCTACCCACACCCTGCTATGTGCACTTGGGCACAAAAAAACGCTGATCTGAATTTATAAGTCCTGTGTGCGGCTTCTTTCTGTTTCCCGAATATTCATGTGTCTAATGAGCGGCACTGGAAGTGAGCACCAGGACGGTCGGTCCGCGCATTAGCAGGGAGAACATCCTCACCACCCCATTCAGCCATGCGAGCCGTGGACTGCTGCGCCTACGACAAAAGACCTCTGGAGGAGGTGTCACATGAGAAGTAGTGCTGGCCCGAATATCTTCAAACTGTGAGTTACTTGAGAGTACCTGGTAACCCAGGCCATCCAACCTCATCAGATGCTCTGTGAAGATACGGTACACACTTATGGTGGATTTACACGCTCAATATCGTTGCGATATCAACTCAATGGCGCGGGAGCACGCAATTAGTGCACGTTTCTCCCGCATCGCATTGATGTTTACACTTGGATATCGGAATACAACGTCGTGCGATGCTACGCCCCCAACCAGAACGATCCTTAACATGGGAGTGATGGTGACGTTTCAAACGCATCGTAGTTGTGCGTTTACACAGCACGATCCAACTCCAATCTCCTTCAATTCAGGCATGATAGCACCTCATTCATCCCGATATCGCATTGACATCGTTCCTGCATCGTATGGACGTTCACACCATACAACGCGGAACGATCTGGTCCACGATCGACCACGTGACTTTTCATTGAAATCGTACTACGATATTGCAACGTGTAAACCCGCATTAGTCTTCCCTTAGGATAAATCTAATCGTAGCATATTGGGGCCACACTTACTAGCATGACATTTCTTGGGAATGTGGCTGGAAACCAGAGGCAATCCATGCAAACATGGAGAGAACATTCAAACTCTTTGCAAAAGTTGTCCTTGATGGGATTTTAAGCCAGGACCCCAGTGCTCCAAAGAAACAGTGCTAATAACTGAGCCCTGAGCCCGCTAATAACTATACACAGTTCATTTTTACACAAATATATCTTTGTTAAAACGCCTGGATATACTAAACTCTGTAGCCTGTGGTACATTATGGAAAAATGAAAAGAGATTTCCACAGCAGCTGATGGAAAAGAGTTTACCAAAAGGATCATTCAGCTCTTTCAACAGCGATGAACTGCTGCCAGTCAAATTTAGGAACAGACAATATATGTGTTGCGAGTACAGATTGTACAAACATCACATTATCAGTGAGGTGAAGAGGTTCTGTATCTAAGAAAAGGAAACCAGTGTGCATTACAGAGTACAATACTTTTGTAGAGGGTTGTGGGTGTTGATTTACCAAACGAGATATGGCAGCCACCTCAGTTAAAAGAAAATGAATAACCTTGTCCAAATACATACCGCATATAATGGGCGTCCATTGTACTTTTGTTTTGACAAAAAAGGAGAGTTTCATAGTAAGAATTCTTGGAATATTATATTGCGTACCTTTGGTTTCAAAATGAAGACCACTGGTTTTGTCATGTGTCTAAACATGACCGAAAATTAATGGAAAACATTTTATTTGCTTAAATTCTTATCACAGTCCATAATAAAACTCACAAAAAAAAGCACGATAAACATAAAGATTCACCATAAAGTTACCGCAAATGTTTCACAAATACTGTCCTCTGTATCCGTTGCGGCCAAAAAGCCATACTTTTGACATAGAAGCAAGGCCAAAGGACTCAACTATGCACAAATATACAGGAACTGGGGGTAGAAAAATGGCAGCAGGAGTACTGGGCTGGTAAGTCGAAATTTAAAATATTTAGCTGCAAAAAAAAAAGGTAGATCTGCCAAAGGTCTGGAGAGTGGCTCAATTATGAATGTCTGAAGGAAGAAGGGAAGCACGTTGGAGGTTTCTTGCACGTTTACAACTGCATGGAATCTGTAGTTCCATGAGCTCTTAGGCTAGGGTAACATTTGCGTCATGACCCTAGCCTGACGGAAGCGCTAAAAAGTAGAAACGTCTGCTTCAGCACATAGCATTAACGGCAGGTAACGCTATGGGTTGCGATGCTATTGCGCCCTATGTCAACCCAATGTTTACCTCAGTAACCAGCTCCATGCAAAGCTCTCGGATATGCACTTTTGGACAGCGCACAGGAAAACCCTGCAGACCGCGTTTCCCGTGTGCTGTCCAAAAGCGCATATCTGTGAGCATTGAATGGAACCGGTTGCTGAGGTAAACATTGGGTTATCATAGGGCGCAATAGCCTCGCAGCCCATGGCATTGCCTGCCGTTAACGCTATGAGCTGAGGCAGAAATTTCTAAGTTTTTAGCGCTACCGTCAGGCTAGGGTCATGACGCAAATGTGACCCTAGCCTTATTAATGCTACAGGGCCAGGTTCACAGGATGGTCAGAAGAGGTGGGAGGGACTGATCATCCACATAACTCCCATGAGTGTCTCTCAGCATTTAGCATGTGACTGTTCCTTGGGCAAGTCTCTGAGTCAAGCCAGGTCCAGCAAGGATGCAGGAAGCACATGGTGGAGAGACCACATGTGTTCGGAGCATGTCTAGAGCTCCAGACAGGATAACAGACTTGAAATCTATCAATGCACTTTTTGTGTCTTGTGCAAAGCCGAGGACAGGCTTATGTTTATGTTTCCTTACAGTTTACAGAGAATTAATAAACCCAATGAACTTTTAAATGGAGAATGTAATTCCTGTTGCTACCTAGATGAACAGCAAAAGCGAGTGAGTACACAGAGGTACAAGAAGTAAACTTTACATTGGGCATAGTCTGTGCAATAACAATAGGTTTGCATTTACTGTGCTCTATGAAAGATAAATATATCCCCATATATCTGGAACTATATGGCGGATTTACTAAAAAAAAAAAACATACTTGGGGGCCATATGGGATAAAGTAAATAAAACTGGTCGCTTATCAATTAGTAACAGGTCTTCTATAAAGAGTTTAAGTTAAGTGGAAGTGTTTAGAAACCAGAGCAACTTAATAACTAAGTGGCTGAAAATATGTAAAGCTACAAAGTGGGGTCACTAAGTGTTCAGGCTCAAAATGCATAAATATCGCTAACGCTCTGCTGACTGAATAATCTGCAGAGTTCCAAATCCGCTATGCCATTAATGTCAGCACAAATATTGAGAACAAAGAATTTAATGGGATTGGCTGCCATATGAGTCAAATGGATTGGTATTAAGCAGTCACCACTGGACTCTGGAACTGTAGAAAGCTGTTTTGTCGAGGGCGAATTACATTTTTCAATCTAGCAGTCTATATGGACAAGTATGGATCTTTTCAAGGGCATGAGATCGTTATCTGGTTGATTGCCTTGTGTCCATTATCAATTTTGGTGGAGGAATGATGCTATAAGGTTGTGTCTCAGGGGTCGGCTTTGATGTCTTAGGCCAGCTTCATACCACGTTTTTTCAGGTCCAGGTCTGTCCGCTGTGAACCGGACAGACCTAGATCCGAATTTGTCCCCCATGGATCCCTATGGGGTCGGATGGCTGTTATTTGCCATCCAGTTTTGTGGCTTTATGGGAGGATCCAGTTTTGTCCGAATTATGCATCGGACACAAAACCGGAGTCTGTACCATTTTTTGTGTCTGATGCAAAAATCGGACAAAACTGGATCCTCCCGGCTCTGGCGCCCATAGCATGGGACTCTATGGGTGCCGGATCGCCCCAGATCCGACAAAAAATTGGACCGGTTCCCGGATCCATGGTACTGAAAAGTGGCGGCTGTTAAAAGCCGCGGTCATTTAGCTCCATGGACAGAGCTCCATGACTGAAATTTCAGCACCGCGGCCAGCTCCTCTGCACTCGCAGTGCTGAAATTTCAGCACTGTACAGCGGCATAAACGAAGCTGGTAAAAAGCAGGATCGGAGGGCAGATTTGCCCTCTGGTTCTGCTAGTCCAGGACTGTCAAGTTGTGTCCAGTGCATCCTGCAAAACACTGGACACAACCTGACAGCTCCAAACCGCAGTGTGAAGCCGGTCTTAGTTCCAGTGAAGATAAGTCTTAGGGTGCTTTCGCATTGCATTATGCTGCACGATCAGTAGTCTCGTCACGATTTACATCAGAAAACACGTTTCAGATGTATGTCCTGACAGAGCCATTGACTTTAATGGTGCAGACAGAATAAACATGTGCTCTGTCATGCACTAATTTTGGAAGTTGATGTATTCTGCAAACGGATACCTGAACGTAGTAGACTGCATATGGGTGTCTACCTATAGAAAACGCATACATTGAAAGTGGTGCATGATAGAGCACATGTTGACCTTGTCTGCACCATTAAAATCAATGGCCCCATACATCTGAAGTCCATTTTTGGACATAATCCGAGACGGGACCACTGAACGTGCAGCAGAACGCAATGTGAAAGTAGCCTTAATGCTTCAGGACAAGACATTTTGAACAATGTAATGTTTTCAAATTTGTGGGAAAGGATTGGGGAAAGCACCTTTCTGTTTCAGCATGGCAAAGCCCCATTGCACAATGCAAGGTCAATAAAGGGATTTGTGGGGCTTCCTGTCTGAGTTGAGATGTGATAACACCTACAGAGCAGCAGCTCTCACACCACAAGAATCATACTGAGGTATCTGCGGAGATCCACCACCCCAACCAGGACAAATACAAACTCCCACCAGCTCCCTCTCCACACTACCTATAAAAGTCTGTCACTTCAATCCTGGATCATTTCTGAGACTTGGAGGGTCCAGAGGCCTGCTGCCCACATGTGCACCCAAGGCCAGCACTGGCTGCTATTCACAAGGCAAGAATCCACTGTCTAAAGGTATAATCCTACAAGCTGCACATAAAACCGCCTTCCCCCCACGGACACAAAGGGAACTATTTATCAGAGGTCAGGGCAGATTCTACAGGACTTCTCTCCAGTGGTGCCGGTAACAGTGCAAAGTGGCCTGTGAAGGGGCCTCTAAAAGTGGGTCTGGGATTACACTAAGCAGAGAGAAAAGTCTCTCTAGCAAAGACACACACAGAGCCCCAGGGAAAGGGGTTTCAGACTATACGACAGGTCTTTTCTCTTCCTGCCAGCTCAAAAGTAAAACTGGTGACATCTGGTGGTTGCCATAGTGAACTGAGACACGGAATAGCTCTGTTGCCACCTAGTGAACAAAAAAATAAACACACACACACACAAAAAAAGAAAATATATAAATAAGCAACTACAAATACCTACTATGTACTGCAGCACGACATATTTCCATACCTGCCAAGAAACATAAGAACTGATGATCGTAGGAGGCCAAGCGACAGCAACAAAGGGACCTGACGCTGACTCCATCTACATCACCGCTTCAGCAAATGTTTCGCTACATGTTATGCAGCTCATAAAAGCTGGAGGGCCCCCAGCAAACAAGCAGTGGGAGCCACAGAGTGGAAGAGGGCACTGGGGACCCAATCCCTGCGGGAGAGGACACTCCTGCAACAAAACCGCAATGGAAAACCCAAATGAGGAGTACATTGAAGACCTAAATGAGTGTAGCAGGAAAGACCCTTCAAGATTGATATCAGTAGACTTTAACAAACTGGCGGCTAACGTGGCAAGTAATATTATGCCAGACATCCAAGAAACTGGAACAGGCTATCAAGAAGGCCCTTCAGCATCTCCAAGACGAAGTAAGTGAACATAAAGAACGATAGTGGAGCTGGAGCAGATGGCCTTACAACTGGAGGGTGCTAACATACAGCTCTCCTCGCAGCTGAACGAGACAACTGCGGAAACAAAGCCCCTGTCTGAGAAGGTCGAGGACCTGGAAAAAGGTCAAGGCACAACAACCTAAGGCTAGTGGGGCTCCCCGAGTCAGTCCCTGCAGCTGTAGTACAAAGACTTTGCGAAAGAGACCTACTAATAACCCTGAGAATCACTCACGGTTGTAGGGTCGAAAGGGTTCACAGAGTTGGGCCAGATCCACGATCTCACAATCAAGGATCTGATGACCGGACATCCAGACTACGTCAAGTAATCCTGAAATTCCTGGACTATAATGATATGTTTGATATAATGAGAGCATATAGAAGATGTCTCCAGCCAGTGACTTTGAGGGGGATGAAAGTCCTATTATTTGAAGACTATTCTGCGGAGGTGGCAAAACGCAGGAGAGCCTTTAGTAAAATATGTGCAGCACTCTATTAAGCAAAGAAAAGTTTTGCACTGCAATACCCGGCGACACTTAGGATTTTCCAAAATGACGGTGATAACCTCATCTACAAATCAGCAATTAATGCAGAGAAAGACATGGACAAAATACTGCGCAACGCAAAAAGCAACGAGTGAAGAAGAGGTCGTGAGGAAGACAGCTTCCCCTCAACACCACAGCACCAGAGGGCATCTGGCCAGCACAGATGAAGCACCATTGAAATGTACTGCATCATATACAACTTGCTCTTGATGGGTCTCCCTTCTCCCAGGCACTTCTTCCACAAGCAGGACAGTGTCTCCCCAAGGTGACTGAATGCTGTTGGTATCGTGTTGAGTACTGCCAATTGATATATGTTGCACCTTAATGAAGATGGGTTTTCGTGGGAAGTGCCAATCTGCCCCTTATTTGGGGAACGGACCCGGGTGTTGGGTGGAGGAAAGATGCAGATGGCATTTTGCCAATTATTTATAATGTGTGGTGTGGGATATGCTTCTTCCCACAGGTTTTTCTTTCTTTCTTTTTTTCTTTTTAGTAGCCCTTACTTCCTCAGAAAAAAAAGCGAAGTCCACAATGCTATTAGTTGTGTAAGAAGCTAGAAATACACTACAGTGTATTGAGTGCTTACTGTTTATTTGTTTTAAGGTTTAAATCTCTGTAGGGCACTGCGGTGTTGCCTCCGCTGCCCCCTGACTCACAAGCCCCTGAAATGGTTAAATTGTGTGCCGAGTAATAAAGCCCCGACTTTGTTTTAGCCTACCCACGGGAACCTCTATTGGTTTGTGTCCCTCCCATTAGTTGTATATGCCACCTTAGGGATTTATGGGGCTTCTTTGGGGGCCATTTTCCCTTTCCCTCTTGTCAGCACCCGGAGCTGTTATCGTCTGCTGGCCACCTGATGGACCCGCTGGAGACCGCGGTTAGGGAAAGGCTCACCAGGGATGGCGCTGCATAGCTGACAGCCCTGGTTAGTAGCAGCGGCTTCCCCCTGAGCGATGTGAATGAGTCGGTGGGTGGGCGGAGGTCTACAAGGATTTCCTGCCCGCCGCAGCGCCTGAGTCTTGAGGCCGCCCGCTCTCGGAGCATGCACAGTGTTGCTGCGCGCGCTCTGAGTGTGGCTCCGCCCATTCCATCTCACTCCGATGCTGCAAGCGGCCGCACACGGTCTGGTTTTGGCGGTGCTGTATAGCGGATTACCAAGGAGCGGACCACTCCCTGGAGTGGCCCAGGCCCCATTAGCCACCTCTCAGCAGGAGGTCACAGTGGGGTTTTCTGATTCGGGAGCCGCAGGGCCCAACATGGGAGGCACTCAGGCATCGAGGCACCCCCCTCAGGAGAGCAAAGGGTGAGTGCAGTGGGACCTGCGCAGGGCAGCTTAGGGGTTAGTGGGGGGCAGTGGGGGCCACAGGATAGCTGGGTGGGATTGGGTTATGGGCCTTTAATGACCCCATCTAACTCAGCAGGTCTTCAGCTCAACCTCTGATTTGTTACAAGCGCAGCCAGCCCCATCTTTACCCTGCCCTGGACTGCACCCGCGGTATTCCTTCAGGGCCAGCAACAGTTGGTGCCATTGGGTGCGGCGATGTCACAGCAGGTGTCATCGAAGCAATCAGCGGGAGAAGCGGTAGCAGTGCCGGTACCCACAGCCGTTGGGAGCTATGAAAGGTGCGGCAGCCAGGCTGCAGGATCCACCGCGCCGACCCAAAACAGGGAACGTAGCTACGCTAGCCGGAGAAGTGGAGGATCGCATAGGTCCAGGAGTAGATATCTGTCCAGATCCTGTAGGAGCCATTCAAGGTCCCGTAGATCCCATGGTAGATCGAGGTCCCGCAGGAGTCACAGGACATTCTGTTCGCGGAGAAGTTTTTCTTCCTACTCAGATGGCTCCCGCCATTCACATCATTGATCCTGGACACCCGGGCGAAGCGACAATGAAAGGGCGGGATCTCGGTTGGATGAAGACGGCCCTCAAGCTCCCACCCAACAACAGGAAGGAGAGCTGACCACGACTGCAATATTTCAGGTGGTTAGTTAAGTTGTGCTGGGGCTTGGGGAGGGGTGGGTCGAACTTTGGGCGTATTGGAGGTTTTATCTAGTTTGTTAGCGGGAAAGGGCCTGATTAACCCTGCGGTGCCGCAACCGGCGAAACCTGAACCCCCTGCCTTGATTTGCACAAACACACTTTCTTTTGTGGTGTTCCACCGTTGGGAGCTCACCTCAATCATGACACCCTGCAGAAAATTTGGGCAACAAGTATATTGATTTGTGGCTTTACTGTCTGCGGACCAGGGTACTGTCGACCGGGAGCGTAGCACGGCGGATCGCCGATACGAAAGGAAGCCGAAGCTGGCTAAGACAATGAATAACTAGCTGCAGGCTTTCTGCGTGCTGGGCACTGTGATGGGTCAGAAGCAACCTGAAAGATGCTCGGAACTTTCCACTTATATGGATTCCATCTATTCTTCTTACAAATCTCACGGCGGGTCGGCCTGGTATAAGTATGATGAAGACTTCCGCCACCGACTCGCTCTGAACCCTCAGCTGGGTTGGGGAGTCAAGGCTACGGACTCCTGGCTCCGCTTGATGGTCTCACAAAAACCGCCGCAGCCCTTTTCGGCCTCAGCCCCCCCAGATGCGTCCCCCTCCGGGGCGGTGGCCGTGCGATGGCCAGGTTGCTGCTGGCTGTTCAATGAGGGCCACTGCAGATTTCAGAACTCCTGCAAGTACAAATATGAATGCTCCACCTGTGGGGGACCACATATCGCTTCAAAGTGTACCCTTTCCAAGTAGAAATCCAGTTCAGGAAAGGCCTCAGCGCCGGGAGAACCCAAGGATGCCAGTGAGTGTAACCACGATGGCACATTGGTTAAACAGGTACCCCAATAAGAAGGCCGCCACGACATTGCGAGGTGGTTTCACTTTTGGATTTTTTATACCTTTTAAGCTGTCCAGGTCAGGTTCATTTGCGTCAAATTTAAAATCGGCCAGAGAGTGCCCCTGGGTTTTGGAACAAAAATTGGCGAAGGAGTCTTCAATTGGCAGGATTGAAGGTCCGTTTTCGGCTCCACCTTTTCAGAACCTTAGGGTATCTCTGTTGGGGGTGGTTCCTAAGAAGGAACCAGATGAATTCAGGTTGATTCATGACCTGTCCTTCCCAGCGGGTTCCTCAGTTAATGACGGCATCCCTCTGGAGGATGCGGCGGTGTCTTTAGTTTCTTTTGATAGAGTGGTTTCCCTGGTTCGAGAGGCTGGCCACTGGGCCCAGTTGGCCAAATCGGATATTGCATCCGCCTTCCACCTCCTCCCGGTGCACCCGGATTGTCACCATTTATTGGGTTGCTATTTCAACGGGGGTTATTACTATGACACTTGCCTCCCGATGGGCTGTTCTATCTCGTGCCGTTTTTTCGAAATGTTTAGCACCTTTATCGAATGGGCATCGCAGGTTAGCTCGGGGGTCCGGTCCTCCACCCACTACTTGGACGATTTTTTATTTGTCGGGCCGGCTGGCTCCGATCAGTGCTTGGTGGCGTTGACACATTTTAAAGAACTGTGCTCTGCCTTCGGGGTCCCTCTTTCCCTGGAGAAGATGGTGGGTCCGGTTTCCCAGCTGTCTTTCCTGTGTATAGATAGACACCATTGACATGGTTTTCCGGCTCCCCCCGGAAAAAATTTAAAAGCTTTTTCTGCTGATCGACGATTTTTTGGGGTCCGACAAGGTCACGCTCGGTCAAATGCAGTCGCTTTTGGGTTCCCTCAATTTTGTTTGCAGGGTGATGCCTATGGCGTTTGAGCCTGGCCACAAGAGGGGTTAAGGCATCCCATCACAGAATCCGTTTGACCAGGCCTCTGAAAGATGATCTGACTGTCTGAATATCCTTTTTGTCTGATTATAACGGTCACCCTTGCGTGCAGGCAGCAGAAACATCCAATGCCTATATTGAGCTGTTTGCTGATGCTGCGAGTTCTAGTGGTTTCGGGGTGATTTTGGGTTCTCACTGGTGCGCCGCTGTGTGGCCAGTGGAATGGCATGATAAAGAATGGACAAAGAACTTAACTTTCTTGGAGCTATTTCCTATCTTGGTGATGGTCTCTGCCTGGCTGTACCTGTTGCAGAACCGGCGTATATGCTTCTGGTCCGATAACATGAGTGCGGTGCATGTGATTATAACCTTATAACCTCTCTGTCCCGCAACCCCAAACAGCTCTTCAAAACTTTCAACTCCTTACTTCGCCCGCCTGCTCCTCCCCCTTCTCCCCTCATCTCTGCTGAAGACTTTGCGACCTTCTTCAAGGAGAAGGTCGACAAGATCAGAAGCAGCTTCCGTCCACTATCCCCACAACTCCCCTTCCCACCTACACTGCCCTCCTCCTCCATCAGCCACTTCCCCCCCATAACTGAAGACCAACTCTCCTCCCTCCTGTCAAAATCACACCTCACCACCAGCGCCCACGACCCACTCCCATCCCACCTCATTCCGAACCACACCTCCATTTTCACCCCAGCCCTCACCCACCTCTTTAACCTTTCACTTAGCACTGGTACCTTCCCCTCGGCCTTCAAACACGCCCTAATCATGCCCATCCTAAAAAAAAACCTCACTTGACCCTACCTCTGTCTCTAACTATCACCCCATATCTCTTCTCCTATTCGCCTTTAAGCTACTTGAACAGCACGTCCACTCCGAACTGTCCTCTCACCTCTCCTCGTGCTCCCACTTCGACCGCCTACAGTCCGGCTTCCGACCCCTCCATTCCACCGAAACAGCCCTGACCAAAGTCACCAACGACTTACTGACCGCCAAGAACAAACACCACTACTCCATCCTGCTACTCCTTGACCTGTCTGCCGCCTTCGACACGGTTGACCACTCCCATCTTCTCCGGATCCTGGAATCCCTTGGCATCACCCACCTTGCCCTCTCCTGGATCTCGTCATACCTAGCGGACCGGACCTTCAGCGTCTCACACTCCTACACCTCCTCCTCACCCTACCCCCTTTGTGTCGGAGTCCCCCAAGGTTCGGTCCTGGGACCCCTACTTTTCTCCATTTACACTCTCGGCCTAGGGCAACTCATTGAGTCCCATGGCCTCCAGTACCACCTCTACGCCGGCGACACCCAAATCTACCTGTCCGGTCCTGACATCACCTCCCTACTCTCGAAAATCCCACAATGCCTTTCCGCCATCTCATCCTTCTTCTCTGCTCGCTTCCTTAAATTCAACATGGACAAAACTGAATTCATAGTCTTCCCCCCAAGAAATTCCACCCCACCTCCCAACCTACCCATCTGCATCAACGACTGCGCCCTCTCCCCAGTCCCCCAAGCCAAGTGCCTCGGGGTAATCCTTGAATCCTCCCTATCCTTCAAGCCCCACATCGAGGCCCTCACCACATCCCTCCGGCTCCAGCTCAAGAACTTCTCACGGATCCGCTCCTTCCTCACCCACGACACCGCTAAAACACTCATCCATGCTCTTATCATCGCCCACCTTGACTACTGCAACCTCCTTCTCAATCGCCTCCCGGCTAACTCCCTCACACCTCTCCAGTCTATCCTCAACTCCGCTGCCCGACTCATCTATATGTGCTCCCGCTACTCCCCTGTCTCCCCCCTCTGCCAAGCCCTTCACTGGCTCCCCGTCTCCAAGAGATCCCAATTCAAAACACTAACCATGGCGTACAAAGCCATACACAACCTGGCCCCACCATACATCTCCGACCTGGTCTCCCGATACCTACCCTCACGCAACCTCCGTTCCTCCCAAGAACTCCTCCTCTGCTCCCCCCTCATCACCTCTTCGCACAATCGCGTCCAGGACTTCTCCCGGGCATCCGCCTTACTCTGGAACTCCCTGCCCAAACAAGTCAGAGACTCTCCTACCCTGCGTAGCTTCAAGTGTCACCTGAAGACTCACTTGTTCCGTCAAGCCTACAACCTGCCATGAGACCCAGGCAACCACCCCATACCTGACATTCCCCCATCCTACTGTATCCTAACCCGCCCCTCGTAGACCGTGAGCCCTCGTGGACAGGGTCCCTGCCCCTTCTGTACCTGTACGTCCTGATCGCCTAGATTTAGTGTACTTGTTCTTGTCTCCCTCAACCTCATGTAAAGCGCCATGGAACCTAATGGCGCTATATAAATAAATAATAATAATAATAATGTGATTAACAACTTGTCTTCCTCTTCCCTTCATGTAATTAGGTCTTTGCGCTTTCTGGTGCTACAGTGTTTAAAAGTGAATACCTGGATTAGGGCGAAGCATGTTCCTGGTATTCATAATGAGATTGCTGATGTTCTTTCTCGTTCCCAGTTGCAGAAATTCCGAGAGTTGCATCCAACGGCGGACCCAGAGGGTTCAAGCTTCTCGGATTGCGTGTGATCGGTGCCAGCGAACAGCTAATGCGTTTGATCCTGGCTTACTTGGCCCCGACAACTTGGAGAGCCTACGGTAAAACATGGTCAGATTGGTGTAGGTTCGTGAGTTCCCAGAATGAGAGTGTTTCACTGGGTGTTGGTCTTTCAGGGCTGTTGCATTACCTTTCTTGCTTGCGCGAGAGCGGTTTGTGGGAACGGCGGTGCAAACACGGCTTTCCGGTATTGCCTTCCATCTGAAGTTGTGGGGTTTGGTGGATATCACTAAAAGTTTT
This sequence comes from Allobates femoralis, assembly GCA_033576535.1. Lineage (NCBI taxonomy): Eukaryota > Metazoa > Chordata > Amphibia > Anura > Aromobatidae > Allobates > Allobates femoralis. Next base: position 61,600,315 of record JARQOC010000012.1, read on the forward strand.
ATAGTGGGGCAAATTTTGAAGGGGTGGAAAAAAGACGGGATACACGTCGAGAAGCGCTCACCGATCTCGTTCGAGACCTGGGATGTGTGACTCTCCGTATGAGGCTGTCCTGTTCTCCGCGACTTTCAGTATAGCCTTTTTTCTGTGCATTACAGGTCAATGAGCTTGTCCCGTAGTCCTCTCGGGACCCGGGGGGCTCTTCTCCGATGATGTCGTGGAGGGTCGTGGTGGTTTAAGGGTAAGGATAAGAAAGTCAAAGACCGATCGGGCCGGTTTCGGGTGTTATTTTCCGTTATTTGAAATACCGAATGAATTTTGCCCTGTGCGTTTACTATGCGCTTATGTGGATGTTCGAAATCCTGTGGAACACTTCTTCATGCATCGCGACGGGGCCCCGGTAACTGCCTTTCAATTTCAGGCTGTGCTCCACAGCGCGTTGGCGGCGATTGGTTCTCACCCGCTTGAATATGGTACGCATTCTTTTAGGATTTTTCGCAGCTATCAAAGTGTCATATCGGATGAGGGTATCATGAGAGTGGGGAGGTGGAAGTCGGATTGTTTTAGGCGGTATGTTTGGCCGGATCTGCTATGATGGAACTAGGGGGTGGATGGTGGCTGGACTGCAGTTGTTCCTGTGTTTAATAGTTTTTTCTTTTCAGATGAGGCTCGGCCCAGTATCTGGATCCTGGACCACTCGTATGTTTTTTGGGCAGCCCAACAGACGGAAACGCGGCCAGGTGGTCGGTCCCTTGGATTCTATGACTTCAGTGTGAATTGGAGGGGCATAAGAGGACTCACGTGGTCACAGGTTCTTCCTTAGGTGGTCCAGATCTCCAGGGTGGCGTCGGGCCTGGTGGTCCTTGTCATACACGCTGGGGACAACGATGTTGTCAGTTTCCGGCTTGCTGAGCTGCTAACCCTGATCCGCTCGGACCTAGACAAATTTCACAGCTTCTTTTTGGAGCTCAGGTCTGTTTGGCGGGGTGCCCGGGAGGGGACCGCATTGGAGAGGTCCTGTAGGACCCTGAACAACAGGATATCGCATTTTGTGGTCTTTAAAGGGGGCATTTCTATCCGGCACTTTCAGCTGGAGATGGATACCAGGAGGCTAATGGTACAGGATGGTGTCCACTTGAATGATATCGGCCTAGGCATATTTTTGTCCGGTCTGCAAGATGGGATCGAGCAAGCATTGAGGTCTTTTGGGTTGGGGGGTCGCAGCTCAGGTCAGGACCTTCGCTCTTCCTTGGCGCTGGAAGGAGTGGCCTGGTGAGGGCAAGCCTGCACTGGGCGGCCAGTAATAGAGTGCCCTCTTCACTCCCAATTATAGGCAGGTTTGTGCCTACTATTTGCTGCGACCAATAAATAAAAATTCCACCAAAGAAGTTTTGAAAAGAATGTTGGGCTGGTATTACGTTGGTGCCTCCTAAATAAAGTTATTGAATATTGATTAATTTTGTTGTGGTATTACTCGGCATGGGGTATGGATGGGGTATTTGTTAGTCTGTCCCTTTTCATATCTTGAAGTCTTTTTTTTCTTTTTAACCCTTTTTTTACCCTTCTCTAACCACCTGAGGATCTTCTTTTAATCACTAGAACCCGCATAAGGAAAACAAAAGCAAAAGGTAATAGGCTCTAGTGAAAGGGACTATGAAGGTCGTCTCCTGGAATGTGAAAGACCTAAGATCCCCAAATAAAAGAATAAAGATACTGAGACATCTGAAAAGGTACTCGCCCGATAGTGTATTACTTCAAGAAACCCATCTAAAGGAAGAGGATTTTTTTAGGCTTAGCAAATCGTGGGTGGGGAAAATAGTGAGTTTGCTCAAGGTAGACAGGCAGGGGTAGTGATATTGTTCCACCTCAATTTTGTATTTAATCTGCTGTTCAAGGAGTGTGATGATCAGGGGAGATGGGTTTGGGTCACCATAGAGCATGGAGGAGATGTCTATTCAATCTACAATGTATATGGACCTAATGATTCAAACAAAGTCTTCTTTGATGACCTGGAAAGGAACATTGTCTTGGACAGTTCACCTCTGATAATTACTGGGGGAGACTTGAACACGGCTCACAATGAGAGACTCTTCTCCCCTCCTTCCTCGAACAAACTGGATTGAGGGATGTTTGGCATTGGTTACAAACAGAGGATAGAGAGTTTACCCACCTCTCCCATGCCCACCAATCCGGGTCAAGAATAGACTATCTGCTGACCTCAGAGAGACTGTTAAAAAGAATGAAGTCAGTGGAGATCTACGACCTGGTCATATCTGACCATGCTTCGGTTTGTATGGAACTGGTGGATAACCAGATAAAAGGAACACATTACGTGTGGAAATTCCCATCTTATCTTAGGCTGTGGTCACAGTTTTTTTGGTGCCTTTTAAAAACGCATGCTTTTTTACATGCGTTTTTCATGTCAGCATGAGTTTTTTAAGGTCTCTGATGGCTCCCTGCGTTTTTGGCTGCGTTTTTGAATCTGCACATAAAAATAGTGCTTGTAGTATTTTTTTGAGCGTTTTGAAAAACGCATGCGTTTTTGTAGAAATCGCATGCGTTTTTATAACATGGGTTCCTATGGAAAACGCATGCAAAAACCCTTTTTTCCGGAAACGCATGCGTTTTTTTTAACATGGTCTCCTATGGGAAACGCATGCGTTTTTGAATGGCACTAAAAGGTACTAACTGTACATGCGTTTTTGCATGCGTTTTCCATAGGAACCCATGTTATAAAAACGCATGCGTTTTATACAAAAAACGCATGCGTTTTCTACAAAACGCATGCGTTTTTGTATATGCTCCAAAAACGCATGGGACAGTCACACATGCTTTTTGGCTATTAGGGCATGCGTTTTTTAACATGGGGGCCTATGGGTGCGTTTTTTACATGCGTTTTTGAAAACGCAGGTCTCCAAAAATGCATGTGAAAAATGGTACTGTGACCCCAGCCTTACAAAAGATGAGGGATTTAATGACAAATTACGGGGCTGGTGGGAGGAATTTGAGCAGGACAACAAGGAACATGCAAACCAACATACGCTGTACTGGAATACGGCGAAAGCGATGTTAAGAGGCAAAATTATGATGTTTGTGGCCTCACTTAAGAAGAGAGTAGCAGAAAAATACTCAGATTGTAGTGCAAAGCTTAGAAATACATATACAGAGTTCCTGCAGAGCCCCACAAGTCAAAACAGGGTAAAATGGAAGCTGGCCAAACAAGAGTTTAAAACTTGGAATGACAGGAGGGAGCAGATGTACCACTCTAGACAGGAGGTTGAATTGCTGAGATATGGGAACAAAGCAGGGAAATTGCTGGCAAGACTGGCAAAAGGGCGTCTGCAGGCAAATCCAATCGATAGACTATGAGACGGCCAGGAAACTATAACCTCCGACCCTAGAAAATCAATGAAATACTACATAACGTTTACAAAGAATTATATAAACCCCCATATACTCATTTGTCAGAAGGTAAAAAATTCCTACAAGTCACTCTTCCAAAACTAACACAAGAACAACAAGATGCAATTAATGCAGAAATAACAGAAGGAGATATGAGACAAACCATAAGTCATCTCCAAAATGGGAAAGCACCAGGCCCAGATGGATTTAGTGGGGAGTTTTATAAGGCCCTCAGGGAACATATCTCTCCATTGCTAATAAGTTATTACAACACCATCCTCTTAATGGGGGCCATAGCAGTAAGATCTAAAGAAACATATATTAACACATATATTAGCACAAGTAGGATTCGTTAAGGGCAGGCGACGGTGAAAAAACATACGAAAGGTAATAACTGTGTTGGACGGGGTGGGTCGCCGCAGCCAGTCGGGAGAGAGACCAGCTTTGCTGGCTTTGGATGCAGAGAAAGCTTTTGATAATGTTAGCTGGGACTGGCTAGGGGCGACTCTGGACATGTTCAACATAAAGGGCAACTTTTGAATATACCTGGAAGGGGTGTATAAGGACCCGACAGCCAGAATACACACGCCAGGCTTCCTCTCAGAGCCATTTCACCTATATAAAGAGACCAGGCAGGGATGCCCGATGTCTCCATTGCTGTTCAATTTGGCATCGCAGTCCTTTGCTCGGTATATGGAAGAGTCGGATCTATTTGAGGGAATCAGGGTGCGCGCTAGTAACACTAAACACTAAAATAGCATTATTTGCAGATGATATCATCTTTTTCTTGTCCTAGCCACTGGAACAATTAGGAAATATCTTTCAGTTTATCCAGAAATATGGGGAATACTCAGGCTATAAGGTCAATATCGCCAAGAACAAACTCTTAAAATTGGGGGAAAAAACGCCTGCGGAACAATGGAGGAAACTAGGCCTAGAACTACATATTGCAAATACACATATCACCTATCTGGGAATTAAGATAGGCAGGCTTCCGGCACAACTACCGTATATACTCGTGTATAAGCCGACCCGTGTATAAGCCGACCCCCTACTTTTGCCCCCAAAATCTGGGAAAAAACTATTGACTCGTGTATAAGCCGAGGGTGGACCCCAGCACAGGTATACAGCCCCCAGCAGTGTGGTATACAGGCCCCCCCGATGGTATACAGGCCTCCCCAGTGGTAGTATACAGCCCCCAACAGTGTGGTATACAGCAGCCTCCCCAGTAGTATATACAGGCCCCAGCAGTGTTACAGCAGCCTTCCCAGGGTTATATACAGCAGCAGCAGCCCCAGGGGTATATACAGCAGCAGCAGCCCCAGGGTATATACAGCAGCAGCCCCAGGGTATATACAGCAGCAGCCCCATGGTATATACAGCAGCAGCCCCATGGTATATACAGCAACAGCCCCATGGTATATACAGCAACAGCCCCATGGTATATACAGCAGCAGCCCCATGGTATATACAGCAGCAGCCCCATGGAATATACAGCAGCAGCCCCATGGTATATACAGCAGCAGCCCGAGGTATACAGGCCCTCCCCAGGCTATATACAGCAGCAGCCCGAGGTATACAGGCCCCCCCAGGCTATATACAGCAGCAGCCCGAGGTATACAGGCCCCCCCCAGGTTATATACAGCAGCAGCCCCAGGGTATATACAGCAGCAGCCCCATGGTATATACAGCAGCAGCCCCATGGTATCTACAGCAACAGCCCCATGGTATATACAGCAGCAGCCCCATGGTATATACAGCAGCAGCCCCATGGTATATACAGCAGCAGCTCCATGGTATATACAGCAACAGCCCCATGGTATATACTGCAGCAGCCCCATGGTATATACAGCAGCAGCCCCATGGTATATACAGCAGCAGCCCCATGGTATATACAGCAGCAGCCCCATGGTATATACAGCAACAGCCCCATGGTATATACAGCAACAGCCCCATGGTATATACAGCAGCAGCCCCATGGTATATACAGCAGCAGCCCCATGGTATATACAGCAGCAGCCCGAGGTATACAGGCCCCCCCAGGCTATATACAGCAGCAGCCCGAGGTATACAGGCCCCCCCAGGCTATATACAGCAGCAGCCCGAGGTATACAGGCCCCCCCAGGCTATATACAGCAGCAGCCCGAGGTATACAGGCCCCCCCAGGGTATATACAGCAGCAGCCCGAGGTATACAGGCCCCCCCAGGGTATATGCAGCAGCAGCCCGAGGTATACAGGCCCCCCCAGGGTATATACAGCAGCAGCCCGAGGTATACAGGCCCCCCCAGGGTATATACAGCAGCAGCCCGAGGTATACAGGCCCCCCCAGGGTATATACAGCAGCAGCCCGAGGTATACAGGCCCCCCCAGGCTCGGGAAACCTGTAAAGGAAGATGATTATACTTATCGCTGTCCGGCTGCCGTCCCCGCTCTGCATCGCGCTCCTCCATCTGCATCGCGCTCCTCCATCTTCCGGCTTCCGACTTCCTGTGTTCTGCGCCGACAATGACGTCATTCTCGGCGCCGACAGGAACCCGGAAGATGGAGGAGCGCGATGCAGATGGAGGAGCGCGATGCAGAGCGGGGACGGCAGCCGGACAGCGATAAGTATAATCATCTTCCTTTACAGGTTTCCCGAGCCTGGGGGGGGGCCTGTATACCTCTGGGGGGGGGGGGGGCCCGTATAGTGACTCGCGTATAAGCCGAGGGGGTAACTTTTCAGCCCAATTTGTGGGCTGAAAAACTCGGCTTATACGCGAGTATATACGGTATATTCACTATTTATACACCTCTGATCGAAAAAAAATTGGGAGAACTTCAGAGATGGCAGAATCTGCCACTATCTCTTCTGGGAAGATGCCATTTAATTAAAATGATCAGCTTTGCCAGACTAGTATACCCATTACAGACATTACCCCTGATACTCGAGCATCTAGATATAAACAAAATAAATAGAGCTTTCACCCATTTTATTTGGGCAGACAAAAGGCCCAGAATCACATTGGGAAAATTGATGCTAATGTAGCGCCCTTCTAAGAGCGCGCTACAAAAGGGTACTGCACCCCTGACTGAAGGTGTAGTATGGTTTGGTAATGAGTAGTAAAAGCCTGAGGCTCTAGCACCACATGCAAACACCTAGTGATAGGGGGACCAATCAGACTGCCCGTTACTAGGGTAACCAATCCTGGTGGGTGGAGAGCTAGGTTATATAGTGAGTGGGGAGAGCAGAACAGAGTTAGTTAGGAGTTAAGGAAAGAGTTCAATCAGAAGGGAGCTGCAGAAAGAGTGAGAATCAGCAGATGAAGCAGAGCTGGAGAGCTACAGAAGAGCAGAGAGAAGCTAACGGGGGGTGGGGGGGGCACCTCAACCTGGTGACCAAGAAGAGAAAAGGGCCAAAAAAGAGAAGGGTAACCAAACACCCTAGCCCAGTCCAAACCGGAGTACCGGCTCCGAGGTGGCTCAGCTGGCTGAATCCCTGAAGCACAAACCTGGAGTGGTCAATGACTTCTTAGGTGCACGATCCAACTGCCCTACACCAAGCACGGTCCCCACCAGAAGCGCTAGACTGAGTTGGGTTCTCCTTGGAGAGATAAGGGGATCCCATATTTCTCAATGGGCCTGATCTAACAAGCGGGATCCGTTCAGGGCAGCAGGGCGAGGGACAGAGAGCGTGATAGAGAAGGAACACCAGTGGAGCTTCAGAGGGACACTGCTCATTGCCAGAACCACCCGGTCCACTACTCTGCAAAGAGAACTGCATTACCCTGTGACCCTGCAGAAGGCCAGAGTAAAGTACCCGTTCAGAGTGAGCAGCGTGTCGGTGAGTTCTTTCTTTGAACTGTGATTTACCTGCCTTCCTCCACAGTGACTTTGCTGCCGTACTCCACCATTCCTACTTCCAATACCCCGGGGAAACCGCCCTACCTGTAGAGGGCTACTACACTTTGCTGCCGCCCATCCCCTGGAGGTCTCTTCAGCGCCGGTGCCATCACCGGACCTACAGGTGGCGTCATGAACAACTTCTTTTATTATTTTTTTTCAGTTTGAACAAAAGCAGCGGCACTCATGCGTCCTGGTGCAAACCGGCTTTATTTATTCATCGTGCATAATTATTAACGTTTCGCGGACACTTCCGTAGAGAGCCTGTAGAAATGGAAATGTCCGCGAAACGGTCACCGTCGCCTCCAGCCTCTCTCCCTCCCTGAGAGCACCTTCCCTGTAATAATTATGCAAAATGAATAAATAAAGCCGGTTTGCACCAGGACGCATGAGTGCTGCTGCTTTTCTTCTAACTGGATATTCATCTGATTGCTGCACAGCTGAGCAACCTGCTCCTACCCTCACCTAACTGGAGTGTTAAGAGGATTAACAGGTCAGAGCCCTGTTTTCTCACTTTCTTGGACTTTATTATTTTTTTTGTTTTTCCCTTTTTCATTGATCACCAGGGCCACAATCGCAGGCACCGCCACCAGTGACCTCCAGCCTGAGCCTGAGATCTGAGTCCCCTGGCCTGGATGAGTCACTAAGGAGAAGTGAAGGTGGGATTAATTTTCCGAATGTCAGAGCCTACAACATAGCAAGTCTTTTTAGACATGGGATAGATTGGCTACAGGAGACTAAGGCTACTCTATTATCCAATTGGAAAGACAGTTGGCAGCGCCATGGGAATTAAATGCTCTCTTACATACAAAACTGGCCAAACTCCTGCAGAATATAAAATTATCCCTACTGCTTCGGGATACCATCGTATGCTGGAAGATAGTAAGGAAGGCATTTGGCCTTCCCTTTCAGATCTCTGAACATATGCCAATATTTGGTCACCCGGAATTTCCTCAGGGAACGGAAATCAAAAAAGCGATAGGACAAGCAGGGGATAGCATGAGGAAAGCGGGGAACATTATGCATACGGAGGTTAACGATGGCTGAGCCCACAAAAAATCATGGACAAATTCCATATAGAAAGCAGACACTTTCTACAGGTCATGCAAGTCCACACTTTTTGCCTATCTAGACTTCGCAAGTTATTTCATGAAGTAGAAGTAGGAATGCATAATCAAGATAATAGAGTAGAACTGAACATCCAGAATGTGAGCATATCCTCAATATACAATACTGTAAAACATAAATTCCTGAAGTTAAAGCAGAAGAAGCTGTTTAAGACTTGGGAGAAATGGACTGGGGATAAAGATATTGCAGAGATTCTACACGGGTGGGAACAGGTCAGAAAGTCCATTCTTTGTGAAAGATGGAGGGAGACCTATTTTAAGCTCATGCACATTGCATTATATTGTTTCAATATTCCATCCTCTCCTAGATTCCCTGACCGGATCACAGCGTGCCCCAAGTGTGGAACGCCTTTAATGAATCTCTGGCACAGGGTGTGGGAATACAGGGCAGTTACAGAGTACTGGACACAGGTTGGAGAACAGGTTCGATCATGCTGGCGAATCCAGCTCCCACAAACACCACAAGCCAGGCTCTTTCATCAGTTAAGACCCCCGGAGACTAAACCCACAGGAGTTAAAGCATAGATCCCTAAAAACATTCACACATTCTTAGTTGTAGCCGTATGCTGTTTACTAAGCGAATGGCTTAAACCAAGCATCCCATCAATGGTGATCATAATATCCCAGATGAAACACTTACTGGGAATTGAATTAATAGAGACGGAAAGGAGTAAAGAAAAATCTGCAGGGAAAGTATTTCCGCTGTGGAAAACATTCATTGGTTTTCACTATAGCCCTCACGAAATATTGAGAATGATCAGTCCCTTCCGCCACACAGAATGGTATTGTCTGGAGGATCTGAGCGGGATGTTAGGGGCCTTGGGAACTATTACAGATTGTGGATGTTATATCCTATACCAGTAATGGCGAACTCCGGGCCTCGAGTGCCACACACAGTCCAGGTTTTCAGGATTTCCATTGCATTTGACAGTTGGCAATCAAATTACCAACTGTCAAACTCTAAGGAAATCCTGAAAACCTGCACTGTGTGTGGCACTCGAGGCCCGAAGTTCGCCATCACTGTCCTATACTATGTTATCCTATCCAATGTTATGTTCTAAAAATCAAATAAAAAAAAAAATAATAATAAAGGCATTTGTGGATAAGCTTGGTATGGAGGAACCTGACAAGCTTGCACAGAGCTCTGACCTGTGAAAAATTTTCAAATTAATTAAATTGAAGATTTTGAGCCATCTCTCTAGCATCAGTGTCTGATCTCACAAACACTTTTCTTCATCAATGGCCAAAATCTCTTACAAACTCTCTTCAAAATCTTGTAGAATAGCTTCCCAAAAGAGTAGTGAGGAGATGCAGGGGTCAGTGGGTGCTATCATCCGCTGGCATGACCGCCTTTAGAAAGACTGCAAGGACCAGGGCTCATCCCAACTGAATGCCCTAACTCAGTAGCCATGGATGGAACACTACTCAGACAACACAGGGTGAGGGAAACACTCAATGGTAAGACTTTATTGGATCCCCAAATGTCAAAAGCATATAAGACATACCGAGCAAAGCACACAATGTAACAGGCAACAGAGTCTCATCCATCCACTGGTTTACCAGGGATTTGAATCTTCGTGCCTTTGGTGCTTTTGGGCCACTTACGACTGCGTCTGCCCCTAGCCTGGCCTCCGGCTCCACAGAGATCTCCAAGATATGAGCTTTTGCAGAGCGCAAAGGAAAGTGCAATAAACAGTGTTTCCTGTGCGCTCTGCAAAAGCGCATATTCTATGGAGCCGGCAGCTGCGGTAAGCGTCTGGTTGCCATAGGAATCAATAGTCAGGCAGCGCATAGCGTTACCTGCTCTTAACGCTATGTGCTGAGGAAGAAATTTTCTAAGTTTCTGCCGGATCCGCCAGGCTAGGGGCAGATGCAAGTCTGACGCTAGCCTTACTCCAATCCAGCAGCACTACACTTTCGCCGGGCACCCACCAAGAAACGAATAGCGGCAAGCTTAGGAAGCTAACTGAGCACAGCAAAGACTGTAGCCAGGTGATGAATTGTTTAAACCTGGGTTTCTTCCTTAGTCTCTGATATTCCAGCCAAATCCTAGATTCCTAGGATGACCTCTTGTAGAATATTGCAGAATTTGGTGCTCCTCAAGTTGAACTTGAAGCTCTTAGACTGAAGCTATTGCAGAGTATGATGACACGATGTTAACCCGGCAGCCAAAACAGAAATTCCTAGGATGAGGTTATGGTCTTCCCAGGCCCTAGATTGAATCCATGTAGAATATGAACTCTTGATGAAAGAAGCAGGCCCTTTTATATATCCTGAGCACTCGTCTCAGGGTATTGTAGTCTTACAAGATTGGTGGAATAAGGCTGTGCCCTTTTTGGCTGGCATTTCAAGCCAAATGCTTAATTCTCCTCTGAGTGATGAAGACAGAGGGGGTGAGGTAATTAAATTAGCAATATACAACCTCAGAAAATAAAGGCTCCAAATTGTCTGGCAAGAACCAATGCCTTGGCAAACATGGGATAACCAACAAAATACCAATACGTCTGGCCAAATTAAGATAATTTAACCGATGCCACACATTGTAAAAAGCTGTGTCGTCACAAGCGGTGGCTGTTTTAGCTGCAAAGTGAGAAGTGGGAACTAACTTTATATTATTAGGGTTGTGCAGTCTTCTAATGAAAGTATTTGCTTACTCTATGTGACTGCAGACTTTTGAATCTTTATAATGTGTACACACATGCTATCAGGATTCTCTGGGTTTGCCAGTGAGAGTGCACAGTCATGTGACCATAAGTATGCAATTTGGAGACTTCTGGCCACATTCTGACTAGACATGCTTGACCATAGTCAATTGACTTGTTGTCACATTGGGTGTAGGGAGACACCCATCACAGGACTTCAAGGAGGGGGTCCCTGATGCTAAGGGCAAAGGGGAGATAATTACCTATAGATAAACTAGCGCTGACACCTGGCTTCCCTAATGACCCTATACAGTTTCTGCAACTGTCACCGAACCGGATACCTGACTCTGCTATCCCTGAATTAAGACTACATAGGGAACAGAGCAGGTGAACACTAGTCAACCTGGCTAACTACTAAAGAAACACGCCAGGGAAACAAACAAAGAGGGAAGAGAGAAAACATTTAGCTTATGAAGATCCAAACAGCAATCCAACAGAAAGTCCAGGATGCACTGCAGAGCTAGTAAGTAACCTCCAACACCTGACAAGCTATCAACAGCAGTGCATCCTGGGAGTCAAGGGGTATAAATAGATAGCTGAATCTAAGAGATCAACTGGGTCCTAGTGACTCTAGATCTCACTAAGAGAGAAATGCCTCTTAAAGGGACAAAGACATATTTTAGGAGTTGGGCTGTTTGGCCAGATGCTGCAACCTTTTGCGAGTGGCCTCTACAGCCTAATCCGTGTATCCTGACACATCCGTGACACTTGTATTGAGGTTGAGCATATCAGGTCAGGACATGACCGCTTGTATGCAAATCACATGATTGCAGTCACATGACCACTTGCACTCACCAGCAACATCAGAGAATTCTGACTGCATGTGGTGTGCACATTGTAAGTATTCAGAAGACTTTCATCAGAAGATTGCACAACCCCATTTAATGTTTATGGACATAGAATAGAATGTTATATAAGATCTTGTAGGTGTAAGTGTAACTGTTATGTATGGACTGCTTATGCTCATGGGATCTGCTGTTGCTGTTGTTGAATTGAGCCTTTTTTTCCTACTCAGTGTGTGACTCTGCAGGTGAGATTGCTGCAGGTGTGTGTGATGGCTATGACTTATACTTAGGTGAGCTGAGGGGCGTGCCTGGTCTGGTTGCTCCCCACCCTTGGTCATAAATGGGTCAGCTCATATCCACCTGATGTCGCTGATTCAGTTCACTTCTGGACTGTGACCTCTTGTGAGCAGACGCTGATCCAACCTGCTGCTTTTTCTCTCAATTGGAAGTTGCTGGTCCGTGGTCCATGGGTGGAGGTAGGTGCTTATGCCTAGGGCTTCTCAGGAGCTTTAGGGACTTAGGCTGGTGGCTCGGACCTCCTCACATTTAGAGGTACCTCCGAGATAGTGCGAGCTAGGGACCCCAGTATCAGGACCAGAGTAGGCTCCCCTGACCCCCTACGTCCAGCTCCTTGTTACCCTGGCCTCCCAAGTGTGACACGTAATGTATAGGTCTCCTAATAATTTTGTCCATGTAGTGTATGTGTTGTACTGGAAAATAAGATTTGTAAAAAACGATATTTCTATTTTGCTTTTGCTTAATGAAGTTAATGATGAAAAGTTACCATTGTTTTTCTGATGAAATTCTCAATAAGTTTGATTTGTCACATGACCCTCTTCCCATTGAAATAAATAAAGTTGGATCCAAAATGGCTGACTTCAGAATAGCCACCATGGTCACGACCCATCCGGAAACGTTTTCCCGCTCACCCTGTATATATATATATATATATTTTATATAGAGACTACTGACTGTATAAGCAATAGAGACTGCTAGCTGTATACACAATAGAGAACGCTGGATGCATACATAATTGAGCCTGTTGACTGTATGCACAATAGAGACTGCTGGCTGTATACACAATAGAAACTGCTGGTTGTATACACAGAAGAGACTTTTGGCTGTATACATAATAGAGACTGCTGCGGGCTATATACACAATAAGACCATTTTGTTTCCCATAAATTTGAGTGACATTAATTGATTTATCACAGGGCTGGTCATATACTGTTTAATGATTGGCACATCACAGCACTTGTCAGGTGAAAGTTAAAGATTGGGAAGGGTAAATGGAAAGCTTCTTCCTACCTGATCCTAGGACCCTTTCACTGCCGGACCGATGTGGCTGGCATCCACCAGGGATTTTGTAAAAATAGAAGAAAGGTCCGGCTGCTGACTTTTTCCATAAAATTATGTATCTTTATTCACGTTCATTTTAAAAACATTAAAAAAACGTACTGGACCAGATGAAAGCACCGCACTATAAAGCAGGCTGAGAGGAGAGTAAGTCTGATCTGAGCATGCATGCCCACACTGCTGTGACTCACAGAGACAGCCCCGCTCTCACCAGTGACTTGACTTGCACAGTTTGTCCGATTCTGATCCCCACACCGAAATGATCAAAGCTAGAACATCAATGAAGGTATTTACGAGCCTCATAGAAATGAACTGACAGGAGCAGAGTAGGTAACAGAATTATATTGGGAAGGTGTTAGTAAGGAAGAGTTAAGACAAATAAAAGGTGATCACATTAGTAGTGGAAACCATCTTTACATAATTGATGCCGTTGATGTGAAGTGCACCATGCAGCCAGGGTTGCTAACTGTCCAGAAATTCCAGGACAATCCATAAAACAAGAGATACTATTTTGCCCCATCTGTAAAAAGAATTGAGGAATCTGTGACTTTTTTTGAGGTTGAAAAAACTTATACAGATTACCTTTCCCATAACTATCATAGGTTTAAGTGTATGCAGCTAACATTTTCATATCAGAAGTTATGAAAGGTAGACTTGCACTACTATCTTAAAGACGTATTATGATTTTCCAGTGTCATGTATACTGGCAACCCTAACTGCACCACTATGTCAATTCCAAGAAGCAGCCCAGGACCTCTGCTGTATGACAGTACAAAGGAAGTGGCTTTCTTCAAAAAGATAACGGTGGCTAAGTATTTTCCATCTTGGCTGACCACTTGCCATATTAGTAAAAAGCAGTTTAATGCACCTCTATGGCATCAATTGTGGTCAGCATGAACATGTAGGAGTAAGTTACTATACAGTGCCTTGTGAAGTTTCAGCCCCATATACAGTGCCTTGTGAAAGTATTGGCCCCCTTGAACTTTTCAACCTTTTACCACATTTCAGGCTTCAAACATAAAGATATAAATTCTATTTTTTTTATGAAGAATCAACAACAAATGGGACACAATCGTGAAGTGGAACGAAATTTATTGGATATTTTAAACTTTTGTAACAAATAAAAAACTGAAAAGTGGGGCATGCAATATTATTCAATATGCTCCCAGACAGTCTCAGAAGGTCAAAAGGGCTTCTCCTCCATGAGTATTCTCCACCACAACTTGACCCTCAGCACAAACCATCAGGATGGAGGAGTTAAGGGATGACCCACCTCTAGCACACACCAGAGGAACTTGGACAGCCCTGAAAGACCCTTTAGGCTCTCTGGCCACTGTGAGTTTCACTCCAGCCAGCTGGCTTTTATGGTCAACCTGGCCAGCAGATGACGTTCCATCCTCTCAATCTCTGCTCCTGCTCCTACGCTTCCATATCTTCTGTGGTGGTGACCCAACTTATCCCCACAGTGTACAATCCCTTGCAGCTATTTACCTCAGCAACATAGAGTTCGAAAGGCAGATTCTCCTGCTGCAGGTTAGACCTTTTGACATAGAACTGGGAAATGGTGCCCTCTTCAGCTGTACACACATACTCCCTCCTCTGGAAGACGTTCACCCCCTGGCCCTGGCTGCATTGCTGCTTAAAGCTGACCCACTTAGACCCCTTCAACTATTCTGAGGCAAGGGCATCTGACAGCTTCATTTTTTAACAAATGACAATGCCCGGGGTAGATTATGCCTGTCAGAAGACTTGTTAGGAGGGCATAAGGGGCCCCACAATGCATTCTCCCACTCAAAGGCCTCTGGCAGGGGTTTTATAGAAGGCAGGGAAACAGAGGCTTCTGCACTACCACCTCATTATTGTTCTCCTTCTCCTTGACTTCCCAATCCATTGGCTGCAGCATTGTCTGCAGGTTTACTAAGGGTTGGCAGTGTGCGCCGTTCTGATGGAACCTCTTCAGGCATGCGGTACTAGCACTAGATCCTGACTAGAGATGAGCTAGCATTTCCCGAACATGTTTGCCAATTTTAAATTCACAAACACTGACGATTTTGTTCATGATTGGAATCCCAAGCAATTTACCAAAAAATCAGCGAATGTGGCTCTGTTAGGAAAAAAAAGTTTGAAATTTAAAATAGCCCTAAAACGTCCCCTGATTGTTTGTGGCCATTTTGCTTGCCGGAACACCGGCTGGCTGGGAACAACAACTAACTTTATGGTTGGGAGAATTCCAAGCCATTTGGGCGACCATTTTATTTTGACCTGTAGAATTTTTTGCCTGCAGGGTGTGAATTTTGGAAAAAGTACAAGATGTGGCAGCAGCTGTGAAGTCCAGGAACCTTACAATATTCTTTAAACATCCATTGAAGAGAACTTAATTTTTTTTGGGAACATATATATACATGTATATTCCCTTTATTATTTTTTCTTATTACTATTTTTATTTTTTTGAATTATTATTTTCTTATTTGAAGAGCAATCCTTTATTATTACAGAAGTTCAGCAGCGTATGAGGCCATCTCTTCTACACATATGTGATAGCAATTCATATAAAAAAGGATATGGCCATTATATACTTCACATACAGTTAGGGCCAGAAATATTTGGACAGTGACACAATTTTGGCGAGTTGGGCTCTGCATGCCACCACATTGGATTTGAAATGAAACCTCTACAACAGAATTCAAGTGCAGATTGTAAAGTTTAATTTGAAGGGTTGAACAAAAATATCTGATAGAAAATGTAGGAATTGTACACATTTCTTTACAAACACTCCACATTTTAGGAGGTCAAAAGTAATTGGACAAATAAACATAACCCAAACAAAATATTTTTATTTTCAATATTTTGTTGCGAATCCTTTGGAGGTAATCACTGCCTTAAGTCTGGAACCCATGGACATCACCAAACGCTGGGTTTCCTCCTTCTTAATGCTTTGCCAGGCCTTTACAGCCGCAGCCTTCAGGTCTTGCTTGTTTGTGGGTCTTTCCGTCTTAAGTCTGGATTTGAGCAAGTGAAATGCATGCTCAATTGGGTTAAGATCTGGTGATTGACTTGGCCATTGCAGAATGTTCCATTTTTTTGCACTCATGAACTCCTGGGTAGCTTTGGCTGTATGCTTGGGGTCATTGTCCATCTGTACTATGAAGGGCCGTCCAATCAACTTTGCAGCATTTGGCTGAATCTGGGCTGAAAGTATATCCTGGTACACCCGTCCCGCCCGTCCCGCTCATCAACGTCACAAAGGGTGTACTCGGCTGAGGAGGCATATGCTATACTTGCCTCCGATGCTGACAGTGAGGAAGTGGACCCCACGTTCCACTATTCCTCACATTCTTCCTCCGACAGTGAAATCTGCAGCAGTGACCACCACGAAGACGGCGGAGGACAAGAGATCGTCCGGAGCCAGAGGAAGAGGAAGAGGAGTCCGAGGAAGAGGAGTCTGAGCCTGGAGAAGAGGAGTCGGAGGAAGACCCACAGCCGTCAGTGAGTAACCCTCCACCTGGTGCTAGGCATGCCCAACCTAGCACCAGGGCCCCTGTGTGGATCCCCGTCCCTGATCGGTACACTCCACAGATTCCTGATTTTATTCCCCAATCAGGAATCCTGTTTGAGGCCACAAACTTCAGGGAAATTGACTTTTTCAAAGTCTTTTTCTCTGAGGACTTTGTGAGGCTCATGGTGGAGCAGACGAACCTGTACGCCCAACAGTTTCTGGTCCAAAACCCAGATTCCATCTTTTCTTCTTGGACTCCTGTGGACTCTGGAGAAATTATGAAATACTGGGGTTTGATACTTCATATGGGGATTGTGAACAGACCAGAAATGCGCCAATGCTGGAGTACAGATAAGTTTTTTCTAACTCCAGTGTACGGCGAAGTGATGGCCCGAAACAGATTCGACGCCATCCATAAATTTCTCCACTTTAGGGACAACACTGACAGCCTTCCCCGTAATGACCCGAATTTTGACAGATTGTTCAAAATTCGACCGGTCATCGACCACTTCAGCAGCAAGTTTGCTGAAGTGTACGTTCCCAAACGGGAAATTTGTGTGGACGAATCCCTCGTCCTTTACAAAGGTAGGCTTAGTTTCCGCCAATACATTCCCAGCAAGAGGGCCAGGTATGGGATAAAGCTCTACAAGCTTTGTGAGAGTACCTCAGGGTACACTCACAACTTTAGAGTGTATGAGGGGAAGGATTCGAGGATCGAGCCCCCAGAGTGTCCCCCTGATCTGGGGGTATGCGGGAAAATAGTGTGGGATTTGATCCACCCACTACTTGATAAAGGTTATCATCTATACGTTGATAACTTTTATACAAGTGTCCCGCTCTTCAGATCCCTCTCTGCCAGAACTACCGCCGCTTGCGGTACTGTGCGCAGAAACAAGAGGGATCTCCCTATGCCGCTAATTGAGCAGCCTCTCCCAAGAGGTGAGAGCCGAGCTCAATGTAGCGGCAACATGGTACTGGTCAAGTTCAAAGACCGAAGGGATGTCTTTATCTTGACCACGATCCATGGTCCCGGCACCAGGGCCACCACCACCAGAGGTACCCCAGGACAGGTCCACAAACCGGAATGTGTCCTGGGGTACAATAAGAACATGGGAGGAGTTGATCGTTCTGATCAAGTCCTCAAGCCCTACAGGGCCACGCGGAAAACGAGGAAGTGGTACAAAAAACTGGCCGTGTACATTGTCCAAATGGCAATGTATAATGCATACTTGCTGTCACGATGTGCAGGTCACACCACTAACACCTTTCTTGAGTTCCAGGTGAAGGTGATCAAGGCCCTGTTGAATGGAGGAGAACGAAGACCAAGAGAAGAAGGAGGACGAGAACGAAGACCAAGAGAAGAAAGAGGAAGACGAAGAGTAGAAGATGAAGGGGGCCCCAGCACTCCTGGAACTCGATATTCCCGCGTGGTACCAGGGCAACATTTTGCAGAGAAGGGGCCAAGAAAAAGGTGCCGGGTCTGCCATCAAAGGGGGAACAGAACGACCGTCCAAACCCAATGTAAAACGTGCCCTGACAAACCAGGTTTGTGTATCTTTGGATGTTTCGAAATCTATCACACGACCCCAGACTGACATGCACCCACAACATCATACACAAACACACACACCCCTGATGTACACTACAACACACCAACCTGACATACACACCCTGATGTACACTACAACACACCAACCTGACACACACCCTGATGTACACTACAACACACCAACCTGACATGCACTACGATAAGTGCCCCCTTAGTCTTTACCATGGCTTTGGGGGTCTTATTCCGGTGCTAGAACAAATCCCTTCCTGCAGAAAGGCCAGGCCTCGCCTCACGGTGACCTGTCCTTCTGAAAGGCTGGGTACAGTTGTGTAATTATATGTGTAATTATATTATATGTGTGATTATATATGATTATATGTGTATGGGGTCACTTGTGGGGGAACTCCAATGTGTAGGCAAACAGGGGCTCTCCATACGCAACCTGGTGTTTGCTAACAATTGGAATTGTTAGCGGACACCATGTCGCGTTTGGAGAGCCCCTGTGTGCCTTAACATTGGAGCTCCCCCACAAGTGACTCCATTTTGGAAACTAGACACCCCAGGGAACTTATCTAGAGGGGTAGTGGGCATATTGAACCCCCAGGTGCTTCACAAATAAATGGGAAAAAAAAAAAAAAGTGGAAAAAAAGTACTTTTTCGTTTTTACGGATTAATTTGTGAAGCACCTTGGGATTCAATATGCTCACAACCCATCAGGATAAGTTCCCTGGGGTGTCTAGTTTCCAAAATGGGGTCACTTGTGGGGGAGCTCCAATGTGTAGGCACACAGGGGCTCTCCAAACGTGACATGTGTCCGCTAACAAGTTGACCTGATTTTCCATTCAAATTGTTAGCGGACACCATGTTGCGTTTGGAGAGCCCCTGTGTGCCTACACATTGGAGTTCCCCCACAAGTGACCCCATTTTGGAAACTAGACACCCCAGGGATCTTATCTAGATGGGTAGTGGGCATATTGAACCCCAGGTGCTTCACGAATAAATGGGAAAAAAAAAAAAAGTGGAAAAAAAGTACTTTTTCGTTTTTACGGATTAATTTGTGAAGCACCTGGGGGTTCAATATGCTCACAACCCATCAGGATAAGTTCCCTTGGGTGTCTAGTTTCCAAAATGGGGTCACTTGTGGGGGAGCTCCAATGTGTAGGCACACAGGGGCTCTCCAAACGTGACATGTGTCCGCTAACAAGTTGACCTGATTTTCCATTCAAATTGTTAGCGGACACCATGTTGCGTTTGGAGAGCCCCTGTGTGCCTACACATTGGAGTTCCCCCACAAGTGACCCCATTTTGGAAACTAGACACCCCAGGGAACTTATCTAGAGGGGTAGTGGGCATATTGAACCCCCAGGTGCTTCACAAATAAATGGGAAAAAAAAAAAAAAGTGGAAAAAAAGTACTTTTTCGTTTTTACGGATTAATTTGTGAAGCACCTGGGGGTTCAATATGCTCACAACCCATCAGGATAAGTTCCCTGGGGTGTCTAGTTTCCAAAATGGGGTCACTTGTGGGGGAGCTCCAATGTGTAGGCACACAGGGGCTCTCCAAACGTGACATGTGTCCGCTAACAAGTTGACCTGATTTTCCATTCAAATTGTTAGCGGATACCATGTTGCGTTTGGAGAGCCCCTGTGTGCCTACACATTGGAGTTCCCCCACAAGTGACCCCATTTTGGAAACTAGACACCCCAGGGAACTTATCTAGATGGGTAGTGGGCATATTGAACCCCCAGGTGCTTCACAAATAAATGGGAAAAAAAAAAAAAAGTGGAAAAAAAGTACTTTTTCGTTTTTACGGATTAATTTGTGAAGCACCTGGGGGTTCAATATGCTCACAACCCATCAGGATAAGTTCCCTGGGGTGTCTAGTTTCCAAAATGGGGTCACTTGTGGAGGAGCTCCAATGTGTAGGCACACAGGGGCTCTCCAAACGTGACATGTGTCCGCTAACAAGTTGACCTGATTTTCCATTCAAATTGTTAGCGGACACCATGTTGCGTTTGGAGAGCCCCTGTGTGCCTACACATTGGAGTTCCCCCACAAGTGACCCCATTTTGGAAACTAGACACCCCAGGGAACTTATCTAGATGGGTAGTGGGCATATTGAACCCCCAGGTGCTTCACGAATAAATGGGAAAAAAAAAAAAAAGTGGAAAAAAAGTACTTTTTCGTTTTTACGGATTAATTTGTGAAGCACCTGGGGGTTCAATATGCTCACAACCCATCAGGATAAGTTCCCTGGGGTGTCTAGTTTCCAAAATGGGGTCACTTGTGGGGGAGCTCCAATGTGTAGGCACACAGGGGCTCTCCAAACGTGACATGTGTCCGCTAACAAGTTGACCTGATTTTCCATTCAAATTGTTAGCGGATACCATGTTGCGTTTGGAGAGCCCCTGTGTGCCTACACATTGGAGTTCCCCCACAAGTGACCCCATTTTGGAAACTAGACACCCCAGGGAACTTATCTAGATGGGTAGTGGGCATATTGAACCCCCAGGTGCTTCACAAATAAATGGAAAAAAAAAAAAAAAAGTGGAAAAAAAGTACTTTTTCGTTTTTACGGATTAATTTGTGAAGCACCTGGGGGTTCAATATGCTCACAACCCATCAGGATAAGTTCCCTGGGGTGTCTAGTTTCCAAAATGGGGTCACTTGTGGGGGAGCTCCAATGTGTAGGCACACAGGGGCTCTCCAAACGTGACATGTGTCCGCTAACAAGTTGACCTGATTTTCCATTCAAATTGTTAGCGGACACCATGTTGCGTTTGGAGAGCCCCTGTGTGCCTACACATTGGAGTTCCCCCACAAGTGACCCCATTTTGGAAACTAGACACCCAGGGAACTTATCTAGATGGGTAGTGGGCATATTGAACCCCCAGGTGCTTCACAAATTGATCTGTAAAAATTAAAAAGTACTTTTTTTTTTCACAAAAATTTTGTTTTAGCCTAATTTTTTAAATTTTCAAATGGCCAACAGCATAAAGTTCATCCTAAAATTTGTTGGGCAATTTCTCCTGAGTACATCGATACCTCATATGTGGTCATAAACCACTCTTTGGGCGCACGGCAGGGCTCAGAAGGGAAGGAGCGCAATTTCACTTTTTGAATGGAAAATTAGCTCCAAAAGTCAAATTGCGCTCCTTCCCTTCTGAGCCCTGCCGTGCGCCCAAACAGTTGTTTATGACCACATATGAGGTATCGATATACTCAGGAGAAATTGCCCAACAAACTTTAGGATCCATTTTATGCTGTTGCCCATGTGAAAATGAAAGATTTGAGGCTAAAAGAACATTTTTGTTGGAAAAATTTAAATATCCATTTTTTGTTTCCACTTTGCTTTAGTTCCTGTGAAGCACCTGAAGGGTTAATAATCTTCTTGAATGTAGTTTTGAGTAGCTTGAGGGGTGCAGTTTTTAGAATGGTATAACTTGTGGGTGTTTTCTGTCATGTACACCCCTCAAACGGACTTCAAATGTGATGTGGTCACTAAAAAAAATGGTTTTGTAAATTTTGGTGGAAAAATGAAAAATTGCTGATGAACTTTGAACCCTTATAACTTCCTACCCCAAAAAAATTTTTTTTCCAAAATTGTGCTGATATAAAGTAGACATGTGGGAAATATTATTTATCAACAATTTTGTGTCACATAACTCTCTGGTTTAGCAGAAAAAAAATTCAAAATTTGAAAATTTCGAAATTTTCAAAATTTTTGCCATATTTTTGATTTTTTCACAAATAAACGCAAAAATTATTGACCTGAATTTAATACTAACATGAAGCCCAATATGTCACGAAAAAACAATCTCAGAATCGCTAGGATCGGTTGAAGCGTTCCAGAGTTATAACCTCATAAAGGGACACTGGTCAGAATTGCAAAAAATGGCTCGGGCATTAAGGCTAAAATAAGCAAAAATGGGCTCGGGGGTGAAGGGGTTAACACACGGTAATTCGCAGCAAAGTGCAGAGGAAAACTCAAAGTCCATGAATACACAGAGTAGATTTTGTATGAAGCATAAATGAAAAGTCTGTTGAAAACCTCACAGGTAAATGCAATCAGTGATGCAATCTTTAAAGTGCAGTTGAAGAAGCACTGAAAGTCTATGGCAAGTCCAACCTTGGAGATGTTTTCAGCAAGTCTATATAATACATTAAGTAATCCAGGGAAGCCTGGGAAGGAAGTATTTTACAAAGTCAAGAACCAGATGTAGAGCAATTAACAGTCCAGAACACATGCAGAGTAATTACAAAGTCCAGAACAGTCTCATACTTTGCATTTATTTTAATGTAGAAAGTGACAGAGCACTTAACTAAGCAACCAGCTTACATGTCAGCAAATTCAGGTGAGGCAAGAGCTGCAGCAGAGGAAGTAGCACGAACAGCCAGAGCAGAAGGAATGCTGGTAGCAGATGTAGGTAGCAGAGCCTCTGAAAAGCAGCAGCTAGACATTCAGACAAGACTTGCAGGAGTAGGCATAGAACTTGAGAAGCCACTGGGAACAGGAAACTAGGTAAAGGAAACCAAAGCAGAATACTCTAGAAATGTCTAGAGGCTGGGGTGGGTTTTATAAAGGCAGGAAGATAAGGCACATGAAACAAAGGACACCATCTTGGATGAGGGTAGAATGCACAATAGGGTAATCAAAGGGAAAGGAAAAACAAGATAGCGCCACGCTGATCCCACACTTGAATGAGGATTAGTCTGAGGTACACTCACCTGGAACTTTTGTGCAAAGCACAACAGGGAATGGAATACGGGGTGAGTGTATAATCGATCTGTTTATCCTAGAACGGCCTTCCACTTAGCTCCGTGAGGCAAGGCTCCGAGGTCGTGGTTACCGTATCCACCGGGTCTGATCACTTGACCACAAGGGAGGCAGCTCTATTGCAAGTTCAACGAGGTCTCTTTTTCAGCAGCTCTCATACCACACCCCGAAGGGAGGAGGGCAATAGATGAAGAAGGAAAAAATATAGTATGGAAGTGAGCGCTAGAAAAGACCAGGGAACTGAAAATTAAAAGATTTACCTCTAGGTTTATTTAAAAGTGGGTAGAGCGAGCCCTCAGCCACAACGCGTTTCGACAAACGTCTTTCTCAAGTGGATGTTCGGCTCAAAATAACCATTCCCTATATATCAAGCTCTTACTCCTCTGTCCTGGAGGGTGTGATTAGTCCATCAAAAACACCTCCCATCAATTATCGTCAATGGAGTATTGTAAATAAATAGCACAGTTATATATAAGAAAAGTGATACAGGATTATACATTAAAATCACAAGTAAAAACAATTAAAAACTAATTAAAAATCAATAAAATGACCAGCTTTTGTGAACGGTAATATGAAGACTTCTGCTGCTAATTCTCTATCTATATAACCTTCTCTATTGTGAGGTTTAGAGCCTCTGGTACATTATTTCCAGCATTTGCAAAAGTTAAAGTTATACAGTCCTCTTCATATAAAAATAAGAAAACTTTATTAGTGCATGTTAAAAGAAGTTAAATTCACAGTTCTACTTGTTTCGAGCAAATAATGCTGTTACACATACCATAGATATATATAAAGTTATACACACACATGCCTACAAGTCACTGGGACAATTGACTACACCCATGATTAATGATATAACACACTATTGCACATGCCAAAAATCTGTATTTTAATTGTATGGACGGAAAGACAAAAAAGGGACTGCACATTTGAAAGAATCATTACCTATATTATATGCATATATGCAAATTTGCACTTCACTAAGGAAGTTGAGAAACTCCCGTGTGCCACATTTAAGCAGCTTCCTCAAAGTCATAATCGCTTTCCTACAAGCTTTTAATATGACAAAGGGATTTGTGCCAGATCAGAACCCCAAACTACAGACGCTGCGTTTCAGGGTACCTGCCCCTCATCAGTGTAGTGTGTGGGATATTCTGATCTGGCAGAGTGAGTGGGCTAAGACAAGGTCTGGGAACTTGCTCTCAACCTTATGGAGAGAGCGAAGTAGGTGAGGAGATTGTAAGCCACTCCCTCCTCTCAGATATATGCACACACTACACTGATGAGGGGCAGGTACCCCGAAACGCAGCGTCTGTAGTTTGGGGTTCTGATCTGGCACAAATCCCTTAGTTATATTAAAAGCTTGTAGGAAAGCGATTATGACTTTGAGGAAGCTGCTTAAATGTGGCACACGGGAGTTTCTCAACTTCCTTAGTGAAGTGCAAATTTGCATATATGCATATATCTGAGAGGAGGGAAGTGGCTTACAATCTCCTCACCTACTTCGCTCTCTCCATAAGGTTGAGAGCAAGTTCCCAGACCTTGTCTTAGCCCACTCACTCTGCCAGATCAGAATATCCCACACACTACACTGATGAGGGGCAGGTACCCTGAAATGCAGCATCTGTAGTTTGGGGTTCTGATCTGGCACAAATCCCTTAGTTATATTAAAAGCTTGTAGGAAAGCGATTATGACTTTGAGGAAGCTGCTTAAATGTGGCACACGGGAGTTTCTCAACTTCATTAGTGAAGTGCAAATTTGCATATATCTGAGAGGAGGGAAGTGGCTTACAATCTCCTCACCTACTTCGCTCTCTCCATAAGGTTGAGAGCAAGTTCCCAGACCTTGTCTTAGCCCACTCACTCTGCCAGATCAGAATATCCCACACACTACACTGATGAGGGGCAGGTACCCCGAAACGCAGCGTCTGTAGTTTGGGGTTCTGATCTGGCACAAATCCCTTAGTTATATTAAAAGCTTGTAGGAAAGCGATTATGACTTTGAGGAAGCTGCTTAAATGTGGCACACGGGAGTTTCTCAACTTCCTTAGTGAAGTGCAAATTTGCATATATGCATATATCTGAGAGGAGGGAAGTGGCTTACAATCTCCTCACCTACTTCGCTCTCTCCATAAGGTTGAGAGCAAGTTCCCAGACCTTACCTATATTATAGTGTTTTATGAGTGGGAACACACCTTTAAGACCATGTATGTTAAGAATATAATGGACATATGCTATGTTTATCTAAATTGCTAGCAGATAAGTATAGCCTTGCATGCTGCTGACCCTCTGACCATCAGAAATAACAAAGATTTTATCTCTAAAAAAAATAAAATAAAGTAAAAGCTCTCTTAAAGGGATTTTTAAAGGTGAATATTAGGTTCCTGGAGCTCACAGCTGCTGTCACATTTGGCACTGTTCCAAAAGTTCACAGCCTGCAGATGTCGCAACATCTATAAATATGAGGAAGCTTAAAAATTTCTTTTAAAGTTACAATAAATTCACCAAGTTGAAGGAACCTAGAAGACCCAATAGCTGTGAACTCAGCTAACCCATAGGTTTCCAGCATTCTCATCCACCGGGTCTTCGGGAGAGCATTTTGGTCCTGAACTTTCAAGAAACATTTTAGGGCCGTTTTTTCCAAACAAAGCTGAGTTTATTTATTTTTTAGCAAATTGTTTGGGTTTCCGATCACAACCTGAATCTTCAATGTTCGGAAACGTTCGCACGTCTCTACCTGGCACAACCTAGGAATGTGGCCTAGCTACTAAAAAGACTTGGTTGAGGAGATGTGATAAGAGGACAGTTTGAGAATTGCTGTCCTTTTTGCTTTTGCATTTTGAACATGTGATTCCGCTTTATGTGTTACTCAGCGATCATGCATGCATACTACTGTTAAATACAGAGTGAGATGTCATAATGCAATAAATACAGTATATTTTGAAAGCGCTTCCAAACACAAGGTCATATTCTTTCTTCACATTTGGCTGAATCTAGTAACCAAAATTACAGTTGTACATTTTTCCATACCAGTGCCATGAATTTGACATACTGTACAGGTGACCAGGTATATTAACAGGAAAAGCATATTACCCTTACCAAACTTTATTTTGACCATTTTCATTGCAATCAGGTATTTTAAAATATATACTCTAGATCTTCATTATTTCAATTACTTTGGG
Source organism: Allobates femoralis (assembly GCA_033576535.1). Lineage (NCBI taxonomy): Eukaryota > Metazoa > Chordata > Amphibia > Anura > Aromobatidae > Allobates > Allobates femoralis. Next base: position 61,626,568 of record JARQOC010000012.1, read on the forward strand.
GTTGAGCGGCATGACATATCCCTCTATTCCTCCCTCTCTCTTTAGAAAATATACCACTCTTACACTTAGTTGAATCCATTAATGTATTAGGCCCCCGTGGCAGTGATGAGGTGAAAGGAAATGGAATTACTTTCTATTTTTATCACATGGGTATTAGTACAAATACCTTAAAGTCATAAAATATGTGGGTCTCTGCTTGTCATTCGTTCCACATACTGAGTAACTGTGCCACATACTGTAACACAGACCCCTTACTGAGGGGCTTCAGCAAAAGCCTAAGAAGGGCATTTTGATATTCTAAAGTGCACTTTCCTTTTAATACGTTTAGGCGTCCATTAGCTAATGATATGTAAACCCAACACTTTGGTTTTTTCTCCCATTTTTCACGAGCTGAACTGTGTATAAGAAAGTCTCTTTTTTCTCAAATATTGTTCACAAATTTGTCTAAAGCTGTATTACTGATCACTTCTACTCTGCCAAGATAGTCCATCCACCTCACAGGTGTGCCATAATAAGATTCTGATTAGACACATGAATATTGCACAGGTGTGCCTTAGGCTGGCCGCAATAAAAAGCCGCTCCAATATCAGCAGTTTTATCACACATCACAATGCCACACATGTCACAAGTTTTGAGGGAACATGCAGTTGGCATGCTCACTGCAGGAATGTCAACCAGAGCTGTTGCCTGTGAAATGAATTTTCATTTCTTTTCAATAAGCTGTCCCCAAAGGCGTTTCAGAGGATTTGGCAGAAGATCCAGCCAGCCCCACAACCACAGACCACTTGTAAGCACACCAGGTTAGAACCTCCAAATCCAGCATCTTCACCTCCAAGAGCGTCTGAGACCAGCTGCTGCAACAATCAGAGCATAATCAAAGAATTCCTGCACAAACGGTCAGAAAACGTGTCAGGGCTGCTCATCTGCAGCTTATCGTCCTCATAGGGGTCTCCACCTTGACTTCAGTTCATTGCTGTAACCAGTTTCAGTAGGCACATTCTTGCATTCCATGGCATCTGGCACGTTGAGAGGTGTTCTTTTCATGGAGGAATCCCAGTTTTCACTGAATGGGGCAGATGGCACACTGCGTGCAGGGATGGACTGGGTCGGACAGGTGACAGGGAGGCATTTGCCCCCCCAGGCCGGTGGTTTAGTCCTAGTTTAGGGCCGCCCCCACAGTGAGAGCGGCCGCGCACTCACTTGACTGATGACGGGACCCGGGACAGAGCAGGCGGGACGCGGGCGTCAGCGTGGAGGCTGACAGTGACTTGGGAGTGGAGCGGTGGCAGCAGCCAGCTGGCAGGTGAGTGAAGCAGCACGAGCACTCCCCACCCGCTTTTTACTTGGCCTCTGGAGTGATGGCACCCTACCCCCCTGTCCTCACTTGGCCACTGGAGCGATAGCACCCCCCACCCCCCTACCCCCGTTCCTCACTTGACTGCTGGCTGGAAAAAGTGAACTGCCCCCCAGGGCAAGATCTGCCTGCCAGCCCCTGACTGCATGTATAGAGTCGTGTAGGTGAGGAGTTTGCTAATGTCAATGTTGTGGATCGAGTGGGCCATGGTAGCAGTGGGGTTATGGCATAGGCAGACATATGGACAATGAGCACTGGTACATATTATTGATGCCATTTTCAAAGCACAGAAATACCGTGATGAGATCCTGAGGTCATTGTTGTGCCACTTATCCATGACCATCACCACATGTTGCAGAGTGAATGCACTGTCCCATGTTGCAAGGATCTGTTCAAAGTTTTTGGAAGCTAAAAACATCCCAGTTCTTGCATGGCCAGCGTACTACTCACTGAGCATGTCACCCATGATCATGTTTACGATAGTCTGGATCAGCATATACAACAGCGTGTTCCAGTTCCCGCCAATATCCAACAACTATTCAAAAGAAATTGAAATTAGTGGACCGACGTTCCACCGGCCACAATCGACAACCCTATAACCCTATGGAAAGAAAATGTATTGCATTGCGTAAGGCAAATGGTGGTCACATAAGAATAATAATGATAATCATAATCTTTATTCATAGAGGGCCAGCATATTCTGCAGCGCTTCACAATTCAGAGGTATATATTTAAACAATCATAAGAAACAGTTAACAGAAAATACAATACAATACAAAAAACAATACAATACAATACAATACAAAGCAAATAATAACAAAGAATGGCAGTACTCAACATTTCACGCCTCTGGCCGGTTACAACACCGTAGAAGCGCCAGCAGGAGGCGTGAAACAGCCTGTCGTTATTGAAGACCCCGATCCTCCTCCCCACACCTCCTGTACACAGCCACCGACCGATAAGGTTTATGGAAGTGAGTCTAAAGTCACTTCCAGAGTGAAGAGAATGGTGGGGTGATAGACAGAGATGAGGGAGGAGATGTATAGGGTGCTGCACTGTGAAGAGCTTTGTGGGTGAGAACAAGCAGTTTGAATTGGATCCTATAGTGTATAGGCAACCAGTGCAATGACTGGCATAGAGCAGAAGCATCCGAGTAACGGTTAGCTAGATAAGTGATCCTCGCTGCAGCATTAAGGATGCACTGGAGAGGGGAGAGTCTAGTGCGGGAGAGGCCAATTAAAAGAGAATTACAATAGTCAAGGCGGGAGTGAATCAGGGCCACAGTGAGGGTTTTTGTGGTTTCCAAGGTGAGAAAGGGGCGAATTCTAGAGATGTCTTTCAGGTGCAAGTGGCAAGTGCGGGTGAGAGATTGTATATATGGGGTAAAGGATATATCAGAGTCAAACATAACACCCAGACAGCAAGCCTGCTGACTAGGCGTTATAGTGGTGCCGCACACTGAGAGAGAGATGTCATATTTAAGGAGGTTAGTGGAGGGCAGGAGCAGCGGAAGTTCAGTTTTGGAAAGGTTGAGTTCCAGGTAGAGAGGGGACATGATATTGGAAACTGCGGTTAGACAGTCATTGGTGTTCTTTACTAGAGTGGGAGTAAGGTCAGGGGAAGAAGTGTATAGTTGTGCGTGGTCAGCATAAAGATGGTACTAGAAGCCAAATCTGCTAATGGTCTGTCCAATCGGGCCATGTAGAGAGAGAAGAGAAGAGGGCCAAGGACTGAACCCTGAGGGACCCTAATAATGAGAGGAAGAGGGGAGGAAGTGGAGCCAGCAAATGATACACTGAAAGAGCGGTCAGAAAGCTAGGAAGAGAACCAGGAGAGAGCCATGTCCTTCATGCCGATAGAATGCAGCATGGAGAGTAGGAGATGGTAGTCAACAGTGTCAAAGGCTGCAGAGAGGTCAAGAAGGATAAGCAGAGAGTGTTCACCATTACGTTTTGCTGTCAGAAGGTTGTTGGTCACTTTGGTGAGAGCAGTCTCTGTAGAATGTAGGGGGCAGAAACCAGACTGTAATGGGTCTATAAGAGAGTGATTATGAGTGAGGCGGGAGTAGACCAGGCACTCCAGAAGTTTAGAGACGAAGGGGAAATTGGAGACTAGTCTGTAGTTGCTGGTGCAGGATGGTCGAGGGATGTTTTCTTTAATAATGGGGTAATCATAGAGTGTTTGAAGGAAGAGGGGAAGATGCCAGAGGAGAGGGATAGATTAAGAGATTGAAGATTTTAGTTAGGTGAGTGGTGACCATCGGAGAGATAGAGAAACTGGAGTAGATGTGAAGGGATGGAGTCAGCAGTGCATGTGGTGGGACGAGAGGAAGAGAGGAGCCTGGAGACTTCTTCTTCTGTGACTGGGTCAAAAGTGGAGAGTGAGCCGGAGGAGATTGTGGGAGAGGTAGGAGTAACAGCGATTTGAGGTTGGGAGTTGACTTCTTGACGGATGTTTTCTATTTTCTTTATAACGTAAGACGCCAGATCATCAGCACAGAGGTCAGTTATAGGGGCCTGCACTTTAGGACTGAGGAGAGAGTGAAAGGTGTCAAAGAGTTTTTTTGGGTTGTTGGATAGTGAGGAGATCAGGGTGGTGAAGTAGGTTTGTTTGGCAAGGTGAAGGGCAGAGTTGTAAATTCTCAGCATAACTTTATAATGAATGAAGTTTGCTAGTGTGCGGGTTTTCGTCCATAGACGTTCTGCACTCCTAGAGCATTGCTGGAGGAATTGAGTATGTGATGTGAGCTAGGGATGTCTCTCTCTGTATTTGGAGGTTCTGAGGGTGAGGGGCTCTATTTGGTCCAGGGAGCTTCTGAGAGAGTCATTTAAGTGATTTACTGCCAGATCGGGACAGGAGAATGAGGAGATTGGGGACAGTGATGAGTGTAGAGAATCTATGAATGTATGAGGGTTAATGGCCTGTAGATTTCTGAATGTGTGATAGGTCGGACTGTGCTGGGGTGGGCAAGGATTTGTGAGCATGAAGGAGTGAATGTTGTGGTGAGAGAAGGAAAGAGGTGAATTATCTAAGGAGGAGGTTGTGCAGAGCCGGACAAAGATCAGGTCAAGGGTGTTACCATCCTTGTGTGTCTCCAAGGTTGGGAGCTGAGAGAGGCCAAGAGAGGTGGTTAGAGATAGGAGCTGGGATGCAGATGGTGAGATGGGGCTGTTTATGAAGATGTTGAAGTCTCCCAGAATAAGGGTTGGTAATTCTGAGGACATGAAATGCGGCAGCCACATGGAGAAATGGTCGAGGAACTGGGTGGTTGTGTCCCTGGGGGGCGGTATACCACTCTGAGGGGGAGGGGACAGAAGAGCCTAATTGTGTGGACCTCAAAAGAGAGGAATGAGAGTGATGGGGCTCGAGGGATGACCTGGAAAGTACATTGTGGGGACAGGAGTAAGCCAACTCCACCACCATGTCTGTTCCCAGGTCTCGGGGAATGAGAGAAATAAGAAAAAGTGGCAGGGGACACTGTGTCTGAATCCTGGATCCAGGTTTCTGTGAGAGCCAGGAGGTTCAGAGAGTTAGTGGTTTTCTGATCCACCCAAATCCCACAATACTGTAAAACTGCACATTTTATGGTGGGTTTACACGTTGCGATATCGGCATCTAACTCCGACTAAAAGTCACGTGGTTCGGGCGTTGGACCCGATATCGTTCCTGCGTTGTACGGTGTGAACATCCGATACGATGCAGGAACGATGGTAAACTGATATTGGGGTCGAATGAGCGTGCTATTCAACCGCCCGATATCGGATGCCGGTTGGAGCCGGATCGTCCCGTGTAAACATTCAACTCCGATGCGCAGTACAACGTCCCCCATTCACTACCATGTTAAATGGTCGGTCCTGGGTCGGGGGGCGTAGACATCGTAGAGACGTTGTAGCACGATATCGGGACGTGTACACCGCCGATCCGACTCTTGCAAAACCGGGCACAAAATGTGCGCTCCCGCGCCATTGTATACGATATCGGAACGATATCGCAGCGTGTAAACCCACCTTTAGAGTGGCCTTTTATTGTGGCCAGCCTAAGCGTACCTGTGCAATAATCATGCTGTGTAATCAGCATCTTGATATGTCACACCTGTGAGGTGGATTATCTCAGCAAACAAAAATATCTTTCTAATACAGATGTAGACAAATTTGTGAATATTTGAGAGCAAAAGGATGTTTGTGAATATAGAAAGAGTCTTAGGACGGCTTTACAACATGTTTTTTTTGTGTCCGGGGCTGTCCGGTGTGAACCTGCCAGCCCTGGACCCGATTTTGGACTAATGCATACCTATGGTGTCGGATGGGGTCGGATGGCAGTAATTTGCCATCCAGTTTTGTCCCTGTCCAGCAGCATCAGGCTGCATTTGATTTTTGTCCTAGACACAAAATCTAAGCTTGCAGCGTTTTTGTGTCCGGGGCACAAATCTGACAAAATTGGATCCTTACAGATCTGGTGCGATCCAGCGCCACTAACTTGGGTGTCTATGGGTGCTGGATCACACCAGATCCAACAGAAAATCGGATCCGGTTCCTGGACGCCGGATGCTGAAGTTCAGTGGCGGCCAGCGCTGAACCTGGAGAGCTCCTGGCTGAAATTTCAGAACCGTGGCTAGCTCCCCGCTACGTGCAAATCTGATACTTCAGCACTGGGCAGCAGCCACGCAGTGCTGATTCCGGGAGAAAACAGGACCGGAGGGCATATTAACCCTCCCCGCGCAGTGCCGATTCCAGGAGAAAACAGGATCGGAGGGCATATTAACCCTTCCCGTGCAGTGCCGATTCCAGGAGAAAACAGGATCGGAGGGCATATTAACCCTCCAGTCATGTGTTCTCTGGAGCTGTCAGGCTATGTCCGATGCATCTAGCAAAACACTGGACACAGCCTGACAGCAAAAAACCGTGGTGTGAAGCTGGCCTCAGATCTTTAAGTTCAGATTGTGAAAAATGGGAGCAAAAACAAAAGTGTTGGGTTAGTATTTTTATTCAGTGTGCATATTTTGGGAGATAACATAAAAATTCCTTTTAACAATGGATATAAATCCTAATATACTAGAAAATTATAATGTGCAAAACACAAACACTCTAAAACTGAGCTGTATATCTGAGACCGTGCAAATAAATCATTAGAAAAACACGATTTTTTGCAAGAGTGAAGATCAAGCTCAGGTACTAAGGTGATCCATCATGAATGATGCTGACGCCCCCTTTAATTTACCGACTCTCTTGTGGATTTTCTCAGCAGTTCGCTATCAGAAGAAGACAGACAGAAAAATGGGGAAACTTGAATCGTACAGTTTGCTACATGGGCTAAAAAGACCATTGTGCTTATCTGATCTACAAGTTGCTCCACTCTAGCAAAGTTGGCATACATAATATTATACACCAGTCTCCATTGTTTTTCTTCTTTTAGATCAGGTCCAGAAGTGTTACAGGGAAACAAAAGAACCAAATGATATACAGTGTGCAACATACAGTGATGCATTGTAGAAATATAGGAAATCTTTACGTATGTTGACGTACAAAAGCCTCAAATAACTCGTTAAAGTGTTTTTCCCATAATTTCATAATTATTAAGTATATGGTATTTATAATTACTTGTTATTCCTCCAGTGTCTGAATTCAATATTCAATTATTGGTATTGACTAGAAACAGTTAAATACAATGGCTGCCCATTTCAATTCATCTCTTTGACATAGACAACATTAACAGATGCTCAAGTGCCTGCATATCAGTGCCATTAAAAAATGTCCAAAAATAGTTTCAAATTCTGCTCATAGGAACTAATCTGATTAATAAAAAATGTTGCATTGATAGCCTATCCCTACACTGTTAAAACTTTATCTGTGGGGATCCAAAACTTATCACCCCTCCAATAAAATGAATGAAGAGTTTTATGGCCCTCAATGACCACATTAGCCGCTCTAGCTACCTACATTACATAATACCTGTATATTACAACATTTTCTCTCCTATGCTGTAACACCCCATAATGAAGTCAGTGTAAAGCAAACACTATAAAAGAGAGTACAGAGGCTACCCAACAACATAATCCATTCAAATACTTGATCAACATGGGGGTGCAACAAATAGGACACCAAAGATCAGATATTGACAGCCTATTTTAAAGAGAAGGTAAAGTTACAACACCGGGTACAACGCCATGGACAAGAGAAATGTGATTTTGCTGAAAAACTGCAGTTCTTCACACAAAACAAACAAAATAAATTTTATGCAATTGCCTTCATTTAGAAAAAAAATATGTCATGTTGGAGCGAGGAAATGCCCAGCATGTGGCACAAGAGGGGTGGTACACCAGGGAAGATCTAAAGGAAGGTCCTGACAATAAGGAGAAAGGTCACCATCTAACACACCTGTGGCTGATCCCTAGACGGGACTTTCTCCCCGGGCGCGGTTGTGGAGCCCACTGGGACGGGTTACTCGGTGCCGGACCTGGGTACTGCTGGGGGATGTCAAGGCGGTCCTGGTCCGGACCGTGTCCCGGGCCCGCACAATAAAATGGGGGTTATTTACAGGGGATTTGTCACTCGTGACGCCACCCACTATATGCGGCCAGTAATGGGGCCGCCGCTGCTGCAGAACCTCCGGGGATGATGGGATAGCAGCTTGGATAGAATAGTTCCTGTGGGCAGAACTGGGTTCCCCGGGGCAGTGGTAGTAGTAGTTAAAGTCTGTGAGGATAGTTATTGATGCTGCAGGAGAGTAGGGGTAGCAGTAGAGATGATGAGAGTAGAGGTAATTGCAGTATATGAGGGCAAGTGGGGCCTCAGTATAAGGATCACTCACACTCATGGTTTCTGTTGCTTTCCAAGTCTTTACTTGCAGATGGTAAACCACAATATTGTCCACGGAGTCTGTACCAGGTTGCTCCCACCCTGACCGGGTCCTTGGCTTCCTACTTAAGCGCTGTGTGTGGCCCTGCTGCTGCTTGTAGCTGTACTGCTGGCCCTGTCTCTGCTCACGGGTACCAATATGCTGGGCAACTTGAGTCCTCTGTGTCACTGACCCCTCCGTGTTGCTTTGCTATGGTGTTGTGAAGATGGTGGACCTTCACTATACCGGTGTTTACTGTCCTGTCTGTCTCAGGCACAGCCTCGGATCCGGTATCCGTCTTAAGCGCCTCTCCGGGGTTAAGTTTGGGGTAACTCTTTATTCCGGGGATGTTCCTCTGTTACTCTGTCTCCTTTCCTCAGACCTCTCATCACCTCCACTTCTACTTGGCTCTGCTCCTGCTCCAGACTAGACTCCAACTGCAGACTCACTAACTGTCACTCTTGCTCTGTGATAAACAACTTAGCTCCTCCCACTAGTGCAGGTGCCACCTAAGCTCCTCCCACTTCCTAGTGTAGTGTTGTGTGGGGAGTGAACCTGTGTTGTTTCTGTGGCACATTAACCCTTGGGGTGCCACACAATCACGTGCCTAGGAGCTGCCTGACCCTGGGCTATCCCTGTCTAGTGAGCAGGCTAACAAGGCTCTAGTCTTACTACTGGTATAAAGACAACACAAGGAAAGGGGATGAAAATGGCAAACAGATACAACTAAATAACTCCAATTCTTCTCTAGGGAGCGACTTCACCGAACCCGCTGGAAGGATCACTACAGCTCTTTACACAGACTATTCCTTTACAGATGAGCAGAGAATTAACTATTTTCGGCACAGGAGGTAGTTTTGTGTGTTTAGAAAGCAGAAGGGAGTGGCAGCAGCTGAGATTACAACTACATGTTAATCACAGTAGGGTAGAAAAGGAACCACAAAGCCTTCAGGACCCAATAGAAATAAATAAGCTCCTACTCTTGATAAACGTCGAAAGGGCTCTAACGAGGATCTGCGATCAACTAAACGCTGTGACCTTCTGTTCCCTAAAACACAAGGTCACATCAGGCCATAACACATTTGTGACAAAATATCTGTACATAACAGATTTGCATAGACAGAATCAATTAAAATATAAAAGAAGTAAACAATGATAACATATATGGAAGAGGTGCACTCCAATTCTTCTAAAAGTAAATTCATAGATTGCTATACCTGCAGGATTCCCATTTTTCTCAATTATTTAAATTAGTAGCGAATGTCTGGATGTGTGGAAACATTCCCACACTGGATGTTCTACTTTTTGAGGATATTTGGGATCATTGTTATAAACAATATTAGAAATATTTACTCAGATTATCATGAGTTAGGCTACTTTCACACTACAATTTTCTCTTTTCCAATGCTATCCGATAAAAATCGGACAGCATCGGACCGATTTTGGCCACCATGCAGCCCTATGGGTATCGGACCGAATCTGATGTGCACTAAATGGCATCTGATTTGGTCCGATCCAATTCTGTCCGATTTTGTGCGATTTTTTTATCGGTGCAAAAATCGGAGCATGCTCCGATATTTGCACCGAAAATAAAATCGGACAAAATCGAATTGGACCAATTAGCCATTTAGTGCACATCTGACCCGACCTGATGTTTTTAACATGGGGCCCTATGGAGCAGGGTCCGAGGAAACATCTAATGTGTCCTTGGACCCGATTTTACTGTACTGAGCATGCTCAGTTCAGTAAAACTACTCCTAACTAGGAAAGCAGGGGTTAAAAAAAAAAAAAAATGTATGCTCACCTGTCCCCGAGGTCCCCGTCGTCTCCCGCACTGTCCCGCAGGCTCCCGGTGTCCTCGCGGTGTCCTCCCGGTGTCTCCCGTGTCTGCAGAGGTCTTCTTCTTCTGAACAGGACCTGCCGTGATGTCACAGTCACGTGACCGCCGGTTACACCATGCTAACAGGTGGTCACGTGATTGTGACATCACGGCAGGTCCTGTTCAGAAGAAGAAGACCTCTGCAGACACAGGAGACACCGGGAAAACACTGCAAGGACACCGGGAGCCTGCGGGACCGTGTGGGAGACGGCGGGGGCTTCGGGGACAGGTGAGCAGACATTGTTTATTTTTTTTATCATCCCGGAGGAGTCGATTCCAGGCATCAGAAGGAGCCGATGCTGTCCGATTTTATCGGACAGCATCGGCTCCCTCCAAAATCGTAATGTGAAAGTAGCCTTACTAAAAAATTAAGTATAACTGTTCTAGAAAGCGAAAGGCGGATGAGGCTTAGATTACATTATAAAGTTTGTGACACTTCTGAAAATAGCAAAACTCAATGGCCGACTTGTTCTTGTAATTTCCATAGACTGTAATGGAGGCATCGAACCAATGTGCTTGACCTGTTCTCATCTTCATCTCTATATCAGCCGCTGATGAATAATTTTGATTGGCAAACTGGGGTCACAAGGCTCTCTGGTTACATTCTTCCAAATGAAGGGTGGTCCCAGAGGTGGGACATTTATAATGCAGCATAATAACTATGGAAAATGGCATACTCACCTAAGGGTAAAAAAATAAGCATCAAGATCAACGTTTTCTACCGAGCCGACCAGAAGAAAGATATGCTAGAATTAATTTCCAAGAGCAATTTAATGCCACACTAAACTGTAACTTGATTTTCCATTTTCTTGGTAACTTGAAATTTAGCACTACAAATGCCATTACTATTTCATTTACAACCTAATTCTTTGATAAGACACTTGATCAAGCATTGTAAAAAGACGTCTCTGACCAAACTGAAATTGTATCCGTGTACTTTTGATCTTTTCTGCAAAAAAAAAAAAAAATGAAAAAAACTTGTTAACTTGAAGTTAGGCAGGGTTTTTGTGCAATCAGTGACATATACGCTGCGGGCATTCGGGCTCTGCAATCTCCTGATATAATACATTAACACACTCTTAACAAGAAAAACAAGACGATTTCTAATTACGCTTATGATCCACCCTGCAGACAGCGCACAAATGTCTTCGGGATGAAATGAATGCACAGATGTCAAGATCCGGCAAACTGAGATAGGTGATTAATTATAAGCCATAAAGATATTTTAATGCAGCCCTGATTACAAGGAATTAAACAAATGGCTCCTGTCCCTACATTTTCCACTAGAAAATACTTTAAGCCATTACATTGTCTTTCTTTTGCCATATTTGTGCTTTTAGTGTCCTGTCTACCCCGGGTAATCTCATTGTGGCATGCTGTATTTAAGGCTTTTCTGCAAGTTCCATCACTATCGTTCTGTAGATAATGGCAGTACATTAGTCGGCTAATAACTTCCTTTTCTCCGTAGCCGGCTCTCATTGTTTTGGTGGCCTCCGTATGATTGGATTTGGTACAATGCTGCACACAGAGACAGTAATTAATACTTGTGTTTTATTTTGCTTCTTCATTATCTTCACAAGAGAGCTGTATTTTCCATTCAGAGATCAGATGATAAGGCCAAAGCTTCACCTATAAAGTTGATCCTACCGAACACTAGGGTTCCTTTATCAGCCAACTGCATGACTGCCACTCAGTCTTTCCTTTCATCCCCACTCCATTCCTTCACATTTGTGTGATGTTAATTGGCTTTAAGAATTTCATGTAAAATGTTTCAAGCTTTTGGGCTAAAACCCAATATCAAGAGTTTTATTATGGCAAAGGAACCTGCACTTATTTGACCATGAGTAAACTGCAAGCACGGTTATTGATCAGCAATGATGAGAGTGATAACTCAAAGGCGGCTTTAGAGAACACCTGCCGTCTATTGATTAATAAACAGATAGGAAAAAGGCAAAAGAATAAATCTTCTGTGTGTGCGATGGGGGTCAGGATTTTATATTCTATCTCGAAACTACAAGAGTTTTAATTGGATTTCTATGCCAGAGTGATTTACATTTGTACTGAAGCCAAAATTAAAGTTACAAATGTGGAAAGCCCCAAAATACACAATGTGAATGATGAATGTATGCAGAGATACTGTAGCTTGTTGTGTACACGTGAGATTTACGGAAACAAGTTCGAATAGGAATGTACTACTCTGGTATCCAGTGCTTACTGTGAGGCCTTGTGCACCCCTTCTGAAAACCCCTGTGTTTTATTGGTATATAAAATGAGATATATAATGTATAAGGTATAATGTATGCTGTGTCAAGTTAAATGTAATATTATATTTCTGTGTAATGCATATGTATTAGGATAAGGTGTAACTTAATGTAATCCAGAGCAGTGTTGGTAAGGTATTAGAATGAACTGAGTGAAAGGTTAAGTCTGCCCAACAACAGACAGCAGGAACAGACGTAGTTACTGTTGGGACTATCCCACTGTGGTAGGAGTCATAGAGGACAATGTGAGTAGTTCCTGGTTCAGGAGGGAGTTGATGGTGAGCCAGGAAGAAGTCAGAACAACTTCTGAGTCAATATAAGTGAACCTTTTGATGATCGGATTTGGCTTTGTTCGCTGAACGGACATATGTTCGCCGACTTGTTCAGTGGACAGTTCACCTCCGAACCCCATTTGAATCAATAGGAGACAAAATCAAGAGCATAGAAAACACTTTCAAAGGGTTCCAAAAGCTTCCAAACAAAGCCTAAACCATTTTACAGTGGAACCCCAGCTTAATAAAGTATTACTTACCAAGCTTCAGAGCCACTGTCACCACCAAGCTTCCAGAGTTCCGGGCCTGCTCATGAACGTTACTGCTTCCCCCCTCTTGATTGGTTAAAGTCATATTTAGCCCTGCCCAACCCCTTTGCCAGCCTCTGTGATTGGTTACCAGTATGGCAACCAAACTGACAACAGATTACTGTAAAAAAATGGAAAAATGGGTGCGTACTTTGCCATGGGTGCATGCTTGCCAGCCAGGTACAACTAGGTAGCAGGGGGCTTGAATCCTCAGCATGGAGAAGCCCAAGCGTTCTGGGCCCCCCAGCTGTGAATTGCAGCCCACAGCTGCCCCAGAAAATGGTGTATTTATTAGAAGCGCCATTTTCTGGAACTGCTCCAAACTCTTCCAGTTGCCCTGTGGTTTTGACAGACCAGGTAATAAAGTGGTTAATGCCAGCTTAATATTGCTAACTGGCACTAAGTTCAAGATTCATAATTTCATAATGTCGGGTCAATATTAGATCTGGCCATTATGCATGTCTAGTAAATCTTCTAATATATAAAGCTGATTGTATGTATGTATGTGTGTATATGTATTATTGCTCTGCCCCCAGGTAGCCCCACCCATCAAAGCTCTGACTCTCCACATAGCCCCACCCCTTTATAAGCCCCACCTCTTCATAGCTTTGCCCTCTTCACATAGCCCTGCCAACTCCATAGCTCTTCTTCCTTTATACAGTTGTGGCCAAAAGTATTGACACCCCTGCAATTCTGTCAGATAATACTCAGTTTCTTCCTGAAAATGATTGCAATCACAAATTCTTTGGTATTATTATCTTCATTTAATTTGTCTTCAATGAAAAAACACAAAACGAATTGTCCTAAAGCCTAATTGGATATAATTCCACACCAAACATAAAAAAGGGGGTGGACAAAAGTATTGGTACTGGTAGAAAAATCATGTGATGCTTCTCTAATTTGTGTGATTAACAGCACCTGTAACTTACCTGTGGTACCTAACAGGTGTTGGCAATCACTAAACCACACTTGCAGCCAGTTGACATGGATTAAAGTTGACTCAACCTCTGTCCTGTGTCCTTGTGTGTACCACATTGAGCATGGAGAAAAGAAAGAAGACCAAAGAACTGTCTGAGGACTTGAGAAACCAAATTGTGAGGAAGCATGAGCAATCTCAAGGCTACAAGTCCATCTCCAAAGACCTGAATGTTCCTGTGTCTACCGTGCGCAGTGTCATCAAGAAGTTTGAAGCCCATGGCAGTGTGGCTAACGTTCCTAGATGTGGACTGAAAAGAAAAATTGACGAGAGATTTCAACGCAAGATTGTGCGGATGGTGGATAAAGAACCTCGACTAACATCCAAACAAGTTCAAGCTGCCCTGCACTCCGAGGGTACAACCGTGTCAACCCGTACTATCCGTCGGCGTCTGAATGAAAAGGGACTGTATGGTAGGATACCCAGGAAGACCCCACTTCTTACCCCGAGACATAAAAAAGCCAGGCTGGAGTTTGCCAAAACTTACCTGAGAAAGCCTAAAACGTCTTGGAAGAATGTTCTCTGGTCAGATGAGACAAAAGTAGAGCTTTTTGGGCAAATGCATCAACATAGAGTTTACAGGAGAAAAAAAGAGGCATTCAAAGAAAAGAACACGGTCCCTACAGTCAAACATGGGGGAGGTTCCCTGATGTTTTGGGGTTGCTTTCCTGCCTCTGGCACTGGACTGCTTGACCGTGTGCATGGCATTATGAAGTCTGAAGACTACCAACAAATTTTGCAGCATAATGTAGGGCCCAGTGTGAGAAAGCTGGGTCTCCCTCAGAGGTCATGGGTCTTCCAGCAGAACAATGACCCAAAACACACTTCAAAAAGCACTAGAAAATGGTTTGAGAGAAAGCACTGGAGACTTCTAAGGTGGCCAGCAATGAGTCCAGACCTGAATCCCATAGAACACCTGTGGAGAGATCTAAAAATGGCAGTTTGGAGAAGGCACCCTTCAAATATCAGGGACCTGGAGCAGTTTGCCAAAGAAGAATGGTCTAAAATGCCAGCAGAGCATTGTAAGAATCTCATTGATGGTTACCGGAAGCGGTTGATCGCAGTTATTTTGGCTAAAGGTTGTGCAAGCAAGTATTAGGCTGAGGGTGCCAATACTTTTGTCTGGCCCATTTTTGGAGTTTTGTGTGAAATGATCAATGTTTTTTCTTTTTGCTTCATTCTCTTTTGTGTTTTTTCATTGAAGACAAATTAAATGAAGATAATAATACCAAAGAATTTGTGATTGCAATCATTTTCAGGAAGAAACTGAGTATTATCTGACAGAATTGCAGGGGTGTCAATACTTTTAGCCACAACTATAGCTCTGCCCCTCCAGTTAGTCCCATCCCCTCCACATAGCCTGCCCCCTTCATAGCTCCACCCCACATAGCCCTGTCCCTCTATAGCTCTGCCCTTACATATAGCCCCACCTCTACATAGCTCTATCTCTTTTATAGCCCCCACTTCCTTCATGAATGTTTGTGCGTATGTATGTATAGCTTCACCCCCTCCACGTGGCCTGTTCAAGAGTTGGAACTGCCAAATATCTGTTCATCTTTGCACCGGAAGGAAAAACCAAGAATGTCGTTTATCAAAAGGCTCTTAAATGAGTTGTAGATAAATTATTACTTGGGTAATAATTTAATTAATTTGTGTTGCAAATTTGTAGTGCTGAATATACGAAGTTAAATATTTTTATGTGCAAATAATCATTCTATAATGTTATAACTAAGCACAGTTAGTCACTACCCTGGGCAACGCTGGGCTCTACAGCTAGTAGTAAATAATACATAGGACAGAGAAAAATAATTTTCTTTAAACAAAAAACACAAACACTTACCTCAATTCCATCTTTATTACTCCCACAGACCTCTCCACAATCCTCTGTGATGACCATTCACAATGGTGCTATGATGAATGCACCATTTTCTGGGGTGGTTGCGGGCTGCAGACCACAGCAGGGGGACCTACAATGCTTGGGCCACTTCACGCTAAGGATTCCAACCCTCTGCTGCCTAGTTGCACCTTGCTGGAAACCAAAAATGCAGGGAAGCTCCATGTCATTTTTAAAAATTATTTCAAGAAATTAAAAAAAAGTCTCCCCTGTATATTGATTACCCACCTGGAAATACTAGGCAGTTGGGGGGTTGGTGGCAGCCCATACCTGCATGCTGTACTTGGGCTGGTGTCCAAAAATACAGCAGAGCCTATGTCATCAGTGCAAAATATAACGACTAAATACTCTGCAAATACTCAGCAAATATGCACTGTGTGAACACTGCTGCATCAAAATATGCTGCAGGAATTGCCATGCTGTAAATTTTCCTGAAATAAAAATAGTGGCATTTCCACCATGGGAAAATCCACAGCATGAGCACAGTAGAACAGAAGCATTAGTGCAAATGCACTAATGCTTTTTGCCATCCGAACATTTAGGCTAGGGTCACACTTGGGAGCTTACATCCATTTACTGGATGCATTACTGGATCCAGTTTTTCCCCTTGTCATTTTTGAGGCATGTTAAACACATCCGTTAACAGATCCATTAACGTATGGTACATATATGTACCATGCGTTAACGGATGCATTTCCCATAGACTCCCATGTTACAAAAAACACATCCAGTTTTGACAATGCACCAAAAAACATTGCAGACCATGTTTTTACTGGATTTGGAAAAAACTCAATGCAGTAAACGGATTGCACTTTGGCAATCTATTCTTTCATTGGAATCTATGCCTAGGGTCACACTTGAGCCCTTAATCCGTTAAAACCATCAGTTTCTCAACTTAGAATTTGTGAAAAACAGATGGTTTGAATGGATCCATAGGAACCCATGCAAAAAACGCAGTTTCAAAATGCACTGCTAAAAAAACGCTTTGCGTTTTTTACTGCACCCAAAAACGCTGCTAGCATCGGTTTAGAGTGCATTAATAAAACACATAGCGTTTTTTTAATATGGGGCCCTATGGGAAACGCATCTGTTAATGCATGGTACATACAGTACATTTTGCAAAAAACTGAATCAGATTTTGCAAAGGCAGAAAAACTGACTGCCAAGCCTAACCCTAACCCTAACCCTAGCTTATGGGTGCATTTACGGATTGACTTTTAAGCTAAATGTTCATGTTCAAATGGCCAAATAAACAATATGAAATTTACCCAGATTTGAAATTGGCGAACATGTTTGAGCAATGTTCGCTCATCACTACTTCTGAGAGAAAAGTGTTGTGTATGTGTGTGTCAAGAATAAGGGAGAAAGTCCATTAAGAAACATTTTAGCGGCGACTGAGATCTGCAAGTTTGGCAAAAGGGTGATACCTGCTAGAAAGATATTTTAGAGGTGAATTCAATTTTGGCCAGTCATGGGGAACCTTAGGAAGGAAAAATAATCTTCCCAGTTGAGGACACATGAAGATGAGAGCTGCTCTATAAGGGATTACAGCAAGTCGGGGTACAGAGTTCACAGTGTAATACATTGATTCATGTGACCCTGTATCATGAAGATGGAGATTAACTGTAAAGACTGTCCTGTCTATTTAACGTTTTACCAATGTAAAGTTCTGTCATTGTAACCACTATTTATGTGCCTCTGTATTACACAGCAGAGAAGGTTAATTGTACTAGCTGCTACACTTTGTACTTAATTTTATTCTTTAGTAAAGTGAATTTTGTTTTTATGAACTTGTCTTTCTTCTGCATCTTGGTGACAAAGAAATCTGAGGGCGGCAGGCCTAAACCTGAATGTGTCTGCAGTAACAACATTACCACCACACACATCCCAGAACCCCCAACATTTTGTAGCAGACTGGGCCGTGGAAACTGAGTACCTTGCCCATGGCTATCGCCTCAAGCCACATTACAGCCGCATTCAGACATCAGTGATTTTCTTGTATGCAGAAAAATACTCTGAGTTTCTTTGGTGCTTTTGATTAATGTCATCAAAGTTTTTGTCAGTATCAGTTTTTATCATCAGTTTGTTTAGAGCTTCATTGATTTTTCTCGGATGCAGAAGAAACTTAAGGTGTCATAAACGTCTTATGCCAAACAGTCCATGAAAAATGGACACCATGCAAATTAAATCTGAGTGTTGCCCGATGCTTTTTTCACCAGCCCAGTGACTGGCATTGGTGATTTTTATGCAAGAATCAGATCAAGTTAAGACATGTCCCAATGATTTTTTGCGGTCATGTGAATATAATAAGTATAATACATATCACTGCGTAAATGCGCGTGTTATCCGTAAAAAAACACAGAATGATTTTGTATGAGGAAAACTGATGTCGAAATGAACTCTTGGGCTACATTCATACAGGCCACAGAATTTATCTGTCTATGGTCTGACTGGCTCTGTGTGCAGATCTGCATAGCCAATGGGTCTGTAAAATAGACCAGATTAGAGCATGCTTCAATTTTTTTGGAAAGGTTCACGTTGATTATGGCCTATGTGCAATAGCACATTGAGTGAATCTAGGCACATACAGTATGTGATCTGGCCGCCACAAACCAAAAATATGACTGTACCCTTATAAAGTCAAATAAAACATATTAGCTTAGTAGATACTGTGCACACATCACATTGTTAAATTCAAACATTGAGATAAAGACCCACAAGTTTCACTTTTGTACAGCTCTGGCAAAAATTAAGACACAACTGCACAGTTTTCTAAAAATCCCCATCTCTACATGTCTGACAGCCATTCCATTCCAGTGTCAGCCAAATTCCAACCAAAGTATACCTCATTCTACTTACTGTGCTTCTGATTAGGTGATCATCACCTGAACCAAATCTTATTTAACAAGGGAAAGTATAAAAACCACTGCTGTGGTGTTCACAATCCTCTTGCAATAGGACAAGCTGGATGGCAAAACAAGTGCTAGGAATAACCCAAAAGTAATTTGAGTGAAAAATTCACTTTTAACCATCCCAAAGGAGTTGAAAAGAAAAGTCTTGAGTAAGAAAAGAAGGACTCAATTCTGGCTCTATTAGCAGAGGGATACAGTGAGCATCATGTTACCTCCATCTTTAAAATTTCAAAGATTGCAGCCATTACCAGAAGGTCAAGCAGCAGGCACTGGGTACAACAAAGCTACAGACCGGCAGAGGGCAACTCTCCACTGATCCATCTTATTCGAATGTCACTCAGCAACTGCAGGATGACATCAAGTGACCTACAAAAGGAATGGCAAATGGCAGCTGGGGTGAAGTGCACAGCAAGAACAGTTCGTAACAGGCTCCGACAGGCAGGGCTCAAGGCATTTACAGCTAGAAAAAAGCCTTTTATCAATGAGAAGCAAAGGAGTGCACGGCTAAAGTTTGCCAAAGATCATAAGGATTGGACCATAGAGAGTAATGTAATTTTCTCTCATGAGTCTAATTTTCAGCTTTATAAAAATATACAAGGGAGACAACAGAGGCAATAGTGCCCTATCACTGAGTATAGAGCAGGGTCTTATAGGTATAATCAGGTTTACACTAACCTGGTCCAGTTGTGATTCCCACAACTGGAGTAAAGGCGTAGGTTTAGTATTGTAGGCTGCTGCTGGACTTCCACCTCCACATGATAGTGGGTACTTCAGAATTTCTGGGATCAACAGGTGTGCTACAGTCCGCGCTGCCCGGTCATCCAAGGAAACACAAGGGAAGCATTGTTCCAAGTAAAAAGTTTCTTTATTCTTCAATCCAACGCGTTTCGGTACCCTGAAGACGGCGCCAGGATTGGGAGCCGAAACGCGTTGGTTTGAAGAATAAAGAAACTTTTTACTTGGAACATTGCTTCCCTTGTGTTTCCTTGGATGACCGGGCAGCGCGGACTGTAGCACACCTGTTGATCCCAGAAATTCAAATTTTCAGCTTTGCCCAACACCTGGTCATCTAATGGTTAGACAGAGACCTGGAGAGGCGTACAAACCATAGTGTCTTGCACCCACTGTGAAATTTGGTGGAGGATCAGTGATGATCTGGGGATTCTTCAGCATGGCTGGAATTGGCAGGTTAATCTTTGCGAAGGACGTATGAATCAAGCTGCATACAATGTTATCCTTGAAAAACACTTGATTCCTTCTGCTCAGGCAATGCTCCTCACTTTGAGGACTGTTTTTTCCAGCAGGACAAAGCCCTATGCAACACAGATAGGTCAATCAATGTGTGGATGAAGGAGTACCACATCATGGCCAGCCCAATCTCCTGCCTTGAACCCCAATGAAAACCTCTGCAATGTAATCAAGAGGAAGATGGAAAGTCAGAAGCCATAAAACAAAAAAGAAATTTTTTTGTGCCAGGAGTTGTATAAGGTCACCCAAAAGCAGTGTGAAAAACTGGTGGAAAGCGGCCAAGACGCATGAAAGATGTGATTAAAAATCATGGTTATCCCCCCAAATATTGATTTCTGAACTCTTCCTGGGTTAAAACATTAGTATTGTTGTTCCTAAATTAATACAAACTTGTTTTCTTTGCATTATTTGAGGTCTGAAAGCACTGTTTCTTTATTATTTTGACGATTTCTCATTTGCTGCAAATAAATACAACATTTTTAATTTTGAATTTATTTGTCAACGCGTTTTGACGTTTCACAGTTCGTCATCAGGATAAAACACGACGATCACTGTGATTTTTCCGGAGTAGGTTTGAAACTTCAAAACCCGTTGACAAATAAACAACATTAATCCACAAATTGTTGTAACTTCATCCATCTTACAGCCTTCTTATCCAGGCAGCACATTCTAACCCATTCATTTCCATTTGGCATTTCCTCAATTGTTTGGGTCTGCAGCAGGCTATTTTGTGCAACGTGTGGTTGTGTGACACAACCCAACCAGGTTACAAACTCTCCCTTATTCCACACTTTCTCTACAGATAAAAAATTATTTGCACTATTGTCTTTCAGTTTTCTCCTCTAATTAAAAGCATACGTGTCATACTAAATACGTAGAATATTATAGAACAGGAAGAGCTGAATAGATCAATATCAGCAGTGATGACATAAGTATTGCCGAGGCCAACGATTGTCCGCAATGTGCTGGAAATCAGAACCGCAAAAATTGCTGCATCATTGGATCATCATTGGGTGAGACAGAAGTCAAGTATACGCTCAGTTTAATTATGTTTACTACATTAACGAAGCCAGAAAGTTTTCTATTTAGCCTACGCAACATGTTTAACCCATGCAATATAAAACTACAGTCCTGCTCATCATTATTGGCACCCATAAAGTTTAAGTACATAATGTGGAATATCGCCTGGAAAAAAATAATGAAATGAAACAGCTGTTTTATTAAATACAAAAGAGCAAATAACAAACTACAATTTAAGACACAAAATGAGGGAAAAATAGAAAAACCTAAAGCTTTCTGTGACATTGGTATTGGAACCCTTTACATTAAATTAATACAGAAACACATTTTGACTTGTTTGCAGTAAATCACAAATGAAAATCACCTGTACAAAATTGTTGGTACCCATGTGACATGAATTAGTAAATAATTGATAACTTCAGTGTTATTAAAAGCCACATGTTAGGCTTTGTTCCTTTGTCACAATGGTTAAGAAAAATGAGCCTTCTAAGGACATCAGAACTGATGTTATTACAAACCACACGACTTGCAAAGGGTATAAGGCCATCTCCAAAGACCGTGGTATCTGAGTTTCAATGGTGCCACAATGTTATTAATAAGTTTGCCAAGAATGTAACAGTCAAGAACCTCCATGGATGTGGAGGAAAGGAGAAATTGAAAGACATGTCTTCTAAGGATGGTGCAAATCGTGGAAAAAAACATGGCAAACATCTAAAGACGTGAAGGCCAGATTGGAACAGTCTGGAATCATGGTTTCAACAAGAACCATACACCACACACTAAATCAAGCAGAGCTTTATGGGTGAAGGCCAAGGAAGAGACCATTGCTGAAGAAAAAGCATAAAAAGGAATAACTGATCTTTGCCAAGGAGCTCCTTGACAAAACACAATCCTTCTGGGAACATGTTCTGTGGAGAGATGAAACAAAAATTGTCCGTTTTTGTAATGCAAAGCAACAGTTTGTTCACAGATGGCGCAACAAAGCCTATAAAGAAAATAACACCCTACCAACAGTTTGACATGGTGGAGGATCCGCACACTAAATCAAGCAGAGCTTTATGGGTGAAGGCCAAGGAAGAGACCATTGCTGAAGAAAAGCATAAAAAGGAATAACTGATCTTTGCCAAGGAGCTCCTTGACCAAAACACAATCCTTCTGGGAACATGTTCTGTGGAGGATGAAACTTGAAAAATTGTCCTTCTTTGTAATGCAAAGCAACAGTTTGTTCACGGATGTGCAACAAAACTATAAAAAAAACACCCTACCAACAGTTAGACATGGTGGAGGATCCACAATGCTGAGGTATTGCTTTGCTACATCACATCTGACACTACTAGAGGACTTCACCATATCACAGAAGTCATGAAACAAGAGAATTATCATGAGAAATGTCCTATCCAGTGTGAGAAAACTTGGTTAGCATTGAAGCTCATGTGTCCTCCAGCAAGTCAATAACCCAATGCACACAGCCATAAGTGCGCAGGAATGGTTGAAAAAGAATAAATGGACTATTTTAAAATGGTCAGCAATGAGTCTTGACTTCAATCACATGGAAGATCTTTGATGTGAGCTGAAATCTGCCATTGGGGAAAAAAAAGCCCTGCAAACATTCCAGAGCTTGAGAAAACTGCAAAGGAAGAATGGGAGAAAATAACAGCTGAGAAGTGCAAGAAGCTTATAGATAGCTACAAGAAATGTCTGGAGGCTTCATTGAAAGGGTGGGCAGCGAAGTATAAATTAGGAGTCTTTATTGCTGCAGTTTATTCTCTTTCTTCTTTGAAATTGCAACGTGTAAGTTGACAAACAATGTTTTATTGCTGTATTACTGTGGACATTAATCAAAAAATCCTGAGAATATAACTTTGGTGCATTTCCATTTATTTCTGAAGATATTGAAGTCTATGAAAAAATTAAAGAGTGCCAATAATCGTGAGCAGCACTGTAAGATAACTATGTAATTAAAACAAAAACATATTACATGTTATGCACAATTCAATGTTGTGCCCAATTTGTTTTCTCTGTTGTGCAGATCCCCAAGACTAGATTCAGATATATTCTGACTGCATGTTCCAGACATACCACAGGTTTAATGTCCAGAACTAACAGCGTCAAAGTGATTAATGATGCTGGTATTAATCTATCATGTTCCCAAATAGACCTAGGGTTAAAAGCTAAAGCATTTTAAAAGGGAACAAACCACAAGGATTTAACCACCTGTAAATCGGTGCAGCATGACATCACTATTTGTTTTTTTTTATTTCCCCCTTGTGGGCTTGTCTTTTTGCTGTATGCTGAACCCCCTTCCCCTTGGATGAGTCTGGATGAGAGGGAGGGGGAAGTAAGGTAACAGTGGGAAAAGGGTAGGGAAAGGCAGCTCACCGGTATAATTCCTCCTGTCACGTGCTGGAGTTATAGTCCGCACGGAAACCACCCTGGCATCGGGCACGATAATGAAAATAAGGAGAAAGATCCAGCAGAGAATTTCCGGAATGCTTGTTTATTTGCTATACAAAACCTCCATAAAACAGCGGGGTGTGCATCAAGCCAACATGTTTCGACTACACAGTCTTAATCATGGCATGAGTGGGAGGGGGAAGGTGTATGGCTTACAGCAGAAAAACAAGCCCACAGGGGAGGAATAAGTAAACTCAAATAATGATGTCATGCTGCACATGTCAATTACCTGCTGCACTGATTTACAAGTGGTTAAATCCTGGTGGCTAGTTACCTTTAACACTAGAAGTCCCAGAGAGGGGTCATTTAATAGTTCTACCTTTGGAACCTAGAGATGGGTCGACTTCCCTGAAGGATTTTAGGCCACATTTACAAATGAAAGGATGCTAATTGGAGCCATCAGAGTTGTCAGTTTGGACTAAGGGTCATTTGACCCTCTTTCAGGACTTCAGGGGGAGCTCAAAGTTTCTGGGACTTCTAGTGTTAAAAGACATGTGTGGTGTTTCAGCTCCTCTGTCCCAAGATTCGGTGAGCACATGGGCCACAAGAGTCTGGCCAGCAGAAAGTTGAGATACATGGGAAATGGGTAGTAGAAAACACTGGAGGCCGCAGACAGATAGAAGACTGGAAAGCAAGTAGGAAGTAGGTAGTTGAAGCATCAGAGGCCACATGCAGACAGGACAGTGAGAAGCAGGTAGTAAAGTCACTGGAGGCTGCAGGAAGACAGGAGACCGGAAAGCAATCAGTGGAAGCACTGGAGGCAGCAAGCAGACAGGGCAGTGAGAAGCAGATAGTAGTAGCACTACAAGCCACAAGCAGACAGTAGATGAGAAGCAGTAGTAGAGCACTGAAGTCACAGGCAGACAGGACAGTGAGAAATAGGTAGTAGAAGAATGGAGGCTGCATGCAGATAGGAGATGGGAAGCAGGCAGCAGACAGACAGGAGATCAGGAAGCAGGTAGTAGATGACTGGTGGCCACAGACAGACAGGAGCTCATGAGAAAGGTAGTAGAAGCATGCGATCAGGACTCAGGAACACTAAAAGTCTTAATACCAGCACACAGGTTTGTGTCTTAGTGAGGGTGGAATTGTATGGGTAGACACACAGCAAATGCAATGAAAATTCTTTCCTGCGCGCTGGGTAAAAACGCATGCGTTCTAACACAACCACAGTTTGCATTGTGTTTGCAATGCGTTTACCCATACAAGTCTACGGATGTTTAATGCATGCATTTGAAAGCATTTCTATAGGTTAATGCAGCAGAAAAAACACATTGCATCAAAACACAGCAAAAACGTGATGTGAAGCCACCCTGAGCTTTATATAGGTCCAGGCAGATGATCACAGTGGAACACCTGTAAAGCTCAATGTGGAACACAATAGAGTTCAACGAACCAGAGTGAGGGGAGCAGAGCATGTGGTATGCTCATATGTTATATACAATTTTGGGTTAAAAAGTTCTATTTTCAGACATTCATTTGTAAATATGCGAAAAGAATGTATTTTTCTAATCTAAAACAAATCTGTATGTAAAAAAGAATTAAAACCGAAAATTAGCATTTACAGTACTGCACAAAACCAATAACCCCTGTGGGTTGAGAATCTATTTTAGACAAGGGTTGGGAAAAGTGATGAATTGTAACCATAGTTTTTGTATTGTGGTTTTTGATGCATTTTCCTGTGCCCTGTGTGAAGGAATAATAATGGAATTTTTCTGCTAAGTCAGAGAAAAGAATTCTTATTACGTTACATTTTTTTGTATAGTGAAGAAATATTATAAAATCCTATTGAAAAATGTGTTGTTAAGCATAATGCATACGTCCTTGGAACATTAAGCTTTATGTATATGATGTTTTTCTTCCTATATATTACTTTTTACGCTATTTCCTAACCTCTGCTGTTCATGATACCTTGCCCACATGGTGGTGCTCTTCCATATGAATGTGGTTAAGCTCTAATTGCATTCATGAACAATTGCAATTTGCAACTTATATATAGTAAATAGGGAAAAAAAATATTCCAACAAAAATCCGCAGAAAACTTTTTCTCCATAACTTCTAGGAATACCTACGGAAATGATGCATTAAATTGACTTAGGAATACTTCATATTTTACCTTTAGAGGTCTGGGTTACAACTCCACTCCCCCTTTTATCTCTCCAAAGTACAATTCATGGCTTGAAAGCTGTGACAAATCGTCCGTGACTGGTATTTTATAAGTGGAAATAGTAAAATTCGCCCGGTATTTCCACTATGGCTATGTCCCTGCTGATGCATTTTAATCAAATTCTTCCAGTTTAAGTAAAACAATCTGTCATTCTGCCGGCGCTGCTTCTGCTGGTGTCACAATATGAATGGGATGTATTAAAAATTAAAATGATTGGTTTTACTTTCCATCAGGATGAGAAGTGAGCACTGCCACCGCACGACCCCATCCCTTCTCAGACCCATCTGTCTCACCCCGTGCCACGATGCCAGTCATAAACTTCTATTCAGTGCCCATTAAATCATGGCTGAGCCATTCCAAGCCCTAGCCGAAGACGACAGCAAGAAAACTATCTTCACATTAAAAGCATCTATTTGTTAAAAGAGGTCAACACATTGAATTAATAACAAAAAAATCCAATGTAATATAAGCAGCATTATAGTCACAGTGTTCATAATAATGAACACCAGTACTACAGAAAATCAGAGCATACTGAATTCACATTCCTTGATACAGTGATAGGGGTGACAGCTAAATACGTTCCTGGACAGCCTGAAAAAAACAGTTGATTCACAGTGAATCCACTCGGCACAAGTCACTATGATACAAATCCTCCAATTATCTTGAAAAGGCACGTATAACACTAGGAAGTCTCTTTCAAGAGTATGCAACTCGATTCAAGCTTTTTATAACAAACACAGCCTTAGTAATGTCAAAGTGACCTGACAAAAGAAATGGATGGTAACCCACTAGCAGTCGCAACAGTTGCGGCTGAGACCGTGCCCGCCCCCTAGGGGGTGCCCATGCCTGTGCCCCGTGGCCCAGCCACCCGCCGCGACTGCGATAGCGTTGGCCCAAGGACGAGGAGAGGAGGGAGGAAGGGAAGTG
The DNA here is from genome assembly GCA_033576535.1 of Allobates femoralis. NCBI lineage: Eukaryota > Metazoa > Chordata > Amphibia > Anura > Aromobatidae > Allobates > Allobates femoralis. The sequence continues at coordinate 61,653,074 of JARQOC010000012.1, forward strand.
AGTGAAGCCTCACTTCCTGCAGCTGTGCCCACCCCTCCTCTCCTCTTAACGGCGCAGGACCTGGCAGACTGCGGGAGTCACTTGAAGGCAGGCACTCACAGAAAAGCTCCCGCTAGCACAAACCAACCCCCACCCCCTGCTCATCAACTCTGCACGGCAGTATTAACAGAAATCTTGCTAGCCACCCCCCCCACTCCTCACCTAAGGGGCCCTGGATTAATTCCTGCACCTGGGCCCGTGGGGATGATGTTACGCCCCTGCCAAGTAGTAACTAACAGCCCATGTGATAACACAATGCACAGTTGTGTTTTATCAAATTAAAAATGACTTTAAAAAGTGATCACTTCTAGCCTCTTTGATCTGGTATACTTTTCTGAGCAAGACACTGACTCAAACTGATAGTGTCGCTGTCAGAGGTAGTATTATTTTGCTGTAACTGAGATGTGTGGAATGCCATATATTTCATAATCTAGTTACAAGGAGACACAAGCATTTTGAAGGAGCCTAGTCTCCCTGGTCTTTTCATCCCGACGGCAGCGCGGATCATACAAGCACCTACCCCACTTGGATTTCTGGATATATTTCATAATGCCCTCTGCTTCCTTCTCACTAAATACACTAGAGAAGAGGTTCTCAACTTTTCAGATTTTTAGAGCCACATTCAGCTCTGAAAGAGGGTCACAAGTTACATTTAGCAATAAGAGAGGAGTACGAGCAACATCCACCTTCCTCCCCCTCATAGTATTGACACCCAGAGCCCCCATTACAAGTATATGACAGCGAAAGCTTTTTCCCAGAAATTACTTTCAGGCAGTAACCAAGATCCAGGGGGTTCCTAGCTTCTGCTCTTCCATGTGGGGCTACTGACAAAAGTCACCATCTGGAGAGCTGCGCTTCATAGCTGTTTGTTAGACCTGGTGCTTTTGCACCAAGCTGGAATGTAGCCTTGAGCCACATATCAAGGGCCCATGAGCTACAGGTTGCGGACCCTGCGCTAGAGGGAGGAAAAGATCAGAAAGCTGAGTGTGTGTCCTAGGTTAAGGGTCTTCCAGCAGGACAATGCCCCGCAAACATACTTCAAGAAGCACCCACAAGTGGATGGAAACAAAGTACTGGAGAGTTCTGAAATGGCAGGAATGAGTCCAGATCTAAATCTCATTGTACACCTGTGGAGAGATCTTAAAATTGATGTTAAAATAATGCACCACCAAATATGAGAGACCTGGAGCAATTTGCAAAGGAAGAGTCCAAAATTCTAATTGAGAGGTGTAAGAGGTTGATGGTTATAGGAAGTAATTGATTGCAGTTATTTATTCCAAATGGTGCAACCAAATATTAAGTTTAGGGTGTCCACAATTTTGTCCGACCTATTTTTGGAGTTTTTTTCCTCTGTTTTTTTTTGTGGTCTCAATAGACATAAAGGAAATAAACATGTGTATGACAAAACATATGTAATTGCACTGAACACAGTTATAAATGCAACACTTGTTTTTGTTCCCTCTTTTCCGCTGAACTCAAAGATTTTAGACTTTTTCTATGGACACAAAAGGCCTTTTTCTCTCATATATTGTTCACAAATTTGTCTAAATCTGTGTTAGTTGTGTTAGAGTGCACATGTACTTTGCTGAGATAATCTAAGTGTGATGGTAGTCCCTGTGATCTTGCCTAGTATTTTATGCGTTGTATTCCTTATTAAAACTATTTGACATATTCTGCTTTTATGCATCATTTATAGAAATTCATGTACATAATCATACCAGTATTTATACTGGAGACAATTCCCCATACCGTTTGCCCAACCCTGTTCTACAGGGTTGTGTGTAGTGTCTTGCATTTACATACCTAGCACCCTCATGCGAGAGGCCTGCGGCTTGTTCTCCAGCATTTGTAGGGGAGTATCAAAGCACCTCTTACTTTTCACAAACAGTCCAGCACACAAGGAGTGATGTTAAAAAGCTTTACTGTTGCAAAATTAAGAAAACACATGTTCGTACATAATGTCATTTTTTCATGTTATGTTGCACAATCACTGATCATTTTGAAGACACACATATATAAATATACACAGTAACAGTGATGTATTCAGGTGGGCAAGGAGTTCATTGGGAGCACTGGACACTCCCCCGACATACCTTCCTGCTTTAATTATGGCCATCCTCAGCAACAGTGGACATCTGAAAGACATGATGCATACAATCACACATAAAACACAGGTTAAACATTATAAAAAGTATTTTGCTTATTTCTTTGGGTTGTCTTCATTCCAGTCTCATTGGGTTGAAACCCTGAACTATAGAGCCCTATTCCATTTTTCCCTAAAACAGGCCAATAGGCTAACAGGAGCACAAATTCCACAGAGGCTCCCATAGTCAATGGTCTCCATTCTCTCATTGTGGCAGTAGCACAACACAGAGTAATTCTCAGTTCTTGAACATTGCAAACAAATTACCTGGCTGGTACATCTCTTCTGGAAGACATGAGAGCCTTATCTCTTCCAGAAATGTCAGGCCTGTAAGGATACTTGCTTGAAGGAGGTAGGGTGCCACATACAGCATTTTCCCAGTCGAAGAACTCTGTCAAAAATGCTATGAAAGGCAGGGAAACAGGGGCTTTTGGCACTAATACCTCCTTATTGTCCTCCTCATGCTCTATTTGCCTATCCACTGGCTGCAGGTTTATTAAGGCCAGGCATGCTGCAGGATCCTGCTTCTGACCTCTAGAGTTCCTGGCTGGCATACGGAATGGCTGACTTCCTCCTGACTCTTAGCTCAGTTCTGGTGAGACCTCTTCAGGCATGCTGGACTAGCACTGGATCCAAGTCTGAAATATGAGATAATGCGCAATAGGGTCTTACCTTTTAGACAGGAACAGCAATAAAATCTGATTGAAAGCTGCTCACCTGGTATGGTTGTGTGACCCATAACCAAGTATGATCGCTCAGAAACAGCTAATGCACAGTCCGCACCTCCACGAGTAAACTGCGGTGAAGATTATCTGGATAAGGGATGAAGTGCTGCTCAACCTGCGCTGCTGTAACGGACCACCAGAACACGGGATATCTCGGTTCAGTTGTAGGTTTATTCCGTTTCGGAGCTGCTACCGGGCTCCTTCCTCAGGGACAATCAAGATACAATGATGCTTCCAGACATTTATACAAATAAAAGCACCAAAATGAATTATCTGCTGTATCATAGTGACGTCACATTAAGGGAGGAAGCATTGTGACGTGGCAATATTATGATGTATACATGTGTTGACTTTGATGATGTATACTGCCACGTCACAATGCCTCCTCCCTTATTGTAACGTCACTATGATTCAGCAGATAATTCATTTTTGCGCTTTTATTTGTATAAATGTCTGGAAGCATCATTGTATCTTGATTGTCCCTGAGGAAGGAGCCCTGTAGCAGCTCCGAAGTGCGTCGGAATAAACCTACAACTGAACCCAGATATCCCGTGTTCTGGAGGTCCTTTACAGCAGCGCAGGTCAAGCGGCACTTCCTCCTTTATCCAGATAGCACTGGATCCAAACCTTGCTGCAAATCAGGTCCAATGTGAGGTGTGGTGTTTTTGGTCATACTCCTGCTCACATATGTAAGCATCTCCTCTGTGGGCTGCACTGGTTGCAGTGAAGCACCCTCCATCCCTGTGATGGTGAGGAAAATCAGCTACTCCAGGGCTAGCATGCCTTGGCATGGAGTTATCAGGTTTCCAAAGAGCAGACTGCATGTAAAGAAAAAGACAAGGGGAGGGCAATGAGGAGCACCTGTTTATGATGAGGGGTAAATATTAGGGGCCAATATGCTGCTCACCTTATCAGGTTGTGCGCCCCTGCAAAACCCCATCTTTAGGTTCAATGCTCCTGTGTTTGCCGCCTGTTGAATGGGCTCTGCCATCCTCTCTCTGCTGCTTTTCCTGCAGCATTTCCGGGTGCAGACGTCACGTGATTCCACAACAGGATCTTCATCACCGCAGGTCCTGTAATCCCTGTGCAGTTGCGGTCGGTCACCCAGCAACCACAGGTCTTTTTCGGCAGTGGATGTTTCTCCCTCACACCAGCTTCTGACGAGCTTCCCACAGGGGGACATTGATGCAAATTGAAAATACCTGATATCACCTGAGGAAGACAGCACACTGTCTGTCGAAACATGTTGTGGCATACAAGGGAATATTAATAAAAGGTTTGAATATTATAATAATAATTCCTCTTTTGTCCCTTCCTCTAGCGCTCCACCAGACCAATTTTTTGTTTTTCAAAGAGCGGCAGGCACATGGTACACTGCGTTGCTGTGTTGTACGGCAATCCCAAGATGGTGCTAACCTCTGTAGTGAAGCATCTTTCTTTTGCCTAGGGTCCTGTTTCTTCAGCACCAGGACCCAATTACTTAGGGGACGTTATTGTTTGCCCTATCTTGTTGCCTAGTTCCTCATGAATCCCTTCATTGGGTGGTCAGAAGGCATCCAACCTACAAATCCCTCCCCATGCCACAGGTAACACCTGGGTTTGTGGTTGGGGATATTGATTATTAAAGACTGACATATTTGGGGGACAAATAAGCAAAAGAAAATTTGTTTTTTCAGACCACATTTTATGCATCATTTTTTTCCTGTATTTTTCTCCTCTAAACCTTATGGTCCGATGAGTTTTATAGTCCAAAACATATAGTGTATATTAAATATAACCGATGCTTTTAAGTAAACCTTTATCTTTCCTTACAAAGCCTGTCAAATAGCCCTGAAGGGATGATGGGAGTGATGGTGTGTCACGGTCCGTGCTGCTTCTGGATTCAATAAAACTCACCAAAGAGCCCAGCAATCTTTCATCCTCTTTATTCCTTATTCCTACGCGTTTCAGCGCCACACCCGGCGCCTTCCTCAGGGACATTCATTGAAAGATTGCTGGGCTCTTTGGTGAGTTTTATTGAATCCAGAAGCAGCGCGGACCGTGACACACCATCACTCCCATCATCCCTTCTTGGAACATACCACGATCCAGTGGTAGGTGGAGGTCCTGCAGCAGCTTGGAACATTGATTCCTAAAACGCGATTAAGCCAGTTGTGGGGACCACAACTGGACCAGGTGAGCGGCCACACAGCATCACCATTTACACACTAGTGTCACTAGTGATAGGGCACTATTGCGCCTCTTGTCCCCTCCCTTTATATTTTGCAAATAGCCCTGAATACACATGGAGGTTGACACTGGAGGTGAGTGAACCCTTTGAAGTTCGGGAACGGTTCGCTGAACTGGCAGATGTTTGCCGAATATATCGGTGAACAGTTAGTTTGCTGATCTTCCGAACCCTATTCAATTCAAAGGGAGGCAAAATCAAAGTCATAGAAAACACCATCAAATGCAAAATAACTGCCAACCACAGCACAATCCGTTTTAGAGTGGAGCCCCACTGTTTTGGCACAGCCATTAGCTTCCTAGACTATTACTTACAAAGCTTCAGCACCGCTGTCGCCCTGATTCCATTCCTGTTTATTAACCTCAGACATGTTCACTGCTTACCCCTCGTGATTGGATAAAGTCAGACTTTGCCCCGCCTTCCCTCTTTGCTAGTGTCTGAGATTGGTTACAACCAAACTCACGTCAGATTACTGTAAAAATTAATAAATAATTTTAAAAATTGGCGTGTGGTCCCCCCAATTTTGATACCAGCTAAGATAAAGCACATGACTGGGGGTTGGTATTCTTACCCTGGGGAGGCACATAGTTATTGCCCTCCCGCAAGGTAAAACTAGCAAACCCACAGCTGCTCCAGAATATGGCACATTAATTTAGAATCACCATATCCTTTTTCTTTGTCTGGGTTCTTCCCGCTTTTACGCCATCTAGGGCTGTTTTCACATTGCGGATTTTTAAGTTCCGATGCTGTCCGATAAAAATCGGACAGCATCGGACCGATTTTGGGCCCCATGCAGCCCTATGGGCATCGGACCGAATCGGATGTACACTAAATGCCATCCGATTTGGTCCGATACGATTCTGTCCGATTTTTTTATCGGTGCAAAAATCGGAGCATGCTCCGATTTTTGCACCGAAAATAAAATCTGACAGAATCGGATCGGACCAAATCGGATGGCATTTAGTGCACATCCGATCCGACCCGATCAATTTAACATGGGGCCCTATGGAGCAGGGTCCGAGGAAACATCTGATGTCTCCTCGGACCCGATTTTAGTGTACTGAGCATCCTCAGTACACTAAAATAGCTCCTAAAAGTGAAATAAAGGGTTAAAAAAATAGAAAAAATCTATACTCACCTGTCCACAAAGCCCCCGGCGTCTCCCGCGCGTCTCCGGTGTCTTCCGGTGTCTTGCTCTCTGTGCTGACAGGACCTGCCGTGATGTCGCAATCATATGATTGCCAGTAACCAATAACCGGCAGTCATGTGATGGTGACATCACGAGAGGTCCTGGCAGCACAGAACAGCAAGACACTGGAGACGCCGGAGACGCGCGGGACCGTGCAGGAGTTGTGGACAGGTGAGAAAAGATTGGAGGAGAGGGGAGGACACATGGGGGGACCGGAGGACACATGGGAGGACCGGGGGACCGGAGGACACATGGGGGCACCACATTGAAGGACCGGGGAGGACACATAGTAGGATCGGGGGCCAAGAGGGGAGGAATGGGGGTGCAGAGAGGAGACACAGGGGATAAGAGAAGAGGACGGGGGCCAAGAGGGGAGGACCGGGGTGCAGAGAGAAGACAAAGGGGATAAGAGGAGAGGTCCGGGGGCCAAGAGGGGAGGACCGGGGCTGCAGAGAGGAGACACAGGGAATAAGAGGAGAGGACCTGGAGCCAAGAGGGGAGGACCGGGGGTGCAGAGAGGAGACACAGGGGATAAGAGGAGAGGACCGGGGGAGAGACAGTGACAGCTCAGGGAGCGAGGTGACAGGAGGGCGGGCATCAGATAAAATGTCGGAATCGGATGCCTATTTGGCATCCGATTCCAGGCATCAGAAGAATCCGATGCTGTCCGATTTATATCGGATAGCATCGATTTTACAAAAATCGTTATGTGAAAGTAGCCTAGGACACACCAGAGGAATTCGGGCAACCCCGACAGGCCCTTTAGACTCTCTGGCTCCTTTGGGATTCACTCCAGCTGGCTGGCTACCATGTTCAAGCTTGGCCAACCACCAATACAACATCCTCTCCATGTCAGCCTCCTGCTGCCACTCTTCGAGATCCTCTGCAGTGACGATCTGACTTATCTCCACTGCATACCACCTCTCACGGCCCTTCAATTTCATGAAGGTTACCACATTCTCATCATAGAGGGTGTGGATTTGAGAAGTCAGATGGCCATGCTGCAGGGTGGACCGGTTGACATAGCATCGTACACCAGTCCCGTCTTCAGCTACAAACCCAAATCTAAAAGAGGGTCACCACCCAGCCCTGGATACATTGCTCATGAAAGTGGTTTCAGCAATACCCCTGCAATTATTCTTGGGCCAGGGCATCCAGGAGCCTCATCTATTCCAGAAATGACAAGGCCCGAGGTGGTTCATGCCTTTGATAATGCTTGCTGGTAGGGGGAAGGGAGCCAAAGATGGTATTCTTCTAATCAAAAGCCTCTGGCAGGGTTGCTATAGAGGGGCTTCTGGCAGTACTACCTCCTTGTCGTCCTGTTTGTCATCTTCCTCCTGGATTTTCCAATCCACTGGATGCAGGTTTAATAAGGCCAGGCTTTCTGCAAGATCCTGGCTCTGACATCCGGAGGTCCCAGCTGGAATACAGAATGGCTCACCTCCTCTTGACTCATCTCAAATCAGGTTGGACCTCTTCAGGCATGCAGGACCAGCACTGGATTGTTATCTCACTGCAAATCAGGCCTAATGCGGGTGAGCGGTCATACTCCATCTTACATATGTTGGCATGTACTCTGTGGGCTGCTCCGGTGAAGCACCCCTGACTCTGGTGAAGCACCCCATGCTACGGGCGTGCAGAAAAAAATCAGCTCCTCCAGAGCTGAAATGTCTTGGGGTGGATCCATCAGGTCTCCAAAGTGAGGACTGCAGGCATATGACAATTCATGGTGTTGCTGCATTGTACAGCAATCCCAAGATGTTACCGGCCTCTACATGGTTGCGTCTTTCCTTTGCCTAGGGTTCAGCCTCTTCCATTGCTAGGACCCAATCGCTTATGGGATATTATTGTTTGTCCAATCTTGTTGCCTAGCTCCTCATTAATCCCTCCATAAGATGGGCTGCAGAAGACAACGGATTTACAAATCCTATGCCACAGGAAATAATTGGCCTTATAGTTGGGATTATTGATTATTGAAGCCTGACATATATGGAGGAGAAATAAGAAAGTGAAAATATTTTTTTTCAGCTCACCAATTCATCTGGAATGTTGAATAAGGCTAGTGGGCAATGCATGGACAGGTCCAAGATTATTGGTACAACACACGCATTGCGCACATGCCAAAAATCTGTATTCTAAATGATGAAAGGAAAGGAAGAAATAAAGGAATTGCACATTGCCAAGAAGCAATATCCATATTATAGTGTTTTATTAATGTGAACAGACCTGTAAGACCATGTTAGGCATATAATAGACATGCTATTTTTATCTGAATTGCAAAAAAATACGTGTAGAACAGGTGGCCTCGCACGCTGCAGACCCTCTGCAATAATAAAGGTATTCTCTCTAAAAAAAAATGTAAAAAAAAATCAAAAAATGTAAACGTTCTGCTAACCCCTTATTTCCTGAATTAAAACATACATATGCACACAAATTAATTGAACTGATATGATGTGAATATGCAACAGTAGATATTAGGAGGTTAAAGTGATGTTTAAAGGAGATCTTAAGGTTCCTGGATTTCACAGCTGTTGACACATCTGACACTCTTCCAAAAGTTCACAGCCTGCAGGTGTCCCAATGGGTTAGCGGTTTTCTCAGCCACCGGGTCTTCCAGTGAGTGTTTTGACCCCAAACCTTCAAGGAAAGTTTTAAGACCATTTTAAAAGTTCAAACTTTTCCCCAAACAAAGGCGCATTTGCCGTTTTTTTAGTTAATTGCTCAGGTTCTCCAATCAAGAACTGAATTATCAATGTTCATGACAAATTTGAAACTGGCGAACCTTGTTTGGGAAAAGTTTGCTCATCTCTAGTTGACACCCTAATAGATACAGTACATCAGTGGTGTTGAGCGGGGGCTATCATCCTGCTCTCAGATGAGGTAGCAAAAACCAGCTGACAGGTTACCTTTACAAGAACTACAACATTGTGCTCTCCTGGGCTTTTAGATCACTTTAAATTACGCTATCCTCATTCCAGGCTGATATTTTCAACTATTTTCTCTTATTTGTGGAACATCTTTGAGCTGTTACATCTTTCTGGTGACAGCTTCATCTGGTAGTAAGATTTTACAGTCAACGGAACTAGCTGAAAATAATAATTACATTTTGCCAACTATGTGACTTAGAGAGCATAAACTTTTATACATATGAATTTTATCAAACCTGTCAATAAGTTATTCCATCACCTTCAGAGACTATTATGATGTAGGAGCAAAAGCCCTGGTTTCAGGGATGTGTCACTTACTGGGCTGCTTGCTGTAGTTTTGATGAAATCACTATTTCTCTGCTGCAGATTTAAATGCTGAGTTGTGTATAACCCACTCCACTGATTGGCTGCTTTCCATGTACTATGTGCATAGGCAGAAAGCTGTAAATCAGTAGTGTGGGTGGGGTTATACAGAAAGCATAAATATGGAGGATAACAGGACAACAGGTCTACTAGTCCTCTAGTGATAATGTCCTGCAGATAAAACAGGGATTTTTATAAAAACTACAACAAACAGCCCAGTAATTAACTCATCGTTGGAATCAGAATCTCTGTAGCTACATTATCCTGCTCTCAGAGGTGTCAATTAGCTTTTTAAAGATTCCTTTTAAATATGTCAGATTTCATACTATATATTAACTTAAAGGATATATCCAGAATTTAATAAAAAATGTCCCTAAGCACTAGCAGTTAGTGTGCTGCCACTTATCTGCCTTTGTGCCTGAAGCCACCGACACAGAGTAGTCTAATGGCCCCTTTACACGCAGCTACAGGTAACAGGTTGTCCACAGGTAACTTACTGGCTGCAGTGAAATCATGGAGACATTATTCCATTTGTACATAGCAACAAGATAGAACCATGTCTCCATGATTTCACTGCAGCCAGTAAGTTACCTGTGGAAAACCTGTTACCTGTACCTGCGTGTAAAGGGGCCATAAGACTGCCCCTACCAGAGATTCCACAGCTTCTACTGACATCATATCATCAAAGAGGCAGGTTTTCTGGTCTGTTAACTGGCGTTACAGCCAACATCATTCTTATTGACAGCTGACACCCCTAGTTTGGTAGCAAGGAACCGGCTGCCAATCAACATTGATGTTAGCTTTCTTTAACTTCATTGGAGGAGAGCAAATAAGAATTTGCCACTCAGTTGATGAAGCCATTGTATCGCCGGCAGAAGTCGGTCTGTGACGGCGGTGAATGGTGCCGAGCACAACAGACAGGTTGCAACTACCTGCCTGTTAGTGCTAAGGCACATTTAAAACAAAGAAAATTCCTGGATATACTCTTTAATTTTGTGGGGGTAAGATGTTAGTTAAAAAATTTTAAAAATCTAAAAGCTCTGGTAGCCCCGTATTGCCTGAATTAAAACATACATATGCATACAAATTAATTGAGCTGGTATGATCCGAATACGCAACAGTAGACATTAAGAGGTTAAAGTGATGTTTAAAGGAGATCTTAGGGTTCCTGGATTTCACAGCTGTTGACACATCTGACCCTCTTCCAAAAGTTCACAGCCTGCAGGTGTCCCAATGGGTTAGCGGAGTTCTCAGTCACCGGGTATTCCAGTGAGTGTTTTGACCCCAAACCTTCAAGGAACATTTTAGGGCCATTTTAAAATTTCGACCTTTTCCCCAAACAAATACGCATTCGCCGTTTTTTTAGTTCATTGCTCAGGTTCTCCAAACAAAAAGTGATTAGTCAACGTTCATGCCAAATTTGAAACTGGCAAACCTTGTCCGGGAAAAGTTCGCTCATCTCTAGTTGACACCCTAAAGGTACCTTTACACGCCGCCACAGGAAGGCAGCAACTGCCGGGCACTGGGATAAATGTGGCTGTTGCCATGAAATCACTACGAAATGGCAGCGTGTAAATCGGGAAATTCCTTCCTGTGTCCCGCTGTTCCTTCGGATACCTGTTTCTGAGCTGTGCTCAAAAGCAGGAAGGCACAATTCCTATGGTGGTGGCGTGTAATCGGGGCACAGGCAAGGTATTTGCGTGGCCTACGAATTCCCAGGGGTGTGCCACCACGTCATGGATACCACGCCCCATCAGCGATCATTGGTGGAGGCTCCTGCGTGACGATTGGTTGTCCCTTCACAGGGCGCCATATTTAAAGAGCTATCCATTCACAGTCCACAATTGCAATGGCTTCATGTATTAGGCAGCCTTCCTGCGCAGGCTGGCCAATCATGATGCTATTGCGTTGTCCAATCACCGTACGAGTGTCACGTAATACACAACTCTGTTACGCCTATGTACTTGCGGCGCAAAATATGTACACCATATTCCTTTGTGGTAGCAGCGTGTAAACCAGGGAAGGTATTCAACAGGAAGTAAGCCGCAGGATCTGTCGGCACTTCCGGGGAACGCAAATACCTTCTCTGGAGCATGCAGTGGCGGCGTGTATATGCGGCATCAGCAATCGGTATTCACCGTTAAAAACGTGCGCGTGCACATGCGGTGGATACCTGTTGCTAGGCACAGTGGCGGCGTGTAAAGGTACCCTAAGAGAATTCACTGTCTTTTTATCTCACTTTCAGGGGGAAGAAGGTGAAGGTTTGCAGCAATTTATAGTCTACAAGTCTGCAAGTCGTATTCTGGAACAAATGGGGAATGTAGCCTACAAGTGAATAAGGTTAGTAAATAAAAGACAGCATCATTTGTTATTCTGTATTAGAAATGGGAATTTACATACTGTGGTGCATAATCCTGAAATGTTTTATAAGTGGATCACGGGGGGATGCTTTAATCTGCTGTATGGATTGTTAGAAACAAAGTGGGGAGGCGAGGAAAGATGATAAACCTTAAGTCATCAAAATCTTATTCTGCTCGGCAAGATATGTGAATCCGGAAAATTAAATTTTCCTTTTTGAGCCTTTTTATTTCTCGTATTTGGTAAAAATAATAGGAAAACACAGCATTACTTATAAATGAAAGCTTTAAATAATTTGCTCACTCTACACATTGTGAATAAATGTAACTAAGAGAAAACCCTCTGACAAATATAAAATATTTATTAGGTCAAGAAGACTTACAGAAGGGAGGCGCAGATATCCTGCAATTTGCTGTGCTTCTATCAGGCAAGTGAATAATACATTATTGTAATCTTTAGTGTATCAATCAATAGATAAAGCAACAGTAGAAGAGTTTCAACAAAGAACTGAAATGGTGGGTATAAAAGACCCGTTAGATCGTATACTTTCAAACACCCTTTATATCAGCTTGGAAGGTCAATCAGGTGCACGTCGGTATACAATGCGGCTGTTTATGGTGCGGGAAGAGACCGGCTTTGTGTTTATGGAATGCGTAAGTTATGTGCTCTATTACCTGGGACACTTCATTAACTCATTTATTTGTTTTTTCTCCTCCTTATCAGTAAAGGACAGAACTACAAAGCAATATCCAGTCCTCCTTACTGCTTATTTCAATGTTTGATTTTGAAATAAAACATAGTGACACCGGCAGATATAGCCTCCGAAAGTCCCTGGTGCAAAAGGGTATATAAATCATTTTTATATTTGTTTTAATGCAGGATTTCACACGCTGCAGAGGAGCCATTTATTTTCAAGCAGCCTCTTTCCTGAGGTCCTTCTTAGCTGTCACTGAGAATCTTCTAGACATCCTTTGTTTGCTTTTATTTCCTATTTGAGATTTCTTTTTTCTTGTTTTAACACGGAGCTTGAAAATAAGTTTCATACAAATTCTGCAAAAATGCAAAAGTTGACGGATAGCATTTCTGTCACCATTTTTGGACTGTCTATAGTGCGATTCTTGGAGTAATTTCAATTTCATCCATTCACTCGTGTCCGATTATTGGATACCCTGTGAACCATTTTCCTCTAAACGTCTCGTTTTGTCACAGCATCTTTCAGTTATCTGATGCTCATTCCGGTGTCTGTCATGATAGAGTTCAGCCAACGGGTCTTAAGTCTTCCACAACCTCTACTGCCACTGACCATACCATGCATTATGTCCTTCTCGAGGGAATTTGCTCTCATCACATGGCCGAAGTAAGAGAGATTCTGTTTTACGACTTTTCCTACCAGGAACATCTTTGGATTGATGCGTTCCTGAACAGCCTTGTTTGTGATCTTGGCTGTCCACGGGATTTGTAGGAGTCTCATCCTGCTCCACAGTTTGAAGGAATCGATCTTGGATTAAAATGTATGAAAACCTCTACAGATCCCATTAAAATCTGTGTAGACCATTAGGATTCACTAATATTCATTTAAAGTGGTTTTCAACTACTAGGACAACACCTTCGGAATCCACTTGTTTCCCCCTGTAAAAGTAATAAACCCTGTACTCACCTTCCATGCTGTCGCCTTTCCAGTGCTGTTTGTAACCACAACTCAGGGCTCACGTGACATTAAACAAGCCCCACATCCAATCGCCACCGGCTTCCTTCTCTCCACCTTCTGACCAAGCGGGCTGTCAACAGGAAGTGCTCTTACATCATCATGATTGCTCCTACGACCTAAGGCAGGGAGATGAAAGCTGGCGGTAAATGGACTTGGGGCTTGCGTGATGTCACAATGTGACGTGATGCGAGTTCTGAGTCGCGGTTACTGACAGTGCCGGAATGATAACAGCACAGGAGATGAGTACAGGGTTTATTATTTCAACTCAGGGAAGCAAGTCGGTTCAGAAGTGGGTTTCCTAGAAGTCAACAACTCCTTTAAAGGCCGACGTCATGTGTGATGAATGTGACGGTCACATGAAAATGCCTGGACTGGCTGGTGGCTCTCCTGATCTGAGCATGTCAGCTTCATATATTTCTAAGCAGTGGAGAGCTGCGGCCGGTCTGGCAGTGTAATGCAATCCTTATATGAGTCATATGCAAGTGTAACTCCAGCCAAAAAATAATGCAATTTTTGCATATTCATGGTGCACCAATGAATGGGAACAATGACACTCAGGTAGGGTTTATACCACCAGACTTTTATTGCTAAATAACCACCGGTCAGGTACTTGCTTACTTATCATCAGTAATTTCGTCACCTGTTTAGACAAGTATGTTATGCTTCCAATGAATATAGTCTATCCTATCTAACCTAATGCCTCTATCTGGGTTAAGAAAATCCTTCAATTTATGGGTGGGTAGGAACCTGCTAATAGGAGATTAAAATTACCTAAGGCTAACGGGGAGGACTGCACAGTCAGAAGTCATGACCTCGTAAACTAAATAAGAAAACTGACAACACTTCCTAACAAGCAAGTGTGAACAAGTGCATGCCGAACATGAAATAAATTATAACAAATAAATAGACAGCTGCACTCTGAAATGCTAAGGCATATAAAGCAATGAGTATAGGAACATGGACATGCATTACTAAGGAAAAATATTTTAAAATTGAAATACCTTAGCAAGCATATAAAAAAGGCCAGTTTTATGTCAGCCCAGTGGCTAACGTCAAGGCGTATATCTTTGCCAGGGCCCTATCTGATCGAGTGCATTTCTCCAGTTTAAAAAAAAAACTCCAATTACATAGAACCATTAGTAATAGATAATACTATGTGCATAGATTGCCATTATTCTCAACAGCATACGAGGATGATATGTTGCCAAGAATACTGATTTTTTAAGCCTGCTTAAAAATCATTTCACCCAACGGATGAGCATGATTGGCAGCCTGCTAACACTGCCCGATTGTTAGGAAACATGTGCTCCTACAAAGGCTCTTTCATAATAATTGGCCAGTGTAAATCCAGCTTAATATTAACAGAAGTTTACTTCTAGCAGAGCTAGTAATGGTCAAATATTAGTCAACGTTAATCCTGAATGGAGTTTTGCTCTAGGTTATCCAGTGGTGGCTTCCACCTCTTGGCTTTGGTGCTTAAAAAGGATAAAAGGTTTTGCCCTATCATATTGAACATCACCTATTAGATATTCTAAAAACTGAATTTAATTTCTCCTGGTCACTGTCAGAAATTCCCTATTTGGGAATCACCATTACTAAACCTCTATCTAACATGGTTGATAAAAATTTATCAGATATTGTTAAATCCCTTTCGAAACATGTGTCTTATCTGTCTAATTTAGAGGTTTCCTGGACGGGACATATTGCGGCCTATAAAATGTTGCTACTTCCCAAAATTCTATACCTCTTCCGTTCCCTCCCTGTGGTCATCCCTCAGAAATATTTTAAACGTCTCCAGACACAACTTGGCCGATTTATTTGGCGAGGGAAATTTCCTAGAATTGCAGCTACCACTCTTGAAAAACATAAATTACATGGAGGTTTAGGTATCCCCAATCTTAGGGCCTATTATCAAGCTATCATTACTCAAATTAGTTCACGATGGTGGAGTACTGAATACTCACCATCCTGGGTAAATATAGAACGATCCATCATGAAGCAACAGAATCCTGCATTGTTTATTGTTTTATACCTCCTTAGTCCAAAAAAGAGACTTCCCCTAGAAACCCCACTTAAGGCCACTATCAAGGCTTGGAGGACGTTTAATCAGACCTCTAAAACCATCTTCTCTCCAGTTTCTCCTGTCTGGCTCCCAATAGATATTTTTTCCTGGTTGTGTCCATCTCTTAATTTGACTATCTGGAAGAGTAGGAATATTAGGTATGTGTCTGACGTGTTTGATGGTTAGAGGTTAGCCTCTTTTGAGGTTGTCTCTTCTCGTTGCAGCCTACCTGAATCTGACAGACCTACTTGGACTTTACTGCATGAGACTTTAAACAACCCATGTCTAGATTTTACACTACCTAACAATATTGACCTCCTACTTCGTCACAGTGGAAGCCAACTTGTGTGGAAAACTAATAATATCTATAAAACTTTTAATAAGGATGTGACTTTTAATAATTCTAGATTCTATACAGTATGGGATCACCAACTTGACATCGATAATCATACTTTACATAACCAATTGCCCATCATTTTAAAAAATATTTACTCCTCTGTCCCCTGCTCAACACTTCTGAAAACTCAATATAAAGTATATACCAAGTGGTATTTTACACCTTTAAAACTGCATAAGATAGACCCTACTGTTTCTAATTTATGTTGGAGAAAATGTGGACTAGTGGAATCTGTCCGTCATATATTTTGGTTATGCTCAAAGTTACGTTCCTTTTGGTTAGATGTCCAGTCCCTGATCAATTTAGTTTTAGATTTAGACATAGTCTTAACTTTTGACTCTGCTGTATTGTTGATTGGGATATGCGATCTCCCAAAATGTAAAAGATTCTTGGCCTTACATATCCTATTAGTAGCTAAAAATCTTATCGCCTCTAGGTGGAGGAGTGATTGTGTTCCATCCATAGAGGACTTTATGGATTGCATAGCATTGCACAACTCATTTGAATTCACGTTTGCTCTTAGAGAGGGTATGCATGCTAGATTGAAGTACATGACGAAATGGGCGAGTTGGGTTAGAATGTATATACCGACTCTTACATTTCATCTGCCCTAATTTAGCCTGAATTTCTCCATTTATCATTTTGATTGTACTTTGATTGTACTTAGCTTGCTTAGAGCTATTTAGTTGTTGTTTTTGTTAGATACTCATAATCGTCGTGTCAGTTGTAAATATTTGGTTATTTTATTTCTTCGACTTATGTCTTTTGTCTATGTTGTTTTTTTCTTATATTATTTATTTCTTCTCTGAATTTGTATACTATGCATTCATTATATTTATAATTTATGTATATGTTGAAATTCTTTCATCTCAACTTACTTTTGTTGTTTCCTTGTTGACTAATAAATATATCTTTAAATATAAAGGATAAAAGACCCTTATAACATTACAATACGCCAGTATTATAAATATCTAGTGGTAGCTCATAGAAATATCATAGGATGTCGTTTAACCTGCAAATTATTATTTTTCAATTCTGAACAATACCTTTAATTTACAGATTTTGCTTCCAGTTCCGTTTGTTTAATAAACCCAGCAAGGTAATTACATTATAATAGAATGTGCCATGTTGTTTTATAGCAAGGTGAAAGTACACAAGATGAGCAAAACTTTGAGATTGCTACATTCAATGGATTCAGAGTGACTAGAATAGAATTAGTTTCAGCTGTCTGCAAATAATGAATAATGCAAGCCAATACACATTTTGTACAATATAAACATTTATATTAACAATATATTCTAATGTCATGCTAGGATAATAATACAGGGATGAGCAGCCGTACACGGGCGTTACTAGGTCTTCCCGCAGAAGAGATTGACTGAATTCTAGTGCTTTTTTTCCTTAAAAAAAGAGGTTCTTTAGTAGCTGAGATATATATTTTACAGTTATTTATGCCTACTGATGCTGCAAAACAACATAATATAACTCAGATTCTGCAAACCTTTCTGGCAATACATATAAAAAATATTTAAAAAATTGGGATACTTAGCATATAAAAAACAGCCAATTTGAAGTGAGCCCAGCAGCCAACATCAATGCGTATCTCTTCACTGGATCCCTACCTAAGCTAATGCCTCCCTCTGGGATGAAAAACCTCCAATTTATGGGCAGAGGAGCTGATAATTAAAAATTAAAATCTTCTAAGACTAATGGGAAGGAGTGCACAGTGAGAAGATATAACCCCCATAATATAAACAAGAAAACTGATGGCACTTCCTAACACCAAAGTGTGAAAAGGTGCATACTGAACATTAAATATACCATAAAAATGAAGGGACAGTTGCACTCTGAAATGCTAAGGTTTGCTATGAAATACACATAAACAATTTTGATACTTCGCATGTAAATAGGCCAGTTTAATACAGTGTTGGCAAATGTATTGACACCCCTGCAATTCTGTCAGATAATACTCAGTTTCTTCCTGAAAATGATTGCAATCACAAATTCTTTGGTATTATTATCTTCATTTAATTTGTCTTGAATGAAAAAAACACAAAAAGAATTGTCCTAAAGCCAAATTGGATATAATTCCACACGAAACATAAAAAAGGGGGTGGACAAAAGTATTGGCACTGTTAGAAAAATCATGTGATGCTTCTCTAATTTGTGTAATTAACAGCACCTGTAACTTACCTGTGGCACCTAACAGGTGTTGGCAATAACTAAATCACACTTGCAGCCAGTTGACATGGATTAAAGTTGACTCAGCCTCTGTCCTGTGTCCTTGTGTGTACCCCATTGAGCATGGAGAAAAGAAAGAAGACCAGAGAACTGTCTGAGGACTTGAGAAACCAAATTGTGAGGAAGCATGAGCAATCTCAAGGCTACAAGTCCATCTCCAAAGACCTGAATGTTCCTGTGTCTACAGTGCGCAGTGTCATCAAGAAGTTTAAAGCCCATGGCACTGTGGCTAATCTCCCTAGATGTGGACGGAAAAGAAAAATTGACAAGAGATTTCAACGCAAGATTGTGCAGATGGTGGATAAAGAACCTCGACTAACATCCAAACAAGTTCAAGCTGCCCTGCAGTCCGAGGGTACAACAGTGTCAACCCGTACTATCTGTCGGCGTCTGAATGAAAAAGGACAGTATGGCGGGAGACCCAGGAAGACCCCACTTCTTACCCCGAGACATAAAAAAGCCAGGCTGGAGTTTGCCAAAACTTACTTGAGAAAGCCTAAATCGTTTTGGAGGAATGTTCTCTCTTTTTGGGCAAAGGCATCAACATAGAGTTTACAGGAGAAAAAAAGAGGCATTCAAAGAAAAGAACACGGTCCCTACAGTCAACCATGGCGGAGGTTCCCTGATGTTTTGGGGTTGCTTTGCTGCCTCTGGCACTGGACTGCTTGACCGTGTGCATTATGGCATTATGAAGTCTGAAGACTACCAACAAATTTTGCAGCATAATGTAGGGCCCAGTGTGAGAAAGCTGGGTCTCCCTCAGAGTTCATGGGCCTTCCAGCAGGACAATGACCCAAAACACACTTCAAAAAGCACTAGAAAATGGTTTGAGAGACAGCACTGGAGACTTCTAAGGTGGCCAGCAATGAGTCCAGACCTGAAACCCATAGAACACCTGTAGAGAGATCTAAAACTGGCAGTTTGGAGAAGGCACCCTTCAAATATCAGGGCCCTGGAGCAGTTTGCCAAAGAAGAATGGTCTAAAATTCCAGCAGAGCATTGTAAGAAACTCATTGATGGTTACCGGAAGCGGTTGATCGCAGTTATTTTGGCTAAAGGTTGTGCAACCAAGTATTAGGCTGAGGGTGCCAATACTTTTGTCTGGCCCATTTTTGGAGTTTTGTGTGAAATGATCAATGTTTTGCTTTTTGCTTCATTCTCTTTTGTATTTTTTCTTTGAAGACAAATTAAATGAAGATAATAATAACAAGGAATTTGTGATTGCAATCATTTTCAGGAAGAAACTGAGTATTATCTGACAGAATTGCAGGGGTGTCAATACTTTTGGACAACACTGTATAAGCCCAGTAGCCAACATCAAGGCGTTTCTCTTTGCTGGGTCCCTACCTAAGCTAATGCCTCTCTCTGGGTTAAAAAATAATTATGTCACAAAGTACTCACTGATCTCAGGGAGACCAGTCAAGGAAAACACTGCAGGCAGCCGGCTAAAGCGCTCAAACACAGTGAAACCCATGATGCATTGCCCCCTGGAAATTTTAATATGCAAATGGAGTCGTGGAGCCTCGATTAAGAGTCTCAAACACGGGACTAGCCAGATATCCCTCCTGGGAAGGACCTAGCCCTGGGGTGGAACCTTGGGAGACCACCATAACCACCATATTAAGTGGCCCTTTTAGTCAATATCCCACTCAGTTACGAGTTAAGGATATGACAAGGGAATTAACAGAGCCAGGTATCCATCCACAGACAGCTGTTTCAGGGTATTGCCCCTCATCAGTGTGGAGTAGGATTCTGGCTAGGTGGGAGCAATGCCTGGTAGACCAACATCACAAAGTACTCACTGATCTCAGGGACTCTTAATCGAAGCTCCACGGACTCCATTTGCATAAAAAATAATTATGGGCAGATAAGAACATGCTAATAAAGAATTAAAATTGTTTAAGGCTAATGAGAAGGAATTGCACAGACAGAAGGCATGAGCCCATAATCTAAACAAGAAAACTGATGGCACTTCCTAACACACAAGTGTGAACAGGTGCATACTAAACATGAAATATACTATAACAAATAAAGAAACAATTGCACTGTGAAATGCTAAGTTATGCAAACAATAAATACAAGAATATGGATTGCATTACTGCTAAAAAATACATATAAAAATATACAAAATTGAGATAGTTAGTACATAAAAAAGGCCAGTTTTATGTGAGCCCAGTAGCCAACATCAAGGCATATCTCTTCACTGGGTCCTTACATAAGGTAATGCCTCTCTTTAGGATAAAAACACCCCTCCAATTTATGGGTAGAGAACTGTTAATTAAAAATTTAAATCTTCTAAAATTAATGGGAAGAAGTGCACAGCCAGAAGATATGACCCCATAATATAAACAAGAAAACTGATGGCACTTCCAAACACCCAAGTGTGAACAGGTGCATACTAAACATGAAGCATACTATAAAAATAAAGAGGCAGTTGTACTCTGAAATGCTAAGGTTTGCAAACATTCAATACAGGAATTGGCATCTATTACTGCTATGAAATACATATAAAAATTGCATACAAAAAAGGATAGTTTTATATGTGCCCAGTAGCCAACATCATGGTGTATCTCTTCACTGGGTCCCTACCTAAGCTAATGCTTCTCTCTGGGTTAAAAAAAAGTTATGGGCAGATAAGAACCTGCTAACAAAGAATTAAAATTGCCTAAGGCTATTGGGGAAGAGTGCACATCCAGAAGGTACGGGCCCATAATCTAAATAAGAAAACTGACGGCACTTCCTAACACGCAAGTGTGAATAGCTGTATACTGAACATGAAATATTCATTAACAAATAAAGCAACAATCGCACTGTCAAATGCTAATGTGGCGCCCCACGTAGTCAGGCGTCACAGTGAGGTATTGCACCCATAAAAGAGGTGTAATTTCCCCAGCTGCAAGTGGACCCTAGGTTGGTGGGAGGGCCCCATTCCTGCACTCCCACATTAGTAGAGCGGTGGGAAGATACCCGGGAGGGGATATTTTCACCTCAAGGGGGAACAAAGAGCGGCTACACAGAGGAGGAGAGGAGTTGGGACAGTTGGGAAAGAGTGTGGAATGAGGCGGAAGAGTTACCCGGACAGCTCCACGCTGATCCGGAGGAAAGGAGAAAGAGGATCCTGAGGGGATCCTGGAAGAGGATGCCCAACGTGCGAAGCCTTGGTCCTAGAGAGAAAGGGAGAACCCCAACGTGGAGCGACCGTACTCCACGGGATTCTTCAGTCCACTATGGGAACGCCGGGCCCGAGGATCCGGTCAAGGTCTATCTTTGCAGTCGGCAACAGGCTGTTGCGGTATGTTTATCAGCCGCAGCACTCTGCCAGATGGAGCGGTCTACATGCTTCCTCACCACGAGGGAGGGGACCCCCAATACTACCTACACGGAGCCATTGGTATAGACTCATCCTAGGCAAGGAAGAAAGGACACGGGTTCGTCATCTAAGGTTTACCACGGTCCTCAATACCACCTGGCATCCACTTGCAACCACCCGTAGAGCCACTGTTACTTTAACAACTGATGCTGAACTGTGGACTTTTGTATTTACTACTAAACGTTTACAGTAAAGTACCTGGGAGAAAGTGACTTTGCCTGTGTGTGGTTCTCTCCATCAACCTGCTTGTTTTTAGGAACGCTGCCCCAGAGGACCAGCTCCACGTGTAGGGAGCTTTGCCATCTCAGCCGCATTACCATCGGCCTCCGGAGGATTGTGGCGGTGCTGGTGACCCATCACCAGGTACTACAGGTGGCGTCACATGACAAACTCTTAACCTTTGTACATACACCCTTATTGAAGTGTCACCCAGGCTAAGGGCTCAGGGGCTGCCACCCGTGAAATCCCCGTGGGAAGCTACCCACCGAGCCTGATACCCGAGTACCCCAGGGCCTGGGGCTTGACATTAAGTTATGCAAACAATAAATACAAGAATCTGGATATGCATTACTGTTAAGAAATACATATAAAAAATATACACAATTGAAATACTTAGTAAATAAATGTCCAGTTTTATGTGAGCCCAACAGCCAACATCAAGGCGCATCTTTTCACTGGGTCCCTGAATAAGATAAAGCCTCTCTCTGGAATAAAAGAAACCCTCTAATCTTAAAGCAGATAAGAATCTGCTAATAAGAAATTAAAATCACCTAGGGCTAATAGGAAGAGTGCACAGTCAGAAGACATAACACCATAATATAAACAAGAACACTGACACTTCCTAACTTGCAAGGGTGAACTAGTGCAAAACTGAATATGAAATAAAGTATATCAAATAAAGAGAGAAATGCTAAAGTATACAAACATTGAATATAGAAATATGGACATGCATTACTGCTAAGAAAAAACATAGAAAGAAATATAAAATATTGAAATACTTAACATATAACAAAAGGCCAGTTTAATGTGAGCCCACTAGCCAACATCAAGGTGTATCTCTATTTTCCTGAAAAGCATTAGCCTGTTTCATAAAGGCTTTGTCTTACTTTTTACAAAGAGTTTCTGAAGCAGCTTAGGTGTGTATAAGCCAAGGAGTTGTTAATGCAAATCCATACAAGCTGTGTTCCTGTGTTGTATTATTTTTGTATTATGAATAATTCAGTATTTTATACCAATGTTTTCACTATGTTTTGCATTTATGCACCAATACAATTATCATTGTATCCTTTCTCCGTTAGTCACTAAGGCATCATGTGTACCATCTACTTGGCGTAAAAGCCAATTAGCTATTCACGGCCGTACAATATAGTGTGTCAATGGTATTACATATGTGCATTACACATACAGTTTGCTCATGTAACGTCTACAGTCCATCTGCTTCACACTCCAGCTTCCATAGATCTTCATCATTTTACTTTATGCTAGTGCTATGTCGGAGCTGCTAAAACATGGGTACCGCTGTCTACCAGTTAAACAATGACATGGAATCTGTGCCAAATTGATTTTCTTCCACTGTTTGAGATCTCCATTGGGAGTTGGTGAAATATGAACATCTCACTAAGCACGTATTGTCTACATGTCTCGCTTCTGGGGAAATAAAAACACATTATTATTACATATCCTTGAAATTGGACAGAAAAATGAAAATACTACGTTGCGATTGTTCCAGTTTACTGGAATATAATTAGGCAATATTCAGCTTTAACTAACAGGTTTCTCCTGTGGATATTTTGTTCTTCAGAACACAGTGTCCGTTTCGCAGATTTTTCAGTGTTCTAGTCTCTTTCCAGTGGAACACTATAAAAGAGAGATTGATCACAGTGTGAGAGCGAAACACACCCATAGGATTAATATCCTCTTCTTATCTGAGATCTGGTGTCTTGTTCTTTATCTCTAATCTACTTAAAGCACTGGACATTGTTAATAGATTTTTTGCTATCCACAACAAAATTGAATGCGTCTTGTGTTACCGCCATATTTCAACACCACTTACATCTAGCTGTAGGCAAAAGTTTGTTTCTTCACCTTCATTCAGAGTTTAATGTGCCTACTTCTCCTAGCAATGCAGCAAAACGCAGTCACTGGATGCCAGAGATACCAGTTTTGATTTATTGTCAGAATGTGACTGTAGAAAAACAAGGGACAACGGGCTCCTTTAGGCTAGGGTCTAACTGCGGCAGCCCTCAGCCTGCTGGATCCACTTAAAACTTAGTCCATGGCAGGATGAGCACATAACGTTAACGGTATTTAGCCGCTTTGCGTTGCCTGCCTATGTATCTCTATGGCAACCTGATGCTTACCACAGCCGTCGGCTCCACAGAGAATTCCCAGATATGCGTTATTGCAGAGCGCACAGGAAAATGCTGCAAACCGCTTTTGTGGGGAGCCGGCGGTGTGCGGTAAGCGTCAGGTTACCATAGCAATGCATAGGCAGGTGGTGCATAGTGTTACCTTCCGTTAGCGCTATGCGCTGAGCCTGCCAGTGAATAAGTTTTAAGTGGATCCGGCAGCCTGAGGGCTGATGTAAGTCACACCCTAGCCTTACTGTCTAGGTGATCCTCGGCCATCCCTGTCCCAGGATTACACCTTATCATGGGAACACCGGGGTCTCATACCTTGCTATACTCCTAAGTATTACTCATCTATTACCCCAGGGAGGGAAGGGGTAGAAGTGCGATGGAACAGTCAGACAAGACAGGGAAACAGATACAATATTGACTCCAACTCTTCTCCAGGGTAAGTCACCACCATATCTGCTGGAAAGATCACCAGTGCTTTCTCTAGTGACAACTTTTTCACTGGTCAGCATAGAATGAACTATAGCTGGAAGAGTGAGAAGTGAAAAGTAGGCTTATATAGCGGAAGGGCATGACAGCAGCTGAAATAACAACTATATGCTACTCACAGCAGGTTAGAAAGGAAGCTTAACCCCTTCAGCACGGTTGGAATTAAATAAGCTCCTACTCAGGATAAGTGATGAGCGGGCACAAAAAAAGGATCTGCGATCAGCTAAATGTTATGATGTTCTGATCCAAGATCTTCCTGAGATCACATCAGGCCGTGTCATACTTGTGACATATATACACGATTCTTGAAAGGTACTCTGTCTTGAACAAATCAGCTGGTGTAGTAGCTGCATTCACAAGCTAGTGCATTTATGCATTTTTGCGCTTTCACTGCAAAGCGCATCTGCAAAAAAAAATGACCATGTCAATTCTTTGCGCATTTTTACATGCGCTTTTCCCTTTGGTCATATTATAAAATTGGCTCGGGAAAAGCACAGGTAAAAATGTGCAGCAGGTGCATGCAGTTGCGCTTTTTTGTGCAAAAGTGTGCAACTGCAAAAAGGTGCACACGATACGCAGCGTGTGAAGGTAGCCTAAGAATCAGAGCTGTCTGCAGATGGGTGACGCTGATATTCTTACTCATGATTCAAGGGTCTCTAATGGCTCAGATATTGACTTATAACTTAGCTGCCTTTAAGTGGCACTGGAAAAGAGGTACTTACATACAAACCAAATTAAACAGGTTTATCTTGTGTAAATAGGTATCAGGATTGGTTTTAAGATGAGTTTTAATTTATATTTATTCCAATATGATATGTATCCACCAGCCAGGGTCTACTGGGGAGGCAAGAGAGACAGCGCGAAATCTAAGTGTAGAGAGTAACAAAAAATCTAAACTTTTTATGGGATTATCTTGGGAAGAATAAATTAGGCGGCTCCACCTATATGCCATTTCTCAGTCAGGTAGAAATAATTAAAACTTGGTTAAATCTTCAAGGCTTGAACACAAATTACATAGTCATGTATTCAAAATAACTTAAGTTATTTAAAATGTGAATGAATCTATTACTAGTAGTATATTTAAAAGGTTATATCCTGGATAAAAATCATTCATAATATAGTACAAAAAATAAAAGTAAAATCAAAACAATTCATAATATAGTACCTGCATTAACGCTCTCAATATTAACCCCTCAACAAGTTCATATTCCACAGAGAACAACATGTTGAATCAGATTTTTTTTCTTTCCCCACCTTAGTAACCTTTCTTTTAGATTAGGACTTTTGTCTTATTTTATTTTATAGGCACTTTACCTATAGCAGAACATTGAAAACAGAAATATGTAACATGTTTATTATACCGCATAAACACCAATTTTACCATTGATGACCCTTATCCAAGATGATAATCATTACTTCTTTCATTCCTTAAAGAATTAGACTCAAAACTGGCAGAAAATATTATTATTATTATCATTAGTATTGTTATTATTTTTAATTTGGCACCATATGACTTTAGTGCAAAAAATGTAAGACTATCAAAATAGCTCGAAAAAGCGAATGTATATATCCGATCAACTGAGTCTTGTAACATAATAAAAGATTTTTCTAATCGCCCACAACCCCATTTTATATACCAGCAGTAACCGCTATTACCGTGTTTTCCCGAAAGTACGACCCCCCCACGAAAGTAAGACAGTGTAGGGGGAACGGGGGGGTCTGCTAATATAAGGTCCCCCCCCCCCGAAAGTAAGGCCGTCTGGGGGGGGGGCGCTGGGGAATATAAGGCCGGTACCTGTCCCCTGGTGTGTCCAGGCTCCTCCAGTGTCCTGCAGGTGCAGCCGATTTGGAGCAGATGGGGTTAATCACAGCCTAACTTGCTGTGTGCCCCTGCTCAACTCTGCACAGCCCGGCTCGAGCTCTGATTGGCTCCCAGGAACCAGCGGGCGCAGCCAGATGACGAGTCAATCAGAGCTCAGGACGTTATCTGGCCGCGCCCGCTGGTTCCTGGGAGCCAATCAGAGCTCGAGCCAGGCTGTGCAGAGTTGAGCAGGGGCACACAGCAAGTTAGGCTGTGATTAACCCCATCTGCTCCAAAGCGGCTGCACCTGCAGGACACTGGAGGAGCCTGGACACACCAGGGGACAGCGAGGACAGCAGGGAGCCGGTAAGAAGCTGTGTGTGTATGTGTGTGTATGTATATGTATGTATATGTGTGTCTGTTTGTAAGTGTATGTGTGTGTGTTTGTATGTGTGTATGTATGTGTGTTTGTATGTGTGTGTGTCTGTGTATGTGTGTTTGTATGTGTGTGTGTGTATGTGTGTTTGTATGTGTGTGTGTGTGTATGTGTGTTTGTATGTGTATGGGTGGGTGTGTGTGGATGGGAGGCTGCAGTGGCTGGGGCTGCCAATATAAGACCCCCCCGAAAGTAAGACAGGGGGCCACTTTTGGCCCCCCAAAAAATGTAAGACAGGGTCTTACTTTCGGGAAAACACGGTAGATCATGACTTTCAGTCCAGTTGCTAAAACACTTGTTGAACAATACATTTTGATAGGGAACATTGCCTTCATTATTCATATTCCCTAAACTTTGAAATGTATGTAGATTATAGAAGTGAGAAAACCCCTTTAATGTAAATCAGTATTTCCTTATTAGAGGGGCTGTCCACGTAGTGTAAAACCCCTTTCAATCCCTATGTTTGCCCCCAGTAAAATTATAACACTTATACTCACCTCCGATGTCAGCGTCATTCCATTGGTGCTGTCTCTGGATCGTGTGACACTGCTGCTCTCTTACTTCCTCTGAATGTGTATGATTTGTCTGAAGGTGGGGTGAGTGAAACCAGCATTGATTGGCTGCAGGGATCATGTAGCATAATAACGTTACATGATCCCCAGGAGAGCCAATGCTGATGTGGCTCCCTGCTCACACAGGTAACCACAGACTCACCTACCACACGGATGGGTTTCCACAGTGGATACACGGACACAAACAACACCTTCCACCCCAGCACAGTAGGGGGAGCCCAACTTGCTGCCCTTAGGCAAGATCCCCTATAAATACTGGTGCTGGGGGCAGAGTTAGACAGAATGTGCAGATGCTACAAGAGCTGGGAAGATATTCTGGTGGTCAGTGCGGCGCTACGCCCGAGCCAGTGACCCTGAACAGCCTTCGAAGTAGTCCTGCAGGGCCCAAGAGTGGGGTCAGAGGGCGAGGAGAAAAGAGAGAGAGCAAGAGGGTACCGAGGACCCATCATTAGGTTCACCCGAAACAGCACTCCGGACACCGGAGTCTGAGTCTACTGGAGAATACCTGGCCGATTAGAGAATACCGATCTACCGTGGAGACTTCAGTATCCCGGACATCTGTGCAGTCACCAACCAGGGAGCCAGGCACCACGGAGAAAGGAATAGCAGTAGTCCATCGAAGGTTTCCCAGCGCCAGCACAGGTGATAGGAGAGCAGAGGTGGCCAGTCAAGTTTCCCATGGGGCAGGGGCTTCACACACAAGGGAAAAGAGACAAGGAGGCCTTATACCCACTCACTGTGGAGACCCAGAAGTGCTTCCTGAACACCCGGCAGTGCCCTGGACATTTATCTGCAATTCCACCAGTAATGGCCACTTTACACATGGCTACATTTCTAGCTTATCCACAGGTAACTTACTGGCTGCAGTGAAATCATGGAGACATTATTCCATTTGTACACAGCAACAAGATAGAACCTTGTCTCCATGATTTCACTGCAGCCAGTAAGTTACATGTGGATAAGCTAGAAATGTAGCCGTGTGTAAAGTGGCCATAAAAGGTAAAGAAACAACCAGCGGTGTGTGTGTCGGTTCCTTAACCAAGCCCCTGCCATCCACAGAGACTGTCCCGTTATTTAACAGCCCGGCCAAATCCCTGCTCCATCCCTCATCATCATTACCAAACTCCCCAGGGATCTAGCTCCGCCTGTGGGGAGCCCATCCATCATCTCTGGAGGCCCCACGCAGCGTTGGTGCAGTCACCAGATACCACAGGTAGCGTCCCATGAACTTTGAACTTTATTCCATTTCAACTACCCCTTTTTTAAAGCTGACCGCCAGGGCCACGGGTCTGGGCCGGCCACCAGTGACATCCCACCAGAGGGCACAAACACCCGAGTTCCCATACCCTGGGGTGAGTCACTGAGCCCTCTGGAAAGATGCTGTCTGCAGAGGTGAGTATAAGTGATATTATTTTACTGAGAGCAAATATAAGGATTGTCCACTACACGGACAACCCCTTTAGGAAACATACATTTTCTTTTAATGATATGTAGCCTATATAAACATGTAACCTATAGTATAGATTAATAAAGGTGACAGTTCATAGGGACGGTGGCTATGAGAGAAAGGAGTTTACAGATGGTAACTGAATACAACTAAAAGAAGGGAACATAAAATAGTTTTACTAATCCTCTGAACCAAACCAATAATATTCTGAGAAGTGTAAATAACACAAAATGCTTTGATTAATTGGTAAAATTTGTCTTAAAGAAGATATGTTATCCATTGGGACTGGTTTTCTTTAAGTAACATTTTTCTTTCACCCTGTGGACATGACCTCTGGAGAAAAAGTCACACAAATTGTTGCAGAATATCAATTTTTTTTCTCAAGTGTTTTCTAGAGGCTCCTAGTAAACGAGCAGAACTTGAAATGAATGAAGGCCAAAATGGGATATTGATTTTCAAAAAAAAAATAAATCTTGGAGGCAAAGCAGTAATTTCACGGCTGTTCTTTTCTCTGAAAGAATTAGCAATAAAGCTGGAATATTAAAGCCAAGCTCTGTTGAGGGATTTTTTATATCCACTGTGACATATTTCCCTAGATAAAGAAATGGGGCTGTGCTCCTCCTCTTTTGATTTTTTTTTGACATGCAAGAAAGCAAATAAAAAAAAGCAAAATAATATTAATAAAAAAGAAAAACAGGAAAAAAATAGAGGGTTACTGTGTGGTCCACAGCTGCATCGTGTGATGTTTTTCTCCTACCAGTAGAGTTATTCTGGCAGCTTCTGACAAACATAAAAAAAGAATAATGTTTGTTAGATGTCCAGTCCATTTTATAATTTCCATGCAAATTAATGTTACTAATTAATTGGACGTGTTATCTGTCATGTCTAGTTTCCATTTACTTATCTTTTCTGGTCTCTTTTGATTTTGTGTTTTGGGAAATCAAGAATTTAACATATTAATTTAACAAGAGATGATTTGTTGTTTTTTTTTTCCAGTGGTAGATAAATTCAAGTAAATTTGTAATTTAAATATGTATTGAGCTATAGTAATAGTTGCTGGCAGAAATTACTTTGTGTACCTTATACAGTATTCAATGTTAAAGGTTGTGGCTTATACACTAGAGGATTACAACCTTTTTTTCTTAAGAGTCACATTCAGCTCTGAGAGAGGGTCACGAGTCACGTACAGCTCTGAGGTAGGGTCATGAGCCACATCCAGCTCTCAGAGAAGGTCACAAGCCACATTCAGCTCTGAGAGAGGATTATGAGCCACATTCAGCTCTGAGAGATGGTTGTTAGCCATATACAGCTCTGAGAGAGGAGCACGAGCAACATCCAGCTCTGAGAGAGGGTCGCGAGCCATATCCAGCTCTGAGAGAGGGTCGCGAGCTATATCCAGCTCTGAGAGATGGTCATCAGCCACATTCAGCTCTGAGAGAGAATCATGAGCTACATTCAACTCTAAGAGAGGGTTATGAGTGTGGCACCCCTGCGGTCTGGTCGCCACAGAGGGGTAATGCACCTAATCCATGGGTGTGGTATTCCTGTTCTCAGTAAACGGAATGGTAAGTCCAGACACCCACAAAAGCACCCAAGACACCCAATCCCGGGGACGGTGGGCGGACCAAATAGGGGGGGGCCAGGTAGTCAGCGTGATGGTGGGGAGAGAAGTGGAGGGTGGGAAGTTAGTAGGGAAGCAGTCAGGAAGTAGGAGAGCAGATAAAAGGGAAAAACAAAAAGAAGTAGTCACTCAGCACGACCGAGAGACCGTAAGGGAGTCAATTGGCGAGTAAGTGAAAGAGTATGGCGGAGAGGGTCCCGGAGGACTTGAGCGGAGATTAATCTCATCCCGGGCCCTAGAACAACAGACTGCAGAGAGACAGAGGGAGCCCTAGGGGCACGGGCAGTGAGCGATCCACCGGTGCACCCAAATCTGAAGTGAAATGGAAAGGCAGGTTGAGAACCAGGGAACCGGTCCTGAAGGTGGCAAGGAGACTCTACGCTCCAACCATGGAACCA
The DNA here is from genome assembly GCA_033576535.1 of Allobates femoralis. NCBI lineage: Eukaryota > Metazoa > Chordata > Amphibia > Anura > Aromobatidae > Allobates > Allobates femoralis. The sequence goes on from JARQOC010000012.1 coordinate 61,683,944, forward strand.
CAGGCCACGAGATCTAGAGGAGCTGTGGCTGACTCCTGACACATCCGCCAAGAAAGGAGCTGTACTAAGGTCAGGGACTTGGTATTGGTTACCCAACAGGAACCATGGCCGCTGGATTGGGGCACTGTGTGCTGATGCACAAGCAGGAGTTAGGCGAACAGGCCGCGCTGAAAGAGAGAGAGCAACCCGAGAAGGAAGGAACACAAAGGGGGTGTCTTGGACAAACTATCCTGGTTGTTGAGGACTATCCGAACTGCGACTGAACCAGAATTGTGCCCTGTGGTGCTAGCAGAGTGAAAGCTAAGTAAACCGGGTTTGGAACTCGGAACTGTGTGTGAGACTGTTTATTTCCCGCTTGAGGAGTGGTAGACTGATAAGCTGCGCAGGCTGCAGCGATCTGCCTGTGAGATTCTCCGTTCCCTCTCTCCGGCCAGATCAGCCCCACTGGACCACCATCATCAAGACCCCTACACCGGATGCCCTGGGGACCCACTCCACCCGTGGGGAGCGAAACCATCACAGCTGCCATTCCACCATCCACAGAGGTCCCGGATCACAGAGTCAGTCATTAATAGCAGAACATCATGGGTGGCGTCACGACAACCACCCCTAAATCCCTATAAATGTCCTATTCTTTTAACACTCACAACACTCCCTTCTCCCTTTCCCTTTCCCTTTTATTGACTGCTCCGGGGCCATGGGCCGGGTCATGCCACCATGACATCGTCAGGCCAGGCTCCAAGTATCTCACTTCTCCCACGGGGCGTGTCAACTTGGCGTCACGAACAGGATGTACTGACTCGGAGTCGCCAGGTCTCGTGCGCCTTCAGAACTGTAATGAAAAGACTGTACTTTTGAGGCTGGAGTAATGGTGGCCACAATAGATTAAGACCATGTGCTGGCTGGGGGTGTGCAACAATCCCACATCGTGGGCCAGGCCAGCACAGAGCAGGAAAAATGGCCTACACCCCCTGCGCCCTCAGAGTCAGAAGAGCAGGCCAAGAGACTGTGTAACTCCACCCAGACATGTGGCCGACAGCAAAGGAGCAAAGACACGCCCATGAAAGGAGGTGGAACCGGAAAGTTATGGCGGGGGCAGAGCAGCAGGGAATGGCGCGAACGACTCAGGATTGGACCCGGTTGACACGATGTTAGGAGCCACATTGAGCTCTCAGAGAGGGTCACAAGACATATTCAGCTCTGAGAGAGGTGCAAGCAACATCCTTCTCTGAGAGAGGGTCATGAGGAACATTCAGCTCTGAGAGATGGTTGCGAGCAACATCCAGCTCTGAGCAAGGGAATTGAGCCACATCCAGCTCTGAGAGAGGGTCCTGAGCCATATTCAGCTCTGAGAGAGGATCACAAGCCACATTCAGTTCTGAGAGAGAATCATGAGATACATTCAGCTCTAAGAGATGGTTGCGAGCCACATCCAGCTCTGAAAAAGGCGATAGCAACATCGAGCTCTGAGAGAGGGTCACGAGCCACATCCAGCTCAGAGAGGTACGAGCAACATCCAGATTAGAGAGGGTCATGAGCCATATTCAGCTCTGAGCGCCCCTTTACACGCGGCTACATTTCTTGGGTGGCTACAGGTAACTTACTGGTTGCAGTGAAATCATGGAGAGATTATTCCATTTGTACACAGCAACAAGATAGAACCATATCTCCATGATTTCACTGCAACCAGTAAGTTACCTGTAGCCACCCAAGAAATGTAGCCGCGTGTAAAGGGGCCCTGAGAGATGGATTTGAGCCACATCAAGCTCAGAAAGAAGGTCATAAGTCACTTTCATCTGTGAGAGAGGGTCTCCCATTACAGTAGAAAAACCCAGAGCCCCCATTACCAATATAATGACAGCCAAAGCTTTTCCACAGAAATCACATTGAGATAGTACACCAAGATCCAGGGGTTCCTACCTTACCCCATCAGATCTACTCAAAAAAGTCACCATTTGGAGGCCTGCTCTTCAGCTGTTTGCTAGACCTAGTATTAATGCAACAAGTTGGAAGAATGCCACGAGCCACACATCATAGGCCCGTGAACCACACATCTTAGACCTGCGAGCCACATATGATAAGCTATAGGTTGGGGACCCCTGCATTAGAGCAATGGTGTCCAATCTGAGTGCCCGAAGTCAGACATTACTTACTCCAACTCTCAAACTAAACAAACTAAAAGTCTTAATACCAAGACCAGGTGTGTTTCTTTGTAATATAGGCTTAGGGAGCTCATCACATGGAAACACCTCAGGCGTCTTGTAAAGTCTGTAACTCTGACATGGAGCACAAGAAAGTTTAGTGGACTGAGAAGAAGGGAGCAGATCCCGGACCTGACATTGGAGTGTAACAGCTGATCTGTGGAGATGATTGGTGTTGGACCCCCACAGAGCTGATATTTATGTCTTGCCCTTAAGGGGGTGTCACACGCGTCAATGTCGTCAGCGAGATGATCGCTGACGACATTGACGGCTGATTGCTGGTGAGCTGTCACACAGACAGACTCACCAGCGATCAATTGACCAGTGACATCATGGAAACGATTTAAATATCGTTTCCACGATGTCCTGCTCCCGCTGCCAGCCTGCTGGAAGCGGGAGCAGCCTGGTCTCCAAGGTACACGTCGGGTAACTAGGCAGCGCGCGCTGCCTAGATACCCGACGTGTACCTTAGTTACCAGCCTCCTCCGCTCACCCGTTGAGCGGAGGAGGCTGGTAACTAAGGTACACTGTCGGGTATCTAGGCAGCGCGCGCTGCCTAGTTACCCGACGTGTACCTTAGTTACCAGCCTCCTCCGCTCACCGGGTGAGCGAGGAGGCTGGTAACTAAGGTACACAGTCGGGTATCTAGGCAGCGCGCGCTGCCTAGTTACCCGACGTGTACCTTAGTTACCAGCCTCCTCCGCTCACCCGGTGAGCGGAGGAGGCTGGTAACTAAGGTACACAGTCGGGTATCTAGGCAGCGCGCGCTGCCTAGTTACCCGCAGTTTACCTTGGAGACCAGCTCCCAGCGCTTGTGACAGGCGCTGGGAGCTGGAATATCGCTAGTCCCGGTGTCACACGCAGCGATGCTGCGTGTCCACCGGGCGACAATCGCCAGGTTTCAGAGCTGGTTCTGAAACCTGGCGATCATCAACCAGCGATTTATCGCTGGTTGATGCAGTATGTCACACGCGTCAATATCGCTGCAACGTCACGTGCAGTCGATATCGTGCAGGCGATATTGACGCGTGTGACACCCCCTTAAAGATTGGCCTTCAATATCAAAGTAGTAAACAAAACTTAAGTGCCGCAAATGAAAAGAAAATACAGCTTGTAGATACATTTCCTAGGTAACAACTTCATCAAGCTATATTCTACCTTAGAAAACATTTCACGCTGAGCTCCAGGATAAAGGTAATGGCTAACTATAAATGTTTTACTGTTTTCGTACAAGTGTGCAATTATTACATATACTTTATATAGCTGCTTTGAAAACTGGTTATCCATGGAAACACACAGGAAAGCCATTTACACGATATGCTCTTTGGGGTGCCATAAAGCTTGGTCATTAACACATATCACACTTTTCTAGTACTGTTGATATATGTTCACGTTTGCCGTGTTATCTAAGCTGTTTCCACTCTTAACCCAATAGTTCAATGTGTTCAACTGTGATAAATAACAATCAGAAAACAGAATCACTGCTTACCACCTGCCTTGTTGCAGTAGGGTCCAGACAATCTTACCCTGTGGTACTTGCTTGTTCTCAGCAAAAAGGTCATCCAAAAAAACAAATACTAGTCCATCACCTGGTGGTTAAAATTTCTTGTAACTTTATCGTCTTCATAACAACATATCTAAAGTTTGTTTGTGGCTGACCCCCATTGTGCCTTGAACACCAGGTTTGGCTTGTTATTCCATTTGTGTTGTTTGTGGAAAATCTTGGTAACTGTTCACATTCAGTTATCATATCCTGCCCTCAGACTCAGTTTATTTCAAGCTCAATTTGCTTGGGCCTGCCCCGCCTTTGTTACTGAATGCTGGCCTGGTGCTGTAAGGGTTAATTCTCAAAAGCCCAGGCATATGTGGCATCAGCTGCATGTACGGGGGCCTGATTTGCCTTTTTCACATGCACCAGTCTGGCACCATGGGAGTGGGATTTGAGATGCACCAGGTAAATGCTGCTTTTAATAGTTCTGCTTTATGTGTATGTTGGAGGCCGCATGGTACAGTTAAAATAGAAATATATAGAGTAGGACCTCCCTGATGAGATTGCCTTGACGTGGCAATGTGGCTCAAAAGATTGATCAATATTTTGCCAAATATCTCAATTTGATAATATTATACAGTTTCCAAGAATATGTGCTTTTGCACAGTTTTAATTGCAAGCTATCTTATGGTGGTGCTGGCTTTTTTGCTACTTTTTAATATGTCCCAAGCATTCCAACACATTTTAGGCTTAGAGTAAAACAGTACAATGATACCTCGGTTTTCATCGATAGTCTGTCTGAAAACAATCATCCAAAATCGAAACCGACAAAAACCGATGCATACCAAAAACACATTTTACAGAGAATAAAGATAGTGATTAATACTAAAAGCATTTTGGAAATCAATATGAAATGAATATAAAAGACAAATGTAAAGAATAACTGGACATTTTACATGGCAATTATTTTTTTGAAACACTCTTTTTTGGCATATGAAAGATGGCTAGGAGGGGAGAGAGGGGTGCGGATGGATTTTATTGGTTGTAAGGGGAATCACGTGGGCCACCATTTTTTCTTTCCCATATTAGCAGTATGCCATGTCTGAACGCCAACGGAAACCAAGTCAAATTTTTCATGGAAAAAAATCAACAAAAACCGAAACTGACGAGAACTGATGTCAACGAAAATTGAAGTATTACTGTATGGCTCTTTTCACATCTAATGCGCCTGTGCGCTTGGCTGTACTGCCTACCCTGTGCTAGCGCAAATGTCAGTGCAGGTGCATTTAGGGGCAGCTAAAGCCAAGCGCAAAGGCGCATGGATGCACTGCTCTTGCGTTCGGTTGCACTCGGTGCCCCCATTACCTACTGTGGATGAGCGCAGCTGAGCGCAAGAGCTGACGTCCCCAAAGCACGAGTGTGACTGGGCTGACATCACTGTGCATGCACTTCTCCAGATGCACCTGGAAATATCACATTTCGCTTTTCCGGGTGCATCTGACTAAGCGCATGCGCGGTGACGTCTGCCCATTTACACTCGCGCTTCCGGGATTTCAGAGCATGCGCTCGGCTGTGCTCATAGCAAGTGATGGGGGCACCGAGCGCACGAGCAGGGCGTCTATGCGATTGCCTGCACTAGCCCCTAAATGCCCCTGCGATTGCATTTGCGATAACGCAGGGCAGGCAAAAACACAGGCGCATAGATGTGCAACGAGCCTATGTGTATTTATGAAGATGTGACTAAAATTACTAGAAGGTGCTTGAACTACTATTTTTTTATGTTCAGCTATGACCATTATTCAGACTCAGATTGTGGTTTACCGACTTGGACATATGGCACTTGCTCTTGAATATTTGGATCTGCTCTCTTTTTTCATATGGAGAAAACACTAATGGTACCTATACACGCCGCGACGGCAGGCTGGATACATCCCGCTACTTCACGTGCACGAGCACGCTCAAACGGTTACAAACGCTCAACGCATCACCTTTACACGCCGCGACAAGATGCGCTACGCCACGCTACATCTATAGCTAGCTACATCGCCGGGTGTCTCAAGTAGCCAGCTGTAGCTCATTTACACACCGCTACAACCAGCTACTATGGGCGTACCTGGTGCAGCAGGGACAGCACATAGGCGTGCTACAATTGTGGATTACGAGACGTCCGTACGCTGATAGGACAAAGCAATAATACCATGATTGGCCAGGCATCGCAGGAGGCTGAGTAATACAGCACGCTCGAGCGATTGTGTAGTGTGACTCGTCAGCTCCTTAAATATGCCGCCCTGTGCGGCGACAACCAATCGCAACGCACCATCTTCCACCAATGATCCCACATGGGGCGCTGTAACACGGAGCCAGGGTCACGCCTTAGCTACATCGCAGGCTGTCCCGAGTTCCCTTCCGTTGCTTCTTTACACGCCGATACAGCTCGCTACCATCGGCGTTGTAGCCATCAGTTTTCGAGCAGAGCTAGGAAACAGATGTATCTGTAGCCGGCTGTATCGTCACGTCTTCAGACGCCGCTACGACGGGCTACATTGGCGCTACAAGCTACATTTGTAGCCTGTAGCGGGATGTATCCAGCCTGCCGTCGCGGCGTGTAAAGGTACCATAAGGAATAAAGACGCAAATAGGGTCTAATCCAATGCAAAGTGGCACAGACAAAAAGGAATTGTGCTCCCCTGCTGTAGAGGAGGGAGACACAACAATACATGAGTGAAGGAGATGTAGCTGCTGCAAATCAACATACTTACATTTGGTACTGGCAATAGAGAAAGAGAGAAATGTGTGTCTTCTTCGCTGTTGTTGAAGACTTCGGGATGGAATAGTCCAGAAAACATCAATAGATCAAATATGGTTTATTCTATGCATTTCAAAGCCAGCTAGAATCTTCCTCATGAAGAAGAAACACATTCTTTTCCCTCCCTCTGTATGTAAGCAATCTTACTAAATGCTACTTAAAGGGAATCTGTCATGTCCTTTTTTGTTTTTAAACCGCCCCGAATGTTATGCAGATCATGTACTGTACATCACTAATCTGTTTTTCTAAAAATATATCCATGTATTCTGCATAAAAAAGCACTTTAGATGCTTAGATGTTTGCATCAGGTACCTGCACAAGCAGTCATCAGCTGGAATCAGTTGTGTCAGTCCACATTCAGTCATGCAGTGTTATAAACGTAGTCACGTCCCCTGCATTGTAATATATTAACATCACTGAGGGACCTGCTGAAATTCACTAATGCTGTAAAAGGCATCTTCTCCCAACAGCAATTGTAAGATTTCTACACAGGTGATCAATGGGATTTAGATCATTGTTGCCACTTCAGAATTCTCCAGCACTTTATTTCCGTCCATTTCTGGGCGCGTCTTGAAGTATGTTTAGCGTGATTGTCCTGCTGGAAGACTCATGACCTAGGACGTACACCCAGCTTTCTGACACTGGGCACTTCTTTGTGACCTAAAATCCTTTACTAATCTTCACATGTCATGATGCCTTGCACACAGTCATGGCACGCAGTTCCAGAGGAGACAAAAATACCCCAAACCATCTTTGAGCCTCCACCACATTTGACTGTAGGTCCTGTGTTCTTTTCTTTGTAGGTCTCATTCCATCTTTAGCAAACAGTAGAATGGTTGCAGCCTCATTGCTGTTGCACACAGTCCAAAGGCATTTACAGCAACCAGGTTCATGGGAAGCTTTCATAAAGGCCCAGTTACACACACAGATAATTGTGCAGAGATTGTTCGCAGATCTCTGGTTGCAGTGAAATCATGGACACATTGTATCCATTTGTACACAGCCACAAAATGTAACAATGTGTCCATGATTTCACTGCAGCCAGAGATCTGCCAACAATCTCTGCACAGATATCTGTGTGTATGAGGCTGGGGTTCCACATAAGCCCTCAGTCCGTTTTTGGCTTCAGTTTTCTCATTTTTTTTTTCTAAGTCCAAAAACTGACAGAAAACGGTTTGGATGTAATAAACACCCTGTCCGTTTTTCTCTGGAGCTCAAAACATTGCCCTGTCCGTTTTTGAGTCAAAAACGTTGCATGCAACGTTTTTGGCATCAGTTAAAAAACGCATGCGTTTCCATGCGTTTTTTTTTAACATGGGGCCCTATGGGAAACGCATGCGCGAACGCATGGCATATGCGCACTTGCGTTTGCGCATGCGTTCGCGCATGCGTTTTTTTAATGAAAAGTCCAAAAACGTTCAGGAGTGCAGGAGGCTCAAAAAGCACCCAGAAAAAAACGGATTGGTGATGAAAATCACTTCCAAAAACGGATTTCTATGTGGAACCCCAGCCTAAGGCTGGGGTTCCACATAAGCCCTCAGTCCGTTTTTGGCTTCAGTTTTCTCATTTTTTTTTTCTAAGTCCAAAAACTGAAAATCACTTCCAAAAACGGATTTCTATGTGGAACCCCAGCCTAACTGGGCCTTAAGACTTAGGGAAAACTGACCATTTGACTTTTTCTCCCACATCTACTTAACAGTGGGAATTCACAGCCATTCATAAGGATAGTCATATCCCTTTTAACAATAGCTACGAGTGTTAGTACCTTTTATTCTTTCATATAAGGACTACATTTATCCCATACATGAATATTACATTAGTGCATTAATCTATGGTCCTATTTGATTAAAGTATATCTTAATACGTGCATGCTTGAGCTATATTCTAACCTATCTAAGGATGCACATACAGGTTTTGACAGTCTGTGTGTCATACTGCCCTGTATACTTTTTTACCCAAAGATACAGGCACCTACTTAGGTTTCTACCTCCTTCTCTCTATTTTAACGTAGGCCCTACATCTGTTCTCCAAACATTCTGATTCTTCACAGTAAGGATTTATGTCTATTGGTTGTATCTGACCTATTCTTGAGGTGCCAATATCTGAATTTCATTACATAAAGTCCTGTATATGAAAAAGGCTCCTGCTCGAGCCGAAACATAAAACATGTCGATTGAGTGTCTTTTTCATTCTTTCATCGGATTTTCACCAAAGCATAATAAATAGAACCACAAGCAATTCCTCATCTCAGCATCTTTCATTCTTTTTGGAGAGGTTTATATCTATATATATACATATGTATATACACACAGTATATATACATATATATATATATATATATATATATTTCCCCAAAATTGACAAATCAAAAAAAAGAAAAAGCCCACCAAACTACTCACCTTACCCTGTTCCCCTGATACACTGCTGGAGTCTGTGCAGTACTGAGGCTTCACACTAGAGGTGTGATGTAGTGACTTCATTGCACCCACAGTATACAGAGTCTCAAACTCACAGGCGTAGGCTAAGTGATGGATTGCGGAGAATTCATCTCCATGATCTATCATTTTATTCAACGCTATCCATGTCCTGGCATGGCGGATACCATTAAAATTTGCATAACGGGAGAGTGGAATGATCCTCTTGCCAAGCCACACAGTGCCCCTTCGAACCATCAGCCCCATAGCAGCCACATTTTTGATACCATAGACAGTATACACTCCACTTCCACGTGTCTCCAATTTTATATTTGTATTTTTAATTGATTACATGAGTTATTTTTTCGAGAACCAAACATTGTGCCTGACAAAGACCCCCAAATTTGTCACAACATGAGTACAGTTGCCTATTGCAGAACTATACAGGACTTTGCACGATGTCGTAAATGCACCGGATAGCAGTTCTGTGTGCATAAACCATTTTATTTGCATCAATTGTAGCTTTTCCATAATATTAACAAAACAACAGCGCTCCTCAACCGAGACACGGTGATAATTACAGCTTCTCATATGTGTTTGAATGGCTTGAGCCTTATACAACAGCGGTAGGGTCATATACTCACTTCTTGTGGCCGTTTCTGGATTTATTTGGCTCACGTTTAGGGCCCTTTCACATCAGCGTTTTTTTCAAATCGCGGCAGATGCGGTGAAAAAAACGCATCTGCCGCGATTACCGCATACCGGCTGCACTTGTGGCACGGTTGCGGTAAACGCCATACAATGTATAGGCGGACTTGCGGCAGGTGCGGCAAGTGCGGTTTTGGCACTTGCGGCAGGTGCGGCCGCGAAAAAAAAACGCTGCTGACAGCATTTTTTTTCACGGCCGCACCTGCCGCAAGTGCCAAAACCGCACTTGCCGCATCTACCGCAAGTCCGCCTATACCTTGTATGGCGTTTACCGCAACCGCGCCGCAACCGTGCCGTAAGTGCATCCGGTATGCGGTAATCGCGGCAGATGCATTTTTTTCACCGCATCTGCCGCGATTTGAAAAAAACGCTGATGTGAAAGGGCCCTTACACATGCAAGTTGACTGCACTATGGTTAGAGATCTGCACTATCAGGTGGAGTCTACACATAATGTAATCGCTGCAATGGAAATTCAGCAGCAATTTCACAGAAGTGATATCTGCACTAAGCTGTGGTTTACACTTTGCAAATGCTGCAGATATATTGTAGACTGCACCTTCTGTATTACAAAGGGTGACATCCTCAGTGAATATTCACAGCATCAATTGACATGCCACATGTCTTACAGGTGCATCTCAGTGAATTAGAATATCATCAAAAAGTTAATTTATTTCAGTAGTTCAATACATAAAGCAAAACGTATATATTATATAGAGTCATTACACACAGAGGGATCTATTTCAAGTGTTTATTTCCCTTAATGTTGATGATTATGGCTTACAGCCATTGAAAACCCATTATCTTAGAAAATTAAGGTACCGGTAGGGAAGATGAAAGATTAAAAACCGCACTGCTGTACTCCACGAGACATCAAAGAGTGAATATAATATTGATTTATTATTACACGTGTTTCAGGGCTCCCAGAAACGCATGAAATATGGCAATATGATATTGATTTTTCCTGAGGAAGGGGCCAGGGAGTCCTGAAATGCGTTGACTAATAAATCAATATTATATTCACCCTTTGATATCTCATGGAATATGGCAGCACAGTTTTTAACCCTCATTCTCACTACTCTATCTGCACCACGATGGGGACTGCAGCAGCCATGATATACTTTTATAGTGGTTGTGACTCTCACAACCACACAAGGTGAAGCCTCTGATACCTATTTAGGCAATATTTTATCGCTCAGACCCTACATCCTCCCTACTTTAGTTTTCTGACAAGATGTTGGCACACGTAGAGTGTGTATATAGTTTAAACTTTCCCTGTGGGTTGTTATACATTGGAGAGACTACTGTAAAAATGAAAGATCGCCTGTCCAAACACAAATATACAATACGGAAAAAAAAATACACTTCTACCCTTATTCCGCACAGTTTGAAAAAATGAAACACAACATTTCACAGTTAAAATACAAAATCTTGGAACAAGTAAAAACTCCCAGAAGAGGTAGTGATTGGGTCCTTACTTTGAAACAACGCGAGACGTACTGGATAGACTCCAGATCCTAGATCTGCAAGGTTGATTAGGGTGTCAACCCCCATTGTTAGTTAGAGGTGAGGAGGGAGAATAGTATACAGGGCCTATGTCTTCTTTCCTCCTTTTTCTACTGTGCACTGTAAGTTTTCTTTGTGAATTTGCAGTTTGAAATAAAGAAAAGGGTTTTATGGATATGCAATTTTTGTTCCAAATAATATAAATTTTCTTAAAGACTATTACGCTATAGAATTCTAATATTAATCACTAATATTAATATTTTTATCAGGTGAGGCAAGCACACTATTCAGAACTAAAGGAATCCATGAATACCTGCTGGCATCTACAGGAACTTAACCCATGCATCCCTGGATATTAAATCTGGACATGTACTCCCTCTAACAAATGTTTGTATTTTGTATAAGGGATGCTTTTGGGTAATCTTGTTTCACACAATACATACCAATAGATGTTCAATTAATTAAGTATTTATGCTTGGGTCTATAGTTATAATTTACATGTGGGTGAATCCATTGCACTAATTTCCTCCAAAATGAAGTGAGGATTATTGTTAAAAATACAACAAAAATAAATAATATCATCTAAAATTTTGTATAAATTTTGTTTCAAGACTCTTGTTTTTTCTTTAGCAAATTAGTAGCTCGCGGGAATAGAACAGAGGATGTGAGCAATTAACGCAATCCACACCCAAGATTGCACTCCCATGCAAATGAGTTTGTGGTTAATGAGATATTTGGTTTGTGTGTTTCAATGAACTTGTAACATTTGAAGAAGGCTAAACGTATAGCCGAAACGTGTCTTATCTTGACTTGTAAGACAGATGTATGGAAATAAATTGAAGAATCATACAACTCTATGTGTGCCAGTATCTTGCTAAATATACTGCTGGGTGTGCTATCCATTACTCAGCACCATCCCAGGGGTGTGCTGCTGGGATCCATGAACTACATTCTTTAATTTTCTAAGATAATGACCTTTGGGTTTTCATTGGCTGTAAGCCATAATCATCAACATTAACAGAAATAGACACTTGAAATAGATCACTCAGTTTGTCATGACTCTATAGAATATATACGTTTCACTTTAAGTATTGAATTACTAAAATAATTAAACTTTTTGATGATATTCTAATTCATTGAGATGCGCCTTTATGTGCAGGTCTGGTTAAATTATGCTCTGGATTTTCTCTGCAGCATATGGAAGAGATTGATTACAAGGCATAATAGTTGTATTGGGGACCAAAAGTGAATAGGCAAAACTGACCGGGGATAGTGGGTGGAGTGGAGAAAGTGGGTGTTACTGTCCGGACATAGTGTATGGAGAGGAAACTGTGGGTGGTGAGACATTGGGAGGCGAGACAGTGGGTGTCACCAAGTGCCCAAAGTTAAAATTAATTTTTAAGTCCATGTGATCTTGGAGTTTTTTTATAATAGAAGCTTGGATTTGGAGGTAAGACGTCTGGGTGACAGGGTGCGGGGGGGAAGACAAAGCATCCCCTTGTGTAATTAAAGTGTGTCAGATGTGTATGAGATGCATAATAGAATATAATTTGTACACGACATCATGTCCTTTGATATCTTATGCAGAAAAAAATGTCCGCCCACACCCACCAACTAAGCTGCTTAATTATGCAAGGTGGCATACTTGGGGTGTTATCCTCACACTCCCGCTTCTATTATAAAGAACTCCATACAATTGAATGCTTATTCCATTGCATCACAAAACAACACACAACCAGTTATAAAAGCATCAAAAAGCAGCTGTAGAATCCATGTGCCAATGGTAAAGATACTGTGAGTTTGCTGAAGAAGTGGGGATAATGTGGCACCCTGTGCCAGGTCACCACAGACTCCCTTGGGACACTAAGGGATTTGTCACAGCGAGTAACCCACCTCCACACAACACCTTTCACCCCAGACCTGTAGGGGGAGCTTCACTGGTTGCCTTAAGCCAGTTCCCCTATAAATACGGGTTCTGGAGGGAAAAACACCAGAGTGTGCAGTCACTACAGAACTGTGAAGAGCTGAGTGAGCTGAGCTGGTACTGGAGCCGTGCTAGGCCCATGCCTGAGTCAGTGGTAGACCCGCAGAGTAGAGGTCGAAGGCAGAGGAGAGAAACTTGCTACAAAAAGGGGCAGAAGAGTCATACAGATTCACCCCATTAGAGTTCTGGTTACTGGGACCGAGCTGCAGGGACAGAGAGAATAGGCCCCGCAGAGAAGCCAGCACTACAAAGAGGTTTAGCTTCCAGGACGCCCGCAGCACTAACAATTGTGAGCCAGGGACTGTGAGCCAGGATCCATACGAGAACCCAATAGAGAGCCTTCAGTGCAGCAACCCGGGTGTGGAGAATCACAGAGAGAGAGAAGTAACGGTCTGGTCGGGTTCCATGCCTGCCAGACTCCGAACAGAGCAACTGAGACAAGGAGGCCTACACCCTACTCGCTGTGGAAATCCTAAAGTGTTTCCCTTAACTCCGGATGAGTGTACCAGTACAGAACACCAGTAAAGGTACCAAAAGACTTTTATGTGTGCGTGTCCCTCCTTCCATCTGCACCACACTGACTATGCTCCCCTACTCCCACCTTGCACAGAAACGACTGTGCTGCCCTATTACCCTCACTTCAACCTACAGCCCCGGGGACCGCGCTCGTCCTGTAGGGAGCGGTTCCACTTTGCTGCCGCCCATCACCCCGGAGGCCCAAGCAGCGCCCTACAGGTGGCGTCACGACAGACATTTTTTTTTTCCCCATTTTTCATCTGCATTCCCCCGGGCCCACGGACTCAGGCACCGCTACCCGTGACTTCCCCTCCAGACCGCGCCTGAGTGATCCGAGTACCCCGAGGGCCTGGGCTGGACAATAACACTTCAAAACGCGTAGGATAAAATCACCTGCATTGCTAGTTACTTTCTCCTAGTCTTTTCATCTGGCCCACAGCACTGCACATTATTCCACTCTTTGTATCCAGTTCCTGTAAAATGAATTGGACTGATACAAAAATCCAGAATGAAAACTTGCTGCATTTGGGCCACAATGGAACATTCACAAGGGAAAAATACACTGAGGAAAACCTGAAGCGAATCTACAGAGGCAAACTGCAAAATATGTATAATAGATTTTTACCGCCTTAGAAAGGGTGAAATCCACTGTAAAAATGTGCAGTTTCGTAAAATATCACCCACAATTACTGTAAGGCTATGTGTCCTCTGGGCTTTTTTAGGTCATCCATTTTTTGTGCATTTTCTGCAGCCAAAGCGGATCCTTTTTATTGCAAGAAAGCATCACAAACACATCATCCACTTGTGTTGCTTTTTTTGCTCCATTTTTTTGCACTGTGCTTTTGCTTTTTCAAAGCATAAACGCAGTAATATTCCATAAGCGGCATTAAGGGTTAAATAAACACACGGGCACACACACACACACACACAAACAAACCTCGTTCTTCCCCAATTTCCCGTCCACGGTGTTCAGTGATGTGATCACGCGGTAACAGATCACCTGACTGGTCACATGGCCAGGTCCTTTTTAGTTCTCGCAGGTCCTCTTACCTGGTGCCCAGAAGGAAAACATCGCTGGATCATGCTATGGAATCGACGGGGAGCGTAAGTAATTGGATGACCAAGCGTTTGTGGTGTAGAAAATGCAGTAAAAAAGCATCACAAACAGACTGTGTGAATACCAATTCATTTGGCTGGAGTCAGCGTGGGTTCAGTCACTGCTCTGTGTATGGTGTAACCACACCCTCCTCACTGACTGATAGCCTCTCTGCATTAAGTTCCACTTGCAAGAGGCTTGCACGTGTCTGAAATCACATCACCCGCCACGGCCCCCAGCTCTCCGGAAAGGTAGGTGTCAGCTTCATGTATTTCAATGCATGTTAAGGCTCCTGTCAGGAGGGTGGGCGGCAGTGCTGGGAGATGGGATGTGAGACATGTGCAAGTGTCATGTAAGTTGAACCACACCCTTGGAGAATGCTGTCAGTCAGTGTGGGGGGTGATTATACCATCAACACAGCAGAGACTGAACCTGCGCTGGTGCTGCCTCCATGACTGAATCCAGAACATTGTCAATAGGAGTAAAGTTCATTTCTTCCTGGCAGAGATGCTTAATCTGCAGGCACCTAGTAGGATCAGAATGCTATTAACCTGCAGATTAAGATAATACCTACAGGTTAATAGGACTTCTCCACATGACAGGTTTAGTTAACACTAGAAGTCCCAGAAATGTCGAGCTCCCCCTGAAGTCCCGAAAGAGGGTCAAATGACCCTTAGTCCAAACTGAATAGAACTAGCTAGAAACTAAATGGCTAAACTCAATGGAAAACAACAACCTCCTGTGGTGCGACAGTAATGGCCTTAATTACAGAACAAAAGGCGGTCATTAGAGGATGTTAGCTAAAATCCTTCAGGTCATTCCACCCGTCTCTGGGTTCCAAAGGTAGAAATGTTAAATGACCCCTCTCTGGGACTTAAAGTGTTAAAGGGTAAGAAAAAAGTCACAAATTAGAAAAGGGGACTTGATATCAGTATTTATACTCCTAACTAAATGCATGTTTGCAAAAGCCCTTTAAAGCTGATTAAACCCTTTCCTTGTTGTAAAAATTCATTTTTCTGTTTTAGAAAAATCCAACATTTACATTTACCTTTAATGAGATAGAAGTGCAGCGGGGTGGGACACTTCACGTACAGCCTTCTTACCTATCCTTGTTCTCCACCCTCTGCCTGCCTTCTGGTCCTTGATTAAGCTTTCTTCAGTTACCTGCATTTCCTGCCCAAGAATTCACTCAAGTGCCACCCTGTTATAGGTTTGTGTCCTCAGAGGGGGCAGCACATTCGCAGATCGATAGTCTGACTATCGCAATGTCAACAAGACCTTATTGTGCATACACCACCCCAGGCAAAGATGGCACATGTACAGAACCTCTTGCAGAGAATACAGGTCAGCTAAAAAAAGAATGACATACTAGTCAGAGACCATACGCAGATGGCAGGTGGGAAATAACGGGAGTGTCCCATCCTTCTGTACTGGCATCTCATTAGTAAAATATAAAAAATATTGAATTTCTCTAAAATGGAAAAATAAAATTCCATATGCAAGGAAAGTATTTCATCAGCATTAAAGGTCCTTGATATACATGCCATTAGTTAGGGGTATAAGATTCTGATGACAGGCTCTCTTTATAGGGAACCAGTGATGTAAAAAAAAACCTGTTAACTTGGTAAAATCAAATTTGTAGAATGAAAGATTTTCTGTGCAAACACTTGGCTTCACATGTGCACCAAAAAGCGTATCAAAAGAAGGGGCATGAAAATGCAGCCAATGCTTTTCGCGGATAATGTTTTCTTTTTGTATTGTTACGAAACATTGTAAATAAAGAATATATATAAAAAGAAAAATGCAGTAATCAGAGGAGATTGTTATTATGAAGTTTGGTGCGGACACCTGCAGAAAACAAAAAACAGTATTTATGCGATGTATGAACAAGGCCTTACAGACACAAAAAAGCCACATGTCATATAGTGAAGCTACATAAATATGAGAACATTCTGGCTCCTTTGAATATGACCGAACAAAAAATAAATCCACGGGTCCCAACTAAAAAGAGGAAGGCGCACAGATGAGGTCACAGCTGCCCTGGATAATCGAAAGCCATGCTGGGGTAGGTAAAGATTCACAGCCTTCTATCCAGCCGCTGGGTATGACGGACCTGGACCGAAGTCCTATAAATTGATCCGCTCATCTCTAGTCCCAAAATGTCCTGGATACAGCAGGACAGTCCCAGATTCAGCTGTACGTCCTCCAGTCTCCAGTGTCTGCTGATTGTCCCTCACTGCCACTGCCCTTTGACATGTCCTGTCAGCATAGAAGGAAATAATAAATGGGCATGGCTTGAGGGTGTGATCAAGATTCCCCGCTAAATGGTCCCTTTTAGGATGAGCGAGTACCGCCTTATTCGAGCTCGCTATACTCGCAACGAGTAGGCAGCAGTACTCGCTACTCGTTGCGAGTATAGCGAGTACGAATACTTTCGCAGTGTATCTATAGATACACTGCAAAAGTAGCCTAAAAGTTAATAAAAGTTGTTAAAAAAATAATAAACTTACATACTCACCTTCCGACGCCTGCAGCGGGCCCGCCAGAGAAACCTTCCGATTGCTGGAAAAGGACCTTTCACTACCAGCCAATCAGATGGCCGGTAGCAATCTTTCCAATCAGCTGGTGCCACGTCACAACTACATCATCGCAAGCAGCCACCTGATTGCCCAGTTTTGCAAGGTCCTGAGAGTACATCTAGGACCTTGCAAATTGGCCAATCAGGTGGCCGCTAGAGATCACGTGGTTGTGACGTGGCGCCATCTGATTGGCCAGATCGCTACCGGCCATCTGATTGGCTGGTAGTGACGGGTCCTTTTCCAGGTATCGGATGGCTTCTCTGGCGGTCCCGGTGCAGGCATCGGAAGGTGAGTATGTACAGTAAGTATATTATTTGTTAACAACTTTTATTAACTTTTAGGCTACTTTTGCAGTGTATCTATAGATACACTGTGAAAGTATTAGGACTATTCACTACTCCCAAGTACTCCTAAGTACTCGGAGAGTAGCGAGTAGCCCGAATACCGCTACTATTCAGTGAATACTCAATAGTAGCGAGTATACTCGCTCATCCCTAGTCCCTTTTTCTGTTCTTCAAGAGTTCAAAAGTTAAGAGGTATGATGCAAGTCCTGTTACTGAGGGGAAATATCTTTATTCCTTCCAGTACATAGTGAATGTTGGTTGTATCTATACCTGGCACCTACTATCTGCAGATTCTCCAGTGTATCAGTGCTGAGACGACTGTCAGACAGTGCCAGGGAGCAGTTACAGCCATCGTTCACTATGTACTGAGCAGTGATTGACAACACCTCTATGACTGGAAGCCAGAGTCTGTCAGAAGGAATAAAGGTAATTTCTTCCCAGTGGCTGGGCTGTCAGTCAGTTCTGGGGTGTGGTTACAGCCATCACTCACTGTGTACTGAGCAGTGACTAAAGCCACACTGGTCACACCTCAATGACTGGAAGCCAGAGGCTGCCATAAGGAACAATGTTAATTTCCTCCTTGTAGCCGGGCTGTCAGTCAGTACCGGGGTGTGGTTACAGCCATCGCTCACTGTGTACTGAGCAGTGACTGAAGTCACACTGGTCACACCTCTATAATTGGAAGCCGGAGGCTGCCATAAGGAATAATGTTAATTTCCTCCTTGTAGCCGGGCTGTCAGTAAGTACCGGAATGTGGTTACAGCCATCGCTCACTGTGTACTGAGCTGTGACTGAAGCCACATTGGTCACGCCTCTATGACTGAAAGCCGGTGGCTGCAGTAAGGAATATTGTTAATTTCCTCCCTGTAGCCAGGCTGTCAGTCAGTGCTAAGGCATGGTTACAGCCATTGCTCACTGTGTACAGAGCAGTGACTGAAGCCACACTGGTCACACCTCTATGACTGGAAGCCGGAGGCTGCCATAAGGAATAATGTTAATTTACTCCCTGTAGCCGGGCTGTCAGTCAGTGCCGGGATGTGGTTACAGAGAGTGCAGCGGGTGGTGACATAGAAGCCCACTATTGTTCCCCACCTTGCCTGCTTTGGGTCCTGAAAGCCGTTCTGCAGTATGACCTTGTCATTTCCTCCCTAGATTAGCCAAGTGCCACCTGTTAAGGTTTGTGTTAGCAGCCATTCGCAGTTAGTGATACGAATGTCACAAACTTATTGTGCTTAACCACCCAGCAAGATGAGCACATGTCGTAACTCATTGCGAGTCAGCGAGTCTCAAAAGTAATGAATAAGTCAGAGTACATACGCAGATAGTGGGAATAACGGAGTGTCCCATCCTTCTGACTGGCAATCTCATTAGTATATTATATTGCAATATCTCGATTTCCATTTGCAAGTAATCGTATCCACATAAAGATCCTGATTCATGCTCATTGTTGGGGTATAAGATCCAGCTGACAGGTCCTATAGGACCTGTGCCTGTTAACTGGTAAATCAGTGCTGAGATTTTCTGTCAACATCTGGCTCACTTCACCAAAGTGTATCAAAAGAAGTGGCACAAAAATGAGCAAGCTGGATATGTTTTCTTTGTCATTTCGACTTGAAATAAAGAATACTATATATAGCAAAATGCAGTAGCAGAGGAGATTGTTTTGAATTGGTGACGGACACAAAGTATTTTGCAATTGTAAAAGGACAGTCACCAAAAGGGCCAATGTCATTTTAGTGATGCTACATAAAAAATTCATTGTCGTGTGTTTTTATTAGAAAACAATTTAAATAAAATCAGGGTCCAATCTAAATATGGCGGAACGCCATAGAATTGGGTCTCAGTGCCCTGGATAATCAAAGCATGGCTCTAACCCCTTTATACCCAGCCGGGGTAGACCGTACCTGGAGAAGCCTGAAAGCGGGCTTCAGTCGCCAAGATGCCTTCAGCATGAACAGCCCATGATTCAGGGTCGCTCGCGCAATCTTCCGGGGGATTGCCCTCATTAATGCTTGGCATTCCCCTGCGCATGAGGAATATCACAGCGCATGCTGAGGCTGATCAAGAATTGCCGCATAAAGGTCCCGCTTTTTTTTTCAAGATTTTCAAAAGTTGGGAGTTTGATGAATCCTAGACCTGATCGAAATTCATTTATTTTAAACAATGTGTTGGTTGATCTAGCCGGCAATATCTATGCTAGCAGATTCTGCTTACCAGGCTGGGCGACTGTCAAGTCAGCGCCAGGGAGCAGTTTGCAGCCCTCACTATGCTACATTGATGACACCACCTCCTGAAGCAGGTCTGCCAGAAGGAATCACTGGTGAATTCCTCTCCAGGGCCGTGGCGTAGTCAGCTGGGTGTGGTATACAGCATCGCTTATAAAACTGGTATAGCGTGATCTTAATGTCAGCACATTTGACCCACCTCATAACTGGAAGCCCGAAAGGTGCAAAAAACAAGAGTCAATTTTTCTTGTAAGCATTGGGTTTCATCATCTAATTTTACAAGCAATCCTCACTGTGTACTGACGTATCAAACCCATTGGTACCTCTATGACTGAACCAGGCTGCATAAGAATAATGTTAATGCACAGGGTGTCATTAAGTCGGATGTGGAAGCATCCTCACTGTACTAGTCTGTGAAGCAGCATGGTCACGGCCCTAGACTGCAAAGCCGGTGCAGCGTAGGACTATTCGTATTCCTCGCAAGAAGTGTACAGTCAGTTAAGCAGGTTTCCCTGCTTCACTGTGCACAGACCCAGTACTAAGCCACAACTGGCAACTCTATTTGTCTGCGATCTGGACAATGCTAAGTGAATATTAATTTCATACTCGTCCCGGTGTCAATCATGCTGGGATGTGTTACAGCCATGCCTGGTACCTGGCGCGAAGCCCTTGACTACTGGGCCGTGGTGCAGTAAGATATTGTTAATTCCTTAGCCGGTTCAGTCATGCCCATACACCATTGCTCACTGTGTACTGAGCTGTGACTGAAGCCACCCTAGTCACACCTCTATGACTGAAAGCCGGTGGCTGCAGTAAGGAATATTGTTAATTTCCTCTCTGTAGCCGGGCTGTCAGTCAGTGCTAAGGCATGGTTACAGCCATTGCTCACTGTGTACAGAGCAGTGACTTTGCCACACTGGTCATGCCTATATGACTAAAAGCTGGAGGCTGCCATAAGGAATAAAATTAATTTTCTCCCTGTAGCAGTAGGCTGCTGGACATGGTTACAGCCATTGTTCACTCTATACAAGTAGTGACTGAAGCCACACTAGTAACACTTCTATGACTGAAAGTCGGAGGCTGCAGAAAGGAATATTGTTCATTTCCTCCCTGTAGCTGGGCTGTTTGTGTGGTGGTCGCAATGCTATAGAATACTGCAGACCCACCGATTTACCCCATATTTGCAGATTAATAGCATTTTTTAATCTGATTAGTTCCCTTTAAAGAATGCCAACAAGATAAGACTGCTGCACACACTCCTAGAGAACGCCGGCCATGTGCTCGAAGAGGTCATATATTGATGTGCACTAACATTGCCTCATTTGTTTCCCACAAGGCTCAGCAGACGTATCCTGCAGTCATTTTAAATGGCAGAGATGAGACCTATCCTTCTGGTTGTCAGTCCCTGAACCTCACCCGCATTCATGGCAAGCTGCTAAATGAACTTTAGCCTTCTAGCTCAAATAAATAAGAAGAAATGAATGAGAGCGGCTGCTTGTTTGCTTTGCATTCTATTTATGTGACCAATGCGCTTAAGATGTCTACGCTATATAAACAACTCAAGGCAGTGCCGCAAGAAAATAGGTGGCTGAGGAAGGGGGATTAATTCACTGAAACCCACCCCCATGCCATCAAAGTCAGGGAACTAAAACTCATTTTCAACCTCTCTAGAGAAAGGCTTCTTTAATCTGTTACCGTGGCAACCGTGGGCTTTTCAGCATCTCATCTGCGATGTGTTTGTGCTTGCACATACTGAGGGACGCTCTTTCCACTGATCTATTTACAGAAAAGGACCTTACAACTGCACCTTCATGTTTTCCAGGCTCCATTATTACTCTCCAGCACTGGTTTTTTTTTCTTTTTGTTACTTAGGATCAAGTAAATGTGATGAGTCCTGGAGCGTTGAGCCACCAAGGCGACGTCTTTCCTGCGTTCTGTCAATGCATGCAGAATGAATGATTGAACAATTCCAGCTGTAATGTGTAATTTAGAGCGCGGAAAATAATTCATACCTCTCCTACGCAAAGGAAGGAAAATAGATAGAAGTTGCCTTTTAATGAAAACTTTATCATCTTTCTTACAGGCAATATGATGGTGTCCGGAAACTGTATGGAGACCGGCGAACATCACGAGGAGGTGTGGAATAAGGAGGGCACCACCACTATACATATTTCACTTTGGAAAAGATTGTTAAAGACTATGATCACATAAAAATGATTATTAATATGGTAAGACTCTTTTCAACAAGCCTTTAATTTGGAAAGAGTGTTTATTAGAATGTTCATTCATTGATTGTTGGCCACTGCAAGTATGCTGAAAATTACCTGACTGCAAGGGAATGTGTGGCACCCCAGGGTTCATGTACCACAGTAACACCACCAAGGGTTAACTCCCCATACAACCCACAACACTACACTAGCACCTCCAAGCCAGGAGGGGGAGCTAAAGCTGCTTCCCTATGTATTCTGGGTGGAGAGGAAGTGGCAGTTAGTTCAGTGCGGAGCAGCACTGAGGAAGAGAGACTTGGGTGTAAAAGGGCTGCATTAGGCTCACCCCACGGTCCACTGTCCAGTTCCAGGCCGGCCAAGGTCTGAGGAAAGGAGAAGGAGCAGAGAGGAACACACCTGGGAGACTGAGTTCCCTGAGACTCACCCCAGAGAAGCCCATAGAACGGATACCGGATCCGATGCTGTGCCTGACACAAACAGCACAGTGAACACTGGAATAGTGAAGGTCCAACATCTTCACTGTACCACCACGAAGCAACACGGCGGGGTCAGGAACATGGAATAAGTCTCAAGTTGCCTAGCAAGTTGAAACCCGTGAGGGGAGACAGGGCGGAGAACTTAGCTAAAGCGGCAGCAGGGCCACACACACAGCGCAGAAACAGGGAGCCAAAGGACTCGGCCAGGGTGGGAGCAACCCGGCCCCTGCACAGACTCCGTGGACAGTAGTCAGCTGAAATACTATCTGCTTCAGTAAAGACTTGGAAAACTACAAAACCGTGAGTCTGTGTAATCCTTGCAAACCCTGTTCATCCTCACAAACTGCTATCATCTCTATCACTACCCCAGCCCTGCACCCATCCATAGAATATTATCACTACTTGCCCTGGGGACCAGGCTCTGCCCATGGAGAGCCGTCACATCACAGGCTGCCAAACATCATCCTCGGAGGTTCCGCAGCAGCAGCGGTGGTCACCCTGACCATATACCACGGGTGGCGTCACGAATATATCCCCTGTAAATAACCCCCAACCTTTACTTCTGGGCTCGGGACACGGTCCGGACCAAGACCGCTGTGATTCTGCATGATACCCCGGTCCGGTACCGAGTACCCCATCCCAGTGGGCTCCACAAATGATTGTCACTGGAATTCTCCAGCCTTGAAGATATCAACTGTACTGCGTTGTATAGTAATGTGAATGCATTTGTGCATGTAATGTAATGTCTCTAATGTACTATGTATAAGGTATAAAATATAAGAAATGTTATGTAGTAAAGTACAGTAGAAGGTAATATATATCGTAGCACTCTAAATAGGATTAAGACATGTACGTATACAATTTTAGTAACACGACTCGCGGGGCGAGGCTAAACGGCAAGTTCTGAAAAAAAAAACTCTGCTTAATGCTGCAGAAGAGGGAGAGAATGATTGGCAGCGGTGGGCAGATTACACATGCAGGGGGTGTGAATCTGCCCTTCGGCTCCAGCCACAAGCCACCTCTTTTCCGGCTGCAGGATGTAAGTTTTCTAAGAGTATTATCTCGGGGTGCAGGCTGCTCAAGTGCTGGGGGACCCCTTGCCTGGATGCAGCAGACATGCTGCATCCAGTGCTGTAATTAGATCACCATGCCTGGTTTGGTGACAGGTCCTCTTTAAACTCCTCCCACCGGACTGTCTCTCAGCAAAGGATTTAACCCTGTAGTCCCCTGATCTAGAGTGTGTAGATGTAGGATAAGAGCCTCAGATTGACGCTACATTCCCCAATGACAGGAATATTGCACACTCAGTCATGGGTGCAGTACCCCTACTGTGGCGCACTAACCAGTGGGGCACCACATTCCCCCTTGGTGAAACACACTTGTTCTCAAGTGTCTCTACCCATACCCGGTACAGAGCAATTTTTAATATGCAGTTTAATAATAACCACTTTTAATAATAACATTAAGTATACTTGGTTTCTTCCCGTCCGGGAGGCGTATTTCTTGTAACGTTGCAAACAGTCCTCATGGAAGTCTATGAAATTACGGCAATAAGCAGCATATGCACACATTTTCAAATTAAACAACTATATACATGACCGGGTTTTGCAGTCTCTTGTCCACACATTTGTGAACACACAGGGCATACCATCCTCTCAGCCCTGCGTGCTGCTCATGGCCAGTCATTCTGGTACAAGTCCCGCTCCAGTGCCGGAGCTTGTGCACGGTTCCGCTCACCTGTCATGGCGGTTACATTGACCTGTCTAGCTAGTCCGTGCGGTTGAAGCTCCTTCTGCACCATGCGGGGGCCAGGATTCCCCGACTTCCTTCCTTGATGTCGCATTTCCGGTCATCCTCCTCAGAGCTTGGCTGGCTGAACGGCTCCTCAGCTTCCTTGGATTCCATTCTGGTCTTGCTGCCCCTGTCATCAGGTAGGGCCTCGGGGTCATCTGGCTCTGCCCTGACTTCTGCGCTGGTGACGGGCTGCGGTTGAACCGTTGGATCCTCTCTGGAGCTGGGTGCTCAACCGTGGACAGGTCTCTTGCACCTGGTTCCAGCTCCGTGCTGGACCTCCATTGCGTAGCTCTGTCCCTGCCGCCAGGGGTTAGTTTAGTTTTTGGCCCACCCCTTGGTATGGTCCTCCCATGGTAAGGGGCTGAGGCACGCCCCTGGGTCAGCACATTGTCTCTTACATTTTGAAGGCCGCCATTTTGTGGTTCCAAACAGTTCTTTAGTAATAATTTTAACAGTTTATAAGGTGCACAGTACCTGGTTACACCGGGCACGAAATCCTGTTCGTGAATGCCAGAAAGCTGATTCACCCATGGTCCTATGTGGTCTTGGTACCCGGGTGTGGAGTCACAGGGATGTCACTGGAGCTCGCCCGGACCCATGGCCCTAGTGAACAGCCTAAAAATTGGGGGAGTTGTAAAAAAAAAAAAAAGGGATTAAAGTTTAAAGTTCGGTGTGATGCCGCCTGCAGTTTCTGGTGATGTTCACCAGCGCCGCTCTCAGTCCGCCAGGGATGGTGGTATTGCAGCTTGATGGATTAGCTTCCTGCAGGCGGAGAAGGTCCACGGGGCAGTGATGAGATGAAGGCAGAATCAAGACACTGGAGGATTATGGGGACCTCCGCCCCTGCTGTGTGATGTAGCAAAGCTGACTGCATCATTTAAAGGAGAAGACAGAAGAGAGAAGCAGAACACCAGGATGACTGGAGTGATGCGTGGGGGTAATAAGATGGAGTCCCTAAGCGTATCTGTCTCTTTATTTCTAATAAAGATTTTTAACTCTGTGTGGTGTCTTTTTTAAACTTTTTACTGGAGATTCTTAATGGCTGGGTCTTACTTGGCCTGACGTTAAGAATCTCAGGGCTTAATACCAGCTGGTAAAACAAAGCTGGTATTAACCCCCTATTACGCAGTGTGCCACCGGCCACTAGGGCGGCAGGAAGAGCCTGCTAAGGTGCCTGGAAATGGCGCTTCTTATAAATACGCCGTTTTCAAGGGCAGCTGCGAGCTGCTATTCTTTAGCGTGGGTGGGCCCTAAAACAATTGGCCCTCACCCCGCTGAGAATGCAGAATCCCAGCCCTCAGCTGCCTAGTTTTACCTTGGCTGGCAATTAAAAATAGGGCAGAGCCCACACATTTATTTTGCCAACCAAGTGTAAATTAGGCAGCTGAGTGTGGCAGCTCGCAGTTGTCTGCTTTCATCGGGCTAGACTTAAAAATGATGTGAAGCCTACACCTTTTGTTTTTTAGTAAATTTTTTATTTAGCACCCTATAATGCCAGTTTGGTTGCCATACACTAAAGTGCATGGCAAGCAAACAGAATCACTGCCCAGATTGTGGAGATCCAGTCTGACTACAACAGCCAATCACAGAGGCTCTCACAGAGTGTGAGCTTCTGTGATTGGCTGTTTGTTTGACAGTGCAGTGAATATGCAATTAGCTTATTAGGCGGCCCCAGAAGTAGCAGAGGGAGACTGTTAAGACCGATCTAGCTAGCTATTCAAACTAGCTACTCTTTTCTCAGGTTATACAGCATAAGAAAGACCATGTTAAAAACGCATTGCACACGGACCACACTCACATCACAGTCACACCACATGCATTGCTCTCACACCACACTCACACCACACTCGCAGGACAATACAGAAAGCACTCGCATGACTGTCGTGCATCAAAAACGCTCCGATTTTCATGCTTTTAGTGTGCCTCAACAATTAAGTTACATTTACACCAGACAATGCGTGATGTTAAATTAGCCCCAATTGGCAACTTTTTTGCCAGGTGTTTAATAGCATGTTTACACAGGCAGATCATGTTTTAGATACACACAGAATAATCAGTAATTGATACTTCAGTGAGAATAGGCTATCATTTTCTTAACAGAATGGGCCCTGTTTTCAAAGAATGATGTGCTGCTGAGAATGATGACATTTAGGCAAGCAAAAGATCGCTTCACCTAACGAATGAGTGTGTTGCTCCTTCATCCAATTCCACAATCTATTAAAGACTCTGCATTCACCTAGGGAGCGAATAGAGCAGTCGTTGTGTGCCTCCGTAGTCAATCCAAGCATCGACGCTCTGCACACAATCCATAAATGTGATAGTCACTTAGCATGAATAGGTGAAGTCGGGCGATAAAGGAGTCGGAGTCTCTGGTGCTATCCTCTGTCTGCCCAGCGGAAGCTTGTGCAATGACCAAGCACATGTCATCTATTTACAGACTCTCTGCAACAGCAAACCAGTAGAAATGATTGATGTCTACTTAAATGCTGGAGATCAGATTGTTGAAATCAGGGGCATAACGATCGTTGGTCCCAAGAGTGCAACCCTGATCCTGCCCATGCTGGAGAAGGGCTTGCAGACACCAGCACCTATTTCAGCTGGATGTGCATCTGAGAACACAATTCAGCTGAAATGTCCAGGTCCTGCACTGCAGTAGCCAGCTAATCAGAGGCCAGCAGTCAACTTTGTTGTGTAAGTCATTGGTTGACCAATGCCGAGGGACATCATGCGCTGCCTGTCGCTTACATGCTGAAGTTGCTGGCGACAGAAGAGGATTCTGCTCATCAAAGGACCCAGCTTGGGGGATATTATACCAGGATGGGGGAACATATTGTAATGCCCTCTGCCTGGGATTGGCCTCCTTTGCTCACTGTGTGGCTCATGCGCTTCAGTCGCTCTATCCCTGCTGCAGTGCCGGTCTCTGCTGAGCAGGGAGATCAGTGTCAATCAAACAGTTCCGCTGATTCTGCTTACCTTGTGACATGCCTTCGCTCTTCCCTTGCCTGTGGTTCTTATGGCCATCTGCATTCTTCAAATAGCAGGTTCCTGGGAGTGTGCTTAGGCAGCGTGCACCGCACTTTGCAAATGTGGCACCCCAGAGTCCGGTTGCCACAATAGCAATGCCTCCCTCGGGGGGTGATGTCATGCTTCAAAGCAAGAAGGGGTATCCACACCAGGTAAGCCCGCAACCTGCAACACTTTTCCTGACTCCAGACCAGAAGGGGGAGCTCTGAAACCCAGGTTTAGGGAAGCTCGCCTATAAATTCCAGCCTGGGGGCGGGATTAGTCAGAACGTCAGTAAGGAGTAAGAGAGCTCATTTCCTAGAAGGACTGTGAAGATGACCTGTAGATTGGAGCAGTGCTAAACTCGTCCCAGGCAGAGTAGAAAAGGAACAGTAAGTGTGAGGGACACGTAGGAGATGCTCTGAGGAAGGAGAGAAGCAGGCCTGGGGAATGGAGCCAGTGACCCGGCTCACCCCAGAGCAGAGCACCTGAAACGGACACTGGAGTCCAAGGTAGTGAGGGTACTTCAGACCCAGCAGCCAAAAACCGGAGGACGGGAGACTCCACATCTCCCAACCACAGCCAAACACCTGGGAGGATACTTCAGACCCAGCAGCCAAAAACCGGAGGACGAGAGACTCCACATCTCCCAACCACAGCCAAGCACCTGGAGGCACAGCAGCACTAGAGAGCTCATGGACAGTCACCAGAGGAGTGGTGCCCAGGAAGGGCTCAAACTGCCTGCCATACAGTCAAGTGACTTTGCAGCAAGAAGAGAGGGTCGCAGCTTAGTTAAAGGCAGCCAGGACCTGCAAAGAGGAGCACAGCAGGGAGGTCTCAGAACTCACCGGGTGAGGAGATCCCCAACTTGCTTCCAGGCCATCTGGATCTCCTGTGGATAGTGCCTTGGTCTGAACCTGCTACTACCAGTAAAGGTAAAGTGAGACTACATACTGTGTAGCTGTCGGTTATTCTGCACCGTCAGTCCTGCACCCCAACGGCCTTCCACCGCTATAGACTATACCAGTTGCCCTGGGGAACCGATGGACCCGTGGGGAGCAATACCACCTCAGCTGCATTTCCATGATCCCCAGAGGTCCCGCACCGTAGCATTGGCCATTAACAGCCGAACATCACAGGTTGTGTCACGACAGCCATTCCCAAAACCATAGCTATACCCCAACTTTTAATTTGATGCCGAGGGTCACGAAGCCAGGTCTTGACCCTCATGACTGCCCAGAGATGTCAAAGCTCAATTCCGAGTACCCCTAGGCCCTCGGGCATATCAGATTTCTGGGGTCACAAACAGGATTATTTGCCCGTTGTCGACTGGTACTGTGTGTCATAGACTTTATTGAACTGTGTGACTGTTGCCAATACTGTACCACGCAGTGTGTGGGAAGCCAGAAGGGGTGTGCTGTCATGGGCGGAACCTTAGAAAGGGCATGGAGAGAAACCCTGCCCTACGCTGTGACATCAGCCGGCGGGATGCAGGAAGCCCTGACCCAGAAGTCCCCTGTACACTCAACTCCCTGCCTGCAGAGCGGTAGACTGCTAAGCTGACAAAAATTGAGAGCCTGGCCGCAGTTCACTAGGGGGGAAAAAGATGTCTGATCTGGAGGGAGAAGAACCGGTGGTGGTCCTGGCCCCAGATGCCCCCGCAGCCCCAGAAGCTGCTGCAGCCCCAGTTGCGGCCTAAGCCAAAGCTCCGGCCGCAGCCATAGCCGCTGCACCCGCAGCCGCACCAGTCATGTCGTTCTCAATATTCCAGGACCAACGTGGTTACCGCAGTATTCAGGGAAATTGGATACCCTGAGCGACTTCAGGGAGAGACTGAAAAGTTTGTTTGAATTGTATTTCCTGACTGAGAACCAGAAAGTAACCCTACTAATAGGACAATTGACTGGTGCAGCCCAAAGAGAGGTAAAGTCCTGGCTGGACACCGACAAAAGAACTGTTAAAAAATCTTAGCCAGGTTGAAAGAAGCCTTTGACACCCGTACTGCAGCAGAGATTAAAATGAGTTTTTATGGGTGCAAACAATGGGTGCAGGTCAGTATACAGGACTATGCATTAAATCTACAAGAGGCGTTGAGAGCCATGAAGCAGATAGACTCCGACACTGCACGAGATGAAAACAAGCTGTTGACTGAGCAGTTTATTGAGGGGCTTTGGTCTCATGCCCACCGGACACAGCTACGCATCCCAGTGTTCGCATGGTGTGAGAGACAAGCGGTCTGTCATGCAGGAAGCAACATTCAACCCATTACCACCCCATGGTTGGGCAGAGACGCAAGATAGTGACCCAGCCATCCGCTTAGTCAAGGAGTTGTTGACACAAGCCAAATCGTGCCCTGGTCTAGGTGCTCTGCAAGAGGCACAACAGTTGTGGAAAGAAGAACAAGTTACTTATCTATGCAGGCAAGCTGTGCAGGCGGCACATCAATGCATGAACCCATGAACTGGTCTGGCAGATAGTGGTCCCAAAGAGTGATGTCCAGATGGTCCTAGAGGCGTACCACGATGGGGCAGGGCACATCGGGTGGAAGAAGTAGGAGGTTCTACTGCGTGAATGATTCTATTGGGTTGGCATGAGGAAAGTCATCGAGAAAGGGTGCAGAGACTGTGGCAGAAGGATCGTGACAGCCAGAGAGCTCCTTTCCAGCCTATTTGCATCAGGCCACCACTTGAACTTGTAGCCTTGGACCATGTTAAACTGCCCCCCAACCGGGCAAGCTATGTCTACGTCCTCACCCTTGTAGATCACTATTCTTGTTTCTTGGTAGTAGAGCCAGTGAAAAACCTAACAGCAGGGACAGCGGCTAGAGTCTTTTAAAACCATTTCTGCATAACCCATGGCTATCCTGAACAGGTTCTTACGGATCAAGGTCCAGCGTTCGAGTCAGAGGTGTTCCAGGAGTTTTGCAGCTTGTACAGCTGCATGAAAATAAGAGCGACACTGTACCACCCACAGTCCAATGGCATGTGTGAGAAGATGAATCAGGTAGTGATAGACCTATTGAACACACTGCCACTGGAAGAAAGAAGTATGTGGCCAGACAAGTTGCCAAAGTTAGTGGACTTATACAATCTTATTCCTGTGTATTCCACCAATTGTTCTCCTGTCTATCTGATGAGGGCAAGACCTGGTAAGCTGCCCATTGACCTAGACATAGTAGTTTTGATGCCTGAGACAAACCCACCAGAAACAGATTGGGATACAGAACGTCAACAGAGATACTGTCAAGTGCAAGAGTGTGTTGAGAGAAATTTGTCTCAAGCAAGAGAAAGGCAAGAGAGCGCCTATAACAAACAAGCACCTGCAGTTCCCTTAACACTAGGAGAACAAGTCCTCAAGAGGAAAAGACATACCAACAAACTGGATGACCAGTGGGAGGCAGAGCCATATACCGTATTGCCTTCAAATTTTGACAACGCCAAAATCTGTCTAATTAGTAAAGATGGAGGAGAGATCTCAGTGGCAGTGGCAGTTACAAGAAACCATCTAAAAATATTAAGAGACAAAATGGAAGTCCAAGAAAAGCCTCAGCCCACATAGCAAAAAGAAGAAATGATTTATGTCGTTCTTGGAAACTTTCCCAAAATGTGAACTCAGCTAAATGGAGCAATAGTAGTAACTGTATTGACTTTTCCCCAACGTGTCATACCTGAACCAGTTAAAACTCAAAAATAGTGATGGGCGAATCCTAAATTACTCGGAATCGCTTGACTCTAGCGAGTCCGAGCACAGGACTCGCTACTCGTTGCGAGTCTAGCGAGTCCAATGTTAATGAATGGGGAAGCGAGTAATAGCGAGTAGTGTGAGATTTACAACTCGCAGATGTGTCTCGGAAGCTTCAGCCTGAAGCAATCCTAGTTTTGTCATTTATTTGCATTGGACTCGTTTACTTTGCAACTGTAATCGCTGGCTGGGAAACTCGCACAGATAAGAGTCCTGTCTTCTTTGTGTGCTGGCTCCAGGGTCCTAGAGCCTGCCTGCTGCCTGATGTAGCAGAGCTGAGATTGTTCTCAGTCTGCTCATTCCCTGTGTACAGACATGAATGTCTGTGCACAGAGATGATGTAGCAGTGCTGAGATTGTTCTCAGTCTGCTCATTCCCTGTGCATATACATCTATATCTATGCACAGGGATGAGCAGAGAGGACATCGCGTTTTGGACTGCGTCGGACGGAAGAGGATTTTTTTAATTAAAGATGGAGTCTCTAATGGCTTTTTTTTTTATTTCTAATAAAAAAATTTCTCTGTGTTGTGTTTTTTTTAAAACAATTTAATAGAAATTCATGGCGGTCATGTCTAATATTGACGTGACCTCCATAAATTTCGGGCTTAGGGCCAGCTGATAATACAAAGCTGGCCCTAACCTCTATTACCCAGCGTGCCACCGCCACCAGGGCCGCTGGAAGAGCGGGGTTCAGCGCCAGAGGATGGCGCTTCAATGAACGCGCCATCTTCTGGGGCGGCTGCGGGCTGCAATTTGCAGCGGGGGGTGCCCAGAAAGCTTGGGCATCCCTGCGCTGCGGATTCCAGCCCCCAGCTGCTTAGCTGTACCTGGCTAGACATAGAAATTGCGCGGAGCCCCATGCATTTTTTTGACTCCGACTCCGAGACGACTCCGACTCCGAGACGACTCCGACTCTGACTCGACTCCGAGACGACTCCGACTCCGAGACGAATCCGACTCCGACTCAACTCCGACTCCGAGACGACTCCGACTCCGAGACGACTCCGACTCCGAGACGACTCCGACTCCGACTCCGAGACGACTCCGACTCCGACTCGACTCCGAGACGACTCCGACTCCGAGATGACTCCGACTCCAAGACGACTCCGACTCCGAGGCGACTCCGACTCCGACTCAACTCCGACTCCGAGACGACTCCGACTCCGAGACGACTCCGACTCCGAGACGACTCCGACTCCGACTCGACTCCGAGACGACTCCGACTCCGAGACGACTCCGACTCCGAGACGACTCCGACTCCGAGGCGACTCCGACTCTGAGGCGACTCCGACTCTGAGGCGACTCCGACTCTGAGGAGACTCCGACTCCGAGACGACTCCGACTCCGAGGCGACTCCGACTCCGAGGCGACTCCGACTCTGAGGCGACTCTGACTCTGAGGCGACTCCGACTCTGAGACTCCGACTCTGAGACTCTGACTCTGAGACTCTGACTCTGAGACTCTGACTCTGAAATTCATTAAATAATAAAAAAAATGCGTGGGGCTCCGCGCAATTTCTATGTCTAGCCTGGTACAGCTAAGCAGCTGGGGGCTGGAATCCACAGCGCAGGGATGCCCAAGCTTTCTGGGCACCCCCCGCTGCAAATTGCAGCCCGCAGCCGCCCCAGAAGATGGCGCGTTCATTGAAGCGCCATCCTCTGGCGCTGAACCCCGCTCTTCCAGCGGCCCTGGTGGCAGTGGCACGCTGGGTAATAAAGGGGTTAATACCAGCTTTGTTATACAAGCTGGTATTAAGCCCGAGATTCTTAATGTCAGGCCACGTTTGACCCAGCCACTAAGAATCTCCAATAAAGGGTTAAAAAAACACAACACAGAGAAAATTTTTTATTTGAAATAAAAAAAAAGCCATTAGGGACTCCATCTTTAATTAAAAAAATCCTCTTCTGTCCGACGTAGTCCAAAACGCGATGTCCTCTCTGCTACATCCCCTGTGCATAAATATAGATGTCTATACACAGGGAATGAGCAGACTGAGAACAATCTCAGCACTGCTACATCATGTCTTGAGCAGGCAGGTTCTAGGACCCTGGAG
This sequence comes from Allobates femoralis, assembly GCA_033576535.1. Taxonomy (NCBI): domain Eukaryota; kingdom Metazoa; phylum Chordata; class Amphibia; order Anura; family Aromobatidae; genus Allobates; species Allobates femoralis. The sequence goes on from JARQOC010000012.1 coordinate 61,717,105, forward strand.
CTGCACAGAGAAGACAGCTGGACTCGGCTCACAATGTAACAGCAGTTATCTGCGAGTTTCCCTGCTATCACTGGCACAGTAGCTGAGTCTAATGCAAACAATGGCAATCCTAGTTTTGTCAGCGTTTCTGACAAAACTAGGATTGCCATTGATTTGCATTGGTCTCGAGCGAGTAATCACTGGGAAACTCGCAGAGTACCGAGTCCTGCGAGTCCCTTACTACTCGCCGAGTAACGAGTCCTAGCGAGTAGATTCGCCCATCCCTACTCAAAAACCATCTGAAGAACCACCAGCTGCAGTAAAACAAGAGAGTCAACCCCTTGCTAGCGGTGAATCTGTCAGTTCCATGAGTCTAAGACGGCACTCTGGTATACCCGTGCTATGTAGGTCTACACGTAGAATAATGGATAGTGCACTCACAATACCAGCAGTAGACACTAGAAACCAACCCAGACCATCAGAAATACCTGTACTGCATAGATCCACTGGTAGTAACATAGGTCAGATCCCAGCATGTTACAGGGACTGTTAGCAAGTTAAGTAGACAGTTTAACCAAGTTAAAATGTAAATATGTGTTTTTTATGCAACTTTGTAAATAAGCAACCACCAATCTTACCGTGCCTGCAGGACTTACTGAATGAACTTTTGCATATTCTTGAACATTTAATTTAAAAATGGGCCAATAGGCCACAGGACTGGTTGTAGTCAAAACCATTTTGTAAAAAGTTCCCTATCAGTCAACTGTGGAAGGACTATGCGCCATAGTGACTGTGTTTCTCAAATTTTCTCGGTTTTTGTAATTTTTCATTTTTAGTACTCTGTACACTTTTCTATTGTTATTTCTGAAAATGTCTCCTCAGTCCAGGAGTACTGAATTTTACTAGGGAGGAATGTAGCACCCCACCCATGAGTCTGGTTGCCACAATGGCATTTCCTCCCTTGGGGGGAGATGTCATGTTTGGAAGCAAGAAGGGGTATCCACACCAGGTAAGCCCACAGCATTCAACATTTTTCCAGACTCCAAACCAGAAGGGGGAGCTCTGAAACCGGGGTTCAGGGGAGCTCCCCTATAAATTCAGACCCAGCAGCCAAAAACTGGAGGACGGGAGACTCCACGTCTCCCAACCACTGCCAAGCACCTGGAGGCACAGCAGCACTGGAAAGCTCAGGGACAGTCGCCAGAGAAGTGGTGCCCGGGAAGAGCTCAAACTGCTTCCCATACAGGCAAGATACTTTCCATCAGGAAGAGAGGGTTGCAGCTTAGCTAGAGACAGCCAGGACCCGCAAAGAGGAGCACAGCAGGAAGGCCTCAGAACTCACCAGGTGAGGAGATACACAACTTGCTTCCAGGACATCTGGACTCCTAACATCTGCTGTGGATAGTGCTTTGGTCTGAACCTTCTACTACCAGTAAAGGAAAAGGAAACTACGTACTTGTGTCTTGCACCCCAATGGCCTGCCACCGCCGTAGACTATACCGGTTGCCCTGTGGAGAGCAATGCCACCTCAGCTACATTTCCATCATCCTCAGAGGTCCCGCACCATAGCGTTGGTCATCCATAGCCGAGATTTGGAGATTATCAATAGCCGAAAATCACATGTCATGTCACGGCAGCCATCCCAAAAACCCTAGCTATCCCACCATAGCTATCACCAGAAGTATCACAGCCCGGTTCTGCGTACCCCATGGCCCTGGGGCATATCACAAACATTTTAAGGGACAATACACCTGTTCTCTATTTGGTCTCAACCTGATTTCAGAGCAGCTTAAAGTATAAAAGGTACCTTCATCCCTATTGGAAGTGTCTGGCAATGTGTTCATTCCTTGGGAACGTTGCCATTGTCCATATTTCATACCTTTAGTGCTCCACACTAAGAAGGCTGTTGTTTAGCTTGCTCTACAGTATACTTACTGTACTTCTCTCTCTCCACAGAATTGTCGACTAGTAGTCCTCAGTCTTTTCAATTCTACTGCTATTGTCTGTATGAGTCGCTCCTCTGTTCCTAAATTTGTGGCATTTAGACCTCCTGGAGCTATGCCTGGTTTATCTCTGTATAGGGGTTTCCTCACGAGTTGCTCCTCCAGGAGAGTTCAGTGTCATGATCCTTTTTGTTAACCATTTCCTTAAATAAATATCCTTGTTTTACTGAAGTCACGCTACAGTTTCTTGCTGTCTCAGATATTCAGCTGCCACTATTCCACTAGTGGTCCAATGAGTTCACTTAACTTGGTATAATATCCCCCATCCAGGGCCCAATCCAGTAATGTATGCGTAATGCCCAAGGGGAATAAAGGTGTTATGCCCCTCAGGCGTTACACATATATTGCTGGATTGGGCCCCGGATGGGGTATATCATACCAGGGACTTAAGTTACAGGGAGAGGCCCAGGATGGGGGATATTATACCAGGATTGGGGACATATATTACTGAATAGAGTCCAAGATGGGGAACATGACATCAGGAAGAGAAGAGTGAGAGAAGATTGTGGTCAGTTTGCAGGAGCGCTCAGAGTGGGAAGAAAAGATTATAGAGATTAATGGAGCACAATCCTCCTTTATTCATAACACCAATACGCGTATCTACAGCGACCCGCTGTCTTCCTCAGTTGGATTGGTTCAGAAAAAAATTTGATGTGGGCTTTGCCGAATTTTTTGTATCCAGCCGGATACAGCAGGCAACGATGGGCTGCCACCAACCCGCAGGTGCCTATCTGTACCTGGCCGGACACAACAATATAGGGGAGCCCCTTTTTTTTATTATTTCATGAATTTCTATATCTATGTCCAACCAGGTACAGCTAGGCAGCTGGGAGCTGGAATCCGCAACGCAGGGAGGCCCAAGCCTTCTGGGCACCCCCCGCTGTGAATGGCATCCCGCAGCCGCCCCAGAAGATGGCGCGTACATTGAAGCGCCAGGTTCTGGCTCTGAACCCATCTCATCCAGGGCTCTGGTGCGTTGGCTCACTGGGTAATGAAAGGGTTATGGCCAGCTTTGTATTATCTGCTTGCCCTAAGCCCGGAATTCATGGCGGTCACGCCAATAGTAGACATGACCACCATGAATATCTAGTAAATTCTGTCAAAAAAAAATACAACACAGAGAAAACATTTTTTTTATTAGAAATAAAACAAAAAAGACATTTAGAGGCTACATCGTTATTTAAAAAAATCCTCTTCTGTCCGCCGTACGCTACACCCCGCCGATTCGACAAATCGAATCGAACACGAACACTAGGGTGGTGGCTCATCTCTAATTATATCAGGAAAGATGCAAGGAAGGGGCACAGGACAAACACATTATACCAGGATGGAGGACATTATTACAGGAAAGAGGCACTAAATTGGGGACATTTATGCATGAATAGGCCAGGATCAGGAACAATATAAAGGATGGAGGACATTGTTGCATAGGGGGAGACTGAAATGTCTTTACATGATCTGGAACCCTACAAGGGCGGGGCAAAGGTCCAAAATTTGCCCTAGGGCCGATAAGACTCTTGTTACACCACTAGCTGGAATTTAGGTCCATTGAATGATCCTTGCTTTGTATTAATGGACAGTAGAACCAAAATCACTACTATCTTTGCATCTTACAGTTCCCTATCACATCATGTTTAGACAATGCCACAAGGGTCAAAGCCAGAATTGAAGAAAAGGGTTAAGCGAACAACAAAGTGGTGCTTCAATTGTGCTCATGGAGTGGGAGTTGATTGGAATAACCCTTTCTATGATGTCCTTGAAGCAACCGAATTGGGTTGTTTTCATGAGACAACCTCTTTGACCCTTTCATGCTGGGGAACCAGTGTGATGTCTAAAACAATATTAGATATAATAAACTGGCTCACCATCAAATAGCTACCTAAACTTCCCTCTAAAGGTTAATAAGCATGGTAAAAATGACTTCAGCCACTGCCTTGTATTAATATTGCTGCATAGGCCATTTAGACGTATACTGCAGAGGAGGGACATCAGCCCCAGCACCGTACATTACTTCCAGCCTAATGACTCTGGAACAATTACATTTAATATTCCCTTTGAATCTGATTTTTTATAAATCAATTAATTCTTAATTCGCAATTTACCCTCTTCTGGGCCATTAATTCTTTTCCTCATTAGGCTTTTTAATCATTCCTCTAACAAATGTCGACATTTTTTCCCTAGCCTAACATTGTTTTTACTTTCCATTCTGTTTTCATGTGAAGAGCCATCACATCACCAGCTTGTAATGAATAAAACTATATAGAACATAGATATTGTATCCGGTCTGGCTCAACGCCACCACTATTTTCATGAATCTTAGTACTTATATTCCTTCGCTTGCTAACAGTTATCCTCATAGAAAATATAACAATGCACAAATTCTTGTTTCTATATAAGAAAGGTTTTGGATCTGATGTGTCTCTTCTTTCCTAGGACCTGATAGCATCCAGGTGATTGGCATTTATGGTATGAATACCCTATGATCTTAGCATATCAATCTATCAAAGTTGCTAAACACTCGGTGCTTGGCCCTCTATGGAGAAAGGTATCATATGTAAGCAGAGTGTAGAGAGATTTGTATCAGGAAACAGCGGGACATGGATCAGAAACAAGACCAGACAATTTGGTAAACTAGGATGATTTTACTACAGGGCGTTGGACAGGGATCCCCAAAGATACAACAAAAAAAGTTATCAAAACAATATAACATACACCCAATAAGGAAACACCATGCTGCCCCAACAACACCGGCCTGGAATATTACAGGGAATGTGCAGCAAATTTACTTATGTTCCACCCTGCCTAATACAGGAGCGTTGGAGTCACACTGATGACACAAAGTAATTTACTTGGTGCATGATGTGGCCTATCTAACCTAGTTTGGTGCCAAAAACTACCTTCGCATGCACACTTCCCATGAAAGTTGTCCATGGTGGGGACTTGAGCAGTGTGACTTTTCACTTTAACATTGTTGAGACCAGTTTTCCCTTTCTTGTCCACTTGTGTTTTGTTCTGCTGGGAGCCATTTTTGTGTATCTTTTCGATATAATCCACAGTTTTGCCAGTTATGTAGTGCAGATAGACCTGGTGAAAGCTCTGACCCATTGCTCTTATTTTTCTACTTTCTTTAACCCTTTTCTGAGCTTGACTCTTACTTTGACTATCTATTTGGTTTCCAATTTTTACACTGACTTGATGTCTTGTTTTAATCCCATGTGAAACCCTTCTTGACACCTCTTGACACCTCTTGCTCCTCCGGTCAGAATCTAATCCTATGGCTCCAGCCCAGAAGTCCCTTTGTATAATTTTATAGGGATTAAATGGTGAAGGCCATGGGATCTGGTAAATGGAGTTGCTTGCCCTAAGCATGACTATGGAAGCCCTATTAACAGGTGTCAGGTTGCCACAAACAGTGCTTGTGTGTCTTCATGTTATATAAATAAATCAAGTTTGGTACTTATTAAGAAGAGGGAGTACTGTGTACCTTAACTCGTGCCATATCTCCCATTGGTACAAATAATTGATATTTGAGCTGTTGGTGTTTTTGTGTATTCTGTTAATTGAACTTGAAGTATACTCATCTCAGACATCACTGTAATATAACCCATCTAAAAAGAGGGCACATTTCCCAAGTTACCATTCACATTGCATACTTCTCCACATTTAGAGGACTTATCTGGATTTAGTAGCTTCACACCTCTTTCTTCCCCACGTACAGTGGTGCAGTCAGGGCTTACGTCTGAAACCCTCTGCAAAATGGGATTCAGACATATGTCTTGATGAGGCCATTGAAGATGACCATGCAGATGGAGTCACCATGTGCTCTGTCGTGTATCATTTTTGAGTGTATATGCCTACTGTAGGTGGAGACCAAGCGTAGCAGACTGTGTCCAGGTGTCCATTGTTAGTAGGTGTATATGCCTGAATTAATGCACATGGTGACTCCGTCTGCAATGGCCCCATCAATATGTGCATCTAAATCCCATTTTGTGTGGGGGTATTTAGGGCATAAGCCCTGATGGGGCCAATGGACATGGGGAAGAATGCAGTGCGAAAACACCCTAACCCCTAATAATATATGGAGAAAAGGCCATAACTTATATCCTACTCTGACGCACAGAAATAGAGACATTTCTAGGAATTTCCTTTCATAGGTTGCAATGTCCAGGACTAATCTGGATAGAAGTTTAGAAGTGGTTTCCATAACCTGCGATGTATTAATAATGAATATTGTTATCTACTTCTTTCTATAGCCCTATTACGGATCCAATCAGTATCCCCAAGTCGGTTTTTTAACTTCATTGATCTTAGGAACACAAAGTCTAATAAGTGAACATTACTTTCTTGTTTATCTTTCAGAAATCTCATCTCTTCAATATTGCTCTTAGTAAATGTGGCACGGTCCCAATGAAATTGATTAAAGTGCACTTGCACTTTCGGAGAATGAAGGTGGCCCTTTTGTGACCTGATCTAACATTCATGAGATTGAAACTTACCAGCTAATCATGTGCTCCATCATGAGTAGACTGCGTGAAGCGACTAAGTGATGAACAATGCCTTGTAAACTGACAGACTGCAAACTCCATCAGTTTAGCCCACAAAATGTCTTTTAGCTGACACGGCAACTATAAAATGTGGTAGATCAATTGTAACTTACAACTAAAATGCAGTAATAAACCCATGTCATTCCAATTAACAGCTCAGTTTTTAACACATGGAACATCTGTTAACTTTTAAATGGATAGCACCAACAACACACAAGAAGAAGAAGGTACGGTATAAAACTCTCTCCGGACTCGGTGAATTCGGAAACTAAATCGGTGAAAAACACATATACAAAGTGGGCCAACTTTGTGTTTGCTGCCACAAGCTCTTTTACGGCTATTATACATAATTGTCAAATAACATTGTATAGGGTGTAAAATAGCATCCGCTCCTAAAGAATATAGAGTGCCACGTGAGCCAGCACTGAAATATATGCCATAGGGTTAGAAACCTTTGACACATTTGCCACAACTAACACTTGTGTCATGTTTGCCTGGCACAATGGGCAGCATGCACATAATATTGTTCCCCTTTAATAGGAGAATGCCAGTGAGGAAGTGTAGCAGCGGCTAAGCGAGTAAGGTCTTCAGAGTCTGTTGGAAGCCAACATGGACAATGTAAGTTTATTGGAATCGCTGAAATCCATATTGGAGTTTAGGAGAGCTGAATATTTCCAGGACTCTTCAATCATATACAAGATTGTGATCTGTTAGGCCAGAAGGCCTGTTTTCTTGTGTGTGAGATAGTAAAGGTTGCCTTTACATACAAAAAGAACATTGGCCCTGCAGGCTCCTGGACAATACAGGAATACACATCCTCTGTGGATCTTCAATATAGACGCTGTTTGCCAACTAATCTTATCTACATGTGTATACAGCCTTTGTGGATTTGGAGCATTGACCATTGCTCATCAGGAAGACACCCAGTCTCCAGCCTATGGAGATATATATTGCTATACAATGCTTGTGGTGTTTTGAATAATGAAACAATTATGCTTCAGATAGACATCTTGGAGCCAGTCAAGATGGAGGTAAACCCACCCTATACAAGGATTTCTTACCTAATGCAAGGACGCCATCAGCAGGCAGGTGATTACCACTGCAACCAATAATGTCACATAAGATTGCCACCGAAGATACTGAAAGAAGGGCGGAGTCGTGGGTTGTATGTGGGTGTGGATGTGAAATCTGTACTATAAATGGAGGTGAAATCAAGACACTCTCTCTCTTCTCTTTCTCTACCTTGGACCATGGAATAAGACCATCAACATCATACCTAAGTATCGCCTTCATTTCTGATCCATGTCTTCCATGTAATTTCTCTCTCTATCTCTTTCTATCTCTCTCTCTGCCATGACTATTGATATATAGATGCATTTGTATTTTTCTCTGATTAGAGGACATTGAAGATAGGTTATTGTTATCTTTATTATAATTGTTATTTGAATTGTCTTATTTTCCTGTTATTAAACATCATTATTATTTTTCCAACTTGAGTTATTAATCATATAGGAAATATTCAGGACAGGAGACAGTGCGGGAAATCACATCCAACATTTGGCACCCCAGCGGAACGTGGAAACAACATTCTACGCAGAACCTAGAAGTTCCCAACTGCTTCAGAAAAGTACCTGAGGAAATCTGGTTGCAAGACAAGAAAGCTTCTTCTTCAAGGAAACAGACCTAAGGGGAATATCTTATCGGTGGACAACTGACACGCTGGTCGTGGAAACTGGAACGCCTGAGATATTGACCGGAAATTCTGGGATATTCTACATCAGTGAGCGGACGCGCTTAATTGGTGAGCATACATTCCTTTAATTAGATTTTATACATGCATTATATTTGATGGTTATTAATGTCTATCTGTTAAGTTCAGGCCTGTTTGTCTTTTTGTTAGTGGAGTGTTTTTTGTTTTTGTTATTTTTTTGTTGAATTGTTGCCGGTAGAGTTAGGGTAGCTCCCTGTTGATTGAAGTTCTCATAAGATCTAAAGGGTAAAACCAGACATCTCTGAGAAGAAAGTGAGTTATAGGTTAAAATCTAAATCTCATGTTAAGGGGAAGTAGCCTTATGCTTCAATAGGAGATCACTCGTGGCCTGGATCTTGGATCTGTAGTTGATCAAGTGCATGAGACACTGTCAATCAGGTATAAGTTAAGTCGCAAGACTGTGGCAGTAATTGCCTGAGGGAAGATTGTATTCAATCTGAGTCCCTGGTTTAGTGAAGTAATATTCACTGGTTTGTGTATTGTTGTTACGTATTTGTCATTTCTGTTTGTTAAGTTGATTTGTTTATTTTTTGTTTTCTTTTGAGAGAGTAGTTGGACTTAAATAAAATGGAGATAGTCAATAAGTTTATTGAAAAGTATGCCTCTGCTCAGTTTAGTACTTGTGCTGATGATGCGTTGACACATCAGTTTAATGATTTAATGAAACAATGTGAAGGGCAGAGTGGTAACAAAAGTAAATTGTCCAAAAAGAAAGCAAAGAAAGAGAAATTAGCAAATGTTTTGTGTATGTTGTTGCAAATGAAGGGAATTGCAGAACAAAAAGAATTGCATTGGTATTCAGAGAAAGCTCAATTAAGAGGAGAGGTGGATAAAATTGAACAGGAAGTCAGTGTAGCTATTGCTAGTGCTGAAGATCATAGTTGTGAATGTGAAAATCTAAGGGATGAAGTAGACAATATGATTTACCAAAATTGTGAGTTAGAAGATAAGTTGGAGGAGTACAAGGAGAGATGTAAACTTAGAGAACAACAAATTGCTTTGCTAGAAGAAAAAGAAGCAAAGTATACTGATGTTATGACAATACTTAGGAACCAATTGCATGATGCTAATGTAAAATTGGAGCTAAAAGAACATGGTAGTATGTCTTTGAAATCACAGGAGAGTACTAAAGTGAATAACCATTGTTGTAATCAGATGTGCAAGTCTAATGACCAGGAGAAAAGAGACTGGAAAAGGGGGGAGGAGCAGCCTGTGTGCAGTGCTGATAACCCTGAAGATAGCCCAAATCACAGTTCCTCTCTCTTTAAGGGGGTGTCACACGCGTCAATGTCGTCAGCGATCTGATCGCTGACGACATTGACGGCTGATTGCTGGTGAGCTGTCACACAGACAGACTCACCAGCGATCAATTGACCAGTGACATCATGGAAACGATTTAAATATCGTTTCCACGATGTCCTGCTCCCGCTGCCAGCCTGCTGGAAGCGGGAGCAGCCTGGTCTCCAAGGTACACTGCGGGTAACTAGGCAGCGCGCGCTGCCTAGATACCGACGTGTACCTTAGTTACCAGCCTCCTCTGCTCACCCGGTGAGCGGAGGAGGCTGGTAACTAAGGTACACAGTCGGGTATCTAGGCAGCGCGCGCTGCCTAGATACCCGACGTGTACCTTAGTTACCAGCCTCCTCCGCTCACACGGTGAGCGGAGGAGGCTGGTAACTAAGGTACACGTCGGGTATCTAGGCAGCGCGCGCTGCCTAGTTACCCGCAGTGTACCTTGGAGACCAGCTCCCAGCGCTTGTGACAGGCGCTGGGAGCTGGAATATCGCTAGTCCCGGTGTCACACGCAGCGATGCTGCGTGTCCACCGGGCGACAATCGCCAGGTTTCAGAGCTGGTTCTGAAACCTGGCGATCATCAACCAGCGATTTATCGCTGGTTGATGCAGTATGTCACACGCGTCAATATCGCTGCAACGTCACGTGCAGTCGATATCTTGCAGGCGATATTGACGCGTGTGACACCCCCTTTACTCCTGAGTCAGATAGATTGAGACAAATGAGAGACTGTTTGCTTATGAATAGCAGCAATCAAGCACAATGCACAACACTCAGCATACAAGAAAAGACAAACCTATGCCAGATATTAGGGAAATTTGACACAAGCGCATCAGCCATTAGTCTTTCTAATAAGTTAGAAGCTGTAGTGACACAATACAATCTAGGTAATAGGGCTGCGTGTGCATTACTTCGGGTATGGCTCCCATCCCAACTCTGTGAAAAGTTGCAGCCCCCTGTAGGATCTCACAAAGGATTGTCTGCAGATCTTGAATGTAATTGGGGAAATGCTAGTGACAGAATGGAGGAATTAAAGAGAGTTATGGGAGGACGGGATACGAGAGGTAGTAATGCCTTAGAAAATTTAAAACTAAATAGAGGAGATGATCCAATTATTTTTTGCAGTGAATATTTGACATTATATCGTTATACCTATAACTGCCCTGACATGTTGCCTGATGATAATAGTTTTCTATATTCAATGGCTAACAAATGCACTTTTGTTGATTATCCAACAAAAGTTGCCTTGAGGAATGCAAATTCCTATCAAGCCTTTGTAAATATATTAAAGGATTGGATTCAGGACACAAGTCATGACAACAAGCCCCAAAAGAGGATCTCAGAAGTAGTCAAAAATGAAGGCAAAGTAAGGTTTATTGGGAAATGTTACAAATGTGGATACACAGGTCACACTATGAAAGAATGCAGAAGTAGTAAAAGAGTTATCAATAATGGACCTTTTATTAATAGGAAGCACGATCAAAAACAAGAATCAAATAATGCAAGTAAAGGAGAGCATAGTCTTCCTGAGGGTACATTATATGGCCCACTTCTGGAAGAGCTGAGGAAGATTGGCAAGGCAATGGCAGGGAAGCCAGAGGAGTTAAAGACCCCACCTCCAACAAATCCTTATGTAAAACAATAGGGATGTCAGGCCCCGGTGTTGTCCCTAGTGAGTCAGCTAAGCAGGGACAAGGGTGGGAGACCTCGTATTCAGGGTACGGTAGGGGGCCATCGTACAAACATTTTACTGGATACAGGTGCTGCTGTCAGTTTGACTAATCTGGATTTGATTAAAGACCCTGGTGGTAAACATATTTTTCTGAGAGGGTTTGGAGGACAATTAGTACCTTCAGAACAATCATTACCAGTAACAATTAACCTGGGAGACCTACGTGTTGAGCATAGCTTATATCTTTCACCAACACATGAGGGTACCATTATTGGGTCAGATGTTATGAAGGAACATGGACTTATTCTTGATTTGTGCAACTGGATGTTGTGGAGAGGGTCACGGTATAAAGGTTGTTTAAAAATGGTTACTGACAATTATGGTATCGATTCAATCAAAGGTACTGAATCTTTAGATCCAACCATGCTTTTGAGAACAGATGATGAAATATTGGCAGACATCTTGTGGCAGCATACCAATGTATGGGCAAATTCAAAAACCCAATGTGGCAAGGTATCCAATATGGTGGTAATGGTAGAGGGTCCTGATCCCCCTCCCCAGAGACAATATAAAATACCACCAGAGTCAGTCCCCTACATTAAGAGAATACTGGATGATTTGCTAATTCAAAATGTTATCAGGGAATGCCAATCCACCAATAATGCGCGCCTATGGCCAGTTAAGAAACCAAATGGTTGGCGTCCAAGGTTGGACTACCAAGCTTTAAATAAATGTACCCCTCGTGTCACTAATGTGGTTGCCAAAATGCCTGATATGATGACAATTCTAATGACAATACGGGGAACTGATGCAAAGAGCACTGCAATCACACCATATCAATTAATGACCGGTAGAGTAATGAACCTTTGCCATCCTGCAGATCCCAAACTTAGTACCCCCATGAGAGAAAGTGCAGAGAAGGAAAAGTTCCTGACACAGTTACAGGACCAAGTGCAAAAATATTTACATTTTGCAGCTGCCAATATGGCTCCAAAAGCAAAGGAAGAACCAGGCAAGCCACCAATAAAATTACAACTAGGTGACAAGGTGATGGTAAAGAATTTTGTACCCAAATCTTCATGGGATGCAAACTGGACAGGACCTTATGTGGTAACCATGACGTTGAGTGAACAAGTGGTAAAGGTTAAGCGAGTAGACAAGAAAAGTGTCAAATGCATGAAAAGGAGGGATATAGAAAAGTGGGTTCATGCAGATCAATGTAAACGGATATAACTGATAAGAATTTGATGCCGCTCTTGTTCTTGTTTTCCAGGATCCTAAATGAAGCGTGAATTAAGAGACGGAAATTTCTGGATTCTGGATATTGGAATTGCAGCAATTTTGTTGACAATTGGAATCACAAATGCTATAGAATCAACTCACGTTGAACACTCTGGAGATATCGATCAGGGTATATTACCAAATGAGGAATATGGGAAGGTATTATTTGCACACACAGATATAATCATTGATGCAAATGGCAACCTTAAAGATAGTGATGTTAAAAGTAGAACAGTAAGACTGATACCAGAGGGTAAAAAGGTAACTGGGAGATATTATCAGGGTCCCAGTAATCAGTATAGTGTTGTATTTTCATTTGGGAGAGTCAATCATAGTTCCAATACTCAGAGGTTAACATATATGGAAGGTGTACAAAATATAGATCCAAAGTCACTACAGCCATTTATGATGGCAACAGTATATGTAAATGAAACTGGCTACTGGTTGGGGGAAGAGTCTAAGTTACCCAACAAAAATGAGCATAAGGGGATAGATTATGGATCTTTTAGTGACAACTTAAAAGAAGGAGAATACTTGTTTGTATGTGGTATATATTGGCATAATAATATACACCCAATGTTCAGGCCAAAAAGGATCACCCTCACATATCGTGAGGCATGCATTGGAGATGCCACAGAGGTTGAGATGTCAGTTCAGCAAGGGCAAGGCTTTATAATTGGGTCACTATCTAAACCCTACAAATCCTATAGAGAAATGGTTGGTTATTGGGCATGTGGAACACCAGAAATAGAAATAGGTGAGATGCACATCATTGATGTTGCTCCAGATTACATAAAACCATGCGTGATCAATGAATCTGACAGCAATCAGCAGACAATGTACTTAGAAGAAGGGCACCCTTAACAAGTCAACCTAGATTCTACTCAAACCATTGCTAGTGACGTTCAATATGCCTTTGTTACTTGGCGAGTTAATATCTCTCTATGGTTGATAAAAACCTATTACCCAATTTGTGCAGGATATACACTAAATCATGTACATGCCCTATATCGATGGTTTACTAACAAAAATGCAGAAAATCGAATAAAACACCATCATAAACCACTTAATTCAGGGAATGACAGAGGCCGGAGGGACACTTTCAGCACACTGTTGGGAGGATTAGGAACAGGTATGGGTATCATTAATGAAGCTGATATCAGTAGTTTAAGAACAAAACTTGTAGACATAGCTACCAATAGTAAGAAAGGTTTTGAAGTACAAAGGAAAATCAATGATATAATTAACAATTTACAGCAAGATCATGTAAACACTTATATCGGGGTAGCAAAAGATTTTATTCAACACTTCAAAGAATTAATGGAAGATGCAGTGACAAGAGGTAGGAATATGTCTTGGGCTCTAGTCTGTACACAAGGACAAATGGAATTATCAACTAACATTAAGATAGCAGTACAGTCTATTTATGATGGACAGTGGCCATTTGAATGGTTGTCTCAAGCCACTACCGTGTTACCTGAACTCATGAGCAGTACACATTCAAAATGGTGGGTGAATGCGTGGGTTGGGTGCAACAACTATGACTTTGAGAAATGCTATGCTTCTTCATTTATTCCATGCACCAATTCACCATTAGAGCTCATGCATAAAATTAGTTCAATTGGTATTTTGACTGGAGATTCTACATTACTACACCCAAGGTTAGAGCATCCTCAAGTAATTAGGAGAAATGGAAGGTGGACACAGGTTGACATTTCCCTTTGCATACAAAGAAATCATAATATTCTATGTACACCAGGACAGTTTAGGTTGGTTGAAGACAAATGCTGGAATAATTCATCCACTTGTATTCTAGATGGGGAATCAATCTCAAAAGACAAAGCACCCATCTTCTATCTAGGGCATAAAAGGGTTTGTTCTTTCTCCTAAATACCACTAATGTATCTATAACAACACAACATTGTTCTTTAATGACATCTGTAGCTAGGGGAGCATGGTGTACTCTTAGTGGGGTTACAGAAATCAAGACATCTAACTGGACTTATGTAATTCCCACTATTGCTAATATGTCAATTGATCTGGAATATCACACTCCAGTTAATCTCCAAGCATTAAACCTAGGAATGGGGAAAGAACTTGGAGAATGGCTGGTAAAATTTAATAAGGATGAATATTTATTGATGAAGCTTAATCAGGAGAAATCGAATGCCACGATTGTATTACATCATGACCAAAATGAACTAAAGGAGGTTACCCATCTACTAGAAAATAATGCTAAGGGTTATTGGTGGGAGGTAATATTTGGTCATTCAAATGCAGCGAATGGCATACTGAATTATTTGATTCACCCAATTGTAATTTTACTTATTGTTTCTGTAATTTTATCTCTTTTACAAGTTTACATGTGCTGTGTAACCCGGTATTTACATAAAAAGATTCAGAATTTAATGGTTAAAGAACAAGCCAACGTCAAAATTGCATCATGTGAGACAAATGTACAAATTCCCATTGAATTAAAAGAAATTGTAATATGTGAGAATTGTGGCAGAAGAGGGCACAGTAGTAAAGACTGCTTGATTCCAAAACGAAACCTATAGTAGAAGTGAATATCCTATGAGAAATGATGAAATTGTTTAATTGTTGTTCCATGTGATTTTTTGTGTGATGTAATGATCCTATGTAAAATTTGATGTGTATTTTCCATGTATGCCTTCTTCAATGTCCTATTAGAAAGCAAGCTATAACAAATTAACTGTTCTTGGAGTGAATGTTGACTTGGTGAGTGAATGTGTCGGCGGCTCTTTGCCCTAAGAAGAGGAGTCAACTACAGTGGCGAAGAGGATTCTGGATTTGTGGCCCCTTAAAATGTCATGTGTCATTCAGACACAAAGGGGGGTATGTTGGAAGCCAACATGGACAATGTAAGTTTATTGGAATCGCTGAAATCCATATTGGAGTTTAGGAGAGCTGAATATTTCCAGGACTCTTCAATCATATACAAGATTGTGATCTGTTAGGCCAGAAGGCCTGTTTTCTTGTGTGTGAGATAGTAAAGGTTGCCTTTACATACAAAAAGAACATTGGCCCTGCAGGCTCCTGGACAATACAGGAATACACATCCTCTGTGGATCTTCAATATAGACGCTGTTTGCCAACTAATCTTATCTACATGTGTATACAGCCTTTGTGGATTTGGAGCATTGACCATTGCTCATCAGGAAGACACCCAGTCTCCAGCCTATGGAGATGTATATTGCTATACAATGCTTGTGGTGTTTTGAATAATGAAACAATTATGCTTCAGATAGACATCTTGGAGCCAGTCAAGATGGAGGTAAACCCACCCTATACAAGGATTTCTTACCTAATGCAAGGACGCCATCAGCAGGCAGGTGATTACCACTGCAACCAATAATGTCACATAAGATTGCCACCGAAGATACTGAAAGAAGGGCGGAGTCGTGGGTTGTATGTGGGTGTGGATGTGAAATCTGTACTATAAATGGAGGTGAAATCAAGACACTCTCTCTCTTCTCTTTCTCTACCTTGGACCATGGAATAAGACCATCAACATCATACCTAAGTATCGCCTTCATTTCTGATCCATGTCTTCCATGTAATTTCTCTCTCTATCTCTTTCTATCTCTCTCTCTGCCATGACTATTGATATATAGATGCATTTGTATTTTTCTCTGATTAGAGGACATTGAAGATAGGTTATTGTTATCTTTATTATAATTGTTATTTGAATTGTCTTATTTTCCTGTTATTAAACATCATTATTATTTTTCCAACTTGAGTTATTAATCATATAGGAAATATTCAGGACAGGAGACAGTGCGGGAAATCACATCCAACAGAGTCAAAGCATGAAAAGACTGCCTGCTACTATGGACGTCACTCATGTTACAATTCTACAATGACATTGGTCCACCACGCGCACAAATTGAATGTAAAACACTGGTGTCCAAATAGTATATTGATTGAGAACCAACACACAAGTCGTGAGCTGGCCCAGTATCGCAACGTTTAATTCCATCAAAATTAAAATTCCATTTCAGATTTTTTGCAGAAATTACTTTGAATAAAAATCACTTTATCTGAATGGGATTGCTTTAGAAAAATGGAACAATTTGAATCTCACCCTTAAAAACAGAGCTATAGGGAGATACAGTGCCTTATTAAAGTATTTGGCCCCTTTGAACTTTTCACCTCTTGCCACATTTCAGGCTTCAAACATAAAGATATAAATTCTAATATTTCTGTAAAGAATCAACAACAAGTGGGACACAATCGTGAAGTGGAACCAAATTTATTGGATATTTTAAACTTTTTTTAACAAATAAAAAACTGAAAAGTGGGGCCTGCAATATTATTCAGCCCCTTTACTTTCAGTGCAGCAAGCTCACTCCAGAAGTTCAGGGAGGATCTCTGAATGATCCAATGTTGTCCTAAATGACTGGTAATGATAAATAGAATCCACCTGTGTGTAATCAAGTCTGCATATAAATGCACCTGCTCTGATAGTCTCAGGGTTCTGTTTCAAGTGCAGAGAACATCATGAAGACCAAGGAACACACCAGGCAGGTCCGAGATACTGTTGTAGCGAAGTTTAAAGCTGGATTTGGATACAAAAAAAATTTCCCAACTTCTAAACATCTCAAGGAGCACTGTGCAAGCGATCCTATTGAAATGGAGGGAGTATCAGACCACTGCAAATCTACCATGACCCGGCCGTCCCTCTAAACTTTCATCTCGAACAAGAAGAAGACTGATCAGAGATGCAGCTAAAAGGCCCATGATCACTCTGGATGAACTGCAGAGATCTACAGCTGAGGTGGGAGAGTCTGTCTGTGGCGCCCCTGCGTCCCGGAGGCCACAAAGGGAACTGCAGCCAGGCAGGTAGGACACTTGTTGCACACCAACACCCTCACAGCCCACATAACCCACGTGTAAGAGAAGGTAACATCCAGCCCTGAGATTAGAGACTCTATGAGATTGAGGGGTGGTGAATTTGGAGGAGTGGGTTGGGCACACCCGAAGTCAGGTGACTTGAGAGTATATAGGAAAGGGGGAGGAGGAAGGTGTTCAGTAGGCCACAGTGAGCTGAGATGCAAAGACTAAGGACAGGCCAGAGAGAGAACAGCAGCAGGTTGAGCTGAAGCTGAGCAGGAGAAAGCCACACATCCTGGAAGAGTGAGGGCATAAGGAACGCAGAATCTGTACTGAGCCAGTGCGAGCCAGAGGAGAGAGAAAGCCTATCCAGAGCCGGATCCCCAGGAGTGTGAGAGAGCAGAGAGGGACGGTGTAACCCGGGCCCTAGAACCATAGCTGAAGCAACTGACTGCAGGCAGAGTAGCCCTCCTAAGATACTAAGAGACACAGAAGGAAAGGAGCCTGGTAGAGCCTCAGACTTGAGGACTGCTGGAGGATGGGCTGAAGTAGAGTGTCAGCTCTAGAGGGGACCGTAGTTTACCCGGCATCCCCAGACAACATGACGGGGGGTCTTAATTCCAGATTGGGATCCCTACCCTAAAGGACAGGCAGCTCAGTGACAAACATAGGACCCACAGGGGCCCGAGCCACCGCCATACTGTCCAGTGTCGCACAACACGAAGTAAAGAGAGAACGCAATAGCCCGGAAAGGACACTAAAGACTGTGTGAGGGGTCACAGAGAGAGGCCTGGCTGCAGGGAGTAAAGGGAACCCGGAGAGGGAGAATGTGCCCGTGTTTTAAGAACTGTACTTGAACTTTGTAAGAACTGTAAATGAGCTGTAAAGTGACTTGAAAAACTGAGAGTAAACCACGGAAAACCCTGGAACTGCTTCCCTTGTGTTTCTGCATGAAAGTGATTCTCTCCATACAGGATACAGCCTGTCAGCACCAACAGAGAGGAGAGATCCCTGCAGCATCTGCAAAGTAAGTGTGCTACACACTCCACAATAGACCTAACCCTTACTGCCCCGGGGAACACAGTTCTACCCAC
Source organism: Allobates femoralis (assembly GCA_033576535.1). NCBI lineage: Eukaryota > Metazoa > Chordata > Amphibia > Anura > Aromobatidae > Allobates > Allobates femoralis. Next base: position 61,735,597 of record JARQOC010000012.1, read on the forward strand.
TGAAACTATTACACCTAAGCTGCCATTACATCATCCCCGAAGGTTCTGCAGCAGCGGCGGCCCCCCATCTCTGGCCACATCAAGTGGGTGGCGTCACGACTGACATCCCCTGTAAATATCCCCTTTTATTGGCGAGCCCGGGACACGGACCGGACTAGGACCACCCGTGACTTCCCCAGTAAAGACCCGGTCCGGTACCCAGTACCCCCGTCCCAGTGGGCCCGTCATGTCCATAGGACAACAATCAGTCGTACACTGCACAATTCTGGTCTTTATGGAAGATTGGCAAGAAGAAAGCCATTTATCAAAGATATCCATAAAAAGTCTCTTTTGAAGTTTGCCACAAGCCACCTGGGAGACACCAAACATGTGGAATAAGGTGCTCTGGTCAGATGAAACCAAAATCAAACTTTTTGTCCACAATGCAAAATATGTTTGGCGTAAAAGCAACACAGCTCATCACCCTCAAAACACCATCCCTACTGTCAAACATGGTGGTGGCAGCATCATGGTTTGGGCCTGCTTTTCTTCTGCAGGGACAGGGGAGATGGTTAAAATTGATGGGAAGATGAATGGAGCCAAATACAGGACCATTCTGGAAGAAAACCTGTTGGAGTCTGCAAAAGACCTGACACTGGGACGGAGATTTATCTTCCAACAAGACAATGGTCCTAAACATAAAGCAAAATCTACAATGGAATGGTTCAAAAATAAACGTATCCATGTGTTAGACTGGCCAAGTCACTGTCCAGACCTGAATCCAATCGAGAATCTGTGGAAAGAGCTGAAAACTGCTGTTCACAAACGCTCTCCATCCAACCTCACTGAGCTCCAGCTGTTCTGCAAGGAAGAACGGGCAAGAATTTCAGTCTGTCGATGTGCAAAACTGATAGAGACATACCCCAAGTGACTGCAGCTGTAATCACAGCAAAAGGTGGCGCTACAAAGTATTAACTCAAGGGGCCGAATAATAATGCATACCCCACTTTTCAGTTTTTTATTTGTTAAAAAAGTTTAAAATATCCAATGAATTTAGTTCTACTTCACGATTGTGTCCCACTTGTTGATTCTTCACAAAAATATTAGACTTTATATCTTTATGTTTGAAGCCTGAAGTGTGGCAAAAGATTGAAAAGTTCAAGGGGGCCAAATACATTCACAAGGCACTGTATGTGCATCTTGTCTCATATGCAGTAAAGTAGCTCAAAGTAGCTCACAACAGACAAAAAAAAGTAGATAAAATAGTAAATGAACTAAGTACAGTTGTTATAAAGACAAATCCATGAAAATCTGCAGCGTAACTTCACAGTGTGACTTCAAATCTGCAACGTAGGACACTTTTCATGGAGATGCTGAACCCATTGAAGCGTGAGATCAGCGTGAAATGGCTGTAGTTCCCATCCTCCCTCCTGTCTTATGTCTCCGTGCTTTCATGTCTAACATGTTGAATTAAAGAAGTTCACCAGCAACATCGGTGAGTGCTACTCTTTCTTCTTTTTGTGGAATTAACTATGGACTGTGGTCTGTGAATATACACACGGTAGCATAAGTGCGGCTTCTGAAAGCAAAAAACAACAATGTCTGTGGATCCCGAAAAGGAGTGTTGACCAGTGGTGGTGCTTGATCTTCTTTTGTATTGTGTGAAAATCTGCAACTTAGGTCACTTTCATGGAGATAATGCACTGCTATTTTTGCGATTGAGATTTTGCACTTTTTTTGGTGTTGTAATATAGCGCAGATTTTTACTGAAATGCGCTAAAAAATGCTGCAGATTTTCCACACAGATTTAACCCTTTACAATGCATGGAGTGAAATCAGAAGCAAATCTACATCCAATGAAATGGGATCTGGATTTAGATCGATTTTTACACTGATTAGTTTGCAGTGTATTTCTCCCTTGCCACTTTAAAGCCTATATATACAGTTAGGGCCAGAAATATTTGGACAGTGACACAATTTTCGCGAGTTGGGCTCTGCATGCCACCACATTGGATTTGAAATGAAACCTCTACAACAGAATTCAAGTGCAGATTGTAATGTTTAATTTGAAGGGTTGAACAAAAATATCTGATAGAAAATGTAGGAATTGTACACATTTCTTTACAAACGCTCCACATTTTAGGAGGTCAAAAGTAATTGGACAAATAAACATAACCCAAACAAAATATTTTTATTTTCAATATTTTGTTGCGAATCCTTTGGAGGCAATCACTGCCTTAAGTCTGGAACCCATGGACATCACCAAACGCTGGGTTTCCTCCTTCTTAATGCTTTGCCAGGCCTTTACAGCCGCAGCCTTCAGGTCTTGCTTGTTTGTGGGTCTTTCCGTCTTAAGTCTGGATTTGAGCAAGTGAAATGCATGCTCAATTGGGTTAAGATCTGGTGATTGACTTGGCCATTGCAGAATGTTCCACTTTTTTGCACTCATGAACTCCTGGGTAGCTTTGGCTGTATGCTTGGGGTCATTGTCCATCTGTACTATGAAGCGCCGTCCAATCAACTTTGCAGCATTTGGCTGAATCTGGGCTGAAAGTATATCCCGTTACACTTCAGAATTCATCCGGCTACTCTTGTCTGCTGTTATGTCATCAATAAACACAAGTGACCCAGTGCCATTGAAAGCCATGCATGCCCATGCCATCACGTTGCCTCCACCATGTTTTACAGAGGATGTGGTGTGCCTTGGATCATGTGCCGTTCCCTTTCTTCGCCAAACTTTTTTCTTCCCATCATTCTGGTACAGGTTGATCTTTATCTCATCTGTCCATAGAATACTTTTCCAGAACTGAGCTGGCTTCTTGAGGTGTTTTTCAGCAAATTTAACTCTGGCCTGTCTATTTTTGGAATTGATTAATGGTTTGCATCTAGATGTGAACCCTTTGTATTTACTGTCATGGAGTCTTCTCTTTACTGTTGACTTAGAGACAGATACACCTACTTCACTGAGAGTGTTCTGGACTTCAGTTGATGTTGTGAACGGGTTCTTCTTCACCAAATAAAGTATGCGGCGATCATCCACCACTGTTGTCATCCGTGGACGCCCAGGCCTTTTAGAGTTCCCAAGCTCACCAGTCAATTCCTTTTTTCTCAGAATGTACCCAACTGTTGATTTTGCTACTCCAAGCATGTCTGCTATCTCTCTGATGGATTTTTTCTTTTTTTTCAGCCTCAGGATGTTCTGCTTCACCTCAATTGAGAGTTCCTTTGACCGCATGTTGTCTGGTCACAGCAACAGCTTCCAAATGCAAAACCACACACCTGGAATCCACCCCTGACCTTTTAACTACTTCATTGATTACAGGTTAACGAGGGAGACGCCTTCAGAGTTAATTGCAGCCCTTAGAGTCCATTGTCCAATTACTTTTGGTCCCTTGAAAAAGAGGAGGCTATGCATTACAGAGCTATGATTCCTAAACCCTTTCTCCGATTTGGATGTGGAAACGCTCATATTGCAGCTGTGAGTGCGCACTTTCAGCCCATATTATATATATAATTGTATTTCTGAACAGGTTTTGTAAACAGCTAAAATAACAAAACTTGTGTCACTGTCCAAATATTTCTGGCCCTAACTGTATATATACATTGTACAGAAGATGAGTAAATCTGTTGGCAGGGACCTGGCATTTTTTTTAGTATTTCATGGCTATTGGACAGGTGTCCTGAGAACCTCATCCAGCTGCTGGTAGCCACGCAGGACTGGCATCAGCACCAAGCGCACCTCGGCAAGTGCCGTGGCCCTGAAGAGCCTGGGGGCTATGCTCTCTGCCGCAGGACAGAGTCCCCTGCCATGTATCCTTGTGTATGTGCACCTTTGTTCCCTTTGTGCTGCGCCCCCTGCTCTCCCTCCTAACCTGTGTGGCAGTTGCGATATCACAATGCCGGTCTGCTGCACTGAAATGGGAGGGAGCAGAACACTATGATCTCCTGCAGGAAGTGCTGGAGGTGCAGGAAATTATAGAGATCAGCTCCCAGCTCAGTGCAGATGGGCATTGTGATATCGCGTTTGCCACAAGGGTTAGGAGGAAGACCGGGGGGGCCGCAGCACACAAGGGGCCCCCATGTCAGGAACAAAGACACAGCGCTCAGGGGCCCACAGCAGAGGGGACAGCAGTACTCTGCTGTGTGTCCAGTGCTCTGCTGTATCCAGTGCTCTGCAGTGTATCCAGTGCTATGTTGTGTCCAGTGCTCTGCAGTGTATCCAGTGCTCTGCTGTGTCCAGTGCTCTGCTGTGTCAAGTGCTCTGTTGTGTCCAGTGCTCTGCAGTGTATCCAGTGTTTTGCTGTGACCAGTGCTCTGCAGTATGTCCAGGGCTCTGCAGAGTGTCCAGTGCTCTGATGTGTGTCCAGTGCTCTGCACAGTGTGTCCAGTATTCTGCTGTGTCCAGTGCTTTGCAGTGTGTTCAGTGCTCTGATATGTGTTCTGTGCTCTGCTGTGTGTCCAGTGCTCTGCTGTGCGTCCAGTGCACTGCACAGTATGTCCAGTGCATTGCTATATTCAGTGCTCTGCAGTGTGTACAGTGCTCTGCTATGTGTCCAGTGATCTTCTGTGTATCCAGTGCTCTGCACAGTATGTCCAGTGCTCTGCTGTGTCCAGTGCTCTGCAGTGTTTTCAGTGCTCTGATGTGGTCAGTGCTCTGCTGTGTGTCCAGTGCTCTGCACAGTATGTCCAGTGCTCTGCAGTGTGTCCAGTGCTCTTCACAGTATGTCCAGTGCTCTGCAGTGTGTCCAGTGCTCTGCTGTGTGTCCAGTGCTCTGCACAGTATTTACAGTGCTCTGCACAGTATGTCCAGTGCTCTGCAGTGTGTCCAGTGCTCTGCTGTGTGTCCAATGCTCTGCACAGTTTTATTCAGTGCTCTGATGTGTTTCCAGTGCTCTGCTGTGTCCCGTGATTTGCTGTGTCCAGTGCCCTGCTGTGTGTCCAGTGCTCTGCAGTGTGTCCAGTGCTCTTCACAGTATGTCCAGTGCCCTGCTGTGTGTCCAGTGCTCTGCAGTGTGTACAGTGCTCTTCACAGTATGTCCAGTGCTCTGCACTGTGTCTAGTGCTCTGCAGTGTGTCCGGTGCTCTGCAGAGTGTGTCCGGTGCTCTGCAGAGTGTGTCTGGAGCTCTGCAGAGTATGTCTGCGCACAGGGGGAGACACAGCACACAGGGGAAGACAGGCTTAGAGAGGGATTATATTTGTGGGGATTGTATATGTACAGTATGTATTACGGCTCACAGTATGTATATATATATATGTATACAGGTTGGGCCAGAAGTAGGTGGACAGTATGTGTAATAAGGTTATGAAGGGGGAGATTTATCAAACATGGTGTAAAGTGATACTGGCTCAGTTGCCGCTACCAACCAATCAGATTCCACTTTTCATTCCTCACAGACTCTTAGCAAAATGACAGGTGGAATCTGATTGGTTGCTAAGGGCAACTGAGCCAGTTTCAAAGATAGATCTCCCCCAAATCTGATTTATTTTCAGATAATTCAGATAACCCATAATGGCAAATAATTTAAATATAGATCATAGAAAATGGATTTTAAAAGAGTATTGGATATCTCAAAATGCTGAAACCGTTAGAGCAAATTGGGTTGAAACATTTGGTACTCAAGCCCCAAAGAGACAAACCATTTATGTTATTATTTTCTGTCCACCTACTTTTGGACCACCCTGAAAATATAAATATATATACTGTATATATATGTAACCAGTATGTGTTAAAGGGGCCCACTGAGACTCTTTCGCCCGGGGCCCACAGAAATCTGGAGCCGACCCTGTAGCCACGATTCCCATTTTGATTAGCTACCCCGAATTGTAAAGTGCTGCGTAATATGTTGGCGCTGTATAAATAAAATTACCGTATATACTCGTGTATAAGCCGACCCGTGTATAAGCCGACCCCCCTACTTTTGCCCCCAAAACTTGGGAAAACCTATTGACTCGTGTATAAGCCGAGGGTGGACCCCAGCACAGGTATACAGCAGCCTCCCCAGTGGTAGTATACAGCAGCCTCCCCAGTGGTAGTATACAGCAGCCTCCCCAGTGGTAGTATACAGCAGCCTCCCCAGTGGTAGTATACAGCAGCCTCCCCAGTTGTAGTATACAGCAGCCTCCCCAGTGGTAGTATACAACAGCCTCCCCAGTGGTAGTATACAGCAGCCTCCCCAGTGGTATATACAGCATCCCTAAAGGTATAAACAGCAGACCCCAGAGGTATACAGCAGGCCCCAGAGGCATATACAGCAGGCCCCAGAGGCATATACAGCAGGCCCCAGAGGCATATACAGCAGGCCCCAGAGGCATATACAGCAGGCCCCAGGGTATATACAGCAGGCCCCAGAGGTATACAGCAGGCCCCAGAGGTATACAGCAGGCCCCAGGGTATATACAGCAGGCCCCAGGGTATATACAGCAGGCCCCAGAGGTATACAGCAGGCCCCAGAGGCATATACAGCAGGCCCCAGAGGCATATACAGCAGGCCCCAGAGGTATACAGCAGGCCCCAGGGTATATACAGCAGGCCCCAGAGGTATACAGCAGGCCCCAGAGGTATACAGCAGGCCCCAGAGGTATACAGCAGGCCCCAGGGTATATACAGCAGGCCCCAGGGTATATACAGCAGGCCCCAGAGGTATATACAGCAGGCCCCAGGGTATATACAGCAGGCCCCAGGGTATATACAGCAGGCCCCAGGGTGTATACAGTAGGCCCCAGGGTATATACAGCAGGCCCCAGAGTATATACAGCAGGCCCGAGGGTATATACAGCAGGCCCCAGGGTATATACAGCAGGCCCCAGGGTATATACAGCAGGCCCCAGAGGTATACAGCAGGCCCCAGAGGTATACAGCAGCCCCCAGAGGTATACAGCAGGCCCCAGAGGTATACAGCAGGCCCCAGGGTGTATACAGCAGGCCCCAGAGGTATACAGCAGGCCCCAGAGGTATACAGCAGGCCCCAGAGGTATATACAGCCTCCCCAGTGTATACATCCCCCCAGTGTATACAGCAGCCCCCCAATGGCACTAGCCCCCCCATCATTGTAAGAGCCCCCCACACTTTGCAGAGCCCCCCCCGCTGCTTTATCTTACCATCCGAGGTCTTCTTCACCGCGGGTCCTCCAGTCCTTCCTCGCCGCGTGTGTTCCCGGTCTCATGTGACCCGGCGGTCGCAGTGGAATGACGTCATCGCGCCGGGTCACGTGAGACCTGAACACAGCGCGCAGGACCCGCGGCGAAGACCCCGGATGGTAAGATGAAGCTGCGGGGGAGCTCTGCAAAGTGTGGGAAGCTCTTACAATGATGGGGGGGCTAGTGCCATTGGGGGGCTGCTGTATACACTGGGGGGCTGTATGCACGGCTCCCCCTGCCGCTGTGATGGGCGGGGGGAGCCGTGCATATCTAATGAGCGGCCCCACGTGACGGGTCGCTCACTCATCAGCCCCCCCCCCGCCTCCTCCAGCTTCCCCAGCACCCGGACACAGCCCCCACCACATATATTACCGTATTGACCCGTGTATAAGCCGAGGGGGTGACTTTTCAGCCCAATTTTTGGGCTGAAAAACTCGGCTTATACACGAGTATATACGGTATTATTTTAAATTATTATTACCCTGGACATCATAATTGCGGCACAAAGAACGAAATGCCGGGCAAGGCTAGCTAATCAAAAAAGGAGAAACAAATACCAGAAAGATGGAGATTCGATGGACTCTGTCCACCGACCGAAAAACACTCACCTGGCCTCTGGAACAGGGTCCTGACAATTTATTTGCTTAGTTTCTAGTACATAATGAAAGGCCAGAATGGCCTGATAACATTTGATGAATTTTATGAATATACTAACTTAGGAGTCATTCTTACATCCATTTTCCAGATGCTTGGTCTTCATGTATAGAACACATACACATTATAGTCTAGAGGGCTATCATATTTTCATGTCTTTTTATCGACTGACCGTGTTTTACCATCATCACTATTGAAAAGTACCAATACCAGTTTATACTGACCAAACTGGTGATACTGATAAAAATACACTGATGACCCCTCCATCATTTTTTTGTGTACATGAACAAACTCAGACATCTGAATGAGGCCTTAGACACTATTTATTATGCACTGTTTAAATAACATCATCATATCTCACGGCACTTTAAAGACATTGCCATTACTGTCCCAATTGGAACTCGCAGTCTAGATTCCCTATCAGTCTATGTAGTGTGGAAGGAAACCAGAGAACCCAGAGAAAACTACATAGATCATATCAACTATTTCACTGGTAGATATGGCAATATTATTGCTTAATTGAGGGACCATGTGTAAATATTTCCAGGCATCACAATCATAGAACCTAGAACCCTGCTGCCTCACATTCGTAGAACCTAGAACCCTGCTACCTCAAAAACATAGAACCAAGCACCTTGCTGCCTCACAATCATAGAACCTAGAACCCTGCTGTCTCAAAATCATAGAACCTAGAACCCTGCTGTCTCACAATCATAGAACCTAGAACCCTGCTGTCTCAAAATCATAGAACCTAGAACCCTGCTGCCTCACATTCGTAGAACCTAGAACCCTGTTGCCTCAAAATCATAGAACCTAGAACCCTGCTGCCTCACAATCAAAGAATCTAGAACTCTTCTGCCTTACAAGAATAGAAGCTAGAACTTGCTGCCTCGCAATCATAGAACCTTAGAACCCTGCTGCCTCATAATCATGGACCCTGGTCATACTATAATGAGTTGTGCCTGTTAAATGAGTGATGAAGATATGTGTAACCATTTCTCAGTGATTGGTTAGAGACATCAGTTATTTATAAAGTTTATTGTAATGTATCTATGAGACCGCAATTTATTCTAATTTATTTCTGTGCACATAGCATATTATAAGATATTTCTGGGGGCGTGGCTGAGCAGCTCATGGCAGAGGCTGCTTGATTCAGGAGCTCCCAGATCCCAGAGCTTCTAACTGGATTTAAATGATCTTCTAAGCGGAATCTGATCACCCCAATTGGATCCTTCTGTTGCTGAAACACCCTGGCATCGATGGGTAAGGTAAAGCCTGCTCAAACCCTGCTCCTTAAGCGAGTATCAGACTTTTTTACTGCTGGCCCCTCTGCTCCTACAACAACAACAGCAGATAATATGGCACCTCCTTCATCTCCCGCAGAGATGCACAAGGCCACACATCCTCTGCCTCCCAGGGAGCTCCGGAGACCCCCATTACCCCCTCACAGATGAGGATTATGTTTGGGGAGCTCCGGGCATCTATTCAGGAGGACATTAAGGGTATGTGCACATCAGTCGTTTTGTGGGTTGTTTTTTAGCGTTTTCCGTCTGCGGTTTCCGCTGAGTTTTATGTTAATTTATGTTAATCCTAGCCACCGGTTGGATTAACATACTAGTCAATGGCTTTTAGAAAACGCTGTGTACATTAGAACGTCTTTTTCTTCTCCTTTCCACTTTTTTCACCGGTTTTCCAACGGTTTTCAAAGATAGAGCAAGTGACTTGTTTTGAGCGTTTTTCCAGCGGATCTAGCTTACAAGTGCACCAAAAACCAGACTGGAAATCGCTAAGAAAAACGCCGGGGAAATCACCAAGAACACGCTGTACAAACGCTATTAAACAGATCGCAAATCGTTAGCAAAACGCTAACAAAACGAGGGACACTGCCGAGTTCAGAAAACTCAGTTTCTGCCATCCTCCACCGGTTCCTGGCCGGTCTGCAAAGATGCAAAAACGACTGATGTGCACATACCCTAAGAAGGTGGTAGCAGGGCTGCGCAGCGAAGTATCAGATCTGGGCTCCCGCATGGACCACCTAGAGCAGGGGTCCCCAACCTTTTTTGCACCGGGGACCGGCTTCATGCAAGACCGTCCTTCCGGGGCCCGGTGGGCGGGGCTTTAAACGTATGGGGCGGGGCTATAGAGAAGGGGTGGAGTTTACTGCCCTGATTCCTCAAAAGATGCGCTACATCTTATTTTCATATACGGTAGTATAATGCAGCATCACAGCCCTCCACATTATATAATGCAGTGTCACATCCCTCCATAAAGTATAATGCAACCTCATATCCTTCCATATAATATAATTCAGCGTCTCATCCCTCCATATAGCATAAATTCTCCCCCACACACAGATTGTCCTCGTATAACCCCCGCACACAGACATTGCCCCTTGTATAACCCCCCCAAACATACACACATTGCCCCTTGTATAACCCCCCTCACACACACACACACTGCCCCTTGTATAACCCCCGCACACACACACACACTGCCCCTTGTATAACCCCCTCACACACACACACAAATTGCCCCCGTATAACCCCCGCACACACACACATTGCCCCTTGTACATACCCCTCACACACACTGACTCCTGAATGCCTCACACACAAACATGCTGCCCCCAGTACAGTCCACCCCCCCACACACAGGCATTGCTGAAACACACACACACAGATGCTCTGCTGCTCACCGCTCCTGCCGGCTTCTCTCATACAGCAGCAGCTGAGGCAGAGACGTGGCTGAAGTTTTTTCATATCTCGCGCAATTTCCAAGCACATCACGTGACACACACATCACTGCTGCGCTTGGAAATAGCGCGATATATAAAAAAACTTCAGCCACGTCTCTGCCTCAGCTGCTGCTGTATGAGAGAAGCCGTTGGCCAATAACAGCACGGCAGGGCATGGCCGTTGCTGATTGGCCGACAGCTCCCCTCACACATATGCACACAGCTGAGGCAGAGGCAGAGTCCTCGGCTGCGGCTGAGCGACTCAGAGCTGCATAGTTCAGGAGGTGAGGAGCGCGGTGGGCGGGGACACACAGGGGGCGGGGAAGCCGGCAGCTCGCCGCGGACCGGTGCAAGGACCCTGACGGCCCGGTCCCGGTCCGCGGCCCGGTGGTTGGGGACCCCTGACCTAGAGAATAAAATGGCCGAACTCATCAATTCTCACAATTCTCTCTTGGATGACCACGAGCAGCTACAGCAGACAATGGCCAAAGTACAGGCTAAAAATTGTGACTTAGAAGACCGCCATCGCCAAAATAATGTGCGACTCCGGGGCATCGCAGAAACGATCTCTGCTTCTGAACTCAGACCCTTATTACAGGATTTTATGATGGAAGTTCTACCCGACCTGGATAAACGTGATATTAAGATAGACCGTATCCATAGAGTCCCAAAACCTTCGGGTGTGCGAGCGGAACTTCCCCGGGACGTCCTGGCGAGAATACACTTTTATGAAGCGAAAGATGATTTCCTTCAAGCTCTACGACGTAAACCATCTCTCCCTGACCGCTTTGCAAACATCGCAGTCTTCCCAGACTTGTCACCTGGAACCCTTGCTTTGAGGCGTGCGTTCAAACCGTACACTAACATTCTCCGGGATAATGAGATTTTGTATATATGGGGTCGTCCGGCGAGGCTCATTGTACGCAGGAACGACACCACCCATGTTTGCCTCATGCCATTGCAAGCGAAACGTTTATTGACTGATTGGGACCTTTTCTCTGAACCGACGTCTTCGGATCCTTCTCGCTCTCTTCCGCGACGTTCTGATGAAGCGGCTCTCCGAAGGAAGAAGATAGTGGTGGAGTGGGACGTCGCCTGACCGATGGATTCCGCTGGAGATCTGTAATGTGATACAATTAGCTCTGGGATCTGCTTCCTGAGCCGAATTTTTGTTCCCAGACTCTATTTTTTACTTTACCTCTTATCTATTCTACGGTACTCTTTGCCTTTAACTCTAACCGACTTTTCCTTCTCTCTCTACCGTCTACCTCTTCGACCTCTCTTACCCCTTCCCCCCTCTTATCTCTTTCTCCTCCTATTCTATTGCTCATTCTCCTCTCTTCAGTTTCCTCTCCCTTCTATCACTCCTTCTTTCCTTACTGATGCAGCTGCGTCTCTTCTGCCCCACCGCAGCTCTTTATTGCATCTACGTTTCTTTTTCCCCCTTTCCAGCACTATATCACATCTGCGTCTCTTTCTCACCACTTCAGAACTGCATCGCTTCTGCGATCTTTATATCTTTTCTTTCTCTGGGAACGCTGCCCTGAGAGCATATTTTTTCGCTCTAGGTTCTCCTCTGTTCTGAGAACCCTTACCATGTTTGGTACTACATCTGCCAACCTTTTTGCAGTTATGTTTATTGTTTTTCTTGTTGTTTCCCCTTGCCTACCTCTTCCTATTATTCCCCACTTGTACTCCTCTGACAGCCGAAATCCTTCTATATCGGATCAACTATTGTACAGGAACGTATGTACGATGTCTTTGCTTTTATTGCAAGATATGAGACTTGCGTTGACTTTGCACATTTACCATGCCAATTGTAACTTTGTCGTTAAATGTTAATGGATTGAACCCCCCCAGAAGCGGGCTCTCCTTCGAGGTCAATTGCGTAAGACCCGACCTGACATAGTCTTTTTATAAGAGACCCATCTTCTTGGGGGAGACAATCATAGGGTGGCCTCATCATCCTATCCTCACCAATTCTTTGCCAATGCCTCCAGTAAGCGAGCGGGTGTGGCAATCTTTTTCCATTCTAGCATAAATTTTGAATTGGTCACCTCTGTTTCTGATCCTGAGGGCAGATTTGTACTAGTTACTTGCCGTCTGGATAATGTTTTGTATTCTATGATGTCTGTTTATGTTCCTAATTCCTGACAAATTACCTATATTAGGACCTTGCTTGATACTCAATCCTCATCCCTGGTAGGACATAAAATTATTGCTGGTGACTTCAATGCTCCTTTGAATAAATTACTTGACTGTTCTGCCCCTTCTGACTTTCGGACCGACCTAAACCCGACGATCTCTTCATTTCATCTGCATGATGTATGGAGATATCTTCATGGAGAAGAACGCACATACACCTTTTTTTCGTCCAGATTTAAAATGTTTAGTCACATTGATTTTACTCTAGTCAGTGATTCCTTGCTCTCCCAGTGTCTCTCAGCCGACATAGACCTCATCACTTGGTCTGACCACGCTCCGGTTTAACTAACTTTACAAGACGCAACACCACCTCTCCCTCTCTCTCAATGGACCCTTAATGAGCGTCTCTTGTCCTCCCCGGTTAACTGTGAGGCTATCTCATCTCACCTCACTGACTATTTTCAGCTGAATGATGCTGAAGAGATCTCCCCAGAATCCCTGTGGTATGCGCATAAAGCGGTTATCCGTGGACACTTAATAAAACTGGCGGCCCACGCCAAGAAACTCCATGAAGCCGCAACACAAAACCTGCTCACTAAAATCAAATCACTTGAACAGTCCCTCCTTACTCATCCCTCCTCTACTATTCTTTCTGATCTCCTAGCTACCAGAAACCAGTTACGCACGCTCCTGCTTTCTAAAGTGGAACATCTCCTTAAGAAAACCAATTCGAGATATTATGCCATGGTTGACAGAGCGGGTGCTCTTTTGGCCTGCAGGGTACGTAAAGTAGAACTGAAAAGTAGAATTTCTCAGGTTATCGCTCCCCAGGGTAACACGATTCGCAATCCGATCGAGATAGCAGATCAATTTAAACATTTCTACCAATCATTATATAATCTGTCTTCGGATCCTAATACTTCTCAGCCCACTCCTGGGGTTGTCCAAGACTTTCTCTCACGCGCGGCCCTTCCTGCTCTATCTGTATCACAGCAAGAGTTCTTGAATAGACCCTTTTCCCAAGAAGAGATTTTATCGGTGATTCGCTCCTCCAAGAAACGTTCTGCCCCCGGTCCCGACGGATTTTCTTATCACTATTATGCCGCCTTTGGCCCACTTCTTGCACCTCATCTTCTCTCCTTATTTCACCACTGGCAAAAGAAGAACATGATTAAACCTGAGTGGTTAGCCGCCTCCATCTCCACCATTCTTAAGCCAGATAAATCGCCCTCCCTCCCGGGTAATTATCGCCCTATTGCCCTGCTAAATTGTGATCTAAAAATTTACTCAAAGCTGCTAGCGGACTGTCTCAAGACCGTATTACCCTCCTTGATCGCTCTGGACCAGGTGGGTTTCATTCCTGGTAGACAGGCGAGAGATGCCACAAGGAGAGTCTCTGACCTCTTGGAGATCCTAGAGAGGAGAGGTACCCCTGGTGCACTCATCTCTTTAGACGCTGAGAAAGCCTGTGATCGAGTGCATTGGGGGTTCCTGGCTGCGGTCCTGGAGTATGGAATATTGGGCAACATGTACTCGTCCATCATGGCGCTATACTCTTCCCCCTCTGCGGTTGTTAGAGCGGGTGGTTTCACCTCCTCAGCTCTCACCATCTCCAATGGAACCCGTCAGGGTTGCCCCCTCTCACCTTTAGTGTTCGCTCTTGTGATGGAACCGCTGGCAGCTATTATTCGTACCCATCCTGCTCTGAGGGGTGTTGAAGTTGGACCAACTGATCACAGAATATCACTTTAGGCGGATGATGTTCTTCTTTCCTGCACTCATTTGGAAACATCAATACCTGCTCTTATGGAGATTCTTGAAAGCTTTTCCAACGCCTCTTATTATAAACTCAATTTATCTAAGTCAGCAATTTTTCCTATTAATGTCCCCTCTCCACTCCAACGCTCCCTTCACGATGCATTTCCTTTCCTTTGGTCGCCCACCGGTTTCAAATATTTAGGAATCCACACCTACGAAGCGTTTGATCCAAACTAACTGTGAAGCTCTGCTGGCCGATCTCAGAACGACGTTTACACACTATTCTACCCTCCAACTGTCTTGGATGGCTAGGATTCATCTGGGGAAGATGATGGCTCTACCTAAAATATTATACCTGTTGCGCTGTATACCCTTTCGCTTCCCTCGCAGATTTCTCAATCTCTTTCAGGCGACTTTGGCTAGATTCATATGGAGTGGTAAAATGCACAGGATTGCGTTGTCGACACTTACTCTTCCGTATAAATCCGGTGGACTTGGTGTCCCTGATATTACGGCCTACTACATAGCTGTTTCTCTGGATATTGCCAAAATATATTGGGTAAACGCTCCCCAGTCTCTATGGCTTCAACTGGAGACTTACCACACTCCATGTGGATCGGCCAGACTTCTCCTTGAAATGAATCTTATGCGCTCCTTCTCCCCATGTGACAGCCTACTCTCCGCCCGATCAGTCCTGGCTCTATGGAATGCCTTATCCCATTCCCACCTTCCTTTTCTTTTCCACTATATCTCTATTAAACAGTGGAGTGTCTGATGACGGAGATCTCGCTCTTGCCGTGGAGGACAAAGGGGGTACTCATGCTTCGAGACATCTTACAGGATAAACGGATTATCCCTTTTCCTACATTACAAACCAAGTATTCCCTCTCTTCCTCCTGTCTCTTTGACCATTTACGCCACTCACACTTTATGCGCTCAGTGTCTATCCCAGACTGCGACCTCTTGACATTTAATACTCCATTGCAGGCTTTCTTCAAGCAACTATCACCTACTGGTTGCGGACTGTCGCTTATAAA
Source organism: Allobates femoralis (assembly GCA_033576535.1). Classification (NCBI taxonomy): domain Eukaryota; kingdom Metazoa; phylum Chordata; class Amphibia; order Anura; family Aromobatidae; genus Allobates; species Allobates femoralis. Next base: position 61,751,042 of record JARQOC010000012.1, read on the forward strand.
CAAGGCACTCCTCTCCATTAAGGCTGATCAAGAATTGCCCTATATGCTGAAGTGGGAAACCAGATTAGCGTTCACTGCCTCTCTGACACAATGGCACGAGGCCTCGGGGCATGCAGCATCCTACACTTCATGTATTGGTCATCTAGAACAGACCAAGAAGATCATGTTGGACTGGTACCTCACTCCTGCCAAACTTTCTAAATTTCATGGCAGAGATCCTGCCCCCCTGGCTACGTGTTGGAGGGGATGTCCTCAATTGGGCTCCGAGACTCATATTTGGTGGAGTTGTCCACGTTTGACGTTGTTCTGGGCGGAAGTGAACTCATTGCTTATGTCCCTCACTGGCCTTCCTATATCTCTAGAGGCCCCCTTAGCTTTATTGGGGATAGACCTGTCTTCATTCCCATCCATATTACGTCCCATCATTACAAATGTCCTTATTGCGGCCAGACTTACTATTGCGTCTCACTGGCGCACCTCCACCCTCCCTACGAGGTCTGAAGTCATAGTGCACTTAAATCAGCATTTCTCATATGAAGTGATGTTGGCACAGGGTCTGACATGGAGAAACCGTATATTAAACTGGTGGGACTCTTTGGTATCCTCCCCACACAACACAGTGTCATTGCCCTCTTGAGCTCCCGTCGCCGTTTTTTGTTTTGTTGTTTTGTTGTTTTTTATTTATTATTTTTAGTGATATCTGTTTTATTGTTCTTACGCATTGTATCTCTGTGAATCTGATCTAGTTTCCTGTATATTATTCGAATTACTCGCTGTCATGATCGGTATGCTCCCTCCCCTTTATCCCCTTCCCCTTCTCCCCCCTTTATATTATGATCTAACTTTTGTGTTTTATGTGATGCTCTTTGCACCTACATTACTTGATTGATTTGTTCTGTTTTATAAATTTCAATAAAAAACAAATGGTTTAAAAAAAAAAGATATTTCTGAGGGCAGAGTGCATTCTGTTCAGGAGTATGAGTACATGGTATATCATAAGTCAGTTTTAGGGGCACAGTGTAGATTATACTCAAGGTCCGCAGACACAAAGTATATTATAATTTGTTTTTGATGATGTATTATATATTCTACTTATTGAGGCAGAGAGCGTAGTATAAGCACATGTAAAAATACATTTAAGGGGCACAGCTTTTGTTACTGTATGAATCATTTTATGGGGCATAGTGTGCATTGTAATTGCCTTAAAGTGCACAGTTTCTTTTTCATATCAGTGGTTATCAGCAATAATTTCCCGGAACTCTGGATGGCATGTGCAAAAAATCGAAGACCCATTGGAGCAACTGCAAGGAGCTGAGATATTGGCCCTAGAACTCGATTGTACTGGCTTTGAAAACAACTGATGAAAATCCACTCACCCATTGACTAGCTATGGGTAGAAGGGTTTTCTAAACTGCAAAAGTCAGACTGGGTGGTAGAATGCCAACCGTTATCAACAGGAAAATATAGTTTTTGTAGTAACAAGCTGGCAAGGTACATGCTGCTCAAGCAAGTTGAATAGAAGAATACAAAGGTGTGTCCTGAGCAAGTGTGGTGGAGGCTGGGCTAGTAATGTGCACATAGCCCATGGATTATGTACAAATGTTACCGACCCCTATCCACTACTAGTATAATCTGGCCTGTTGATCTTTTGTGGGTAGGAATCTAATCATAGGAGGATCATTTAAAGTATTCATTAATCAGGATGAACATGTGGGTTAGTATGTTCTACTCCTTAGTATTCTGTGGGTGAATGGTTGTGGTCTAGTTGCTGGTGTTTAAAGGAAGAGGTGCTTACCTTTCAGTCTAACTAATGGGTGATTAGAAAGGACTTCTAAATGTAATGCTTATTAATAATGTTTAATCAATTGAAAATAATATTAGGTTATTATGTTTAGGGGCCAGCCATAGGGGTCATTGGTAGTCA